>BSBN01000649.1:2400000-3600000 GCA_027924645.1 Cunninghamia lanceolata | reverse complement strand
ATTACAACCACCATTTAGCCTTACAACAAGACCACCTAAGGGGAGTAGGGGAATTGGGTGGACTTCTATCACTAAAAGAGATAAACTATATAGTGGTCTCAAACCACTTAATAAATCACCATGTCACACTAAGTATTTCCCATATAACCTAGAACAACGTTATCATCTTTTTGTATTGAAAATCCACATAAATAGTCACATGCCCCCACACAACCCAGGGCCTGCCATTACGAAAAGATCCATTAAGAGAATCCACAAGTCTCATAGTTGTTATGTATAGGACTACTATTGTCTCATTATCAATCTATTCATCTCACCCTCTAGGGAGGTTTTATCTATGATCTTAACATTTCCTCTTCTTTACATGTTTCTCTCCACATTTATCGATAACTGGATGATCATTAGATCACAAGAGGAGGAATACCATTAACATCATATTATAACACCTTGTATCTTAATTTTTTCCATACTTTAGGTTAGCGAACCTTCAGGGCTAGTGTTTGAGCCTCAGCTCTGATACCACATGTAAGGACCCAACTCATCCTTAAGAAATTAATAGTAACTCTGAATTCAAAAATACTAAAGAAATAAATTTTTTGATCTAACACATGCAAGAAATGTGAAATTTTTCTATTAATTCTAGAAGTGCTTAATGCATGTTATAGAGATGAGATGAACTTGAGTTTAGTTTTATAAAATCATCAATTCCTGAAAGATCACCACTTTTAAATTTAGTGAAGAGAGAGTACATTATGCAAGATAACCTATAAGAATAATGGATCACACATACTTTAAGTTCTTTGTTATATCCTGCATTCACTTCTGACAACTTGCTTTCTTCCTAGTGACTTGTATCCTTATCATCTGTACAAAACTAACTAGACAATCTCTTGTTAACATGACTCAGAAATCACTACATGGAAACTATAAAAGAATACCCAACATCTGAGGGACCTGAGTAGTAGGGGCATCCTTCATTGTCCAGACTACCTACATATCCTATATCCATGGGATCAAGGCCCCCTCCTTTAGATGTGACTAACACAAAGAATGCGAATATGTACTTCTATTTTGCACTATGTTTGATGCAACTGTGAGTGGGTATCCATCCCTTTATAGGGTTATTCCCTACCCTAGACAATTCTTTGTCAGCTATTACCCACTCAGTGAAATAGGGACAGAAATTAGTCCACTACCACAAACACTTAAAGGGGTGTTTGTCAGTTAGTCCTAGTGTGGAGGAATCCCTATCAGGTGTCTTCTCATGAAATCTAGTTTACTTCCTCAAGCCAAATTAGGTAATTTTGTGACTAAGTCTGTTCCCAATTCCCTAGTGCTTCTTGATCACCAAGATTCATGAAGACAAGGTGAAAGCATATGGGAAATAGGGTTTCTGATTCATACTATTTGCCCTATCTAATATTTTACAACTCATCTCCAATTTTAGACTTAAGTGTCAATAAGTGTCATTTTCTATTAATAGTTTGAAGGGTTTTCTAAATGAGCATCATGGTAATCATCATACAACTATTTAAATATACTCATTCTTTGTTATTAGTTAATCTTCATAATGAGATATTTGAGGAGATTTTCCCTTGCTGTAGATTTAACTTCAACATGTCTGTTATTACTCCCTAATGATTTAGAGAGACGGTGCCCAGACATCGTTGTTGTAGCTATGTTAAGTGTGAGGTGCTTGGTTCAACATGATGGCATGACCCGTAAATGTGACAGAGGTATTGTAAATGCCAAACACTGTAATTTGTTTGAGCTTCTGGACATTGATTTGAGAGTTTACCTAACTAAATTGAAAGGAGAACTTGCATACTAACTAATAAAGAAATTAACAAAGGAAAGATACTTGTCTAAAAGATAATGCAAGTAAATTATAGTAAAGATGCTTGATCATTTCCCTTATACATAATGAATAGTACTAGAGAAGATACTTAATCAATTTCATCAATTCATAATTGTACGTAACATAATTAGAAATGATATTCTATCAGTCATGTATGTGGAGATTCAGTCTTGGAGAAACAAGGAAATCTTGATATCTTAATTTGTCATACACCATTTAAACTTTATTCCAAAAGTAAAGAATCGAAACAATTTCTTACACAATCATTACAAACTTACTTTTAATTAAACCAATAAGGATGTAATAAGAAAGATATCTCAAACATGGATCTTATTCTTCTTCAGGAAACTAAATTATCAAGAACCCAAGCTGATGTATTTTTTTCAAATTGGAAGAAGTGGCAGTTTCTTCAGTCTCCTTTAGGTGCTTTAGGGAGTTTGAATATTCTTTGGGACTCAAAGGTATGTAATGCAGAGTATGTTTGTTCTACCTCAAATTTTATGTTGGCAAGGGTTACTACTAGTAGTTTCAGTTTTTGGATCTTTAATATTTATGGCCCAACTTTGACCAGTGATAAAAAATGGTGTTGGGATCTTATTACTACTCTTATGGCACACTTAAAGGATGAAAAAGTTTTATTGGGTGGAGATTTTAATACTATATCGTGCTTCAGTGAGAAATTAGGAGGGATTAGTCCTCCTTAGAGGGTAGTGGACGACTTTAATGTCTTTATTCTTGAAAATGCTTTGATTGATAGCCCCTGCATGAATGGTCTCTTTACTTGGACTAATAGGAGGAAAGGTTTCCTGATGACTGCTGAAAGACTAGATAGGTTTCTTTTTTCTTCGGAATGGTGCTTTAAGAATTTAGTTTCTGGTAATAGTATTCTTCCTTTTTTTGATTCAGATCATTTCCCTATTATCTTGGAAGTTGGTTTTAGTTCTCAAAAAAGAAAAAGATCTTCTTTTAAATTTGAAGCTATGTGGTTTAGGGATCCAAATTTCATTGTTAATCTAGAATTTTGGTGGAAAAGAAATCCCTTCTGTAAGGGATCTGGATTATTTCAAATTAATGAAAAACTCAAGTTTATGAAGGGCAAAATTAAAGAATGGAATAAGAATGTATTTGGAAACATCTTTTCTCAAAAAAAAGTTCTACAAGATTAGTTGGAACAGATTAATGATCATATCATCAAATTTGGTATGAATCAAAGCTCTTTTGAAACTTTGAAAACTCTTCAAGGAAATCTTGAAGAGGTTTTAGCTAGAGAAGAGATCTACTGGAGGAAAAAATCAAGGGAAGTTTGGCTTAGAGAAAGAGATAGGAATACAAAGTTTTTTCATACCTTGACAATGGTTAAAACGCATAAGAGTTCTATTTGTTCAATCCAAGACTCTTCTGGTAATATCTTAAGAGATGACAATGCTATTCTTTAAGAGGGTTTAAATTTTTTTAAAAATATCCTTACTAATTCAACATCCTCTGTTCTTCTTCAATTGTGGAAGTTACTCAGAACATTCCAAATCTTATTTATTTGGAGGAGAATAGAGAGTTAATGAAAGAATTTACATTAAAAGAGATCAAAGCAGTGGTTTTTTCCTTTGATGCTGATAAAGCTCTTGGGCCGGATGGTTTTTCTCCACTCTTCTTTCAAAGATGTTGGGATTTTCTAAGCAGAGAGGTTTGGCTGGCAGTAGAAGAGTTAAGGAGAAATTGTACAGTATTAAAAGAAATTAACTCTACTTTTACTGTGTTAGTGCCTAAGGTTACTTTACCCTCCTCTTTTGTAGATTTTAGGCCTATTTCCCTTTGCAACACTCTCTACAAAATTATTACTAAAGCAATCACTTTGAGACTAGCCATGTTTATTCCCAAAATCATGTCAGAGGAACAAGGAAGTTTTGTCCTAGGTAAAGAGACAGCGGAAGGAGCTCTTTTGGCTCATGAAGTTTTGCATTTTATTCATCAACATAAACATTCTTCTATGCTTATCAAATTGGATATGCTCAAGGCATATGACAGGGTCTCTTGTGGATTTATTTTGCAAATTCTTCTTTAGTTTGGTTTCTCTCATAGATGGTGTAAATGGATTTTTCTTTTATTTCAGGTGCAAGCTTCTTAGTTCTTATTAATGGAGTTCCTTCTCAATTTTTTAAATCCTCACAAGGGATCTGTTAGGGGGATCCTTTATCTCCTTTTTTTGTTTATTATTATGGTTGAAGGTTTAAGCAGACTGATTCACTCTAAATGCAGAGAGGGAGCTTGGAAAGGAGTAGTGATTCCTAAGGTTCCTTTTCCTATAACGCATGCTTTTAATGCAGATGATATGTTGTTGTTTGCTCAACCTACAATGTTGGAGGCACAGACAATAAAAAGAGTTTTATCTCTTTATTGTTTGGTTTTAGGGAAAAAAGTAAATCAAGACAAATCTAAGGTGTTTTTATTTTTCACTAGTTCCCTAGTTCAAAATAGAATTTCTTGTGGTGGATGTTCTTCCTTCGAAGTATTTGGGCATTCCTCTTTTCTCTGGTTCAGCCAAGAATGTTTTTTGGAATAAAATTATTTCTTCAATAAGGGGAAAAATAGCCTCAAGGGAAAGGTAAATGGTTAACTCTAGTGGGAAAAATCTTGATGATTAAAGTAGTTATATCTGCTGTCCCAGTTTATATGTTTTCAGTCCTTAAAGTGCTAAGGGGGATTTTATCTAATTTGTGTAGCTTGTTTAGAAACTTTTTATAGAATGGTCCAAGTTTGGGGGCTAAGAGGATTCCCTGGATTTCCTGGGACAAAATTTGTTCTCTTAAATCAGTTGGTGGGACTGGTATTTGTAATCTTGAAGCTCAGAATAAGGCCCTTGGTGAAAAATTGGTGTAGCAGTTGTATGAAAAACCTGATTCCAAGTGGTGTAGGATCATGTAGGCAAAATACTTGGATTCTCCTGAACTGGAGAGGATTTTCACCATTCAAAATCCCATTCAAGGTTCCCAAATTTGGAATTTCATGTTAAGTTGTAGAGAAGTTATTACTCCATCCCTTTCTTGGGTTATTAATGATGGCAATTCAGCTTTATTCTAGGAAGATTCTTGGAATAGTTTCCCTCCTCTTTCTCAGGTTGAAGGATTACATGAGGCTAAAATGGTGTTGGTTCAGATTTGGGGCTCTAAAGGTAAAGACTAATTGGATGTTGGTTCAAACTCCTATAGCTTTGGTGCTAAATGAAGGGATTTCTCTAATGCTCCTATTTCCTCTTCTCAAAAGTTGTTGCTTGGTAATATTTTAAAAGAAAGAAATGTTTTCCTTTCTGGGGAGAAGGATGAGCTTATCTAGACTCTAGCAAAGTCAGGTAGATACAATGTTAAACAAGGTTATTTAAGCATCATTGTCCATGTAGTTTGGACCCTTCTTTTATTTGTCCAACTAAGTTGTGTTGGAGTTTCTCCTGTCTTCCAAAGGTAGGGACTTTTACTTGGTTGGCTTTACATAATAAGATCCTGACAAGTAACAAATTATATAAATTGGGCATTTCTCAGACTTTTTTGTGCCCTCTTTGTTCAGAACCTGAAGAGGATGTTAACCACCTTCTAGTAAGTTGCTCTTTTTCTTCTCAAATTTGGACTTGGCTCTGTCCCAAATTGGGTTGGTTTGGTCCCCTCCCTAATTTAGTTTTGGAGGTTTTTTAGAGCTAGCTTGTTTTGCACAAGGAGTCTACTTTTTCTTCTCTATGGGTGGTTTCTCCAAGTATTGTAATATGGAATATTTGGCTAGAAAGAAACAATAAAATTTTTAGAAAAGAAGTTTGTCCTCTAGAACAAGTCTTGGGGAAAATTGATAAATCCATTTCTAAGGTAGTTTCTTCCTTCCTTCTACATAAGGGAGCTGGCTCTTTGGTATTTTCTTCTTGGGATGCTCTTATGCCCAAAAACTGGAAACATTTAAAGCTTCCAAATTTTCAATGTTTTGGGCCTAGTAAGAATGTGGACAGGAGTCTTATTTGTTGGTTAGCTCCTCCAGAAAATTTCATCAAGTTAAATTTTGATGGTGCATGTAAAGGTAACCCAGGGCTTTTAGGAGTAGGTTGTGTTGTTAGAAATTGTAGGGGGTATGTAATTAGAACCATTTCTGTGTGTTTGGGTATCTATTAAAACAATGAGGTGGAAGCTCTAGCATTGATAGCTGGTCTTAAGCTTGCAGTCAATCTTGTTTTTAAAAATATTGTAATTGAAGGAGACTCACAAAACATTATTTTGGCACTAAAAAGAAGATCCTCACCCAGTTGGAAAATTGATTATTTGTTAAAGGCATGCTTAGTTTGTTTAGATTTCTTTGATTCTTTTCTTATTGGTCATTCATATAGAGAAGGCAATGAATTGGCAGATAAATTAGCAAATTTTGCTTGCTTTCAGGAAAAAGTTTTAGTAGAATGGGATGAGGTTTCTCTACTTCAGATTGAGGGTGTGGAAAATATTATAGCTAAGGATAAAGAGGGGTAGCACACCATTTTGAATCTTTTTAAATTTTAAATTGCATATTTGGAAAGGTGGGGAAGGACAAGTTGAGGTGGCAACTTTTGATTGCCAATGGTTTTTTAGTCATGCAGCTTCTCTCAATGATGTCTTAACTGATGTCATGTCTCTAGTTTTAGAGATCGATTCTTCTTCTAATAGTTTTTATGTTGCAGGTATATTTTAGCAAAGGTTAAACTTGGCAAATATTTATTGCCTTCTTTTCCCAAGGGGGAGAGTATGTGCGAAAGGTTTTTTCATACAGTTGCTGTACTCCCTTATTTATTTTCTTTAGGTGGCCATCTATATTGGATTAACTATTCAAGGCCATATCTAATGATGTTCCATCCATCCAGTGTGTGGATCTTTATTTTTAACAACATTCTCTCATTCTTTCATGTCATTCAGTGAGTGTTGTTAGTCTTCAATTTGTTTTCTTCAAGCTTTTCTGTGTTGTTTGTTGCCTTATGGGTTCTCTACAAAGGAATAAAAGGCTTTATTTCCCAATTCAGAAATGGGAGAATCCAACTCAAGGATTATTGCTTCTAGGAGCTCTTGTAGAGATGTTCAAGGTGTTTAATGATGAGGTTCAAGCTGCAATTATTGCCATTTGTGGGCAGGAAATGCTTGGCTTCCCTCGACCAATTTACCCCTCTTAGGTTGTATCCCATTCCCTCTCTAATTCTATGGATTTGGTCCAGAATGCAGAAGTGGTGAAGAATTTGGGTAGTGTGTTTGTGCAGGAATTATTTTTCTCTGAGGAGAAATTCACTTCCACTCTGGCTGAGTATGACTTTCATTCCAGATCTGCTCCTATGGGAGGCTTATTTTTCCACAAGGATGTTGCTAGTTCCTCCCCATTCCATTGTGTTTATTCCTCCATGGTCCATGGCTTGCAAAATGATTGCATCCTCTCCTTCCAGAATAGTTTGTAGTGCCATAGTGAGGAGCTTGGCTCGGTGCCGGAAGGGGCAGTTAGAGATGTTTTCTAGGGCTTGTTTTATTTGAAGCATTTCGTGCCTCCACCACCTCCTATTTCCCATGAGGAAGATCCTGATGAGCTAATTCAGAAGGGTTTTCTTATTGAGGATTTGAATGAAGCTGCTTAAGTATGGTGATGGAGTTGGTGTTTTCAAGGATATTTTAGATTTTGCCTGGGGTTTCTTGACTCAGTTTTTGTTCAAAGCTATTTTTATCCTTCTACTCCAGTGCCATTATATATAGTTATCCTTCTATGATGTAATTGAATCTATGTTAGTATTTTGGTGACTGTGTTGGGGCAATTTTGATAAACTTTGGTTGTATTTTCAAATTGTAATTCCATATGGAAAATCTTGTAATGTAGATAGGATTTGGAGCTATAATTGGAGGTTTTCTTCCTGGTTCTTTCCTACTGGTATGCTCCTTTGAACAAGGATTTTGTATTTTCTTATTTTATCTTAATATAATAGTTTAATGACTATGCCACTTTTTTCAAAAAAAAAAAAAAAAAAGAAAGAAAGATATCTCAACAAGAGATTTACTTTAAACTTCCTAAATGGGTTTTAAAATTAAATAATTTCCATTGTTAATAAAATTGTGAATATAACTTGATCAAAGATAAAAAATGATTCTTGTTACACAAAAATGGTAAATAGTTGTTCTAATGTTTTATAACTTTCCAATTAACAACCATTTTTAAATACTTTTTTATTACATTCATAATTTATATTAATATAAAATTCATCCATCTAAAATACCTTTGTCTTTGCAACTTCATGCTTAAGGAACATGGTAGTCATTACTCCATTTATTAATCATTTTCCCTAGTAAACTTTAACATTGATTTAAGTTAATTTAATGTGCTCTTATCTAAGGGAACATAAATATTAATTTAAGATGATGTTTTTAATTGTATTCAATTTCCAAACATTTGACACTTTATAACTTAGATACTCATTCATAAAAGGTCATCCTTTCTTTAAATAAGGCATTCCACATGTATCTACATATGGCCAAAAGGGCTAATTTTCAGATTCATAGATAGTTGCATTTACAAAGTTGTTTAGAATTTTATATTATTGCTTGATTAGTGAGTTCTTGTACAGGAATATTGAGTATCTAGTTTGATTAATATCAACATGGTTCACATTATTCTACATATACAAGGATATATCAAAGTTAAAGGAAAAGAATGACATAAATTCATCCATATAATATTTCCACCAAGAAATTTAACGAAGGTTTAAATATGATAATAGAAGATCCCAATCATTAGTCCAAGATTTCATTGTTGGCCTATTATAATTAATCAAGATCCTTTCTTAAAGTATCCTCCAAGGCTCATATATTATTTAAGTTAGTTTATAATTAATTAAGAATTAATGTTTTAATATTACCTAATTAATTATATAAACTAACAAATCTATACATGCTTTGACTACAAATTTGTACTTTGATATATACTCAACCTTCCCAAGCCTTGTGTGACAAGTAAGGTGATCAATTTCCCACTTCCTTAATAGTTCCAAAATATTTTCACAAAGAAATTTTATTGTAGAGGCTATTCATCCATGTTAACATGTTCTCAAGTGATTTACTAAAGATTTAATTCTTGCAGAGAAAAGAACACTAAAAATGCCTAGGCCTTGGTGCTCAATGTCATCATTGTACATGAATAATTAAATTTGAATGCTTACAACTAGCCAATGGCCATTAATTTCAAAAACATCTGATGTGAATGTGTATAGATGTTGTGGTTGCAATTGCCATGATAGACATGTATGCAAAATGTGGAAGCATAGAATATATTTGTCTATCTATATGTATGTATATATTTACGAGATGGAAGCATAAAATTAATCTAATGATAAGAATTAAGATATAATGTATTAATCTATCTATAGATTGTCAATTTTCAGCCAATTGTTATGTTGAAGTTTATTTGGTGTGAAATCTTTAATAATTGTCAAGGTATAACACTATTCTATTTTAAAATAGATATTTTGTTATAGTCTCTTTCAAACACACACGTCTTTTATTAATGCCTCTATGTTGGACACATTTTCTCAGGTTTTTTCATCTTTAGGTGTAGTATTCAATACTATTTATATTTCGTCTGACATGCTTTTCCTTCTCTTCATTTTTGACTAACAGTCTACAGTCTACAGTCTACACCAGTAAATACTATTTATATTTTGAAGTACTTGTCTGGACATGGACATGGATTAGGTAGAGATTTCTTGTAACATGTTTTATGATTTCTTCTAATATCTTTCCACATGGATGAATAAAAAATAAAATTTAGTCATACATAGGTACCATTCAAAATAGATTATGACACTTGCAAATTACATCGATTGCCTAAATTTTCCAGAGTTTGGAAAGACTTTGAAAATTATGATTTTAATATTTTTCTAATGTCTTCCACACTCTCAAGAATATGAAAATTTTAGTCTCAACATATTTGCAGTGTCTTCCACACTCTCAAGACTTTGAAAGTTGTATACTCTAATACGCAAAAAAATTGTGGAAGCATAGACAAGGCACATGGACTATTTGACAAATGCCTCAAAGAGAAGACATCCCGTGGAATACAATGTATGCCGGATTTCACAAAAAAGATTGTTGAGAAGGCTTTAGAAACTTTCAAGCAATATGCGACTGGGAAGTGCAAAGACAAGTTCCAAAACCTTTGCTAGCGTTCTACTCAGGAATAGGGTATGACCGTTCAAGTATAATGGCAAGGGGATCTTTGTCAATATTATGATTGGAAATGTTCTGGGAGACACATATACCAAAATGAGAAAACACAAACAAGACACACCAACTGTTTTGACAAAATCCCTCAATGAAATGTGGTCTCATAGACTGCCATGATCGCAGGGTAAGTTAAAAATTGGATTTGCTGAAAGTTCCTTAGAAACTTTTAAACAAATGCAATTGGTGAGCGTAAGGATTGACCCCTCAACCTTTTCCAGCATCCTTACTACCTTCGCACAATGTATGGACATCCCCTGAGCATAATCAGAAGGGGTTTTTTTGTCAGATGGTATAGGTGGAAATGCACTGGTAGGCATATATTCAAAATGAAAAAGGACAGACAAGATACGTCCACTGTTTGACAAAATCCCTCAAAGAAATGTGGTCTCATAACTTTAAGAATCAAAGGATATCCACAAAATGGATCTGATGAAAAAATCTTTTCAAACCTTCAAGCAAATGCAATTGGTAGGCATAAAGCCAAATTTCCCAACCTTTTTGCAAGCGGCCTCCCTGTTTTGCCAAGATGGGCACTTTTGAACAGGGTAGGGGCACCCATAAGAGTAAAACAGAAGGGGATTATTTACCAGATATTATAGTTTAAAATATTTTTATAGACATATGAGCAAAATGAGGAAGCACAGACAAGGCACGTCAACTGTTTGACAGAAGGACTCAACGTAAGATTGCAGGTTATTTCAGATTATACAATAAGTCCTTCATTGTTATTAGTTATTCCATCTTCTAAGTCCCTTTCAAGCAATCTAATGCTCACACAGGTTCATATTATGGGTGATGAGGTCATATCTTCAGTTCATGTTTAATATACATCCGTGTATCTCCTGTAGCAAGACGACACATCCTGTGAGCGTTGTTATGTTCAAGACCCTCTTACATAGTTTATTAGGCAAATGTACTTGGGTCGAATTGACCAGGCCAGGGCAGAAAAATTGCTGAGCGATATGACAATCAAATTAAACAAGTATTGATGATTACCTACAATTGCTATGAGTGTACTTATATAATAAAAATTCAGTGGGCTATGGTCTTGTGCTAAGGCGGAAGAGATTGGTGTGATGATTCCCTTGGCACAAAACCTGCAGAGTTTTGCTTTCTAGGTTCCTTGTAAACTAAGAGTCAGGGTGATTAGGCAGGCCCACAGGACCAGGCCAGATTCAAGAGTAAGGCAAATTTTTCCTCTTGAACTGTGGCTTCTTAAACTGGTATTTGTCTCAAAACAATTACAATAGAAAATACATTTAAGGCCAATTACATGGATAATTAGGCATAATTTGCCTGAAATTGATTGTTTCAAAATGCAAAGGACATATACCTTGAAAGATATATAATTTGTCTTAAACTAGAGCTTGTCCGTTAGTTGTTTGCCTAGTGATAAAATGTCTAATAATCCTTCTACCTACTAAAGTCAAAAACCAAAGGAAATATCATTCAAAAACCAAAGGAAATATCATTATTGTAAGGTCGCATTTTTTTACTATTAGATAATATAGATCAACTAAATGATGGTACAAAAAAATTGATCTATTTTGGTAGCTTATTTCAAGGTGCCACAAAAATGTGACACAACTTTGTGCTTTAACCTTGCTATACATGCAACTTGAAAATCCAATCATACACAACTCTGTCTCAAAAGATTTAGCAAAAAAATACCCAATTGAGTTATATAGATGGTAGGGCATTACAAGCTTCTCTAAACTACAAGAAAGAATAGAAAATAAATAATTTGAATAAAGATTTTGACCATTCACCATTAGAGACTGATGACTATTGATTGAGAAATAAAGTCAATAGTTCAAGAAAGAAATTTATTTAAAATTTGCATATATGAACCATAAATGCATAGGTATGTAATTCAAATATAAAAAAGTTATTCACACAATTAGATTTACTTTAAATATTCATGCATACTCAGAGAAGTCCCATATTTCCTTATAAATTTTTTTTTAAAAGACTTTAGGAAAATTTTACAATACTACATCACCAACTAAAGAATAGAAAAATTATATTGTCCCCTAAAATTTCCAATTATAGATGGAATCATCCCTAAAATTCATGGAGATGTCAAGACACTTTCTTTGGACTTTAAAAAAATATCGTTTTGACCTATTAAATTGTGACATACTTCAATTGATTCCCTAGACTAAACTTAGGATGACCCAATAAAAAAACTAAAGATCTATTCTTTAGAGAAGAACGCATATGCATATTTATAATAGTCTACATGCTTGAGATCTCTTCTGCTAGTAACACTTGTTACAACCCAAAGCACAAGAAGACATCCCTCTTTTCTAATGTTTAATTTACTATGGAACTCTATAGCACATAGTCATATTTGGTTTTCATGTGCAAGGAAATCTTCATTGACTTGGATTCTCTACAAGATTAGGGGGAAATCTTACTCAATCTTTCTGATAACACCTTCCTCTATTAGTTCCTCAATCCTATTAACTATTACAATTATAGCCTATACACAAAACATTTGATTCTACTTACATTCAACCCACAAAGATGTGTCCTAGGTGTTGATCTGACTCTTTATATTTTCCATATCCTAAAACCATAAAAGTGCCTTGACCTTAGCATTGCCCTAAGTAACTTGGACTTTCTAAGAACTAAAGTTGAAGGGACAAAAACACTAGGTGTAAATGTCTACATGGCACACTAGCATTTTGAGAGCATCTTTCATTTCATCAACCTTTTTTAGAATGTGTGTTTTTTCTTGCGTTGCATTGATAGATTGCTTGCATGCTTATCCACTCCCAAATGACTCCCTTTTGCCTCTCACTTCTTCTATAAAACCCCACCACTTTTTTATTCAAAGAAAATGAATCTCACACTAGTGAAGCTCTATCGAAATCTCACCTCACAACTATTTTATTTGTGTTATCATTATTGTATGCTTATTGCTTTGTCACAAATTTCTTTATTGATGTGATTCAATTCATCTCCTTGCACTCTTTGAAGGTTTCTTCATCGTGATTGTAATCCTTCTTTGAATGTGATAGTCTTTAAGTGAGAGCTTAGTAACTTCTCCTCTAACCCTTGTTAGTCCTTTTAGATTATTTTTAATCTTTGTGGGTTTGATATCATTTCCTTATTGTTCATATCTAGAATCAATTTGTAAATCTATTCTAAATGCATTAAGTAGACTTCATTTATCCAATATCATTTATCATATTTCGCTACTCACTAAAATCCTAGATGTACACTTAGAATTAAGAGTACATAATCTTTTATCAATATATTGATCTCTAGCTATCATTGAGGTAGAAATACCAAAAATAGGGTTTGATTGAGGCAAATTTCTATATAGCTCAACCCTTGTCCTCTATTTATGTGTTTGTAAGTTTTGTCAAGAAGATCTGATAGGATGAGGAATGACCAAAAATACTAGCATGAGAATTGAGATTGGGATCCATATTGTACCTGCACCATACAAATTATAGTGTGGTGCATGGACGTCTACACCACATGTTGTCATCCTACACAGTGAAGTTGTCTGCCTAGTGCCAGGTTCTTTATCATTTTGTTATTTCATTTATGTACTTCATTTGTCAAAAATTTGTTTACTGTTATTCATCTTTGTTGAAACAAAAAGTGGTTTTGTAGACATATATTTAGTGTGAAACATTAGCTAACAGAACCCTAATGTAATGCTAATGGAAAGCTCCCTTGATTGATACATTCAATTGAGGATTTTTTTTTCCTACATCACATTTTGGTGAACTTGACATGTTGAACTTAAAGCTCCTTTTTTACACATTTTTCTTTGAAATTTTTTTTCCTATTTTCTTTCGAGGAACTACCCAGAACCCCAGCCTACGGTGAGATCTAGTAATACCTATATTAATTCTCTCCTTCTATCTTTCTAAATTAGCATGTTTTCTTCTCTTCTTATATCACTTTTTAACTTTTCTCAAAGGGTTCATGAAAGTGATGTTCCATTTGATGCATGTGATGGTGACATAGCTCTTCGTATGTCACTCTATTCTTTTGATCCCTCTCTTAAAATTTCTTTTGTTGGTGAGGACATTTTGGTACAAGAGGATGAAATCATTCATATGTTTCTTAATATTACTCTACCTTCTCTTCATTTCAATGCTCTCCCTTATAGAGATGAAGAGCCTCACCCCACATTAGATCCCTTGTGGATAGTTTTTGACTAAACTTCTTTTGTTTCTTCTCTTACATCATGTATTTCTCAAGCAAATAATAAGGTTAATTCAATCATTATTGACTTATTCCACCCTCTAAGGGGATGTTGGATAAGTACATTAATGTTCAAAATCTTTCTTTTTCTCCCAAAATAATTATGCATAGGGTGCTTGATCTGCCCTCACTCTCCCATCCTATAATCACTGTTCGAGGAATTCTTAAAAATCCTCAACCTTTGAATTACTGGTTGGAATTGGCTTGTTCTATAACTCAAAACATGCCTATGGCCCCTCACTTAAATGTAGTATACAAGACATATAATACCTAGAAAAATGAATTATAGGCTACTCGTATCCCTATTTCCCTTCGTCCACCAAATCCTATTCTTCCACCACCTCCTTATCTTTCTATAGAGAGTGCCAAAGAGGATGATCTTGTTAAACAACTCTAGGCTACAGAAGCTAAGATCTCACTTTGGGACTTTATGCAAGTTTCACCTTCTCATTATAGTGCCCTCTAGCAAGCCTTGGAAAAGATATCTATCCAATCTTCCATGAAGCCCATAGATGTGGTTGCTATTCTTGAAGGATTTCATTTTAATTCTCTTGATATCATTTTTCATTTCTTGAAACTCCCTTCTGCTGAAGTACAGAAGAAAAAATGATGCTCTTATTATTATTGTAGCTATAAACTTGACTGGTATCAAGTGAACCCTTATTGATAGTGGTTTCACTCTTAATTTCTACATTGTTGACCTCCTAAATCATCTTGAAATTGATGTTTCTTCTATTTCTCCTTCAAATTTATCCATTAGAGGTTTTGATAATAATGTGGCTCACCCAACTTTAGGCACTATCATATTGCCTATTATGTTGGGCCCTATTACATTGCCTACTAAGTTTCATGTCATGCAAAAGATTATTTCTTATAATCTTCTCTTCAGTAGACCATGGATTCATGGAATGGGTGCAGATCCCTCTACCCTTCATCAATCTCTTAAATTTATTCATAATGATAAATTACATAAGGTAAGTGTTGATTCAAACCCATTTCAATATTGTCAATAGGTTGAATTGGGTCACGAGAAGCCTACTCTTTATTCTCGTCATAATTTTATACCATCAACAACAAATTCACAAACACCATCATCACCCTCTATCGACGATGATGTGCCTTCCTCATCTAATGCATGTCTTGGTGATGATTGGGGTTCCTTAGACTTCACCCCTCATGGGCCTAATTAGACTCTTCTCAATCTAACATTCTTTCATTCAACAAGGATCTACATTCTGGTATTAGAATCAATCTTTCTTCTATTGTCAATTTTGCTACTGCTTATTCTGCAACATGTTCATACACATCTCATTTTGACAAGGCTAGTGATATTGATTCTCCTCCTCTTCGTAATATGGAGAAATGTTACAGGCTTGGGTTCAAAATTATTTTTAAAAATAGATATAGTGGAGATGGTCTAGGGCACATGGAACAAGGAATTAAGGTCCCTATGGAACCTACACTATATGTACCTTCTATAGTGGGTCTAGTTTTCTGACCTTCTCCTCTATTTACATCACATCCTCCATTGTCTTCTTCCTTTCAAAACACAAACCTTTCTCAACAACAAAAACTCTTGGGTTAATTCCTACTTATTCTCTTCTATCTAAACAAGAGTGTATTTTTCTAAGGCTCCATAAAGCCTACTTGATCAATCTTCCTCATTCTACATGCAAGAAGTTTCCATACAAAATTCAATCAACATATCCTTTCTATGCATATCATTGAGTGCTTAGCTATTCCACCAGTCAATGTTGCACCTTGCATAATAAAATCCAACAACTTCTTGACATGGGTACTCTCACTATTCCATTTAATGGGGCACCTACCTCTTCTCTACATGACAAGTGATATTGAGAATGGCCTCTATTTGGTTCACTATTGTTTCTCTATTTTCTCACAACACTATTGTGTTGCTACCCACTATTGCCATTCATGGTGGTACAATTTTATATGCAACCATACTTCATTTTTGGTAACAATAGAATATTATTTTCATAGTTGTCCTCACTCATATTCTGGGGGGATGAAGACAACTTATTCAAGAGGTATGCATTATTTCTAAGTATCTCCCCTCCATCTATCTTCCCCTTTTCTTTACCTTAAAATATTTGCATATTATACATGCTAATATTTTAAGGGGGGCACATATTCTCCTCACATGTGCATCCATTTATGCATTCTTCTTTATTCATCCCTTGAGGTGTAGCTTATCAATTCATACCCCCTAAGGTGTAGCTTATCAATTCACCCCCTATGGTCTTGTTTATTTAGCACTCCTAGAACCTTTCACGCCCTATTCTGTTGGTGTTTCATATGCTCCTTGAGGTGTTGGTGTTTGACACGCTTCCTTAGGTATTAGTCTTTGATACACTCCCTAAGCCTTTGGATTTTGATATGCTCCTTGAGGAATTAGTTTTTGGTACGCTCCCTAAGGTGTTGGTAGCATGTGAGCCACCTATTGGTTCCCAAAATTATTCCAACCCAAAAATCTAAAATGTTCCTAAAACACCCAAGCTAGGGATTGTTGTCATAGTTAAAGGAAGAGGTTTATCAACAAGCAAAGGGGAATTTTGGCCAACTACAGGAGTGGATAAGCTCCTCTACTCTTTGAGCTCAGATTAAACTCTGAAGGGATATTCAAAAGGATTTTATACCTGAGTAGGTATGAAATCAAACTAGATGAATAAGTAAAAATAAAAACAAGCAAACCTAGATTGCTTTCCTAGCCCCAAATCTGTCACTGAACTAAGCAAAGGTGGTCATTGTATGACCCCTATATAGCTGATAAATACAATCCTACACAATGAGGATGCATGAAGATTACTTCTGCTTCTAAAATAAGATGTATAGGTTTTGTTTTGAAGATGGGTAATCTAAGGCTACTTAGAATGGTGCCTATCCATTGGGCTGGAAAATCTAATATAAAATAGAGAAAAACAATCACATAAAAGTGTATAATTGCCTACTTGATGCATCAAATGCAAAGAAATCACTACCAGATAAATGAAAATACTTAAGAATCACACACCATACCACATTTTTCCCTATGCAATACTGAAATGATCTTTCAAAAAGCTTGGGAATGAATTAAGAAATGTCAGATTCATCAAATCAATTCTTAGAATCATACCATGAAATATGCTAGAAGCAAACTAAAACTATGATTATAGTTTACTAAGAAAAGCACTTGTAGTAGTGGAGAAAAACAACAATCTAATACAAAGATTTGAGTTGTAATACATACACTTCATGATTGATTAATGTATAACATAGCCTACACAATATTCTTTCTTAATCTTCCTCCTAGAGCTCACAACCCTATTGAGAAAAATGCTAAAATGACCAACCCTTAATACCAATATCAACCCTGCATATAAAGGAAGTAAATTTAGGTTGACCGCAGTCCCCCAGGCACCATACCTAGCAAAGGACTACACCCACATTGTATTCAAGTCCAATTACAAACTATCAGTTGATTTGCATGTTCTAATTGAGACCCATGTCTTGCTACCTCTATAATCAATCTATTCATAGATTGCTTGCACTCCAAATGTACCCTAAGTAATAAAGAGGGAATCTTCTACTCATTCCTTGCCACATATAGCATTATATTCTCATATTTGTCCTTAACACATTGAAGAATTTTATTGTGCCAATCCACCTACATAGCACTATGTTGTAGGCTCATTAAATTCTAGGTACAAATCAATTTGTGTATCCATGCAATCATGGGATGCATTTTGGGAATTACCTATTTCAAGCATATAGAACATTCCTGATATGTCTTCCCATTTTTCCATTTAAGCAGTCTAATCTTGAATGTACCATTCTGCATGTTAGGCACCAAAATCATTATTGATCCCATCAATTTCATTAAAAGAATTAAATTTGGCAACCCATTTGCATTAATGGCATACCCTAATGTTGTTACCACATTCCTAGGTGGTTGGCGGAGTTTGGAAGGCCAAGAAACCAACCTCTGAAAAATTAGAGTTTCAAACCTTAGGATTTTGGCCTTCATCCCTCTTCCTTTGTTTTTCTATGCCTTAGTCTTTTTTCTTTTGTCAGACTTCAGGCTTCAGGCATTCCACATTTCACCTTCCACAAGGTAGAAGAAAGAATATAAAACCTCGACCCCCTGAAGTTCGCAACATTTAGTATATTCCACAATCCTTAGGTGGACTTCAGCCTTTGGGCCTTCCACCTTTTACCTATCCAATGAAGAAGAAAGAAAATCAAAGCCTCAACTCCCACCCACCAAAACACTTAGTAAAGTTTTGAAAATGTCAGCGTGGCCACCGAACCTTCTCCCTTCATCGTCATTGTCATGTGTCCATTTTCTACCATTCCGCAAAACATCTAGTGTGCCCACCAAAAGGTTTCACAAAAAATTGGAATACCTTATAATTGGTTGGGGTTAGTCGTTGGACCTTCCCCATTTCACCTTCCTCAAAGGAAGGAAGAAGAGTAGAACTTTGACCTCCATCACATACTTCACACTTAATTTTTTTTTGAAACCTATCAGACTTTAGACTTCAAGGCTTCCTCTCGACGCTTTCCATGAAGAAGACCAAAGGCTGAAGGCTTGAAGTTTGACCTCTGAAATTCTTTCCATACTTAAGAATATTTTTCATCTCTTTGAGTGAACTTCTGCCCTCAAGCCTTCATCCCTATGCTTGCCATTAGGAAGATGGAAGGCAAGAACTCCAACTTCTGAAACTTTGCCAAACACTTAGAAAACTTCAGCACTTAGGCAATTTTATAGGCCCAAAGGAGAAGCACAAAGGAAGGAGAAACCCTGAAACTCCAACCTCTGAAAAAGGAAAGAACACAAGGGAACTTTAAGATATTAGGACTTAGCCAATTTTTTGAGTTTCCTACCTTGTATTTTTAAATGGTAAACACATGAAAACCTATGAGATATTTCTCTGATCGGATATAGGCTATAGGTTCTAGTGGGATTGAAATGGAACTTGGGGGCCAAAAGGGGCATTTCATGGACTAATTTTTTAGGTGTCAACACTAGATCTGGTTGGAGACATGTGACAAGCAATGTCACAGTGAGGATCCAGATCTCCAGGCAAACCAAAAAGACACAAAACACAACAAAAACACACAAACATATTTATAGCCACACATATACATAAGGCAAAATATAGTCATAAATGTTAGAGAAAATAACACTATTTGACTGTATTAAAAATTTAGGGGAAGCACGTACCCAAGACAAGTAAAGGTTCAGATGCTATCCATGAATGGGAAGCTCCAACGATTCTCCCTCCATGTTCCTGATGTAATATGTATCATGTCCAGCTTTTTCATCAATCTGGTAAGGGCCTAGCCATAAAGGCTCAAACATGCCATGCTTGCCCTTGTCTTCTACTTTTTCATTCCACAAGAGAACCAAGTCACCAATCTAAAAAGTTCTCTTTACTATTTTCTTGATGAACCAATATTCAAACTTTTGTTGTTGTTGTTGGTTTTTTTCGTGTGTCAGTCTTCTAGCCTCATTTAAATCAACCAACTCATGCATTCTTTAAGTTGAAGCATCATCCCCATCCTCACCAATTTGTTGCAATATCTAATATATAGGCAATTCCAATGACATTGGAATTTTTGCCTCTGCTCCATATACTAGCACAAATGGGCTCTTCCAATGGATTTCTTGAATGTCACCCTATCAACCCATAAAGCATATTTTAGTTTAGCATCCCACCTTTGCTTCTTTTGATCCAACATTCGCTTTATAATCTTCATGAGACCCTTAGTGTTGGACTCATCTTGTCCATTACTCTGGGGATGATATGGTGAAGAATGAATCAGCTTAACTCCATATTTTTAACATATATCAGCAATATTCTAAGATCTGGAGCACATGGCAT
Organism: Cunninghamia lanceolata; assembly: GCA_027924645.1. Taxonomy (NCBI): domain Eukaryota; kingdom Viridiplantae; phylum Streptophyta; class Pinopsida; order Cupressales; family Cupressaceae; genus Cunninghamia; species Cunninghamia lanceolata. The sequence continues at coordinate 3,579,784 of BSBN01000649.1, read as the reverse complement.
TGTCTATAATAATTCTTGATGGCACTCCAAATCTACTTATTATATTGCTCATAAGAAAATCAATTACCACCTTAGATATGGTATTGTGAGTAGGAATAGCCTCAACCCACTTGTTAAAATAATCAGTGGCCACAAGGATCCACTTGAATCTATTGTTGGATTTCTCTTGAATTTCTCCTATGAAGTTAATGTCCCACTGCTGAGATGGTGCTTCAACTACAACTAGCATAGGACGAAATTCTCTAACAAATTTCATCTTAAATGAAAAGCATTGGAAAGCATCACATTTTCTCACTTGCTCAGCAACATCCTTGAAAAGACTTGGCCACCAAAAGCCTACTTTGATGATTTTATGTGTTATGGTTTTGGCATGGAAATGCCTGCCACATATTCCTTGATGATATTCATCAACAATAGCTTCTTCTCATTGTTGGTTCAGACATTTTAACAACCCTTTATGGTTTCTCCACATCACCATTCCTTAAATCAAGAAATACCTCTAGGAATAAAGTTTAAGGGTCCTCTAGTATGTGATAGTCATGCCTAGAGGACAATGCATGTTCACAAGATAAGAAATAATATCTTTGTACCGTGGATTGGCAACTAATGAATAGTGAGGAACTGCATCATTTTCCTCAATTTCATTTACTTATGTTTCTTCAAGATTTGAATTTATTGTCAGGTTGGATAAGACATCGACTCTTATCAATTTGCTGACTTATATGTCCATGTCATATTCTTGGATTCTATTAATCCACCTACACCTATTACCTGAAGCCTCTTGTTGCATGAATATATCTTTCACTATTGTGTGTGGCACATATGCAATAATCTTGGTCCCTATGAAATAGGGGTCTTAATTTTTTTGTTGCCTTGACCAATGCATAGGCATGCTTCTACATAATGGAGCAATTCAACTTAGCAGCGTATAAAGATTTAGTAGAAAACCCTATGGGCTGCTCATATCCATCTTTATTCTATTGTAGTAAAACAACAACAACAATGTAAAATGAAGCGAAGGAAAAGAACTAGAAAGGCTTGGAATAGTCTAGACTTACTAGTGTTGGTCCATTTTTCAAAGCCTCTTTTATGTTAAGAAAAGCTTTAGTTGATTCCTTGTCCCACATGATGGATTGTCCCTTTTTAAGCATCTTAGAAATTGATTTTGTTTTCTTAGCAAAATTAGGGAGAAATCTTCTTACAAAATTAATTTGACCAAGGAAGGACTAAATACTTTTGATTTTTTTTGGCTAGGGAATAAGGTCAATGGATTTAACCTTATTTGGATCAATTCTAACCCCCTCCTTTGACACAATGTATCCCAACATCTTTCCTCCTTCAACTCCAAATTGACATTTTTTGGGATTTAAAGAAATCCCATACTCTAAACACTTTTCAAAAATCAATTGCAAATGTTTGCAATCATCATTTCTATCCTTTGAAAATGTAGTTGAATCATCCTAGTAAACAACCATGATCTCGTCAATGAGGCTAGCAAAGGCCGCATCCATTGCTCTTTGAAATGTATATCCCACATTTTTTAAACCAAATGGTATTCTCAAATATACATACCTACCACAATGAGTGGTGAATGTTATTTGGTATTATTCTGACTCCCTGACTAGCACCTGGTTATAACCTGAAAATCCATCCATCATTGACATTAGTTCTGAACCAACCACCCTTTTCAATAAATGATCCATGCTTGGAAGAGAATAGTTATCCTTGAGGGATTTAATATTCATATTTCTAAAATCAACACAGTCTAATCTCCCAATTTTTCTTTCTGACTGGGATAAGATTAGACATGCACTTAGAGTGTATAATAGGCTTGATACCTCCATCTTTCATCTTTAGTAGCTCCTTTTGCATCTTGGGAGCTATGGTGGGATTTATATGCCTTTGTTTCTACCTAAATAGTTTTACATCAAGTTGAAGGGGTCCATAGTATGATGAAACAAATCCCCCTATAAGCTTTTAGCTCATCATATGACCATGAAAAACATTTTTGGAATTTCCTCAACAAAGTAACCATCATTTGATTTTCATGAGGCTTGAGTTTCTTACCAATGTAAACCATCTTTGGTGATTCCTTGGTTCCAAGGTTAGCACCTTCTAAACTATCTTCTTGAATTGGTTTACCATTGCTCTTCTAGTGGTCAGAGTTGTCAAACATTCTTTCTAACACTACCAGTCCCTTGGGAATGGTATTGGTTTTTAGTTGTACCACTTTGCTACCAAACAATATTTCCTTGCCATTTTCCATTTCAACCATTGGCTGCCAGTATTTCTTGACTTTCAAATTCATCCATTCAGTTTAAAAAACTAAAAATTTGATTGTTGTCATTCAATACTTGCCAGCTATATATATTGTCTAGAATGGTTAGCCTTGTAAGTACTTCAATAGATTGATGGTCTTAAAGAAAGTTAGATTGAGGATTATACCTGGACATAGCTATAGCCATGGCATTTGCCTCTTCATTTTTCATTCTATCAATCTACTCAATACTAATGGCATTAAATAATTCTATGGTATCCCAAACAACTTTTTTGTACACTTTTAGCCACCCATCTTTGGCAAAAAATGTTTTTCTAATCTACTACATGATTAGCTCTGAATCTCCATAAATTATTAGACACTGGACGACATGTTTTTGTGCTACATTCATACCTAGTAGTAGTGCTTCATATTCTAACACATTATTTGTGCATTAAAAATAAAATTTGAAGGACATGCATGACCACTTACCTTATGGGGATGTTAAAACAATCCCATCACCAAAACCATCACTTGAAAATGTACCATCAAAGTGCAACATCCATAAGTCAAACATATCATGAATAGAAGCAATAGGGTTAGAAGTTGAAACATTTACATCAAGATTATCATTAGTGCAATATGCCATAAAATGATCAATTTCCATATCAAAGAAATTTACATGATCATCCTCTATTTTATATCCATCTTGAATGTTGAAATCTTCTACCTTCTTCTCCCTATGTAATTTTACTTCCATGCCCTAGACAAGAATGGTTGCATATGACAAGTTGATTTGGATACTATGGCCCATGGAAGTAGCCCACTTCATAGATAACAACATGCCCCACTTGGCTGGTTAGTCTACAATAATTGTGTCCATGAGGACAGACTTGCTTGGGTAGGTAGCAAGTTTGACCTCAACATCCTTGACCAAACCAATGACATTGACCTCCCTAGAATCCATGGCAAAAAACTTTCCAAAATATTTGGACACTTTTAGTCCCAACTCATTCATAATTTCTAGCGGCATGACAATGTTGGATGCCCCATAATCGAGCATACAATTATTTAACAACCATCCATTTATAATTAGTGTATGGGTAAAATAGTGATCAATCAAATGAATTAAACAAGACCCAAACATCAACATAATAGTTAAACAAGAAGGATTCAATAAAAGAAGCAATGAACAAATACAGAGCAAACCTTTCCCATTTCTAAACTTCTGTTGTTCGCCTATCACAGATCGTCCTTTTGCAGATGAAGTGAGCCCTCAGAGAGTGCAATCTTTTAGGAGTTTATAGGAAGTCGACGGTGAATGGCTGTGGTGATACACAATGAAGATGAGCTCCAATGCAAGTATGTGATCTCAAGCTTGTAGATGACAAAAGGGTGCCAAAGGCGCGCTGGTGATATTTCTGCAGAGTAACGATGTCAAAAGCCTGGATGATTAGAATGGAGGGATGAAGCTTCATTTATAGACTTGGAAGAATGGGAATCAATGGTTGAGAGGAGATATGAAGATCAACGGCTGAGGATGGTTGAGGAATGTGCAACTAGTAGAAATGTGACAAGTGTCCCAGCTCCATCATGAAAGAGGGGATGTGACAAAATTGAATGGAGAGTTAACTCCATTGACTGATCAGTTAACAAACTTGATTGATCAGTTAGAAAAGTGGATTATGGGATTGACTGAATTGATTGACCAGTGAACTGGGTTGATTGAGGAGTCAACAGAATAGATTGACCAGTGAACTCAAATGACTAATTAGTTAACAGATTTGATTGATTAGTTAACTAACTTCTGATTTGAGAAGAAATAGGCCATGTGGGTGAGAGAAAAATAGGTAATTAAATATTAAATATATTTAATTACATGTGCAACCTGATGAGGTGGACAAGGTGAGGTGGAAAGGTGAGGTGGATTTTTGAATTTAGAACTTAGGATAGAGGAATTTGGATTAATTAAATAATTTATGATTATTTAATTGTATAGGATATTTAGAAGATTTTTAATTAAATAAATTGAATTTATTTAATTATGGAATAGTGAATCGATTAAATAAATTTAAAATATTTATTTAATTGATAGAAGAATGGAATAAATATTTAGAATATTTATTTAGGATGAATCATGTCATTTTTAGGCGTATACATTTTGCCCCTCTTTGATGCAATGCAGTTTACAGCGTTGCTTCAAAGAAATCGATAGTCTAAATGATGATACATGCCCTAGTTTGCCCCTGGTAGAAGTTTGATGACAAGATGCCCCCTCGGGAGATTGGACGAGAAGAAGGCAGAAGGTGTGAGACGAACAATCTCACAATGAAGAAGGTTAAGTTTGAAGAAAATGGGTGAAGAAAGAGCCGAATGATACGCGATGCAAGATGGAATGATGACACACACAAGCAAGCAAGCAAGTATGCACAAATGACACAAGAACAAACAAGGTATTGCCCCTATCAAGCGGTAAACCAATGATATACTGATAACGATATACAACAGTGTTGTCATGGCGGGGAACAATGTATCCCTAGACCAACACGGTAGGCGTGTTGTCATGGCGGGGAATGATGGATCCCTAGAGCAACATGAAGGATAGTGTCTGGTTCCAGGAAATGAAGCATGTCATGTAAGACGCATGTATTGGTTTGATTTCGACAATGCAACATCCTGTATAAGACAATTGATTGATTAACTGATCGAGTTGGTTTACGACCAGACAAGGATCAAGACCACTGATTGTGATTGGATCATTTGTGCAAGATTGACTTGACATGATTGATATGGATTAAGGATGGACCTGCATTTGGATCATTGCACAGACTGACTAGACAAGGATGAAAGATCTGATGATAGATAGAAATCTGATTGATAGAAGAAAGACTTGATAGAAGGACTCGCAAGCTTTTGTAAACATTGATACTCTGCATTGTTGGATCTTTATTGCATGGGGTATGGTATGGATGTATAAATGGATATAGGATGGATGCTTTGCTATTGGAATGCTTTATTTCATCATTGGGCATTTTTTTTTCATGGTACTTTTCTAAAATGTTGTAAGTGAATACAAGCATCGAGGTATAATTGAACCGAGATGACCTAAGTACCGCTTACATGGATTGTGATTTAACAAGTTAATACAAGCATCTAGTCAAAATTGAATCTAGATGACCTGAGTACTTCTTGCATTTCAACAAACAAGGATTGCCCCCGTTTATGTTATACCTTTGATGTCCTCGATGATCTTTTTCCGATCATGTCCTTAGACAAGGCTTCACATTACTAAAGTTTAATCCACAAACAACAAACAAAGAAAATAATCATGCCCCCATCATAGCATCTCTAGCTTTTGGCATCCTCGAGTAGCATAGGAAGGTATGATAGCAAAAATTTAGACTCAAATTGTTAACCATGTTTCTGATCTACAAAGCATATTTGCGTTGATATGTGTTCAGTTCTTGCCTTAATTTGCATAAAATCATTTAGAAGACCTTGGGTATTTGCTTTGCATTGGATAGGTTAAGATGCTCACAGTCAAGATTTCTGCTTGAGGTGCGGGTTCTGCTTGTATTTGTTTGCTTGGTGAGAAGTTTGCACAATCCTTATTGGGGAGACGGACCCTAATGGACTGACCTAGTGCCTCAGGGGCTCATTGCTAAATGGCCTTGCCTACGTGACGACGCAGAGGCAACGTAGTTCAGGGTAAACCCTAATGGACCATGGATGGACTAGAAGAAAGACGACAAGAATGAAGACAAGAAAGGGGACGAATGGGACCATGGAAGAAATGGAAGCCTTAGGGGTGCATTAGAATAATGGCCTTGCCTACGTGATGGCGCAGAGGCAATGTAGTTCACAAACTTGGACCATGGACACTGACAAGAGACCGTATGCTAGGCTCACATTGAGGAGACGGTATGGGACAAAACCTTGGTTGACAAGGCCACAAGGAGAGTATCAAGCCATGATAGGTAACTGTCAAGTGTTTACTTGTGGGATAGATATGGGTTGAATGGAGCAAATGGAGAAAGAATGGACTCAGGGTGATTGGATTCCCAAAGATGGAGATGTCGATTTATCACAAGTAATGCCTGTTTACCAGGTTTTCATCACTTGCTTTTATTTGCACGGGAAGCTAGAAAGTAACATGACGCCTGTTTGCCAGGTTTTCATCATGATACCTATCCAAGGCGCCTGTTTGCCAGGTTTTCACCAAAGGACGATTTTTTTTTGTATGCTTTCTATTTTTTCCAATTTTTTTGTATTTTCTCTTTTCAACTTTTTTTTTGATTTTTTTGTTTTTGTTTTTGTGGTTTTATTGGGCCCCCTTGTACTGGGGTTCTCCTAGGTATAGAACTGGCGAAGGTGCATGCTGTTGATTGGATCATGAAACAACTCACCCTCTGATGTGGCCAACTGATATGCCCCCGATCTGTAAGCAGCTACAATCACATAGGGCCCCAGCCAGTTAGGTTTGAACTTACCTTTCTTTTCTCTGTCCTGCTGATTGCGAGGGTTCTCTTTTAGAACTAGGTCCCCAACCTTGAAGCATCTCGGTCGAACCTTGTGGTTGTAGCTTCTTGACATCATCTGTTGATAGGCTTTGAGATGGTCAAAAGCTTTCTGGCGCCTTTCCTCTAGCAGCTCTAGTTCTTGTAGCCTGGAGGCTCTGTACTCTTCATCTGATATGAGACCTTGCAACGACACCCTGAGGGATGGTAGTTCGACCTCAATGGGAAGGATGGCTTTGGAACCATAGACAAGGGCGTAGGATGTAGCACCTGTGGGAGTGCATATGCTGGTTCTATAGGCCCACAGAGCGGGATTGAGTTGGACGTGCCAATCGCGACCAGCTTCATTGACAATTTTCTTTAGGATTTTTAGAATGGTTTTATTCGATGCCTCAGCTTGGCCGTTACCTTGGGGTAGTATGGAGTGGAGAAACGATGTTGGATTTTGAAACGCTCATAAAGTTCCTTGACATCCTAATTTTTGAATGGTCTCCCATTATCCGTTATGATGGATGAAGGGATGCCATATCGGCAGATAATGTAATTCAGAATGAACGAGGAAATTTGCTTTCCTGTGACGGTGGTTAGGGGAACGGCTTCAATCCACTTGGTGAAGTATTCAGTGGCGGTTATGATAAATTTATGGCCGTTGGAAGAAGGTGGATGAATCTTTCCCACAAGGTCAAGTCCCCATTGGCAAAAGGGCCAGGGTGTCGTTAAAGGTCTCAACTCCTGAGCAGGTGCATGAATCAGGTTCCCGTGTATTTGGCACTGTTTGCACTTTTTGAGAAACTGATATGAATCCATTTCCATATTAGGCCAGTGATAACCCAAACACATGAGTTTCTTAGCTAAGGAAGGACCGTTGGAGTGTGTTCCGCCGATCCCTTTGTGTATGTCTCGCAAGGCCGTTATGGATTCTTCTTGTTCTAGACAACGGAGTAAAGTACCATCCAGACCACATTGGTAAAGGGTATTAGCTATGATGGTGTAATGGGAGGCTTGTCAGATGAAAGTCCATTTTTGTTTGGAAGAGAGGTCCGGTGTAAGAATATTGTCCTTGAGGTAAGTGTAGGTCTTATCGTACCAAGGTGAATCAGATCCTACTAGGAGGCAAATGGAATGGGTTTCGAGGAGATCATAAGCCAGTTGCCGAATGGTTTCTACTAAGAACTCATACCGTGACTCGTATTCAGGTATTTCAAGAAGAGAGGCTATGGTAGCCATTGCATCTGTTGCTTTGTTCTCGATCCTGGGTATTTGTTCAAAGGAGATGGTCCCAAAGTGTTCTTTGAGGTCATCAACCATCTGTTTGTATGGGATAAGCTTCCCATCTTTGGTTTGATATTCATCGTTGACCTGATTTATGATAAGCTGATAATCACCGTAGACACATAGTGCTTGGATTTTCCACTCAATGGCCATCTTGAGACAAATTACCAAGGCTTCATATTCTGCTATATTGTTAGTGCATGGAAATAACAACCTGTAGGACTTTGGAATTGTGTCGCCTTGGGCAGTGATAAAAAGGATGCCTGCCCCCGATCCATGGTTGGTGTAAGACCTGTCGACGTAGAGTTTCCAAGGAGATGTTGACAGAGTGAATAAAGACTCATCAAGAAACTCAAACTGCATTGGTGAAGTGTCCTATAATGGTGCCTCAGCCAATTGGTCAGCTATGATTTGCCCTTTGATGGCTTTTCTATCCACATATTCTATATCATATTCACTAAGAAGCATAACCCATTTTGCTAGTCAGCCTGTGAGAGCTGCTTTGCTGAGAAGATATTTCAGTGGGTCGATCTTGGCAATGAGTTTAACAGGATGTGCCAACATGTAATGTCAGAGTTTTTGTGAAGCAAAAACCACCGCAAGGCATGATCGTTCTACCTGTGAGTATTGCAACTCGTAGCCCACTAGTGTTCGACTGATGTAGTATACAGCTCTTTCCTTGTTCTCATAGTCTTGCTGCGCTAGGAGAGCCCCAAGAGCAGTAGGTGTAGCAGATATGTAGAGAATTAAAGGTTTTCCTTGGATCAGAGGCATAAGTATAGGAGGGTTCATAAGATACTCCTTTAGCTTGTTGAATGCCTCTTCGCACCGCTCATCCCATTTAAATGGAATATTCTTATGTAGGAGGTGGCTGAAAGGTTGGCACTTGTCTACCAGCTGTGAGATGAACCTGCGGATGGCCTGCAGCTTGCCCTATAGGGATCTCAACTGAGTTAGAGTCTTGGGTGGTGGCATGTCCATTATAGCCTTGACCTTGACAGGGTCTACTTCTATTCCGTTAGCCGACATGATGAAGCCTAGCAGCTTGCCTGAAGTCACCCCAAACACACATTTCTTCGGGTTCAATTTAACTTGGAATTGGTCCAACCGTTGGAAGACTTTCTCTAGGATATCCAGGTGTGAGTCCCTTGTGAGAGATTTTGCTAAGATATCATCAACATAATCTTCCATGGTCACATGCATCATGTCATGGAATATAGTTGTCATGGCCCGCTGATATGTAGCACCTGCATTTTTCAGCCCAAAAGGCATGACATTCCAGCAAAAGGTACCCCATGGGCAAGTGAAAGCTGTTTTGTGTTGATCCTTTGGTGCTATTTTGATTTGGTTATACCTTGAGAATCCATCCATGAGCGATAGCATTGTATGTCCTGCAGTGAGGTCGACTATGATATCGATGTTAGGCAATGGAAAGTCATCCTTGCGGCATGCTTTGTTTAAGTCTCGAAAATTGTTGCATAGTCAAACCCTGCCATCTGGTTTAGACACTGGCACAATATTAGATATCCATTCAGGGTAATCTATGGCTCTGATGAACCCCACATCCAGCAATTTCTTAAGTTCTTCCTTGACCAAAAGGGCTATATGAGGATGCATCTTTCTCAGCTTCTGCTTTACGGGCTTCACCCCTGGATCCAGTGGCAAATGATGTAGAATTAGGTTTGGGTCTAAACCTGGCATGTCGGCATATGACCAAGCAAAGCTGCCTCTCTTCTTCTTAAAGAATGGTACAAACCTAGTTTTCTCAGGTGGTGTGAGAGATTTTGCAAAGTGGATAATCTTGGGCTACTCTTCGGTTCCAATATTTACTGGTTCTGTTGGTTCCACCACAATCTATGACCTTTCTTGGTACATATCACTAGGGAGGGTGTCAAGCATTCCATCATCAGGTGCTGCAGTTGGGTTTTCACCTTTGGATACGTCCTTTCTTTTTACTATTTTATGATCTGACACTGCCACAAGGCGGTTTTCACCGTCAGATCCATTTTTGATCTTGATATTTTTGTGACTAGAAGGCTTGGCACCCTCCCTGAAGTAAGCCACGGTATTGAGTTCGATAGCAAAATCTGCTTTATGATCTTCTTTTGGTAAGTGATCCCTAATTTCCATATAGTCAATGTAGGCATCATCATTCTGGAACATATCTAATTGGGGGGTTCCTTGCAGATCCCAGTCAATAAGCTCAGGGTGTAAGAGGGGAAGGGAGTCGGATGAGAGACCTGATTTATTGATGGTGTGAATGGAAATGTTATGAGCATTGGTGGGGGTAGTGTTCTAGGTGGTACTTTCCTCCAAGTTGTTTATCGCAATGGAATCTAAACTTTCCTCGAAAGCCATAATCTCAGGGAGGGGCAAATCAGACTCCAGTGGTCTGTCCCATTGTGTTTGTCCCTCATGGTAGGGGCTAAGAGTTTGGATGGTGTCAACCTCTTTGTCGTCGTAGGAGTGCTCTGTTAGCTCATCCCACTCATACTCATTTGAATCATCTGAATCTGTGTCACTGTCCACTTGGAGTGTTTGGATTGTCTCCACAAGGCAAGCATTTTCCTTGGCTTTACCCTTGCCTTTGTATCCTAGGCCACTTGTGTTTCTAGCTGAAGAGGATGAAGAAGGTTGTATAGGTTCAACGATTCCTTCTTTTCTGAGGCCTATGGGGCCTTGTCCTTCGTACCCCATCCTGTGCAAAATAGTTTCACCCCATCCATAGAGTTCTGTAGGGAGTCTAGGTGGCTCTTGGGGTGTGTTTTCTTCTTCAGCATAAAGCCATTGCAGGAGATCTCGCTCCTCTGTCTCATCAGATAAAGTCCCCCATTTTACAAAGGGATTTGCGGGAGTTATAGGAGGAGCAGATGGCTTTGGAAAATGCCTAGGTTGATGCTTGGGTTGGCCAAAAGAGCGAGGAGACAAAGGCATTTTGGCAAGGTTGAGGCTGTGCTCAATGGAGTATTCCCCCATGCCATTTTCTTTTATGGTAAGTTTCAGTGGTTTGGTTCTTGAGGAAGAAGCTTCAATGGTATGGTCTTGTTGCGGAGTAGGGGAAATGTAGGCTCTGTTGTTGGGTATGACACATTCAGATTTTGCTTGGAAAGAATTGCAGTGTTGGTAGGGGTCGGGGTCGCCTTGAATGGTGACTTGTTGGCCATTATGCGGGAATTTAATGCATTGATGATAGGTTGAGGGGACAGCCTTCATGGCGTGGATCCATGGTCTCCCTAGTAGGATATTATAAGCAAGCTCTCGGTCAAGGACTTAGCACACTACATCTTTGATTACCGGTCCCACTTGAATGGGTAGGACAACCGTGCCCTTTGTGGTTCTTTCCTCCTCGTCATAGGCTTTGATGGTAATTTTCCGTCTTGGATCAACTGCCTGTTCGGAGAACCCCAGTGCAAGGACTAGCTTCAACGTGCAAATATTTAAACCGGTGCCCCCATCAATGAGAACCCTCTTGATGCAGTGCTTGTGCATGAATGTGACAATGTGTAGAGGGGTGTTGTGGGGTTGAGATATGGAAAGGTCATCTTGCTCCGTAAACAAGATGGAAGTGGAGGATGTCAGATTGCCTACCATGGTCTGAAACTTTTCTTGGGCTAGGTTAGTGGGGACAGTAGTTTCCACTAAGGCTTTCTCAAGAATCTCCTTATGAGAAGGAGATAGACGCAAGAGCTCCAATATAGAAATGTGAGCCGGAGTTTTCTGTAACTGGTCGATGACATTGTATGGGCGGGAGTTGGACGGAGATGGTGATGACCTTGGAGGGGTGGTATTGATCGTGACTTTACCACTGCGGGTAATTATACTACAACCAGTTCTGTTAGGTCCTGGTTGTTGGTTGGGGGAGATGACATTGACCTGCGGAATATGCTCAGAAATGCAGTTAATGGTGTACTCAAATGGAACGCTTGCATAGTTAGCATTACTCGACCCGTTGTTCTGATTTGGCCGGTTGCGACTGTTGTTGTTATTGGGATTGCCATTGGAGTTGTTGCCATTGTGACCATTGTTGCTAGTGTGGCCATTGTTGCGATTGTTGTTATACGGCCAGTTGTGGTTCAGAAGAGGATCCTGGTAGGCCACATGAGATTCATTGGAGGTATGTTGTTGTGTCCCTTCCTGATTCTGATCCAGTATATCCTGTATGACATTCTTGAGGCGGATGCAATTGTTAGTCATGTGCCCCCTTCCTCAATGATACTCACAATAGTCTGTGTCCTTCCAATAGGGAGGTTTGACGATAGGCTCATAGTCACTTGTTGGCGGTAAAGAAATTTCATTGTTAGCCAACAACTTCCTAAGAGCAGACTCTTGAGATTCCCCCAACGGCGTGAATTTTCTCCTTGGATTTGAATTGAACCAAGGTCTAGGTTCTTGAGGGGGTGGCTTGTTGAGTGCACCGGTATTTGCTTCTCCCTTAAGAGTGAATATGGGTTGTTGCTTAGGGGCTGCCGCCTTGGCATCCACTACTCCATCGTTGACCACACTCTTGTTCTTGGTCCAAAACTTTGATTTATCTGTTGTGTAATTGGAAGGAGGTGTGTCCTTGTAGAGCTTGAGAGTTTCTTTAGTGATCATAGCTTTTTCAATGAAGAGGCCCATTTCAATGACTTTGGCGAACGAGGTAGGGCATTGTATCTAAATCTGATAGCTAAGATCAGTGTTTAGATTGTGGACAAACATTTTCAATAGCTGCTTCTCAGGCATATCGTAAGAACACTTACTAGCTAGCTGTCTCCATCGTTGTAGGAAGGCGGCGAATGACTCACCACTCTTCTTCTTGGTGTTGCATAGATCTAGCATAGATACCTCGTGTTCTATGTTGTAAGAGAAGTGCGTTATAAATTTATTGACAAGTTCATCAAAAGTTTTGATTCCTGGTGGGAGACACGAGAACCACTCCATAGCTTGACCACCTAAAGATCGCGGGAATAGTCTCATTAAGTAGGTCTCATTGTGAGCTACTTCTAAACATGCCGCAGTGAATTCCCTGATATGATCTCTAGGGTCCCCCTTCCCTTTATATTTGTCAAATTTCAGAACTCCGAACTGAAAGGGGAATGGTTTCATGATCAAATTTCTGTCAAAGGGGTACGGTGCTATATCTTCCAAAGAGTAGTTCTTAGAACTTGTACCGGTCTTAAGGTTGGATATCTCGAGCTTTAGACTTTCGATTTGTTGTCTCACGTCCGCCATAGGAGCAGTTGGATCTATGGGTTGCTTTCCTCTCTCATTTGTATGGGGGACCGTGTCATTTGTGCCTCTCTCATGTGCATGTGGGACTGTGTCATTTGTGCCCCTCTCATGATCATTGTCTTCATTTTCCATGATGGAGCTAATGTCAAAGTCTGTGGGAAGTTTGATTTCGAGACTAGCAAGATGATGGAAATACTTATGGGGGTCTTCAAGGATCATCTTCTCTATGACACGTTGGAATTTTCTATCTTGCATGTGCACCACTAATTCTTCATGAGAAATCTCTTCTTCACCATCACATGGTGGGAGAAGGTGATCGGATGATTTGGCCATTTCTATTTGCTTGTTGTGTTGGGATCGAGTAAGAACCATGCAAGGTGACGCGGGATGGAGGGGGTGAGGATAGAAATTCTGGCAAGGTGCCGACTGAGGCTGTTATGAATGGGATACCTAGGATAAGACTTGGACAAAGGGTTCTTTCACTCAATGACTTCAAGTAAGATGGTTGACACAAGACTCTAGCCACTAGCAAGGGTAGTCGATACTAGTCTTACTGTGTAGGGCTTAGTCGTTCAACAAGACTACTAGCAAAGGTACTGTGACCTACTAGGCTTACGTGAATTCACTAATGAAACAAAGAAGGACTTATGCCGAATCGATATGGGATAGGCTGACTTTGGGACAAGAGTGATTTGGACAGAAAGTGAGTGAGACAATGGACGAAAGAGAAAGAGTTGGGTGAAACGGATGGAGATTGACTGCAAGGTTGACTCTGATCTTGGAAAGTGAAACTAGGCTGAAGTGGGTGCTCTGATCAGGTGAAAATATCTCCTCAAAAATAGGGCAAGTGCTCACTGTCGCATATGCGCATAAACAGATGCGCAGCATAAATGGACAAATACGCCGCAAGTCGCAATAAATGTGCCGGTCTGGTGAATTATATATGCGTAGCAACAGTGCATACATGCGCAGCAAAAAAGGTACATGCGCAGCAAGTTGTTACAAAAGCATAGTAAGTCTCTGTAAATGCGCAATAGAAATGTGTAAATGCGCAGCTCTGAAATTTTTGCAAAATTTTTAGTTTTTCTTCTGTTTTTGGTATTTTTTGGCTAGAAAAGGTCTTCCTGATATGATATTATGAATTTAATAGCAAGAAAACACAGCAAGCACAAAGAATATTTTGTAGTTTTTCATTGTTTTTGTAATTTTTTTGACTCTATTTTAGACAAAAGCAAGCACAAAATCCTAGGCGAGAAATGGATTATAAGGGATTTGGGCCACTAAAACAAGAGGTATTTAATTTGGGCAACCATTCAAGTGGTTACACATGCGGCGGCGCTACTCTCCGTTATGGAGTCTCCCAGCCTCACAGGGTTGCGCCTGAGAGGGTTTTGGGGGGGGTTGGCCGTTGGTGTAACATAACAGCACTTGTTGCAGGAAGTTTTCACCTCAAGCACAATTTATTTTAAGTGGCTTGGTAGGGCTTGGCATTAGCCTATTACCACTTAGGGTCGTTCCCACTTGGACAAGCGTACATCCAAGGGCAGGCCCCTCCTAAAGGTTAAACAGATAGAATGACAAGTCTGGCACTCTGATCACCCAGAAGAGGGGAGAGCATAAGCCTATTGTCATTCGCAAGCACAGAATATACTGATTAATCCACCCTAGTTAAAAGTGAAAAGCTAAATGGGCTAATCTACTCAAACAGAACTTTGAAGTGATTTTAGCAATATAGCAGTGGTTCAGTTTTAAATCCCAGAAAGCAGTGGTGAGTTCAATTTTTAAACTGCGTAGCACGAGATTGTTAACTTTGAAATTTAGGTCTCACGATATAGCAATGGTTCATTTTAACTTCAGAAAGCAGTAGTGAGTTCAATTTTTAAACCGCGTAGCACGAGATTGTTAACTTTGAAATTCAGGTCTCACGATATAGCAATGGTTCATTTTAACTTCAAGATCATTGATGAGTTCAATTTTAATCTTTAGATAGCAATAACTTGGAAGGTGTTTGCAATGCAAGCAAGAAATAATCCAGTTACTTCCTCCCTAATTAGAACTAGATGAAGATTTGAATGAACATTAATTTTTAGTTTCCCTCAGAAAATGAAATGTGAACTAATTAGATGCAACTACATGGAACTAAACCCGATCCTATCCTGCAAAACAGCTCCAGCAAATACCTGCGAAAAGGTTAGTTTTAGCAACTTCCTCTAGAAAAGTACTGAAACCATAGCCTGTTACAAATGCACAGCTTTAGTGATTAGATGCGTAGAAATGATCAACAGAAGCGTAGCATTAATAAATGCACTGCAATATTGAACATATGCGCAGTTAAAAGGAATAAATGCGCAGTATGAATGGATGCGCAGCAACAGTCTTCAAAAGTGCTGTGAAAAGGAACAGATGTGCAATAATCATAGAAGCGCCGTAACAGTGCGCAAAAGTGCCATAGAAATACACAAATGCGCAAAAAGGATAAAAGTGCCGTAACAGTTCTTTAAAAGCGCCACCTAAATGAATAGATGCGCCGAAGTAATTTGTGCGTGACTCTACATGACCTGTACGGAACCTGCCTTCAAAAAAGCTCAGAAACGATAAAATAAAGGGGCAAACGGCCCCACGGTGGGTGCCAAAAATGTATGGGTAAAATAGTGATCAATCAAATGAATTAAACAAGACCCAAACATCAATAGAATAGTGAAACAAGAAGGATTCAATAAACGAAGCAATGAACAAATACAGAGCAAACCTTTCCCATTTCTAAACTTCTGTTGTTTGCCTATCACAGATCATCCTTTTGCAGATGAAGTGAGCCCTCAGAGAGTGCAATCTTTTAGCAGTTTATAGGAAGTCGACGGTGAATGGCTGTGGTGATACGCAATGAAGATGAGCTCCAATGCAAGTATGTGATCTCAAGGTTGTAGATGACAAAAGGGTGCCAAAGGCGCGCTGGTGATATTTCTACAGAGTAACGATGTCAAAAGCCTGGATGATTAGAATGGAGGGATGAAGCTTCATTTATAGACTTGGAAGAATGGGAATCAACGGTTGAGAGGAGATATGAAGATCAATGGCTGAGGATGGTTGAGGAATGTGCAACCAGTAGAAATGTGACAAGTGTCCCAGCTCCATCATGAAAGAGGGGATGTGACAAAATTGATTGGAGAGTTAACTCCATTGACTGATCAGTTAACAAACTTGATTGATCAGTTAGAAGAGTGGATTATGAGATTGACTGAATTGATTGACCAGTGAACTGGGTTGATTGAGGAGTCAACAGAATAGATTGACCAGTGAACTCAAATGACTAATTAGTTAACAGATTTGATTGATTAGTTAACTAACTTCTGATTTGAGAAGAAATAGGCCATGTGGGTGAGAGAAAAATAGGTAATTAAATATTAAATATATTTAATTACATGTGCAACCTGATGAGGTGGACAAGGTGAGGTGGAAAGATGAGGTGTAAAGGTGAGGTGGATTTTTGAATTTAGAACTTAGGATAGAGGAATTTGGATTAATTAAATAATTTATGATTATTTAATTGTGTAGGATATTTAGAAGAATTTTAATTAAATAAATTGAATTTATTTAATTATGGAACAGTGAATCGATTAAATAAATTTAAAATATTTATTTAATTGATAGAAGAATGGAATAAATATTTAGAATATTTATTTAGTTGATAGAAGAATGGAATAAATATTTAGAATATTTATTTAGGATGAATCATGTCATTTTTAGGCGTATACAATTAGAGTAGTGTAAAAGGATCTACTCCCATCTTTCTATTAACCATGGAGGATCCTAAGAAGACCTCTACTATTTTCTCATTTCCTACACCTTCATCATTACTATTGGGAACAACTTTAGGTTGTTTTGTGAATCTATAGTAGTAATAAGAGATTCTACCCTATCTCAATGTTTAGGGATTTTGAGAAGTTCCACTATTGGTACAAAAATCCTAATTTGGCTAAAAACTTGAGCCATGTCAATAGGGAGATAGTTGGGCAATGGAGTGCCACTTGAAATAGCTATGTCATTTGTAGAAGGAATATAAGGAATTACTTGGTTTGATGAAATATTCTTACCTTCTTCCATTGCCAATTCTGTTTTTGGCTCTTTTGGTGTTTTAGGCTGATCCTGTTTATAACCTCCTTTGGGTAATGGACTTCTAGAATAG
Source organism: Cunninghamia lanceolata (assembly GCA_027924645.1). Taxonomy (NCBI): domain Eukaryota; kingdom Viridiplantae; phylum Streptophyta; class Pinopsida; order Cupressales; family Cupressaceae; genus Cunninghamia; species Cunninghamia lanceolata. Next base: position 3,562,344 of record BSBN01000649.1, on the reverse strand, counting down.
GCATGGCATCTACAGGCTACACATTTTACATTGGATTCTTTTGAACATATTTGTGTTTTTCTACTAGAGATGGCATGAACCTTTTTCCCTTTAGGGACGTTTCTTTTGGGAGTGCTACTCTTCTTTTGCTCCACATTCCCTTTACCTTTGTCCCTTTGCTCATTAGGTTTCTATTGTTTCAATTCCTTGGCAGAGACGTTTTGAATAGAAACAACTCTATTCCTCAGCTGGTAGCCTCCTTGGACTTACAAGATAGTTGCGTTTGTCAATACTTTCATTTCCACTTTCGAGGACTTAGATTGCTGAAATTTTTTCTGCATAAGGTTCTTTAGATGCCCAAAATCATGAGCTAGCAATTGGTATTTTTTGGACCTTCATCATTATTACACTAAAAAATATGATCATCCTCATTGTTATCACAACCAGCACTCTAATCAATCTATTCATAACCATATGTATCAAACTAATTTATCTCTTTCTCATAGTATTTAGCTACACCCTCTTCATTTTGAAGCTCTTCTTCTCTACTCCATGAATGAGCCACCACACAATTAGCTAGGTCATGGAGAAGGAAACAAGCTTGACACCACAAAGATTCATCTTGGAAATTAATCTGATCCTTCCTTAAAGGATCAAGGGTGTCCCTTTTAGGCTACTTAAAACTCACATGCCTAGGGGCAGCCTTCCTATCATTTTTTTGTGGTCTTTTAGACCAATTAGTATTATAAGGCCTTTTATGAAGCCTTTGTCCTTCACTAAAATGTATTTCAGCACCTTGAGGTGGTAACCCTTTGTCATTTCTAGTAACCTTATAACTTATATCCTTCACTACCCCCATAATTTTGTCCAACTTATAATCAATAGTGAGGGGTTTGTTGAAAACAACATTGTTAGGCTAGAACAATTTCACATTAGCCCTTTTAATATGCTTGCCTGAAGCTCTCATATTACTCTTAATAATTATAGCTATAGCATAAGCCTCTCTTAATGTTTGGGGATTCTTATCCCTCAAATAATAACCAATCTTTGAATCAAATGCACCAAAATATAAAACTAAACACATTGATTCAATAGGTTTCATGTGAGGAGGTACCTTTCTCATAGTCATGATGAAGCGGCTATTCAAATTAGCTAGTCTCATTGATGGCCTTTTGATGGCTGTGAGCCCATGGATGGTAAATTTAGGAACAATCCTATCCCTATACTGCTATCTAAAAAATCTCATGAACTCCTCCCAAGAATCAATATTATTGTCAGGGAGATTCTTGTACCATTCTTTTACACTTTCTTCCAATGAGTGCACAAACAACTTCATCATCACATCCTAATCTTTAATCTTGTACTCATTAGTGACATTAATAAAATGTGTCAGGTGTTCCTCATCGGTGATGGTGTTGTTGTCCAAAAATCATGGAATCTTCCCTCTAATCTCTATTGTAATGGGATTAGGAAAATTAGGAATGCCAATAAAATGAAGCTACTTATATCATTAAGTTCCCAATGGCTACCTTTATGCAATAAACCTATGTTCTTGTTTTCACTAAGCATGGCCAATGGAGTAAATGTTGCCATGCTACTAGTTAACTCAATTATGTGGTGTCTACATGTTGATGTTGTGAGTAGGGACCTGATTTATGCCATGTGTTCCATATAATGTTGTCATCTCTGGTTATTATGTTGATTGTGTCGCTGTTGATATTGTTGTTGTTGTGTACGCTATTGCTGTGCATTCTGATTCAAACCTTGTTGGGCCATTTGAGCTTCCTACTGATCTAGTAAGGCTTGCACCTCCCTATGTTTATTTCTAGGGTGATTAAGCATATCCAACTCATCTTGGATTCTTCTTTTTCTTTCTTCATCATTATTAGGTTGCTATTGATTTTCCTCCTTAGGAATGGTATCATGCTGACTTTCAAGTGACATTGTGGGAGAATCAGGTTGCCTGGAATCTATATAGTCTTCTTCATTATCACTAGGCATCCCATATGTTCTCAAATGTGGACCTTGAGAAGCTTCTGTGCCTCTTCTACCAATAACATTCTCATTTCTTTTGACATCATAATCATCTCTATTTTATCTTCTATTTCTTCTTAGTATGTTATCAGTAGAATCCTCAGAAGTATAGTTATATTGGCTTTTGAGGTCAACCAATATATTGTCTTGGGCATTCCTTGTAGGTACCACATGGGGTATTTCTTCCCTATACCTATTCCTCCTATTTCCCACATTGCTAGATAATTCCTCATGTCCAAAAAGCTATTGATTTCTTCCTCTATCCATTTTGAAACTTATTACACATTAAAATTAATTCTAGGTTAACAAACAGAGTTGCCACTCCCCTACTGAGAGGAAAACTTGAAGAAAACTATATTTTAATATCAACAATGAGAACTAAAACAATTCAATGTTACCAGGGATTTTAAATTCGTACAAATAACTGGTCCCTAGCAACGGTGACAAAATGTTAGTTCCTAAAATTATTCTAAGCCAAAGCTCTAAAAAATTCCTAAAAAACCCAGGCCATGGATTGTCATCAGGGTGAAAGGAAGAGGTTTATCAACAAGCAAAAGGGAATTTTGGCCAACTACAAGAGTGGGTAAACTCCTCTACTCTTCAAGCTCAGTTTAAACTCTGGAGAGATATTCCAAGAGGTTTTATACCTGCATAGGTATAATATCAAACCAAATAAATAACTAAAAATAAAAACAACAAAACCTAGATTTCTTTCCTAGCCCCAAATCTATCACTGAACTAAGCAAAGCTGGTTGTTGTATGGCCCCTATATAGCTGATAAATGAAATCCTACACAATGAGGATGCATGAAGATTACTTTTTCTTCTAAAATAAGATGTATAGTTTTTGTTTTGAAGATGGGTGATCTAAGGCTACTTAGACTGGTGCCTATCTATTGGGTTGTAGAGTCTAATGTAAAACAGAGGAAAACAATCACATAAAAGTGCATAATTGCCTGTTTGACATATCAATTGCAAAGAAATCACTACCAGATTAATGAAAATACTTAAGAATAACACACCATACCATGTTTTTCCTATGCAATATTGAAATGATCATTAACAAATCTTTGGAATGAAGTAAAAATTGTCACATTCATCAAACTAATTCTTACAATCATACCACAAAATATGGTAAAAGTAAATTGAAACTGCAATTATAGTTTACTACAAAAACACCTACAATAATGGAGAAAAACAACAATCTAATACAAAGATTTGAATTGTATTACATAAACTTCATGATTGATTCATGTATAAACATAGCCTGTACACAATATTCTTTCTTAATCTACCACCTAGCTCACAACCCTATTGAGAAGAATGCCAAAATGACCAACCCTTAACACCAATCTCAACACTGCATATATAGTTCAATTAAATTCAAGTTTCCCATATACCCCCAGGTGCCATACCCAACAAAGGACTTGTTTAGGTTGTGAAAATGTGGCAACAAGATGGATAATACAAGTCCTACACTTTCACACACACTAAAGCATTAGGGAAGCAAAGGGTTTGTTTAGGGATAAACTACAGATGTCTAATGTTCCCTTTTCCTGTCAATTGTGTCTATGTGCCTGTGTGAAATTAGGTTTTACAAGCTAGTTTTTCTCTCTAACATTAAAACCCTAATTTGCATATCATATTATAATAACTCAATTTTGACACAAATATTGATGAAACAAGCATAGAAATGCAAAATAAATAGTTTAGAGACAGTGTACCTAGAAGTTGAGGAGTTGTTAGGCTAGGAAGCTAGTCATTGTGTCCTAAAAGTTTCTTGATGTCAAAATCTTCTATACCAAGTGTTTCACAATCTCCAAAGGTTCCTAGATCTCAAAAAAATCACCCAGTTGGACTAGGGCATGGGTCACCACCTAAAATTCAAATTCTATCATGACTGTGTCTACAGCATGAACCTTCCTACAACTCCTTTCCATTGGATCTCGACAAATGTGACCTGTACATACAAAAGGAGGAGAAAAATCTTTGTAGCTCTATAGGATCTTGCCTTAGTCAAGCCCTATTTTAGTGTTCCCACCTCAACAATAGCTAGAGCTAAAGATTTATAGATGTGTGTGCAAAACGTAGCAAAGTGTATGTAATAATATCAAACCCTAGATGTCTCAATCAAGGGAAGATCAACAACTTGCTTAAACTCAATGAACAAACACAACTTCACCTCAAGGAGATGAAAGCAATAAAGACTTGCATGAATAAGAAGGCAAATCAACAATGTCCACAGAAGATCTCCAAACTCAATGTTGGAGGCTTCAACCCTTCTCCTGATCATCCAAAATGTGTACAAACTCTAGGAAGAGAAAGATAGTCTCAAGATCTTGATTCCTAATCTCATCCATCATCTCCATGAAAGAAAATTTAAATGACTTGGAGAGCTTCAACAAATTACTGATCTTCAATGGCAATTTTGGAAGACTTTTGGCATCAAATTTGCATAAAGATTGTGATAAAATGATTTTCAAATATCTCTTTATATCCAACCTTAGGAATTTCAAATTTTGAAATAAGATGTCGACATCATGCAAAAAAACAAAAAATTAGAAGTGGAATCCCAGAATGCATGGAAAGAACTAACATCCCTCCAAAACTCAAGACCCCAGGAAATAGGGTAGGACAAAGGTATTGAAAACAAGGTAGATAACTAAGGGGGGGAATCAGTTATTAAAATTTCCTTAATTTTCTTTTCTTTCATTATCTCAATATTCAGTGTTATATCAAAACATGAAAGCATATGTAATCATAAGAACAAAAATAAAATCAACACACATAACACAAGGATTTTTACATGGAAACCCTATTAAGGGAAAAACCATGGGGTGACTAACCCAAGATTGTATTCTCTATTAAAAGAATAAAGGAGTACAAATGGCACTTGCCAATTAGGGCTCACTACCCGAGCACACTACTATAAGAGGCACACTGCCTACAAGATACTCACTGTCTATAGAACCTACAGAAGATAATCAAGTGTTTGAACTAATGAGAAGCATCTACAAATGCAAGAGTTAAGTTCCAGTTAGGCACAATATATTGATCTAATGCACTTCATTCTTCCTCTGTTCAATGTTGTTATTCAGTCAGATACCAGACTTGAATTGTTTTTCTAACACTTATCCCAGCTTTTCTTCATACCTTATTTCTTCACATCTTCAACACACACACTTACATGCTGGAATCCATCTGATATATATATCTACATCAAGGATTTTCATCAACTTTCTAGTCAACAACAAGAACACTCAAGATATTTGCAAGTTATTGATTTGTCTACTGAATCCATGCTTGATTTGTGATGCGTATCAAAAGCTTAAGCATAGAAGTCATTAATCATGTCAGCCAATAATGTATAATCCCACAAATTGCTTGATCAACACCTTTTACTCATTCAGATTGAAGTCTGATACTCTATCGGTCAATTCTTCCTCTATCTACTCAGCCTGACTAGAACCCAACACTCAGATGCTGATATCTTTTTCATACTTTATCACCGGAGGATAAATCTCTGGAATACAATAGTAATGATACCCCTCTTGACTTGTCCAAGTCTGCAACTTACTGAGTTACACCATCTAAGAGATTCAGACCTGATTGTTGGACCTTGTTACATACTTTGTTCTTGTTTACCAAACCAAAACAATCTTCAATCTGTCTTCCGGTATAGACATATTATGTACTGCGGATGTGTGGGATAGAATTTGTTGCCATCAATGACAACACTTATGAAGCCACAAAGTGTCTATTGCCAACAATCTCCCCCTTTGGCATTGATGGAAACACTTAGTGAAAAATGGCTAAGTGTCATAGTAACTCCCCCTTGGCTGATGCTCTGTCTTTTGCACTATTTTACCGGAGCTCCGCCTTAGCTGGATTCCACATTTTTCTCTACTCTTTGCTCCCCCTTTGACATCAATGGAAAAGGATAGAATCTACATACCAAAATTTTGCAAAAAATATTCTATACATGGCCGCATATGTTATACTTACATATACTTAAGTATATCCACAAAAGTAGTCTTCATCTATACAAACTCTGTGGACATGTGACCACTCAACAAAAATGCATAGGCTTTTGTCCTTCTTAAATCTACTAGATCACTGGTTTGGGTTGTGGTCTGAGCATCTGTCAAGGCCTCATGCATTGCCTCTAGCTTAGGGATAATTATCCCTTTGAGTTCACCCATTCTGTTCATTATGTTCTTCTTTTCTTTGCCCGGTCTCTTTATTTCATTTATTATAACAATAGCCTGGCATTCTTGATTCATTAAAGAGGAGGAAAGAGGGTAAAAATTCTGAGCTAGGCTTGATAGTTTTTCTTCTTGTTTTTTTACTTTCTCCTCAATATCTTTTGTCACTTTAGGCCAGGTCAGACAAAATTTGAATAAATCCCCACTATCTTTGAGAGCATTTTCAAGGCTCTTTATTCCAATGCCTAGGGTCTTTCTATCACTAGCAATAAGTCCTTGCACGTCAGTGAATCTTTTCTCTAAAAACTCTTTCCAGACCTTTACTTCTACTGATTTCTCTAAAGATTCAAAATGAGTGTTAATAGAATTGACTAAGTTTTTTAGATTATCAAATGGTGAGGCCAAAGGATCTTTTGATAGGTTGGGATGATCTTTTTCAATATCCCATATGCACTCTCCAATAGCTCACAATCCTCCATATGTGATTTCAAAAGTTTCTCTTTAGCCTTGGCCTGAGTGAATGATGTAATCTTCATCATCTATACCAGAGAGAGTGACCAGATTTAGAGGCTCTTGAAGCAGCTCCGGTTCATCTAACTCCACAACCTCTTTGTTCAAGAAATTCTGCACTGTCTCTGTAGTGTCTCTTGCTGATGAATCAGATTTCTTTCCTTCAAAGATATTAGGGTTGTCTGGTTTGGATGTGTCATTGCAAACTGTTTCTTCTTGTTCTTCTTCTTTTGCTTTGTCATTTTCTTGCATCTCCTTTTTTTCTCTTCTTCCTTCCTCTTTTTCTCTAGTGCCTGGAAGATTTGTCTTGCTAGCTGTGGGATCTGGAGGAGTGATATTACTAGTGTCTATTGCTTTATGAACTTCCTCTACTGAAACAGAGGAGTCTAAGTCCTCAGACTTCTCTTCATCTATTTTCTTTAATCCTTTGACATACTTGTCAGAAGGTTCTTCATTGAATAATCCTTCAACATCCATGGTAGAAGGTTCTTCAACTGTTTCCTCTACAATAGGAAGATTGAATCTCTTCAAGGCATTCTGAAGGATATCTTTTGTTTCTCTTGCTACTTGGCCAGTTTCTCCAAGCATGAGTTTGTTCATTCTTGCCTTGCTCCAGAACTCATTCTTACTCTCCTTGAAAATCATGTCCATATGTTTTGGGGTGATGGAAGGATAAAGCTGAATTGCTATCTGCTCCTGAATCTCTAAGTTTTTTGCCATTGCATTCTCTTTTCTCGGCTCAAGTACCTTTTCTAGGCTCTTAGGAATTAATGATATAATTTCAATGAAAGCTTTATTGTAAATGTTCAAGTACCTGGCAGTAGCCTCTTCTAGAATTCTCTTGTCAGCATCACTGTATGCATCATAGAACTCAGTCACCAACTGCAGGTTCCCATCCACAGTAACTACCTTGATGATGTTATCAATGGAAAGAGTGGGATTTTCAACAAATTCCTTTGCCTTCTCTTCCTTGTCTCTACTAGTAGAGAACTTCCCAGATGTTTTCTTCTTCTTCATTTTCTTGATTTCTTCATCTGATTCTATTTCTTCATCATCCTTATGGCTTGTATATGATCTTGAGGCTTTGGTCTTCATTCTCTTTTCACTTTTGCTAGATGGCTTGACTTCCAGTTTGGTAGCCTTTGAGCTTTTAGGAGTGACAGCTGCAGAGCTCTTGGAAGATCGAGTCTAGGAGGAGGCTTGTACAAGAGTACTTTCTTTCTTTGCTTCTTGTCTTTCTTTCTCTGCCCTCTCTATTTTCTCTCTGTTAGCATCTATAGCCTCCTTTGATAAGCCAAATCTTTTGGCAATTTCTTCAACTTCCTTTCTTACTTTCCTCTTCATCTCTGGTTGTCTTAACTCAACATGTATTTTATACTTAGCTCTTCAAAGGTGCCAAACCTTTCGACTTCAATGTCCTTAGGTTGGCTCAGCAGGTGTTGAATATGTAGCTCCAAGATTTTTTCATCGACCTCATATCTCATAGGCATTATCCATATAGTTCTTGGATCAACTGCCTCCATTAGGCATTGATCAGTGTCAACAATGAAGCAAGCTATGTCCTTGTATTTCTCAACTATGGACTGTGGTATTCTCTCTCTGGCTTGCATCATGCTTTGGAAATTCTTAAAGTAACCCTAGAGGGCTATGTTTTGGGTTTGAGCATCACCAAGTCCATACATGTTATCTCTGATATGAATTGCAACCGGCTTATCATTTTGCCAAACCCAACCATTTGATCCAGGTAGTTCATTCATATAATAGAAGAATAGACATAGTATTAGACTACTGTATTTAAAGGAATTTTTCTTATCCTTTTTTATCTTCTGTAAGTTCTCCAACAAATGATTTAGAAGAAGCTCACATAGATCATAATCTGCATCTTCCCTCAACATTTGATATGCTGCATAGATTGTTGTACTAGACACAGAATTTTCCCTACTCGAATGGTAGATTTTGTAGCTAATTATCATTGAAGCAAACTTGACATCTAGATCTGTGATGTCGTCTATAGTCATTGCTCTTTTGTCAAATTTTGAACTGGTGGCTTCAGTTACCATTTGGTTCTTCACAAATTTGAGTGTGGGTAACCCACCTAATGAATGCAATCCGGTCACTGCCCTAATGGCATCTTTAGTTATCTTGAATGGCCTTATTAGCCACATAAAATTATCATGCATCCTACTTAGAACATACCGTACCCAATCATCTTCTATAAAACATGGAAAGTGTATGCAATGTTCAAAGTGTTTGTCCCGAAGGGCCTTGAATTCAAGTTTGAGTTCAAAATTCTCATCTATTAGCTATTTGTGATAAATATCCATCAATTTTGGGTCTCCAAATTCTTCAATGTTTGCATGCATGTAAACCCTAACATCTTCTACATGCAAGACTTCATGTGGAATGCTATAAAATGCACCCAAGGGATCAACTTTTAGAGATTTGTAAGGGTTTTTCTTGAATTTAGGTCTCGGCCTATCAAAAATATTGATAGTCATTAGAGTAGCCATTTTGCAAGAGATTCAGAGAGAGATTTTCAGAATGGAAGTACCTTTTCATGCTTTTAGGGTCTGAAGTAGGAGCCAGAATGAATCCCTGGTTGAATTCAATTTTTAGTTGAACTTGAGTGAATTGTAGAATCTTCTTCACAGAGATCTTCTTTTCTTCTTCGTGACTACAAGTGTGTAAATAATGAGTGAAAGAACCCTTTAATCCTTGCGCAAACCCTAATTTCCTTTTGTGATAAATACACAACTTAAGTTATCTGGTTTCCCTGTTTTGAGAGAGATTTTCTTGAATCATTGTGTGGAACTTAGAATCATTGTTAGTGAGGATTGACAACGTATCTTCTTTTCTTCAATCATGTCATGGGTTCGTAGATCAAAGCATTTCAATTTTGAATCATACTAGATCTGTATGTGAAATTATGCTTTATCAGATAACTATCAGAACTGGATTAACTTGAGCAGATATAAATCTTTCAAAACTCCATGCAGATCTTTCACATTTTGACTAAAGGCTATTTGGAGGTTTTTCTGAGAACCCTTTAATCCACAGTGTCAAATGTTTACTCAATGTGTCGAATTTAGGCACTAGCTGACTGGCTAGGGGAAATTGTTTTTCTATGTGACTCCCCCTAAGCCAGAGCTCACCTTTTTAGTATCTGGAAGGAATATCAGCACCAAATTTTGGTGCGGATCCATCCCCAATATTCATTGTACTCTTTTTAACCCCAATCTTGCTCATCTCCTTTTGAACTTCATCTGCATTTATTTTACCTTTGCCTTTATCTTGTTTCTGATCATGTTCCACCAATCCTTTTCTATCCTGATTTCTACTTCTACAGAATTTGGCAATATGACTGGATCTATTGTAATTGTAATATACAACATTTCTTTGCTTATTTGATTGATATCCTTTTGATCTACATTGATTAGCCATATGTCCCATTCTATTGCATATAAATCATCTACCATTGAATGAATTGTTTATTTGCATATTTATGCATTCATGAGATTTGTGACCATACCTTTTGCAATTAAAACATTGTCTGAAGAAGGATGGATTATTCTGATTCATTCTCCTCCTGCACTGAGTTGCTTTATGACTGAAATTTTTGCAATTGAAGCAGTATCCATTAAAGGATGGATATCTTTGGGCATTTGGTTGCATTACTGGAGGTCTTCTAGGCCTATTTCTTTGATTACTTGATCCATAGTTCTTCTGAAAGGATCCAAAGCTTTCACCTTTCTGATATCCCAAGCCACGTTTATCATCTACCCTCTTCTGGCTTTCAAGAAGAACTTCAAGTCGGACTGAGCTTATCTTGAATTTTTCTTTGTATTCATTTATAGTTTGAAGATCTTGTTTAAGAGTGTCTATCTGATTCTCAATTTCTTCATTGTCTCTAGCTTCTTCAACATTAGATTCAAGATGCCTAATTATTCTGTCCATTTTGTGGCAATCCGCTGTTTTCTCCTTGAGGGATTGTTTTAGATTATCTTCAATCTTTCATTTTTTTTCAATTTCTTGTGTGAATATCATAACCCCTTATTCCATTTCATGCATTGCCATAATGACTTCTTTTGACAGCTTCTCACATAGCTTATTTTTCTCATTTAGATCTTCTTTAGTATCATTGACTTCACTCTGACTGGCTAATTTTTGAAGTAGTTCATTTCTCTTTTTCACAGAGATACTAATTTTTCTTTTAGTTCATTTATGAATTCATCAACTTGTTTGAGTCTTTCTCTCAAATTATTGACTTCAGAGTGGGATTGTTCAAGATCATCTAGGGTAGACTGAAGTTATTCCTTCATACCATATGCATCCATTGAGATTCCCAGATCTTCCTCAAGCTATTAGGCTTTGTTTAGAGGAACTTGGCTCTAATACCAATTGTTGAAAACAAAGTAGATAACTGAGGTGGGGGAATCAATTATTAAAATTTCTTTAATTTTCTTTTCTTTCATTATCTCAATATTCAGTGTTATATCAAAACATGAAAGCAAATGTAATCATAAGAATAGAAAAAAATCAACACACATAACACAAGGATTTTTATGTGGAAACCCTGTTAAGGGAAAAACCATAGGGTGACTAACCCAAGATTGTATTCTCTATTAAAAGAATAAAGGAGTACAAATGGCACTTACCAATTACGGCTCACTACCCAAGCACACTAGTCCCAAGAGGCACACTGCCTATAAGAGACTCACTGTCTACAAAACTTACAAAAGATAATCAAGTATTTGAATTGATGAGAAGCATCTACAAATGCAAGAGTTTAGTTCTAGATAGGCATAATATACTAATCTGATGCACTTCATTCTTCCTTTATTCAATGTTGTTATTCAGTCACATACCGGACATGAATTGTTGTTCTCACACTTATCCCTACTTTTATTCGCACCTTATTTCTTCACATCTTCAACACACACACTAACATGCTGGAATCCATCTGGTATATATATCCACATCAAGAATTTTCATCAACTTTCTAGTTGGCAACAAGAACATTCAAGATATTTGCAAGTTATTGATCTATCGGCTGAATCCATGCTTGATTTGTGATGCGTATCAAAATCTTAAGCATAGAAGTCATTAATCATGTCAGCCAACAATGTATAATCCCACAAATTGCTTGATCAACACCTTTTACTCATTGGGATTGAAGTCTGATACTCTATCGGTCAGTTCTTCCTCTGTCTACTCTACCTGACTAGAACCAAACACTCAGATGCTTATATATTTTTCATGCTTTATCACTGGAGGCTAAATCTCTGGAATAAAATAGTAATGATACCCCTCTTGACTTGTCCAAGTCCACAACTTACTGAGTTACACCATTTGAGAGATCTAGACCCAATTGTCAGACCTTGTTACATACTCTGTTCTTGTTTATCGGACCAAAACAATCTTCAATCTATCTTCTGGTATAGACATATTATGTACTGCGGATGTGTGGGATAGACTTTGTTGCCATCAATGACAACAATTATGAAGCCACACAGTGTCTCTTTCCAACAAAATGCACTAGTCACCAAGGCCAAGCCCTAATTTCTCGCTCAGGACTACTTTAAATAGGTTAAGGCATCCTAAATCAAAGTTTACTTTTCCCATTCAGTCTTCAATTATTCCAAACTATGAGTTTCTTCCAATTAGACTAAGGTCAGTTAGGTTTTGAGAAAATTTGTAAAAGCTAGGTTAAAGGTCACCAAAGGGAAGGACCTAAACCATAGGGAAATTGTACCATTCCATATAGGAGGACAATTTCTAACATTAACATTTAGCCACCACTTTAGTGGCCATATGACACTACGTGCATATGCAACTAAAGGAAAGTAAATAAATCAATCATGAAAAGGATACCCAAAAGAATAATGTAGAAGAAGCCAAAGTGTCATCACAAAAGAGGAAGGATCCCCCAAGTCTATAATCCTGCAAGACCACAAAGTTAGGAATCGCAACTTGCAAAGGAACACTTGTAAGAGAATCCAAAATCAAATTCAATCAACCTACAACCACCATCATTAAGTTAGTTCATAAACACTAAGGGGTTTGAGTGATGAGACATAATGATGGATAAAATCAAGGAGATATATGCTCCCCCTTGTTTATGCTTGCTTAGTTTGAAAAGGAGAAACAAGGAGATATCTACACACATCGATTTCAAGGGAAACTTGATGAGAAATGCATTATGATGGTTGTCTAAAGAGGCAATGCCAAAACATAACATATTGGGTATGATGGAGAGTGGAACTAGGATTCTGACACAACAAACGGTGTGAAAATCTAAGTTCTATAGCTCAAGATAAGGGCTCAGTAGTGAAACTTGTCAAAAAAATTGTACCTATATAGTGATAGGATTTCTCATTTACTTTACTATATGTAAAGGGAGTCATCACTTTTCACTATTCATTTTTTACTTGTCATTGTGTAGAGGAGTGAAGGAGGAAGAGGATATTGGAGATGATGACTCGACATCCATACCAACTTCCACGATTGGAGATGCTCCGAGCCCAGGTGGCAGAGAGACAACTCAAGGATGAGGTAGGTTCTTGATCCTTTCTTGTTTCATCTTGTGTTCTTGATTTGTTAGATTTTTGTCATTTTCCATGCCTATCAAGTGAGAATGGACAAGGGTTCCAATTAGGGGCACCTGAGTTCACTCGGGGCGCCCAAGTCCTCCTTGGGCACCCTGTTCACCTAGGGTGCCCAAGTCTGACTTGGGTGCCGAGGTCCTCCTAAGGCACCCAAGTCTAACTTTGGCACCCGAGTCCTCTTGGGGTGCCCAAGTCCAAAAAGGACAAAGGCCCCATGGACTAGGCACTCTTCCTTAGTTTGATTATGAATTTACATTTTGCTACCTAGAAACTGATTGAATGTCTACATGTTCATGTCATGTAGGTTGTTGCATGGATGTGAGAACACACAAGTGGTCACTTGATGTCTCTTCCATGCAATCACATTACTACTATGTCTGATGTAGAGAGGGAGCATTTATAGGCAGATTGCCTCTAGTGGGTATTTTATATGCCCATGATCAGATTCCATGCTAGCATGCTGATGGCATTGACGAAGAGATGGAATGCAGATACATCAACATTCCATCTACCTATAGGAGAGATGACCATTACACTAGAGGATGTCTTCCAGATCCTTCGATTACCCATATAAGGAGAGATAGTGAGGATCATAAATTATCGCTCATTAAAGTATACTCAACAAAGTTAGATGTATTGTCTGGGCTGCACAGTCTCTCAAGTAGAGTGTGGGCACATTAAACTTCGCTTGTTAGAACAGGGTTGCATCGACATTCCACTAATTCGGTGGATTATGATTTTCATGATAGCATTAGCAATCGTACTCGATGGTCAAGGAACTCACCTTCATGGGGACTTTGTTCACACAATCAGGGTGATGGAGGAGCACCGAACAGTGTACACATTGGGGCGGAGTATGCTTGTCCACCTCTACCTTGAGTTAGACTAGTATGTCCACTATGAGGCTCATAGCTTGATGTGTTGCACACTACTATAGGTTTGGGCCTTTGAGCACATTAGTTGTATGTAGCCTATAGTTTTCCTATAGAGCCTGCATTATTTCATCCATGGGTCCATGCCTATTCGCTTATCAATTGTTGGAGATATGGTGTTCTACTATACTAGAGGCTTATATTTCATAGGTTACAACCCAGTGATATGGTCTAGAGACCATATCATAGCCACATATCATGGCTAGGTGAGAGAAGTCATCTAGCAAGGGTGTAGAGGGATCAACTGATGGCTACCTTGATCATGTTGTCTCATGCTTTTATTTTGATTAGGTAGCATGAAAGTTTGGATGTCAATAGGATGTTCCCATGATGTGTCCAAGCTATCCACTCTTTGTACGTAGCACAGTTAGGGTGAATAGTGCTTAATAGTCGACGATAGCAAATGTGACAATTAGTGATGATGATGGTCTAGAGGATGCAGAGCTAATATCCAATACAAATGAAGTCAGAGTGACCTAAGTGTATCAAACCTGGTGGCAGACAATGTGACCTACTCCTATCTATCCACTCAGTCACCACATAGGCAATCCTCAACCTTGGGCTGGTCAAGGGATAGACACATAGATAGAGGATGACATCAGCGATCTGGCTAGGTATTATGACTTAGATGATGATGAGGAGGATGAGGATCATGATAAGGGAGAGGTTGAATCATGATACATCTTTAGGCTAAGACCACGGTGAGACCAACAGGAGTAAGACATCAATGAGGAGAGTGATACTCAATCTCAGTCGAGTGCTCAAGTTCCCACGTCTACGGATCTGAGGAGATCAAATCGGCACGAGGAGGGTGAGTCTAGTAGGTGCATGCCCCCACTTTTAGGATTGATCATAGAGCTTGTCACACCATCAATTATTTGAGATCCATCTTGGTAAGATGGAGATCCTAGTAGGATGCTTTATGTATTTTGATGTAGTTGTTTGTGATTATCTGATTGTTTAATTGTTTATGATATCTATATGAGGTATTGATATATAATTTATTTCTATTTTATAGTTGGGACAGATGCATGGCTTGAATTTCATGAGTCATATCACAGTAGAGATAGTACCATCTGATGTGGCTCAACAACGAGTGTAGATAGGGTACTTTCCACAACCTTATGCAGGGTGACATGCAGAGATCTTCATGT
Source organism: Cunninghamia lanceolata (assembly GCA_027924645.1). NCBI lineage: Eukaryota > Viridiplantae > Streptophyta > Pinopsida > Cupressales > Cupressaceae > Cunninghamia > Cunninghamia lanceolata. The sequence goes on along the minus strand of BSBN01000649.1, from coordinate 3,546,926 downwards.
CATTTGTCTGATATAGATTGTCAGTAGAGGAGATTTTAGATCAGTCTGCCCAGAGAGTTGAGTGTATCAAGGGAGAGCTTCGTGCACTATGAGAGCAGACTACAACAACATCTACACCTGTGAGAGGTCTTATCATTGGTGAGACCTCATCAACATAGTTACGCCAGAGGCGAGCTGACAGGGACATGATCTAGGTAGAGCTAGAGCGAGCTATCTTAGAGAGAGACTACTATCAGTAGATGTACTAGGATACATGTGATGAGGTGCTAGTATTGAGAGGAGAGATCAGGGGGTTATGAGCATAGAGTGCCTCTAGGAGTCACTCATGATCTGTAGCCACACATGGTCAGCCCTCTATCACACGTACACCATGGGGTTCTGAGGGTACATGTGACAAGGGTTTGGCTATGTGATGTATATATTTTGTGCCATGACATTCCATATTTCTATATGGGATAGTTGACTTTGATGTATAAAAATGATGATGATGATATATATATGACATTTTCTTATTATTGTGTTTAGCTGTTGTGTAATCCATCACATGTGATTTATGTAAAATGCAACTAGTAATAAATGTGAAATGTTTATGTCAAATTATGATTAACGCTAATGTGATACTAAACAATTTTGTGTAGAATATATGTTAGAAGCACAATGACTAATGAATTTCACACATAACCAATATTCTATGCTTCGATCAATTAATGCAAAGGTGATCTTTCAAGAAAATATGTTTAAGAAAGATACAACAATGATCAATTGAAAAAGATTCTATATTAAATGAAGTAAGACAAAATAATCATATCTTGTCAAAATTGAAGCTAAACTAACTAATAATTTTGCTCTAAAGTAACATCTAACATATAATCTTAAACATAAAACTTCTTGAGATGTGCTAGATTAATAGGTTCTTTAAGTGGCATAATTTGTTCATTGACTAACTTATACACTCCTGATCCAAAGGCTTCAGTGACAACATAAGGTTTGAGCTAGTTAGGGTTGAACTTTCCTTTTTCTCTAGGAGGTGCATTTACATTACATTAATTCTCATAAAGTACCAAATCTCCAACATCAAATTAACAGTGTATAACACGTTCATTGCACGATCATTGTGTCCTTTTTTGATGGGCCTTAAGATGCTTGAGAGCATTAATATGTTATTCATCCAACATCTCGAGTTGTTGTAATCTCCTTTCTCTTTCCATGTCATCATCTATAACATCTCTCAAGGAGATTCTTAATGAAGGAAGTTCAAGTTCTAAGGGCATTACCACATTAGCACCATAAACAAGATTCTACAGGGTGGTTCCAATAGCCATATAAATGCTTTTTCTATAAGCCCACAACACATAGGACAATTGAGTATGCCAGTCGTTCTGATGCTTGTTAATAATTTTTCATAGGATTTCTCCTATAACCTTGTTTGAAGCTTTTGCTTGGCTGTTTGATTGAGGGTAATAAGGCATAGAGAAGTGATGTTGAATATGATATTTTTCCAAATATTTCTTGACATCCTTGTTCTTGAATGGCATGCCATTGTTGGAAATGAAGGAGGAAGGTATGCTGAATTGAGAGATAATGTTATCTTGTATGAATTGACAAATTACTTCGATTGTTGTGGATCATAAAGGGATAGCTTTGATCCACTTCATAAAGTAATTAGTAATAGTGATTATAAAAGTATGTTCTTGAGAAGAAGGTGGAGATTTTTGGCCAATTAGATCCAAGCCCCAAATAGAAAATGGCCAAGGTGAGACTTGGTCACGAAGTTCCTGGGTAGGTGCTCAGATTAAGTGTTCATGTTGTTGACATTGTAGGCATTTTTTAACATAAGCAAAGGAATCTTGTTCCATGCACTGCCATACATATTAGTTTTTGTACCAATGATTTGCCTCTAAAATGCCTCCACAAGAACTAGACTATCAAAACCTCTGAATTACTTAAGCATCGGAGTAAAACACTGTTATAGCTTCATCTATAAAGAACATTTGATAATATGATATAACACACTACCATCTTATGTAAGCAAATTTGAGAATTCTTAGATGTCGAATTAGGCATAGTTCGATCACGTAGATAATTAAATATATGGGAGAACCATTCATCTTGATTTATATTAGGTCACATAATTATGAATTCACAATTATAGAATCATCTACAGCTAGGGTTTTGAGATTATGGATAATAAAACTAAATTCATCAGGACAATCATCAGGGGTTATAAGAGAAGCTATGGTTGCCATTGCATCTGCATGTCGATTGTCTTTCCTAGGAATAGTATCTATTGAAAATGATGTGAACAATTTTAATAGAGATAGAGCAAGATCACGATATTGAGATAATTTATCTTTCTTAGCTTGATATGATACACTTATTTGTCACACTATAAGCTATGAATCACCATATATAGTGAGGTTTTTGATGTTTAAAGCCAAAGTGGCATGACGTCCAGTGATGAGAGATTCATACTAAGAAATATTGTTTATACATGAAAAGTTGAGACAGTAAGACATAGGGATTGACTTACCTGAAGGGGGTACCAATATGATACTAGCACCAAAGCCAGTTCAACATCATGATCCATGAAAGTACAATCCCCATTAGTCTTCTTTATCAATGGCTAAGATTTGGTTATCAGGAAATGTATCCTCACTTTGTATAGTAAAAGGGGAATGTGCTTTAACTAAATGGTCAGGTAATGCTTGTCCTTTAATTGCCTTTTGAGAGATAAACTTAAGTTCAAATTCAGTTAACAACATAACCCATTTAGCAAGACATCCTGACAAATCGGTTTTAGCAAAAAGATGTTTCAAATGGTCAAATTTCAACATGACATGTATTTTAATGTTTAAGAGATAGTGTCTAAGCTTCTATGTGGTAAACACTAAAGCTAAACAATGCTTCTCAATAATAGTATATCACACTTCATAATCGAGCAAGGTTCAATTAATATAATATACAACACATTCTTTGCCTTCAGTGTCATGCTGTGCTAACAAAACTGCCAGAGCATGATTAGATGTTGAGGTGTAAAGGATAAGAGGCCTACCAAACACAATAGGCTATAAAGTAGGAGGTTTAGCAAGGTAACTTTTTAAGTCCTCAAAAGCCTTCTGACAATCTGAATTCCATTGAAATTTCAAATCCTTTTTCAGTAGTTGAGTAAAAGGGTGAGTGCTAGCCACAAGTTGTGAAACAAATTGGTAGATGACCTATATCTACCCTTGCAAACTATGAAGTTGGGATACATTCTTAGGTGATGGCATATTAACAATCACATCAATCTTTTGTGCATCTACTTCAATACCATGATTTAAAACTATATACCCCAATAGTTTTCTACTGTCTACAGCAAATACACATTTACGTGGATTTAATCGCACGTTATACTTCTTTATCTATTCAAAGATTTATTAGAGGGTCATGGTATGACCCCAGTGATGAATAGACTTTGTCAAGATGTCATCAACATAATCCTCTAGGATATTGTGCATATAGTCATGAAATATAAGGGTTATGGCACGTTGGTAGGTAGCTCCTACATTCTTAAGTCCAAACAGCATGACCACCCAACAAAAGGTTCCCTGAGGTATTATGAAAGCTATTTTATATTGATCATGAGGTTTTATAAGGATTTGGTTATATCCTGAAAATCCATCCATGAAGGAAAGTAATTCATGACCAGCTATAGAATTATCAATCATATCAATGTTTGGGAGTGGAAAGTCATCTTTCAAAGATTCTAGATTCAAATCTCTAAAATTGGTACACATTCAAAGCCAGCCATCAAGTTTGGCAATAGCAACGACATTCAAAATCTATGGTGAATAGTTAATAGAGTGAATCAAACCAGCTTGCAAGAGATTTTCTATCTTAGCTTTCACAAGTAAGACAACCTTAGGATTCATTTTATGAATCTTTTATTTAAATGGCTTAGTACCTAGTTTTGAAATGATGTTATGTGCCACAATTTGAGGATCAATCCCAAACATATCCAAATAATTCCAATAAAATAATTTAGAAAATTCATGTAATAACTTGTTCATTTCTTCTTTCTCTTATGTATTCAATCAATCATCAATGGTAATAACTTTTTTAGTGTTGTCTTTCTCCATGAAGATTGCAACAGTCTTTCCATTAAGTAGAGTACTGTGGTCTAGGAGATTAAGTGATTCTAGTAACTCTTCAATTTGATCTTGAGAATATCAAAGCATTACTTATCATGCTAGTAGATTTTTAAAAATATGCATCATTATTCAGATAATAAGGCAATCCACATTTATGATGGTAATAGGGAATATTGTCTTAAGCACCCAAGAATTTAATTATTGCTTCATCAGTTGATAACACATCTAAAGGGATTTCTCCTAGAGCACAATTAGTGTCAATCATCTAAGGGTAGATCAAATTGAGCATTGATATTGTATTCACATTAAGATTAGGACATCGACAGGCTTTAGATTCCCTAAAAGGGTTATATCCAATACCACTTGAGTAATGTTGCGAAGCAGATTCTATAGGGACTTTAATTCCTTGTTGATTAATATTGCAACCCATACCTACATAGTCATAGTTCTTATAAAGGATCTGAAATCCTCAACCATAAAGAGAAGCCATTTCTTTGGAAGAAGGTAGGGCTTCATCAATCTCATAATCTATGGTATGATTAAGAGTGTTATCTAAATTTGTAACCAAAGAGACCTTAGGTTTCACGGTTAAACTTTGAGATAATATAGATGCAACTTTTTATGTTTCCAGAACAGAATCATTAATGTTATATTCACCCATGGAAGGAGATGTAAAATCTAATGAGCCCCAATCATGACCAAGAAATGTATTTGATTGTTTGGACTTTGGCACAACATTATTTGTGGCAAGAGAAGTTGATGATTCAACTTTCCAATTGCTTAAGATTTCATGTTGAACAACATGTTTTTGTGATTTAATTTATAAACAGAGATTAGGTTTAGGATCAACATGAATGGTGTGAAGCTTATCTTTAAGAATAAATTTGATTGAACAATGAAGGATAGAGGGGCCCGCCCCTAGTGTATGAATCCATGGTTTACCTAGAATCATGTTGTAAGACAAAGAATAAGGCATGGCATGAATCAAGGTAGGAAAATGTTACAGGCCCAACTTGTATGGGTAGAGTTATAGTGACTACAGATTGTCTTCCAACATTATCAAAGCCATGAATACTTATCTTATCTGATTTAATCAAAGATGTATCAGCTTTAATATTATGTAATAAGATGATGTCAAAAACATTAAGAGCTAACCCATTATCAATCATAACTCGTTTGATCAATTTTTTGCTTATTGTAACAAAAGTAATCAAGGGATCATACTAATTTTGAACTTCAAGAGATAGTAACTCATATTGTTGAAACAAAATATCTATTTTTGTTGTATGCATACAATCAAGAAGAGCTACTACATCATTAGGCCCAACAACAGGTAGCACAATCACCTTTTCTAAAGCTTCTTAGAGCATTCCATGGTATGTAGGTGAAGTTTGAATGAGTTCCCAAAGGGATATTTTAGTAGGAGTAGCATGAAGCTACCTAACAATATCATAATCTTGACCAAATTTTTGTGTTAAATGAGGTGCTTGAGGAAGCATCATTTAAGAAGCGGGTAAATATATCAGAATGCTTGATTGTTGTTTGTCTTGTTTTTATTCCAAGTATTGTATGTATGAGCAACCACAATAGAACTAGGTTGTTGTGAAGTTGGATATGATATTTGTTTATCATAGTTGTAAATGTAATAAGGAGAATGAGAAGAAGATAAAGGACCTCTAATAGTGAACACCGATTTATAAGGAGGTTGAGCTACATCTAAACACAAAGTGCCACTATTTTCAGTTTCACAGGTTCTTCTCTATCTTTAGGAACATAAATTGCATTTACAAATTTTTGAAACAATGATGCTTCAAGAGTCATAGTGTATTGTTCAATTGAGATAAAGTCATCAAGGGCCTCATCTAGCATATTGAAGTCATCACAAATCTATGGCTCATCATACACATGAAAGTCTTGTAAAAAGTAATCTAATATTTTAACATGCACAAATTTACCCAAGACTTAAATGTAAAAATGCTATAACATGAACTTTGTGAAAAGGTAATAAAATAACACTATGCAACACACAAAGTTGTAATTTTCAAACTCTTTTCAACAAAAGGATAAGAGAATCATTCAAGATTTAAAGCATTCACTTTCATGAAAGAGTGTATACAATCTAAAGGTGTTTTAGGATAGAAAACTAAATCAGATATCAGTTGTAAAAAGATGCAAATTCTTTTAGAGTATGGGTTCACCAAAATGTTTAGGTTGTGAAAATGTGGCAGCAAGATGGATAATACAAGTCCTACACTTTCACACACACTAAAGCATTAGGGAAGCAAAGGGTGAGTTTAGGGATAAACTACAGATCTCCAATGTTCCCTTTTCCTATCGGTTGTGTCTATGTGACTGTGTGAAACTAGGTTTTACAAGCTAGTTTTCTCTCTAACCTTAAAACCCTAATTTGCATATCAGACTATAATAACTAAATTTTCGACATAGATATTGATGAAACAAACATAGAAATGTAGAGTAAAAATTTTAGAGATAGTGTACCTAGAAACTAAGGAGATATTGGACTAGAGCACTAGTCACCATGTCCTGAAGGTTTCCTGATGTCAAAATCTTCTGTACCAGCTACTTCATAATGTCCAGAGGTTCCTGGATCTCAAAAAAAAAACCCAGTTGGACTAGGGCATGAGTCACCATGTCCCAAAACTCTTGAAATCCTAAAATTCAAATTCCATCATGATTGTGTCTGCAACATGAACCTTTATGCAACTCATTTTCGATAGATCTCGACAAATGCAACCTATACATACAAAAGGAGGAGAAAAATATTTGTGGCTATATAGGAGCTTACCTCAAGCAAGCCCCATTTTAGTTTCCCACCTCAATAATAGCCAGAGATAAAGATTTGTATATGTGTGTGCAAACCCTAGAAAAGTGTATGCAAAAATATCAAACACTAGATGTCTCAATCAAGGGAAGATCAACAACTTGCATAAACTTAATGAACAAACACAACATCACCTCAAGGAGATGAAAGCAATGAAGACTTACATGAACAAGAAGGTGAATCAGCAATGTCCGCATAGGATTGCCAAATTTGATGTTGTAGGCTTCAACTCTTCTCCTGATCATGCAGAAGGTGTACAAACCCAAGGAAGAGAAAGATAGTCTCAAGATCTTGATTCCTAATCTCCATCCATGGTCTCCATGAAAGAAAATTTAAATGACTTAGAGAGACTCAACAAATTACTGATCTTTAGTTTGGTAGAGTTTTGGCATCAAGTTTGCATAGAGATTGTGTGTGATAAAATGATTTTCAAATGTCTCTTTTTATCCAACCTTAGAAATTTCAAATTTTGAAATAAGATGTCGACATCACACAAAAAATGAAAATTTGAAAGTGGAATCTTGAAATGCATGGCAAGAGCCAACATCCCTCCAAAACTCAAGACCCCATGAAATAGGGTAGGACAAGGGTGCTAGCACCCAAGTTGAAGCCCTGATTTCCCACTAAGGACTGCTTTAAGGAGATTAGGGGGTCCTAAAGAGGGATTCTTTTAGTGGCAAATCTTCACCAATTGGCGAATAGTTGAAATCAGGTCCTCCAAAATGGTGATAGTATGAGCTCTACAGGAGACTAAATCACACCATTCTTACACAAATTTATTTTGTCTTGGTTAATTCACCAATGTATTATTTTTTAAGCTAATAAATCAAGTTTATTCACCAAGTAAAATATGCAGCATTGGAGCTTATTTACCAATAGCTTATAATCTAATTATAAATCTTTATTATGTTTTCCATTAATAGTATATTCCTTCCATTAATTTCGGTTCGATATCACCATTAATAATGAATTCCCACTTAATTTAGGGATATTTTCGCTTTGAAAAGGGTTTTATTTGTTACCATCGATTACCTTTTTAATTGAATAGCTATGATTTAATTTCAAGGGACTCTATGCATATGCCTTTGAGAAGGCTTGTTGAGCTCTAAAATTTGTTTTGGGCCACACGATTAGATTTAATCATGTGGCTCAAAATAAATTCTGAGCCTCAACAAGCCTTCTCAAATGCACATGCATAGAGTACTACAGAATTGAACAACAACCATTCAATTAAAAAGGTAATTGATGGCAAAAAAATCACTTTTTGTTAGTCTTTGTTTTAAAGTGAGATATTTTAAAAATATTAAATCTGTGTGTGCTCCAATGCTTTTTAGATAGTGGATTTGTGCCACTGTCCCTAGACCCCATGAGGGGGAGCTAGCCCCTTGACCCCCACAAGGGGTACTGTCCCTTGATCCCGTCGATGGCTGTCACCCCCAGGCCCCTGCTTCAACATTACAAAAAATAAAAAATATATATTGGGGGGATTACGCTAACCAACCACTATAATTAATTTCTTTAGTAATTATTTTTTTACCAACTATTTATTAGGATTTGCCAATATTTTACAAATTTTTTAATAATATGCATGGATTCGCTAGGAAAATTAATATTTTTTTTTTAAAAAAGGAAAGATTCGCCAAGAAAATTATGGCACTTAGCTAGGATTCACCAGGGTTTTATAGGATTTTTTTATGGGGGGTCTCCTTAAAGTTATCACTGGTCCTAAATCTAATTTTACTATTCCCATTCAGTCTTTAGTTATTCCAAAATGTGAGATTCTTCCAGATAGACCTAGGTCAGTTAGGTTTCAGGAAGGATTATGGTGTAGGAGCACCAAGGGCTTAGAGCCCATGTGTATATAGTTTGCATTTTGTTGTGATGTTTTGAATTTTCAAAATAGGGTAGAGCAGGAAGAAGTTTATACATGTGCAAAGAAAACCCATCGGAGTGAGTATTGATATCGGCGTAGCTAGAAGATGTATCCCCGATACTTCATGTTATACCGATGGAGGGCTAGCTATCGGGTGAGGTTTACTATCGGCAGGAGTTCGGTGTCTTATGCCGATCTCCAAGGTCTTATTGATGTGTGATGTCCATCGGCATGAGGGTGGTCATCGGCGGAGCCTGTGGTTGTGTCTCCGATTGCTTGGTGTTATCCCGATGGAGTGGTAAAGGTTGGTGAAGGCCATCGGCATAAGAATCACTATCGGTGAAGGATGTGGGTGTCACTCCGATATTAATTGTCTGTCTGATGAAGTGTTGCCGAGGCTTGTCATCGGTATGAGGCTTGCTATCAGCGATGGCTGTGAAAGTCACTCCGATAGCTATGTGTTTCTCCGATGGAGTTGGACATCAGTGCAAGGACTTCTATCGGCGTAGCTTTAAGGCTTTAGACCGATGCACAGTGGTCACACTGACGGAGGGTGAAGACTTGGTATCGGTGAGAGAAGGGACTATCAGAGTTCATGGTTGAATGTTGGCCGATAGTTTGGGTTGTGCCGATGGGGGTAGATAGGGGTCGTCGGCGGCAAAAGTGCCGACAATAGTTTACTAAGCCATCAGATATATAAACCACAGTGGCTGACTTGAACAGGTGCATGTGGGACTAAAAGTTCTCATGAATGTGAACTGTCAAGTGGTAGTTGGACAGAGCGTAACCGAATTGCTGGATAGTTGGAATACCAACCGGTATGGAAGTTGAACCGTCCTGTAACGGACATGAGCAAATACATAAGTTGTAGCATTCTTTCTGTAAGGAGTGGAGAAGGAGAATCGAAGAAGCAAATTTTGGTGTGTGAAGCTTTTTGATGTAATCAGAATTTTTGAACAGAAATAAAATACAGCAGTTCGATCATTTGTATATTCTGTTCTGTTTTCACTTTATCATTCTGAAGTAGATTAGTCTTTTTTGTTTTTGCTATTTTGTTTTCTTTTGCCAACCATGACTCTGTTTTGATGATTCTTCAAATGCCATTGTACAGTATGGAGGTCATCAAATAGAGCCATGCTCTTTGTTTGTTTTTCTTTTGTGGGGTGGTCGGATCGCCGGTTAGAGGCAATGCATGCTTGTTCTAGGCGAGCTCAGTGAGGAGTCCGGCTAGATAAACAAGTAGGAAAAATAGATTTGCAGGGGTGGAAAAATAGAGAGAAGGAAAGTGAGCACCAAGTAGTCTAGACCCTTGAATAGAGTGAGAAGGGTGGGCAACAGGCTCAGAAAGTTATGTGCCATTGAGGCAGTATCTTGGAGGTAGTGAGGACAAGGTATGTGTCCCACACCAAGCAGAAAAGTAGAGTTTTCCATCTCTGCAAAGAGTATGTCTTTTAGCACTTTGAATTGGTAGGAAGGCTAGTGTTGTCAAATAGTCTTGTACACCTACAGGATGCAGAGCAGGCAGCCTAGAGTCCTCCCTATCAAATTGGTATCAGAGCAGTAAGATTTGGTTTATTCCTAGATAGGAATAGAAGAGTTGTATGTCATCACCGAGTTCAAGTGAGTCTGTTAGTTCATCCAAGAAAATGGTGACTAATGTAGAGTTAGCAAAGAAAGTTGAAGATCAAGAGGAGGAGAATAGACTCCTACAAGAAAGACTAGCAGAAATGGAGAGTAAGCTAGGTGTAATGTTGCAAAAGACTGAAGAAGTCAGCCAGTGAGTTAAGTATTCTGAGGATAAGGGGAAAGGTGTGTCTGTAGAAGATGAAGAGCCCACACCTGATCCTAAGCTGGAAGAAGAAACATTCTTGAAAGCTTTGAAAGCAATGAGTGGTAAAACATTGGAAGGAGTACCACTTTTCAGTGGGAAAATGGACCCAAATTTGGTCATGGAGTGGATAGAAGGACTTGAAAATCACTTTGAATGTGATGGTGTAAGTGAGGCACAGAAAGTAAAGGTGGCCAAATCCAGACTCAGGGGAGTTGCCTTAACCTGGTGGAAATTTGTGCAGACTGAAAGAGCAAAAGAAGATAAGAAGCCCATAGCTACTTGGAAGGGAATGGTAGCTAAAATCAAAGAAGCATATATGCCAGAAGATTATGAAATATAGCTGCACAGGAAGAGACAGAATCTGAGACAAAAGGAATTAGATGTCAGTGCATACACTGAAGAATTCCAAAAGCTATGCTTAAGGTCCAAAGTAATGGAGGATGAAAGCATAAAGGTAGCAAGGTACCTTAATGGTCTGAGGTGGAATATACAAGAAGAAATCAGTTTATTGTGTCCTACAACAGTGCAAAAATGCTATCAGCTGGCACTAAAAGTGGAGGAAAAGAATAAGAGGAAACAAGACTCAAATAGCAGAGGAAGAGGAAGAGGCAGAGATAACAGAGGACACAGAGGAGGTTTTGGTGGAAGGAATGATGACAATAGATCCCAAGCAGAATCCAAACTCACAGAGTAGAGTGGGGAGTCAAGTGGTAAAGGAAACCACAGAGGAAGAGGATCTAACAGAGGAAGTGTTGTGATGTTCACAACACGCCCCATTTTGCTCCTTAGCAAAACGAGGACCCCTGCTGATGTCTTGCTTTTTTGCTTCTGCTTGTGTTTTTTCTGCTTTCTGGCGGTCTGGTAAAAATGAAGGTCAGGTGCATCATCATCATGACATTGCATGAGGTGGGTCATCATCATGAGGTCAGTTTGTCAAGGTTCATATTTTGTTGCTGAGACCTCATAGTTGGAAAGAGCTCAAAATTCCATGCAGGTTTGCCTTTTACTTCACTTGAAAATTCGTCCATATGTGAAAGTTATGCACGGTCAAAGTTTTGGTCAAACCTGATATTCGCAGGAGGATCATCATATTTTTATATCCTAAGTCATGTTGACAAGATCATCATGATCTTGGTCTATCACCCGCTAAAAATCATGCAGTCGCAACATCCGGACGTCAATCTTAGGTGGTAGTGCTTTTTACCCGTCAAAAGGCCTTGGGCGCATCATCAGCATCATGATTTTCTTAGGAGCGTCATATGTTATAAACTCAGTTTTGTTTGCATGATGATGATCATCATCATCATATTTAAACGCACCCCCCCGATAATATCCTGAGGTCCGAAATATGATGATGACATCGGCTTTAAGTCAAGGTGAGTTCCCCTGTCGAAGTGGTCTTAGTATCGCCAGCATCATCATGATATCCTTGCATCTCCTGATCTTAAAATATCATGCTGATGGTATAAGATCACCCTGACTTAACAAAATCACCTTCGGCATATTTGCATACGCACGTTCAAAACCTATTGGAGGGTCATCATCATGATATTTGCTGACATTCGAAAGATGATGACGACGACTTCATATCCTCCTGGTCCCCTTTCGCAACATCATGATCATCATCCTGATCTTTCACACGAGGGTCATTTGCTGAATTTCGCCAAGTGCTGGAATCATCATCATGATAATTCGCAGGAGGATCATCATCTTCATATCCTCCTGATATCCATTTGCCGAAACATCATGATGATCAACCTATCTATTAAGAAGGGTTCGATATTACATTTCTCAACAGCATCATCATATTTTACAATATCACCCTGGCCCGAATATCATGATGACCTTAACTTAGCCTTGTGCTCCGAAAACGAAATAGGATGATGACGTCATCATCATATTTTTATCCTGTCATATCGTCAACATCATCATGATCTTGTTTGTTCGCCTGATATTTCGCAAAGTCCTCCTGCCGAAAATGCAACCTTTTGAAAATATCCTGATGACGTCATCATCATATTTTTTATCCTGATGATCATCATCATCACATTTTCCCTTCGGCAGGATTTTTTCCCAAACATGATCTGGTTGGCGAAATATCATGATGACGTCATGTTCAAGTTTAACGAAGGCTCCGAATATCATGATGATGTCATCCCGATCTGATAAACGAAGAGGCAAATATCCTGATGATCATCATCATCATTTTTTCTTTCAACAGGATATTTTCCAAAACCCGATCTGGTTCGCGAAATATGATGATGATGTCTTATTCTATGTTCGACAGAAGCTAATATCCTGATGATCATCATCATCATCTTTTTTCCTTCAAACAGGATATTTTTTCAAGCACGATCCGGTTCCAAAATATGATGATGACGTCTTATTCCAAGTTCGACAAAGGCAAATATGATGATGATCTTCATCATGCGGATTTGTTTTTTTTCTTGAGAGGGTTACCTTGGCCGCGAAGGGGTCATATTCACTTCATCATCCTGATCATGCTCCTTGGGTGACCCGATATCACAACTATCCCCTGATCTTAACCGAACATGATGATGACGTCATCCTTAGCATTTCAATGAAGCCCGAATATCATGATGACGTAACCATCATCTTCCTTTCCTCGGCAGCATGACCATATTCATATCCTCCTATCCTTCTTCAAACATGAAGATGATGATGATGTTGTTCTTTTCTCCAGTATGCAGAACCCGAATATCATGACGACATCATCTGGACCTTCAGAAGCGAGAGCATCATATTTCCAGAAAATCATGATGATGAGGTACATCGACTAACCTGTTTTTTGACGCACCGACAGGGATATACATGCCGATGGGCGGGAAATGAGGCGGTGGACATTTTAAAGTGTTTTTTTTGGCGCCTCTGGCATTTTTTCAGTCAGCGATAGTTGACCTAATCAATTTTGAGCAGCTTGGGCGCATTTTGGACACGTTTTTTGGAGTTTTCTGGATCCGATCTCCTCAATCTTGCGCAGTCACCTGTATTTAAACGCTTATTCTATTTTCATGCTATTTTTGTGATAAATGTGAAACTTATTGCTTGTCTTGTCTTGCAGGCTTGCAGTTGAGGAAGTAGCTGGGAAGTCAATACAGCGACCTCATGGAGGCAGAAGATCTGATCTCAGGAGCAAGAAGATAGAGATGAAATGCAAAAAGTCAAAGCCATTTAAGTGAAGAGGAAGGTCGCAGCTGGAGGTATTTCTGTAAAAGACAAACAGAAGTTATTACCCAGCTGCTGGAACTTCTCAGAAGGGGCAATATTTCACCCAGATTTGACCACTGCTCTGAGATATTTTTGAGAACTGGTTCACCTGCATTTATTGCTGTAACTAGGGGTCTGAACCAGGGGTTCAGTTAGGTTTTTTGCTGTAGTGAGGACAATCAGGATGTCTTTATATTGTGCCTCTCTACACTGTAATACTTTACAACAGGGGCTACAACAGGGATTTTTAGGGCCTACAACAGAGATTTTAGGAAAACACAGCAAGTTAGCATAGTTTAGAAGTAGAAGAAGGAGGTCGCCTGTTTGTCTGCAGTAAGATGTGCATGGAATGTCTGGCTGTCTTACTGTATCTGTAAAGCTTGTAAGTTCTCTGTAGTATGATCAATGAAACTAAGAGTCATTCTTACATTGTAAATCATGTATGGCTATTCGTTTCTAATACAATAGAATCTGGAGTTCTGCATCTATCTTCTGAGTGTTCTCCTGCCCTTCTTTGTATTTTGAAATATCTTCTTTGAGAGCTTGCAATCCTAAATGTATGTTTGTGAAAATGCTCAGAACTTACATTTAGGGTTTTTACTGTGGATTTGATCAGATTACTGTGGTATTTACATAGTGCATAACAGAAACACTTAGATCCTTCGGTAGATTAGATGAAGTATAGATTAGATCTTTCTAACTTTTCCCAACCCATCTGAAATATCTAGCTGAAAAACGTAGAAATCCAAAGGAAATTGTCTCAAATCTGAGGAAGCATGCATAACAGAGTCTAAGTAGACAGTTTTCATAAGTACATAAAGAAGGAAGCTGCAAGAAATCCAAGAAAATCCTCTGAAACCTGCAGCCCAGTATCACTTGTATGCAAATGAACAGAATACTTGTTGAAATCTATGACCTCTTTGCATATTCTTAGTCCAGTAAACCACAAAATAAACCTAAACTACGTAAGGCCCCTTGAACATTACAGCTTCACATTGACCAACTGAACTTGACCAACCGAACCATTGTAGACTTGGGATTAGTTGAATCACCAAATGATTCCTTCTCATCTTTCAAGTATAGTTACAGTTCATGTCATGTGAATTTTAACTTATTGTTATGATTGCATCAAAACAGTCATCAACAGTTTTCTGGCGCTAGAAGGAGGGCTTGCCTGAGTTAGGTTTCATTTCAAACTGGCTAACAACAGTAACAGAGTGACTAGGTCTAGGTCCAGTTCAGGAGATATATTTGTGCAACTACCTGATACAAGGCGAAGTAAAAGCCCTTTAATTTGGAATCCAAAAATATCGCAAGCAGGAAGTTCATCTGGAACACCCCCTGGGTCACCTTTTAACATCCGTAGTATTGTAAGTCCTGACAGATCACTGTTCAGATCTTTAAATCTTGGTTCAGGCACTCCTGGAGGTCTTAATCCTCCTCTAAATCCTAATCCACCAATCAATCCAGGTATTTCTGCAAGTTCAAGTCAAGCTCAAACACCTGCAATGGCTTATTTTGATGTCAATTCTCCCATATTCTTCAATGATTATCATGACATGCCAAAAAATCCGGAAAAGATATGTCCCAAATACCAGTTGCATCAAGACCCAGAGGATCATATTAGAATATTTAAGGAAGCATGTTTTAGGGCTATGTTAGAGCACGAGGATGTTGTGTGTAGGTTGTTTCCTTACACCTTTAATGAGCAGGCCTCTAGCTGGTACGTAAACTTACCCAATGGTTACATTTCTTCCTGGGCACTTATGGAAGAAGCATTTCTGTCAAGATTTAGAGGACCCATTGACCCTTGTGCTTTGTATCATAAGTTGGCTGCTATAAAACGAGGTGAGGGAGAGCTAATTGATAATTTCAATGACAGATTTCAAAAGGCCTATTCTAGGCTAGCAGCCCCTTATACCATAGATGATGCTCCCTTGTTGGCTATGTACTATGCTGCTTTGGATCCTTTAACTGCCATGTTTGTCAAAAGGAAACCTGACATAGATTCAATATCCAAAGCCTATAAAGAGGCAGCCTCAGTGAACCAAGAAATGAGACATACAACCTACAGTCCATTTGGAGGAAATTTTGGGGTGCAGAATCAGGCACACCCATGGAATGGAGTCCCTGTGCAGCATGCTCCACTAATAAACCCAGTTCCTTCTTACACACCTGTGTATAATCCTACTCCAATCCAGGCTATAACTCCTTACACGGCTAGTACTTCCAATAACAGTCAAAATAATGGTCAGCCTTTCTTCCAACTTCCTAGGGATGTAACTGTGGCAAAAGAACAAGATGATAGGGAAGACATCAAAGAGATTACTGCACATTTGAAAAGATTAACAACCGAAGTGACACAGCTAAGAAATGAGAACCTCTATGGCAGAAGCAACCAAAACTACAATCCACATCAAAACCACAACCAAGGCCAAAATCAGAATTACAATCTCAACCAAAATCAGCAATACAATCAGAACCAAAGCTACAATCAGCATCAAGGCCCCAGTCAGGGGCAACCAATGCAAAATAGGGGGCCAGTGATAGATAATAGAACCTGGGGCAATAATAACAAGAACCAGAATCAACCTAGGCCACCCAAGACATGGAACACTGGGCCCAACAACGGTACTCTGGCTTCTCCTTTTGAGAATACAGATAATCATGGTGCAAAACAAATAACTAACATACAAATAGCCAATACAGCACCCAAAAATTGGTGCAGATTTCATAATACTAATGCCCATGCTGAGCATGACTGTCCACAGTTCCACTTGGCAGCTAGTATCTTCAACGTAGATGTACAGCCTCCTACCTCTGAATTTCTCATTCCTAAGGGTAATGAGGTAGTACCCTCAGAATATGACACAGCATTAGTCTTAGAAACGTTTACCTTTGCAACTGCAGAAGAGAAGGGGGATGAATTGCTAGAGGATGAACCATACTGTTGTGAAAGTCTTTATCCCGAATCAGCCTTTGTGTTAAATGCTTTTCAGTTTCCTTTTGAATCTGAAAACGAGATATTAAATGAAACAGAGGAGGTGCAGGCCTTTCAACAGACAAATAAAAGCCACACCTACAATTTGAGGAACAACCCTAGGCCGGGAGGACCTTTCACCACTTCCACTCCCCCGAATAACATCAATACACCCCCAGATCAGAATGCTAGCAACAATCCTGCCATACTTAAAGCTAGTCAGCACACAAATAACGGAACAGCAGTGCAAAAGGTTCAAACAGGTAAGACAGAAGCAGCAGAGACAACAAGATTAGTGAATTACTTATCAGAGGAAATAAAGAAAATGAAGGTCAGCATACCTCTAAATGAATTATTGAAGACCCCAGGGATCAGAAATGCTTTTTTAAAATCCCTGGATACATCCATGACAAACATGGTGTCTGCTGATATAACTGTTCCTAGTAGTGATTCACCACCTAAGGAGAAGGGTAAGAAAGTTGAGCAGCCTTCCAACACAAATGTAGTAATACATGCGGATAAGAGGGATACTCAACCTTTTTTGTTAACTGTTAGGTTGTGTGGGAAGAATATACACAATTGCATGGTAGATTCTGGTGCTTCAGCCAACGTAATGCCCTTAGGAATATGTAAAACTCTCGGGCTGACTCCCACCAAATCTGCCAAGGTCGTCACACAATTAGATAAGACCGAGGTTGGTGTGATAGGAGAACTCATGAACATACAGGTGCAGTTAGCTTCAGACCCTAGGGTGAGCCAAATCATTGACATCCAAGTAGTAGATATACCCGTAAATTATGGAATGTTGCTGAGTAGGGATTGGTCCAAGACATTAAATGGATATATGGCTACTGACTTTTCACACATGTGGTTACCATGGAGAGGCATCCCAAACCAGATCAGAATAGGGGCAGAGCCCAGAATGAGACATATGATAACAGAGTATAATCGAACTAATGAAATCTTATATGCTGCTGTTGAGCCAGGTGTCTACAGAATTACCAACAATGGGATGCAGATTGAAGAGATTATGATGTTAAACATTAGAAAGAAGTGTGTCAGCAATAGAACAGCACTATTCATTGAGTCTGACGGAAATTCTTCAGATGAGGAAAACAATGCAATAGACAAATTTGGTCATGCCATTAGACAAGAGGTGGAAGAGTGCGTTACATACAGTTTCCCAGTCCAATATAAGTTATATAAAAATAGGTGTAGGATACATAAGTCCGCAGAGCATGGTGAGCTTAATTGTCTATCTTTTCTTACAAGATTAGATTTATATTTGAAAGGACTAATCTCTCTCTCAGATGTGTATAAGGCTGAAAGTTGGCAAGGAAGTGAGGAGATTATTGAGCGACAGGAGGATGCAGCAGCAACGGTCGTTAAATGTGTAGAGGATACAAAGATGGAACCAATGCTAGGAATAAAGGATAATAAGATCTACCTCCAAGAATCATGTGATGATTGTTGCAGGTTAATAGAAGCAGACTCCACACTGGACGATAAATGTGAGTCAGTTGATGAACAATTTTTGAAAATTGAAAATACAGAAGATCATGGAGCTGCTGTGCATAATCAGACATCACCCCCGTGCCATGTTGAAAGTAAAACAGGGGAGTACTCCTGTCAATCAAAAGATGTCGTCCCACCTTTACTCTCAAGTGATTTAGAAATGATTAATTTCTGTATATCAGATTATGATGATCAAGATACTTACTTAAGTGCTGATGTGCAGGAAACTAATGAGAACATTGAGAGGCGTGCTAAATTTGAGGACAAACTGAACATCCAGGATGAAGGAACAAAGTTGGATGAAGATGAAGAAATGATACATCTAGAGTCATTCATCTTTCAACTTGAAAAATGACTAGACATAGAGCTGGGCAATGAAAATACAGAGCTAAATGAAAAGCCAGCTATCAATGAACAAGTGTGTTCCACAGAGCTAAAGGCACATCAGGTTGTCTCTTTCCTTTCCTTAGTAAACAATGATAAATGCTATTTTGATTATGGAAATTCAAGAGATAAGACATGTATATGGATTAATCATAAACCTGATGAGCAGCCTCAGTTACTAGTTAAGAGCTATTCTGATAAACACAATGAATCTAGAATATCAGAATTTTTTTCAGAATTCAAAGATAAATCTGCTAGGATGAGAACCATCACCAGTACCCTGTTACTCCTGCACAACCTAAAGAAATATGTAGGTAGGGGTGTTCTTGGGTCTTTTTCCTGGGTTTCAGTTTGCCTTGGAGAGGCTGGTATATAGTCTGGTTGGGTGGTTGTTTTGTCTTCTTTTGCTGTTTTCTTTTTGGGTTGGCTGTTTGTATAGCTTGTCTTCTGTTTGTTTTGCCTTTTGTTTCTTTCTGTTTGTACAGTTTTTTTTCTTTTGTTGTGTTGTTTGTACAGCCTGTTTGTTTGGTTTGTTTGTTGTCTCCTCAGCAGGGATCTTTATTTTACTGTAGAGTATTAAGGAGCAAAACTAGCAACCATTCAAAACAGTATATAATTTGGGATATTCAGGTTAACCATTTGCAATTTACACATAACTTGTCACTGTCATGAATGTAGAGAGTTGTTCATCTTCTGAAGTTTCGTATTCAATAAATGTGATTGAGAATTCGAAGCAGGTTTCTCACGATGACACACCTAAAATCCTTGGGTTTGTTGAACCTACCAGTGTAGATATTAGGTGAAAAATCAGAGGTCACCCTTGCTACCATTACAATTCTCAGCTTAATTTCAGCAAGTGTCCACTCCTTGCATCATCATGAAGTTACAAATTGCTATATCTTGTGAAATCTTTCCAAATTAGAAAACAAAAAAATATATAAATAAATAAATAAAGCGGATTATACTGAAAATCCAGATTAAGCCATCTAAGTAACTCTACCGGGGCTATGGACGCTCGCTGGCAGTGGGGCTCTACTTAGGAGAATTGTAACGATAACCTTACCGGGGCTATAGACGCTCGCTGGCAGCAAGGCTCTATCCGGTCGGCTATGAGGGAATATCCTCACCTACGTAGGCTAATGTCAGTCACTGGTTTGTTCAACCGATCTTCAAGATGAGGATAATTAATCACATGCACACAACTAAACTGAAAATGGAAATTCATGCATCTTTATTGAACACTTTGAGTCTCAAGCTGAATAGTAATTTGCAGGAAAGATAGTTGGAAGTTATGAGTTCATTACATCTAGTTTCCTTGAACACTCTGAATTTAATTGTTTTGTTTTGGTTGCTAGTTGTTGTGATGTTCACAACACGCCCCATTTTGCTCCTTAGCAAAACGAGGACCCCTGCTGATGTCTTGCTTTTTTGCTTCTGCTTGTGTTTTTTCTGCTTTCTGGCGGTCTGGTAAAAATGAAGGTCAGGTGCATCATCATCATGACATTGCATGAGGTGGGTCATCATCATGAGGTCAGTTTGTCAAGGTTCATATTTTGTTGCTGAGACCTCATAGTTGGAAAGAGCTCGAAATTCCATGCAGGTTTGCCTTTTACTTCACTTGAAAATTCGTCCATATGTGAAAGTTATGCACGGTCAAAGTTTTGGTCAAACCTGATATTCGCAGGAGGATCATCATATTTTTATATCCTAAGTCATGTTGACAAGATCATCATGATCTTGGTCTATCACCCGCTAAAAATCATGCAGTCGCAACATCCGGACGTCAATCTTAGGTGGTAGTGCTTTTTACCCGTCAAAAGGCCTTGGGCGCATCATCAGCATCATGATTTTCTTAGGAGCGTCATATGTTATAAACTCAGTTTTGTTTGCATGATGATCATCATCATCATCATATTTAAACGCACCCCCTTGATAATATCCTGAGGTCCGAAATATGATAATGACATCGGCTTTAAGTCAAGGTGAGTTCCCCCGTCGAAGCGGTCTTAGTATCGCCAGCATCATCATGATATCCTTGCATCGCCTGATCTTAAAATATCATGCTGATGGTATAAGATCACCCTGACTTAACAAAATCACCTTCGGCATATTTGCATACGCACGTTCAAAACCTATTGGAGGGTCATCATCATGATATTTGCTGACATTCAAAAGATGATGACGACGACTTCATATCCTCCTGGTCCCCTTTCGCAACATCATGATCATCATCCTGATCTTTCACACGAGGGTCATTTGCTGAATTTCGCCAAGTGCTGGAATCATCATCATGATAATTCGCAGGAGGATCATCATCTTCATATCCTCCTGATATCCGTTTGCCGAAACATCATGATGATCAACCTATCTATTAAGAAGGGTTCGATATTACATTTCTCAATAGCATCATCATATTTTACAATATCACCCTGGCCCGAATATCATGATGACCTTAACTTAGCCTTGTGCTCCGAAAACGAAATAGGATGATGACGTCATCATCATATTTTTATCCTGTCATATCGTCAACATCATCATGATCTTGTTTGTTCGCCTGATATTTCGCAAAGTCCTCCTGCCGAAAATGCAACCTTTTGAAAATATCCTGATGACGTCATCATCATATTTTTTATCCTGATGATCATCATCATCACATTTTCCCTTCGGCAGGATTTTTTCCCAAACATGATCTGGTTGGCGAAATATCATGATGACGTCATGTTCAAGTTTAACGAAGGCTCCGAATATCATGATGACGTCATCCCGATCTGATAAACGAAGAGGCAAATATCCTGATGATCATCATCATCATTTTTTCTTTCAACAGGATATTTTCCAAAACCCGATCTGGTTCGCGAAATATGATGATGATGTCTTATTCTATGTTCGACAGAAGCTAATATCCTGATGATCATCATCATCATCTTTTTTCCTTCAAACAGGATATTTTTTCAAGCACGATCCGGTTCCAAAATATGATGATGACGTCTTATTCCAAGTTCGACAAAGGCAAATATGATGATGATCTTCATCATGCGGATTTGTTTTTTTTCTCGAGAGGGTTACCTTGGCCGCGAAGGGGTCATATTCACTTCATCATCCTGATCATGCTCCTTGGGTGACCCGATATCACAACTATCCCCTGATCTTAACCGAACATGATGATGACGTCATCCTTAGCATTTCAATGAAGCCCGAATATCATGATGACGTCACCATCATCTTCCTTTCCTCGGCAGCATGACCATATTCATATCCTCCTATCCTTCTTCAAACATGAAGATGATGATGATGTTGTTCTTTTCTCCAGTATGCAGAACCCGAATATCATGACGACATCATCTGGACCTTCAGAAGTGAGAGCATCATATTTCCAGAAAATCATGATGATGAGGTACATCGACTAACCTGTTTTTTGACGCACCGACAGGGATATACATGCCGATGGGCGGGAAATGAGGCGGTGGACATTTTAAAGTGTTTTTTTTGGCGCCTCTGGCATTTTTTCAGTCAGCGATAGTTGACCTATTCAATTTTGAGCAGCTTGGCCGCATTTTGGAGGCATTTTTTGGAGTTTTCTGGATCCGATCTCCTCAATCTTGCGCAGTCACCTGTATTTAAATGCTTATTCTATTTTCATGCTGTTTTTGTGATAAATGTGAAACTTATTGCTTGTCTTGTCTTGCAGGCTTGCAGTTGAGGAAGTAGCTGGGAAGTCAATACAGTGACCTCATGGAGGCAGAAGATCTGATCTCAGGAGCAAGAAGATAGAGATGAAATGCAAAAAGTCAAAGCCATTCAAGTGAAGAGGAAGGTCGCAGCTGGAGGTATTTCTGCAAAAGACAAACAGAAGTTATTACCTAGCTGCTGGAACTTCTCAGAAGGGGCAATATTTCGCCCAGATTTGACCACTGCTCTGAGATATTTTTGAGAACTGGTTCACCTGCATTTATTGCTGTAACTAGGGGTCTGAACCAGGGGTTCAGTTAGGTTTTTTACTGTAGTGAGGACAATCAGGATGTCTTTATATTGTGCCTCTCTACACTGTAATACTTTACAACAGGGGCTACAACAGGGATTTTTAGGGCCTACAACAGAGATTTTAGGAAAACACAGCAAGTTAGCATAGTTTAGAAGTAGAAGAAGGAGGTCGCCTGTTTGTCTGCAGTAAGATGTGCGTGGAATGTCTGGCTATCTTACTGTATCTGTAAAGCTTGTAAGTTCTCTGTAGTATGATCAATGAAACTAAGAGTCATTCTTACATTGTAAATCATGTATGGCTATTCGTTTCTAATACAATAGAATCTGGAGTTCTGCATCTATCTTCTGAGTGTTCTCCTGCCCTTCTTTGTATTTTGAAATATCTTCTTTGAGAGCTTGCAATCCTAAATGTATGTTTGTGAAAATGCTCAGAACTTACATTTAGGGTTTTTACTGTGGATTTGATCAGATTACTGTGGTATTTACATAGTGCATAACAGAAACACTTAGATCCTTCGGTAGATTAGATGAAGTATAGATTAGATCTTTCTAACTTTTCCCAACCCATCTGAAATATCTAGCTGAAAAACGTAGAAATCCAAAGGAAATTGTCTCAAATCTGAAGAAGCATGCATAACAGAGTCTAAGTAGACAGTTTTCATAAGTACATAAAGAAGGAAACTGCAAGAAATCCAAGAAAATCCTCTGAAACCTGCAGCCCAGTATCACTTGTATGCAAATGAACAGAATACTTGTTGAAATCTATGACCTCTTTGCATATTCTTAGTCTAGTAAACCACAAAATAAACCTAAACTACGTAAGGCCCCTTGAACATTACAGCTTCACATTGACCAACTGAACTTGACCAACCGAACCATTGTAGACTTGGGATTAGTTGAATCACCAAATGATTCCTTCTCATCTTTCAAGTATAGTTACAGTTCATGTCATGTGAATTTTAACTTATTGTTATGATTGCATCAAAACAGTCATCAACAGGAAGGTCAGGAGGATCAGGCAGAGGATCCTATTTCACCAACATGAAGTGTTACAACTGTGGAAATCTTGGTCATCCAGCATATAGGTGTCCAGAAAAGACCACATCCTCTTCTCAAGGAGGTGATAAGAGGAATCACTATGTCCAAGACAATGCATCCAGCAGCCAGTTACTTGAGGTCAATCTGAACTCAGAAGATGGAGAGAAATTGATGATAAGGATAACCTTGATGAAGGAACCAGTAAAGTCTAAACCAAGCCAGAGGAGAGCACTATTCAGAATCAAGTGCAAGATTTTGAATAAGGTATGTAAAATTATCATAGACTCAGGATCTACTGATAATATTATTTCTGATGAAGCAATTAAGAAACTAAATTTGAAAAGAATTCCTCATGCAAACCTATATAGAGTCACATGGTTGAATAAGGGTCAACATGTAGTAGTGAATGAACAAAGTTGGGTAGAGTTTACTATAGGTGGCTATAAGGATAAGGTATTATGTGATATACTACCCATGGATGCATGCCATCTCTTATTGAGCAGACCATGGCAAGACTAAAAAGAAGTACATGATGGTGAGAAGAATGCCTATTCTTTTCAGAAGGTTGGTGTCACCTATAAAATTTAGTCATTGGAAGACGAAGATGCAGTTCAGACAAAGAGTCCTAATATCTTGGTTGTGAGTGGAAAAGAGTTTCTGAATACTCTTAAGGAGGATGGTATTGGTTATGCCATCATAGTGAAACCAAAAGAAGGACAACAAGATAAGAAGACAGAGATTCCCAAAGAGATGCAGCCTATACTGGAGAAGTATAAAGGCATAATCAGTGATGGTACACCAGCCACATTGCCTCCACAGAGAGCAATAAGCCATCAGATAGACCTGATTCTAGGGGCATCTTTGCCAAACAAGGCACCTTACAAGATGACTCCAGATCAGCACAAAGAGATTTCCAGGCAAGTGCAGGAGTTGCTAGATCAAGGATTGATCAAGAAGAGTATTAGTCCTTGTGCAATGCCCACAGTGTTGGCACCCAAGAAAGGAGGATCATGGAGATTATGCACAGATGCCAGAGCCATAAACAAAATAACTATAAGGTATAGATTCCCAATTCCCAGAATTGAAGATCTCATGGACTATATTGGAAAAGCAAAGTATTTCACCAAGATAGACCTGAAGAATGGTTACCACCAAATAAGAATCAAGGAAGGAGACGAGTGGAAGATAGCCTCCAAGACCACAGAAGGGCTGTATGAATGGCTTGTTATGCCATTTGGTCTATCAAATGCACCCAGTACCTTTATGAGACTCATGAATGAAGTCCTAAAGGATTACATTGGTAAATTTGTTGTTGTTTTTCTAGATGATATTCTAATTTTTAGTCAGACCAAGGAAGAACATCTAGAACATGTAAATACTATTTTGCAAAAATTACATGATGAACAACGAACCATCAATCTGGAGAAGTGTGAATTCATGAAGCAGGAATTGGTATACCTTGGTTTTGTGGTGTCCCAGGGAGAGTTGAAGATGGACAAGTCCAAAGTAGAAGCCATATTGAGCTGGCCTACTCCCAGAGCAGCCACAGAGGTGAGAAGTTTTCATGGCTTAGCCTAGTTTTACAGAAAGTTTATCAGAAATTTTAGTGGAATATGTGCACCCATGTTGGATAAAATTAAGGGTGGAATGAAAGCAAAATTCAGATGGACACCAGCTGTAGATAGAAGTTTTGAAAGGTTGAAGAAAGAGGTAGCAACACAACCTGTTTTGTTGTTGCCCAGTTTTGATAAGCTATTTACTGTTGAATGTGATGCAAGTAATATAGCTGTAGGAGCAGTCCTAAATCAGGAAAACAGACCTGTAGCCTTTTTCAGTGAGAGGCTGAATGAAGCAAAGAGTAAGTACTCTTCGTATGACTTAGAGTTGTATGCTCTAGTCCAAGCATTGAGGAAGTGGAGACATTATCTCCTGCCTAAAGAATTTGTTGTCTACACAGATAACCAAGCTCTGAGTTTTCTAAACTCACAAGATAAGTTAAGCAGCAAGCATATCAAATGGATGGAGTTCCTGCAGTCTTATACCTTTACAATTAAGCATAAGAAGGGGTAGCTGAACAGAGTTGCAGATGCTTTGAGCAGAAGATTGCTCACAATGCAGGAAGTGCAGTTGAAGAGCATTGGAGTTGAAGATTTCAAGAAGCTTTACCAAGATGATGAAGATTTTGCTGAGGCATACAAGGTATGTCAAGATTTTGAGAATCACTTTCACAGTGAGTTTACAGATTTCACCTTACATCAGGGATTGCTATTCAAAGGTGGACAATTATGTGTGCCAAGAGGATCTATGAGAGAAAATATCATACAGGAGAAACACAATGGCAGTCTGAGTGGCCATTTTGGTCTGAATAAGACACTGGAGCTAGTCCAAAGGTTCTATTATTGGCCAAGGATGCACAGAGACATCAGAAGGTATGTAGAGCAGTGTATCGTATGTCAGAAGGCCAAGGGAACCACTTCAAATGTAGGACTGTACCAACCCTTACCCATTCCTTCCAGACCATGGGAATGTGTAAGTATGGATTTTGTAGTTGGTTTGCCTAAGACTAAGACTGGTTATGATAGCATATATGTAGTTGTGGATAGGTTTAGCAAGATGAGTCATTTCATTCCCTCTAAAGTGACTCATGATGCCAGTCATATAGCACACTTGTTTTTCAGAGAAGTGATCAGAATTCATGGACTTCCAACAAGCATTGTGTCTGACAGAGATGCTAAATTCATGGGGCATTTCTGGAAAACTTTGTGGCAAAGATTGGGAACAAATTTGTCATTCAGTTCAGCATATCACCCACAGACAGATGGTCAAATAGAGGTGGTAAACAGGACATTGGGCAACCTACTAAGGTGTATAACCAAAGAATATGGACAGAGTTGGGATCTTGTCATTCATCAGGCAGAATTTGCCTATAATGATAGTGTGAATAGGACTACTGGTAAGAGTCCATTTGAAATAGTCTATGGAATGCATCCCAGAGGTATATGTGAGCTCAAAAATATGGGAAACATGGAGAACAGAAGTGGACATGCCGAGGATTTTGCACAATCCATGAAAGAGGTGCATGAGTAGGTGAAGCAAACCTTGACAGAGAACACACAGAAGATCAAGGACAGAGTAGATGCCCACAGAAGGGATATTCAGTTTGAGGTTGGTGATCTGGTTATGGTGCACTTGAACAAAGCCAAAATGCAGAAAGGAATGCCAACCAAACTGCAGATGAGGAGAATTGGTCCTTGCAGAATACTGAACAAGTATGGAAATAATGCATACGAAATTGAATTGCCAGAAGATTTGGCAATCTCACCAGTGTTTAATGTCCAAGACCTGGTGCAATACAGGGGTCCTCAGTCAGTAGTAGATGGATCCATTTCAGAGAAGGAACAGACAGCAAAAGATGTGACTTTGCCACTAAAACCCAAACTGCAGGCAGAGAAAATACTGGATTCAAGAGTATAGAAGCAAACCAGACATGGTGTCTACATGGAGCATTTGATCAAATGGAAGCAGTTGCCTAAAGTAGAAGCTACCTAGGTTGCAGAGTCAGAATTCAAAAAGAGGGGCATTGATTTTGCCTCATTGTCACCGGAGGTGACTTGACTTCTTCCGCACAGGGGGAGTATGGTGCAGGAGCACCAAGGGCTTGGAGCCCATGTGTATATAGTTTGTATTTTGTTGTGATGTTATGAATTTTCAAAATAGGGTAGAGTGGGAAGAAGTTTATACATGTGCAAAGAAAACCCATCAGAGTGACTATTGATATTGGCGTAGCTAGAAGATGTATCCCCGATACTTCATGTTATACCAATGGAGGGCTAGCTATTGGCTTGAGGTTTACTATCGGCAGGAGTTCAGTGTCTTATGCCTATCTCCAAGGTCTTACCAATGTGTGATGTCCATCGGCATGAGGGTGGTCATCGGCGGAGCCTGTGGTTGTGTCTCCGATCGCTTGGTGTTATCCCGATGGAGTGGTAAAGGTTGGTGAAGGCCATCGGCATGAGAATCACTATCGGTGAAGGATGTGGGTGTCACTCTGATATTAATTGTCTGTCCGATGAAGTGTTGCCGAGGCTTGTCATCGGTATGAGGCTTGCTATCGGCGATGGCTGTGAAAGTCACTCCGACAGCTATGTGTTTCTCCGATGGAGTTGGACGTCAGTGCAAGGACTTCTATCGGCGTAGCTTTAAGGCTTTAGACTGATGCACAGTGGTCACGCCGACGAAGGGTGAAGACTTGGTATTGGTGAGACAAGGGACTATTGGAGTTCATGGTTGAATGTTGGTTGATAGTTTGGGTTGTACCAATGGGGGTAGACAGGGGTCGTCGGCGGTAAAAGTGCCGACAATAGTTTACTAAGCCGTCAGATATATAAACCACAGTGGCTGACTTGAACGGGTGCATGTGGGACTAAAAGTTCTCATGAATGCGAACTGTCAAGTGGTAGTTGGATAGAGCGTAACCGAATTGCTGGACAGTTGGAATACCAACCAGTATGGAAGTTGAACCGTCCTATAACGGACATGAGCAAATACATAAGTTGTAGCATTCTTTTTGTAAGGAGTGGAGAAGGAGAATCCAAGAAGCAAATTTTGGTGTGTGAAGCATTTTGATGTAATCAGAATTTTTGAACAGAAATAAAATACAGTAGTTCGATCATTTGTATATTCTGTTCTGTTTTCACTTTATCATTCTGAGTAGATTAGTCTTTTCTATTTTTGCTATTTTGTTTTCTTTTGCCAGCCATGACTCTGTTTTGATGATTCTTCAAATCCCATTGTACAGTATGAAGGTCATCAAACAAAGCCATGCTCTTTGCTTGTTTTTCTTTTGTGGGGTGGTCGGATCGCCAGTTAGAGGCAATGCATGCTTGTTCTAGGCGAGCTCAGTGAGGAGTCCAGCTAGATAAACAAGTAGGAAAAATAGATCTGCAGGGGTGGAAAAATAGAAAGAAGGAAAGTGAGCACCAAGCAATCTAGACCCTTGAACAGAGTGAGAAGGGTGGGCAATAGGCTCAGAAAGTTATGTGCCATTGAGGTAGTATCTTGGAGGCAGTGAGGACAAGGTATGTGTCCCACACCAAGCAGAAAAGTAGAGTTTTCCATCTCTGTAAAGAGTATGTCTTTTAGCACTTTGAATTGGTAGGAAGGCTAGTGTTGTCAAACAGTTTTGTACACCTACAGGATGTAGAGTAGGCAGCCTAGAGTCCTCCCTATCAAATTATAAAATCTACATTAAAGGTCACCAAAGGGAGGGATCTAAATGAAGGGGAAATTGTACCATTCCATACAAGAGGACAATTTCTAACATAACAGGACTACACCCACATTGCATTGAAGTCCAATTCCAAACTATCAGTTCATTTGCACATTGGGATTGAGACCCATGTCTTTCTATCTCTACAATCAATCTATTCATAGATTGCTTGCACTCCAAATGTACCTTGAGAAATAAAGAGGGAAGCTTCTACTCTTTCCCTACCACATACAACATTAATTTCTTAGTATGTCCTTGATATATTGAAGAGTTGTACTACACCAATCGACCTGCATAGCACTATTATATAGGCTCAATAAATTCTAGGTACAAATTAATTTGTGGATCCCTACAATCATGTCATGCATTCAAGGAATTACCCATTTCAAGCATAAATAGCATTCCTAATATGTCTTCTCAAATTTTTAGTTGAACAGTCTGATCTTGAATCTACCATTCTATGTGCTAGGCACCAAAATCTTGATCAACCCCATCAACTACATTAAAAGAATTAAATTTGACCACCCATTTGCATTAATGGTGTACCTGTTACCAAATTGTGCTTGGCAGCCCAATTAGGCTAGGTTGTAGTAGTTGTTTTCTAATGCTTTCAGGAAGAAAGTGGGTTCAAAGGAAGCAGTAATAAAAAATTTAAGTGCATAAGACATCTAGTCAATAACTACTACCTTAATGAAGGATTAGTTTGTAAATCATATTACCAAGATCATTTAACAACTCAATTAGATCTATTACATGATCCAAATAAAATAAAATAATGTTCCCCAATAAGGCAGGAGGTATTCAAAAGATGGCAGGTAAATTGAAGCTAGATTGTTCTTTGCATATAAGGTTTCAGATATGCCCATTACAGTATATTCATTGCATTTTGGTACAGTTTCAGAAAGGTACTTATAACTTGTCAAATTTTCATGATTATAAACACATGTTGCATGCAATAATCTCCAATTCATGTTATGCAATTGATTTACAAACAGAAATTATACATAAGTCACTATATGAGATGAAATAACTATTATATTCAAAATAGAAGTGTTTATATGATCCCACACAAGCTATGGGAGTAACTGTATCTAATAAGATATAAAATAACAAGTACAAGGCAAGAAAAGAAAGCATATAAAAACAAAGATGGGACCCATCATTGCCTAAGTGAAAGATGAATCCGATTGTCTGAGTTTGTATCAGCTTACCTAGCTGTCCTAGTAATATCTCTGAAAGAAGACCTGCAAGGGGAGGGAGAGAAATGATGTTAGAGATCAGGGTACTATCTCTATTTCTATATACAACAATTCAAAATGTACTTAATATTCTACATTTGATCAGCAAAATAAAACAAATAAACTAAACATTAGATGCAAAGGAATGAAATATGAGAAAGAAGATCAGATCAAACAATCAAGAGAGAGGCTTCAACCTCTATACTTTTATCTAACATGTTTGTTGACTATGTAGATACAGGTATTTGAAGATTTTTAATCAATACCATCTCTTACAACAATTATAAATGCTGATGGTATAGTCATAGAAAACAAGTACAACATACAACCATAAAGACCAATTTCAAGACAGTCCATCAATTAAGGGACAGTCATCTTGACTATCATAGAAGGATAATGCATAAACTAGAGCATGAAATTAATGATAGTATGTAGAGATGTAGATGCATGAGCAGCAAGCAGGATAGTACCATGCATTGTCACAATCATAACTGTAAGGATCCTCAAACAAGGAGCAGCTTGAAAGACCCATCTACAGTTCCTTGTTATGCTCAGACGTCTCAGAAAGAGGAATAGGACAAATATTTACCACTTTTGTTGTCAATGAAAGTAAAATTGCTAGGAAATGTTTGACTATTGATGTGGCTGATATCCAAGTATAATGATGTGTCATGATAGTAAAAAAAATAATCAGGAAGAGATAATAGACACACATCATAGTATAGGAACAAACAATTCTTTTGAAGGTCTAATGTAGTCGACAAGGGTAGTCAACTATGACAAATCAAGGAAATAGGATCAAGAAATAAGGTAATAGACTATCTACGACTATGAAGATCATTTGCCAAGGAGTATAAACACCATTGAAAGCATAACCATAATGAAACATAATGTACCTTCCAAGCATGCAAGCAAGGAACAACATGAGGGTTAGTATTTCATTGTTGTTATCTTACCAAGAAAAGTATGTGAGTATAGAGATGAAGATGAGTTTTCAATAACAATTGCATAAAGAGAAGTTAAATGCTAAAGAAGCAATGCATAGTCATATGGTAACCATAAGGTTGCAAGGACAGTCTATAACAAAGTTGCTTCAAAGTTTAATCAATTGACATCTTAACATAAGGGACAACATCATGCAAAGAATGACAAGGATTAGCCAAAGGAATATACAAGAAAAGTGGCAAGATAACAATCAATCCAAAACAACATCCATCCATCAAGTAATGTGAAGGGAGCAATCAAATTCAACAACTATGAGGAGCCAATCTCAAATCTGCAAGATACATTCCAGGGCACATAGTCTTGTTTAAGGGTCTACACCATAATAGTGCTGAGATAGTAGAAAATTCATGAAGTATCACAGAAAAATAATCATCAGCAACAAACTTTTGAAGGATGGAGTCAAGGTTGCAGATACAACAAAAGGCGAAATAGAGTCTATAAAAGAACAATATTGTTTAAGGAGGAGGTGAAAAAGGTATTAAGGAAACAACTACCTCAAAGTGACTATTCTTAAATATCATCCAATCCAATAGTCACAAGCTTGTATGGAAAACAAAAATAGGACAAACATTTATCTTTTGTTGTGAATGAGACATAAACTTTCTATGGAGCATTTAACCATTGAAATTGATGGTACTCAAGAAGATCATCTTAGATAGCCCAAGAGAAGCAACCATCATTATAACTATCCTGATATAACTTAAACACATTCATCAAGAGCATGATGGAAACTAGAAGAGAACAAGGGTTCAGAAGTAGAAAGATATATGATTTGTTTTCTTTCTTCATCACAGTACGTAGGGACAATATAGATTAGTCAAGGGAGAGTCTAAAGGGATAGGGTTGCAAGTGAACAAGACAACAAAGAACCACCATCAAGGCAATATAAGAGCACACAGACCTAGGGACAGCAATGGTGATGGGCATTAATCAATACACCATAGGTTAGAGAGGAGGTATGCATGAAGAGCAGTCAAGACAAAAGAGAGGAACAATCTTAAACTTAAGCATTGAAGGGACAATAATTATAAAGGTAGAAATACAGCCTTATTGAGCATGTAACTATAGAAAGCAAAGGTGTGAAAAAGATAAAAAATGACAATCTATTGTTCTGCTATTTCTTTTTCATATTTTGAAATCTCAACAGTGATGGAACCATGCTCAATAGACAATGGAGGTGAAAGTAACCCTAACATTCTAAGTATGAGAAGACAATTAATGCAAAGGACTTTGAGGTGACAACAACCCTTTACAATGCATAAAGCCTATAGGTTTGTCCAAATCTTATAAAGTGTTCAAAGACCCATGTAAAGTAAGAGATGTAAATCACCATGTTACCAATAAGGAGCATCCTAAAAGTCATACAATCCCACATTGAAAAGGAAACAACTATATATATATATATATATATATATATATATATATATATATATATATATATGTTGAAGTTGCTTACCACACACCAGTGCAAGCTATGAAGGTATGTGTATAGTAGTCACTATTAGAAAATTGGCAGAAGGACATAGTTTCCTTTAGGCCTTACACTTTTGTTTAGATTAGGAGAAGAAGAAGTAGACATGATTTTCAAGATTCACCATTCTCTAGATGGAAGATTAAATAGGATTTCAACAAAATAGAGAAGCTGAATAACTTTTTTCAAAAACAATATGTACTCTCATACATTTGTTATGGCTTACATTTAAGGATCTATTCAATCTCATTACAATGATTCTCTATATGAAAGATAAAAAAATATTTAGAGGGGGAAGATTGACTATTCGAGCATAAAGATAGATATGAAAAAAAAAAGCAAAAAAAAAGATAAAGAGACAATGGTTATGGTAATGAAACCAGGAAAGGAGTACCACACAAACAGGCAAAAGGGTATTTATTTTCATCATTTTGTTTCTAAAAGCATAGAGATATAAAGGTTATGGTTTTTCTATTCATCAAAAGAGCAACTAAACCTAACAAAGAGGGTTTCATATTTCTCTTTTCACTATTTCATTCGAGCATCAAGTAGATATCATTTTCATCATTTTTTGCTACAGAAAACATAGGGAAATGTGCAAAAACATAACACTATAGTAGCAAAAGAATCCTTCTTCTTATCATTTCATCCCGAAACTAGAGCAAGGGAAGAATAACATGTAGAAACAGAGAAGTAAAGAGTGTTTTTCATCTTTTTTTGTTTCATAAGACATAGTGTAATGGAGGTGTAACTTACAGAGAACAAGTAATGGAGAATTTTGCTTAACATCTACACCAAGAGACACTCCAAAGGCCATTGAAGTAGCTACAGAAGAAGCCCAAACCTTTGTATGGTGGCACACTCATAGTAGAGAATGTAAAAAATCAAAGAACGTGAATTGAAATGATTAGGGTTTGCCTCCTTTTTCTTGAAGTGCCCTAGCCCGTGGGCTTAATCATTTTTTACTTTTCTTTTTAAGAAAATCATTACCAATCAATTAGAAACCATGGTCAAGACTTTACTAAGTGGTGATACCTAATCATGCATAAGGAGCCCATGAGGGTCTTGGGAGTCATAAGGAGTATTTTAAGATTTTTTAAATGTTTTCAAACCTTAGAGTCAAAAAGCATAATCATGACTAAGGCTAGTGAAAGCAAAGTCTTTTGACTCTATTTCTTGACTTAGGGAAATTTGAGAAGGATTAAGAGCTTGTGATAATGATAAGGCAGAATAGAGAATTACTTTTACCTGGAGATTAGAGGGATGTTCTTTTTGCCTTAAGGGCTATTGTTGTAATGTAAAACCCCTTGTATTTTTTGCATAAATAAATGGAAAAAATAATGTAATTACAAATGAGATGCTGAGTAAATACTTGGGAGTTCCCCTCTTCAAAAGAGCAATGCACTCTGTCCTATGGGAAGATACCTTCTAGAAATGTTGGACTAAAGCATCCTCCTGGCAAGGATGGTGGCTTACTCTCTCAGAGAAAATCTAGATGATAAAAGCAATCTTAATAGCAATCCCCATCTACCATTTAAGAAGTAACCAAGTAACTAGAAAAGCTTGTTGTTCAATTGGGGGATTCTCAAGAAATTTCTTTGGGAAGAGGCTAATGAAGACAGAAAAATTCCTTTAATTGGATGGCAAATAGCCTGCAAAAGGAAACAGAATGGGGGTGTAGGGATACGTGACCTGGAAAAACAAAACATAGCTTTGGGGGAAAATTTGGTCTGGTCCCTATACCGAGATCCCAATGCAAGATGGTGCCAAACCCTAAGAAAAAATATTTGGATTTGGAGGACCCTACCTAAATTCTAACCACTCCCAATTCACCGAAAGGCTCTCATATCTCGAACTTCATCCAAAACTATCGTTGGCTTATTACAGACCATGTCTCTTGGATAATCCACAATGACAAGAAAGAAAATTTTTGGGAGAACTTAGTAAATTGGCTTCCCCCATTGGTAGACATACCAAGCCTGAAGGATTGTTGGAAAGACCTTGCTAACAACTATGGCAAGAAGGCTACTAATTTTATCAATGGATCAGACTGGGATTAGGAGAAAATCTCAAGATTCTTGCTTGACAAAGAGGCAATTAGTGATCTGAAAGATGCACTCATAGCAAGAAAGATAATAACATCTGACAAAGAGGATGAAGTCATGTGGATAGGATCCAAATTAGGCCACTATGCAGTAAAATTTGGCTATGAAATGCAAAACCTTCAGTCACCTTTGAACTGGCCTACAAATTTATGCCAGGGCAAATGGACTTTACTCAAAGTAGGTGCTTTCACTTGGACAACCATACATAAGAGAATCCTAATAGGAGAGAGGCTAAAACACTTGGGAATTGCTGGGCCTTCATGGTGTGTAATGTACAACAAGGTAGAGGAGACAGTTGATCATCTGCTTGTGTCTTTCCCTTTCACCTCTGAATGCTAGGAATGGTTCCACAAGAATCTTGGATGGATCAGTGCGCTCCCCAATGAGTTAACATACTTGCTCAAAGGTTGGTTGAAAGGAACCAAATCCCTTTGGCAAGGTCTATGGGAAACCAACCTCTCTTTACTAATGTGACACATTTGGCATGAAAGGAACTATAGGATCTTCAAGAACAAATCCTCAAAGCTAGAAGATGTTTTCAGAAAGGTGGAAGCAAGCATCTGTGAGATCATTAATGCAAGGATGATAGATCCTTCTCTAACACCATTCATCAGATGGGATGGGGAAATGAGGAAAAATTGGCTAGACTTGATAATCCCAAGCCAATGTTACCAACTAGACAAGATTGAGGAAAAAAAAGAAGTGTTCCCTCACCAAATGGGTTACTCCGCCTTTAGGAAGACATAAATTGAATTTTGATGGTGCCGCGAAGGGCAACCCAATCACTTTTGGAGCCAGGGTCATCATTCAAAATTCTCATGGTAATATAATTTGGGCCATCTCAAAGAAATTGCCTCCTAGAATCAACAATGAAGCCGAGTTCTCTACTCTACTCTATGGACTTTGACTTTGTGAAGAACATCACCTAACTAGCTTGGACATAGAAAGGTGATTCCCTAATATGCATTAACACCATAATATCCAAGAGCTACACATATTGGAAATTGAAGTATCTAGTGGAGGCTATTTGGGAATGTCTAGATGAATTAGGAAATGTTTCCATAGCCCACACCTACCGAGAAGGGAACAAAGTGTTGGAAACAAGACAGATAACTAAGAGGGGGGTGAATCAGTTATCTCAAATTTTTCTTTACTTTCTTTCCTTTTTGTTATCTTAAAAACCAATGTTGCATCAAAACATGAAAGCATATGTAATCATGAGAATAGAAATAAAATCAACACACATAACACAAGGATTTTTATGTGGAAACCCTGTTAAGGGAAAAACCACGGGGTGACTAACCTAAGATTGTATTCTTTGTTAAAAGAATAAAGGAGTACAAAATGGCACTTGCCAATTAGGGCTCACTACTCAAGCACACTGCTCACAAGAGGCACACTACCTACAAGAGACTCATTGTCTACATACATTATAGAAGATAATCAAGTGTTTGAACTGATGAGAAGCATCTACAAATGCAAGAGTTCAGTTTTGGTTAGGTACAATACACTAATCTGATGCACTTCATCCTTCCTCTATTTAATGTTGTTTCTCTGTCACATACTAGATTTGAATTGCTGCTCTCACACTTATCCCTGCCTTTCTTTGCACTTTATTTCATCACTTGTTCACATAAATTTCTTTACATGCTGAAATATATCTGGTATATATATCCGCATCAAGGATTTTTATCAACTCTTCTAGTTGGCATCAGGAACACTGCAAGTAATTAATCTGTTGGCTGAATCCCTACTTGATTTGTGATGCGTATCAAAAATATAGGCATAGAATTCATTAATCATGTCAGCCAACAATGTATGATCCCACAAATTGCTTGATCAACACCTTTTACTCATCCAGATTGAACTCTGATACTCTAACAGTTAGTTCTTCCTTTGTCTGCTCTGCCTGACTAGATCCCAACACTCAAATGCTCATATCTTTTCCTTGATTTATCAATAGAGGCTAAATCTCTGGAGTATAGTAGTCATGATACCTCTCTTGACTTTCCCAAGTCTACAACTTACTGAGTTACACCATCTGAGAAATCTAGACCTAATTGTCGGACCTTGTTACATACTCTGTTCTTGTTCACTGGACCAAAACATTCCTCAATCTGATTTCTGGTATAGGCATACTATGTATTACGGATGTGTGGGATAGACTTTGTTTCCATCAATGACAACACTTATGAAGCCACACAATGTCTCTTGCCAATAATCTCCCTCTTTGACATTGATGGCAACACTTAGTGAAAATGGCTAGTGTCGCAGTAACTCCCCCTTGGCTGATGCTCTGTCTTTTGCACTATTGTATTGGAGCTCCCTCTTAGCTAGATTCCACATTTTTCACTACTCCTCACTCCTCCTTTGACATCAATGGAAAAGGGTAGAATCCGCATACCAAAATTTTGTAAAATTTATCCTATACATGGCCACATAAGTGTATATATATATGTTATACTTACATATACTTAAGTATATCCACAAAAGTGGCCTTCAACTATACAAACTCTGTGGCCCATCTCTACTAACTCCTACCTAGAATGGAGATGTGACCACTCAACAAAAATGCATATGCTTCTGCCCTTCTTAAATTTGTCGGATCACTGGTTTGGGCTGTGGTCTGAGCATCTATCAAGACCTCATGCATTGCCTCTAACTTAGGGATAATTATCCCTCTGATTTCACCCATTCTATTTTTTACGTTCTTCTTTTCTTTGTCCAACCTCTTTATTTCATTTATGATGACAATAGCCTGGCATTCTTGATCCATTAAAGAGGTAGTAAGGGGATCAAAATTCTGAGATAAACTTGACATTTTACCTTCTTATTCTTTCACTTTCTTTTTAATGTCCTCTGTCACTTTGGGCCAAGATAGACAAAATTTGTATATGTCCCCACCATCTTTAAGAGCATTTTCAAGGCTCTTTATTCCAATGTCTAGGGTCCTCCTATCATTAGCAATCAATCCTTGCACTTCAGTGAATCTTTTTCCTAAAAATTCCTTCCGAACCTTTGCTTCTGCTGATTTCTCTAGAGATTCAAAATGAGTACTAACAGAATTTACAAAAGTTTTTAGGTTACTGGATGGTGAGGCTGAAGGATCCTTTTGAAAGGATGGCATGATCTTCTCCAGCATCCCGGATATAATCTCCAATAGTTCACAATCTTCCATGTGAGATTTCAGGAGTTTTTCTTTTGTTTTGGCTTGAGAAAAAGATGTTATTTTCATTGTCTGAACTGGGGAGAGAGAGTCAAAATTTAGTGGCCCTTGAAATAGCTCAGGTTCATCTATCTCCATCATTTCTCTGTTTAGGAAGTTCTTCACTACCTCTGCAGTGTCTCTTGTCAGTGATTGAGTCTTCTTTTCTTTTGGATTATCAGAATAGTCATCATTAGTCTTTTCTGCTTGTTCTTCTTCTTTTCCATTAACCTCCTCTTCTTGACTCACTTTCTCCTCTTTTCTTCCTTCTCCTTCAACTTCAGAATTTGGAATGTCTGTAGTGGGATCCAGAGGAGAGATGTCACTAGTGTTTATTGCTTCATGAACTTTCTCTTCTGAAATAGAGGAATCCAAGTCCTTAGACTTCTCTTCATCTATCTCTTTTAATCCTTCTACATCAGAAGATTCTTCATTGGTTACATTTAATCCTTCAACATCCATGGTAGAAGGTTCTTCTATTGTTTCCTCTATAATAGGAAGATTGAATCTTTTGAAATCATTCTAAAGGATATCTTTTGTTTCTCTTGCTACTTGGTCAATTTCTCCAAGCATAAGTTTATTCATTCTTGCTTTACTTCAGAACTCATCCTTACAATCTGGAAAAATCCTGTACATTTGTTTTGGAGTGATAAAAGGATAAAACTAAATCAATATTTTTTCCCAAATCTCGAGGTCTTTTTCCTTTGCATTCTCTTTTCTTAGTTCAAGTACCTTTTCTAGACTCTTAGGAATTAATGATATAATTTCAATGAAAGATTTATTGTAAATGTTCAAGTACTTGATTGTAGCTTCTTCTAAAATCCTCTTGTCAGTATCACTGTATTCATCATAGAAATCTGTTACTGGCTATAGATTCCCATCCACAATAACTACCTTGATGATGTCATCAATGGAAAGAGTGGGCTCTTCAACAAATTCTTCTTCCTTTTCTTCCTTATTTTTACTAGCAGAGAATTCCCCAGATGTTTTCTTCTTCTTCGTTTTCTTGATTTCTTCATCAGATTTTGTTTCTTCATTATCCTTAAGGCTTGTGTATGACCTTGTGTCTTTGGTCTTCATCCCCTTTTTCCTTTTTCTAGATGTCTTGAATTCTGGTTTGGTAGCCTTTGAGATTTTAGGAGTGGCGGATGCAGAGCTCTTGGAAGATCTAGTCTAGGAGGAGGCTTGTACCGGAGTGTCTCCTTTCTTTGCTTCTTCTTTCTCTTTCTTAGCCTTCTCCATCTTCTCTCTATTTGCATCCATAGCCTCCTTTGATAGGCCAAATCTTCTGGCAATTTCTTCAACTTCCCTTCTTACTTTCCCCTTTATTTCTAGTTGTCTTAACTCAACATGTATTTTTACACTTAGCTCTTGAAAGGTGCCAAACCTTTCTGCTTCAGGGTCCTTAGGCTAGCTCAACAGGTGTTGAATATGTAGCTCCAGGATTTTTTCATCGACCTCATATCCCATAGGCATTATCCACATAGTTCTGGGCTGAACTGCCTCCATTAGGCATTGATCAGTGTCAACCATGAAGCACACTATGTCCTTGTATTTCTCAACTATGGATTGAGGTATTCTCTCTGGCTTCCATCATGCTTTGGAAGTTCTTAAAGTAACCCCAGAGGGCTGTGTTTTGAGCTTTAGCATCACCAAGTTCATACATATAATCTCTAATCTGGATTGCAACTGGTTTATCATTTTGCCAAACCCAACCACTTGATCCAAGTAGCCCATTCATATAATAGAAGAATAGACACAGTATTAGACAACCATATTTAAAGGAATTCTTCTTATCCTTGTTGATCTTCTATAAGTTTTCTAACAGTTGATTTAGGAGAAGTTCACACAGGTCATAATTTGCATCTTCCCTCAACATCTGATATGCTACATAGATTGTTGTCCCAGACACAAAATTTTCCCTACCTGAATGATAGATTTTGTAGCCAATTATCATTGAGGTAAACTTGACATCCAAATCAGTGATGTCATCTATGGTCATTTATCTTTTGTCAAATTTAGATCAGGTGGCTTCAGTTACTGTCTGGTTCTTGACAGATTTAAGTACAGGTAACCCACCGGATGAGTGCAGTCTAGTCACTACCCTGATGGCATCTTTAGTTATCTTGAAGGGCCTCATTAACCACATGAAATTATCATGCATCCTTCTTAGGACATACCAAACCTAATCATCTTATGCAAAACATGGAAAGTGTATGCAATGTCCAAAGTGTTTATCCCAGAGGACCTTGAATTCAAGTTTGAGTTCAAAACTCTCATCTATTAGTTGTTTGTGATAGATGTCCATCAATTTTGAGTCTCCAAATTCCTCAATGTTGGCATGGACATAGACCCTAACATCTTCTACATGCAATACCCCATGCAGAATGCTAGAAAATGTGCCTAAAGGATCAACTTCTAAAGATTTATAAGGGTGTTTCTTGAATTTAGGACGTGGCCTATCAGTGATCTTGACAACCATTGGAGTAGCTATTTTGCAAGAGATTCAGAGAGAGATTTTTAGAATGGAAGTACCTTTTCATGCTTTAGGGTTTGAAATAGGAGCTGAAACAAATTGTTGGTTGAATTCAATTTTTCAGTTGATCTTGAGTGAACTATAGAAACTTTGTTGCAGATCTCTTCTTTTCTTCTTTGCGAATGCAAATGTGCAAATAATGAGTGAAAGAACCCTTTTATCCTTGTGCAAACTCTAATTTCCTTTTGTAATAATTACACAACTTAAGTTATCCGGTTGCCTTGTTTTGAGAGAGATCTTCTCGAATCACTTGCTAAACTTAGAATTTTTATCAGTGAGGATTGACAATGTATCTTCTTTTCTTCAAGTATGCCATGGGTCCATAGATCAAAGTATTTCAATTCTGAATCATACCAGACCTGTTTTTGAAAATCCTACTTTACTGGATAGCTATTGGAACTGGATTAACTTGAGCAGTCAAAATCTTGCAAAACTCCATGCAGATCTTTCATATTTTTACTGAAGGTTATTTAGATGCTTTTTTGAGAACCCTTTAATCTGCAGCATTCCATATGCCAAATTTAGGCACTAGTTGATTGGCTGGAGGAATTTGTTTTTCTCTGTGACTCCCCCTGAGCTAGAGTTCACCTTTTTAGTTTGTGGGAGGAATATTAGCACCAGATTCTGGTGCGGATCCATCCCCAATATTCTCTGTACTCTTCTTCACCCAAATCTTGCTCATCTCCTTTTGAACTTCATCTGCATTTACTTGACCTTTGCCCTTATCTTATTTTTGATTATGTTGCACCAGACCTTTTCTATCCTAATTTCTACTTCTACAGAATTTGGCAATATGACCGGATCTATTGCAATTGTAACATACAACATTTCCTTGCTTCTTTGATTGATATGCTCTTGATCTACATTGATTAGCCATATGTACCATTCTATTGCATGAAAAGCATCTACCATTGAATTTGTCTATTTGCATATTTCTGCATTCATAAGATTTGTGACCATACCATTTGTAGTTGAAACATTGTCCAAAGAACGATGGATTAGTTTGATTCATTCTCCTCCTGCATTGAGTTGCTTTATGATCGAAATTGTCGTAATTGAAGCAATATCCATTGGAGGATGGATATCTTTGAGCATTTGGTTGCCTTACCAGAGGTCCTCTAGGCCTATTTCTTTGATTTCCTGATCCAAAGTTCTTCTAACCGGATCCAAAGCTTTCACCTTTCTCATATCCCAAGCCACACTTATCATCTGCCCTCTTTTGGCTTTCAAGAAAAACTTCAAGTTGGGCTGAGCTTATTTTGAATTTCTCTTTGTATTCATTTGTTGTTTGAAGATCTTGTTTAAGGGTGTCTATTTGATTCTGAAGTTGTTCTTCATTATCTATAGCTTCTTCAAGATTTGATTCAAGATACCTGATTATTATGTCCATTTTGTGGTAGTCCTGTGTTTTCTCCTTGAGGGATTGTTTTAGATTATCTTCAATTTTCCTTTTTTCTTCAATTTCTTAGGTGAATCTCATAACCCCTGGTTTCATTTCATGCCTTACCATAATGACTTCTTTTTTCAGCTTCTCACATAGCTTATTTTTCTCGTCCAAATCTTCATTAGTATCATTGACTTCACTCTGATTGGCTAATTTTTGAAGTAGTTACTTTCTCTTTTTCACAGAGATACTAAGTTTTTCTTTTAGCTCATTTATGAAATCATTAGCTTGTTTGAGTCTTTCTCTCAAACTATTGACTTTAGAGTGGGATTGTTCAAGATCATCTAAGGCAGACTGAAGTTACTCCTTCATACCATATATATCCATTGAGATTCCCAGATCTTCCTCAAGCTATTAGGCTTTGTTCAGAGGAACTTAGCTCTAATACCAATTGTTGGAAACAAGGCAAATAACTGTGACGGGGGGTGAATCAGTTATCTCAAAATTTCCTTTACTTTCTTTTCTTTTTGTTATCTTAATAACTAGTGATGCATCAAAGCATGAAAGCATATGTAATCATGAGAATAGAGATAAAATCAACACACATAACACAAAGAGTTTTACGTGGAAACCCTATTAAGGGAAAAACCACAAGGTGACTAACCCAAGATTGTATTCTCTATTAAAATAATAAAGGAGTACAAAATGGCACTTGCCAATTAAGGCTCACTACCCGAGCACACTGCTCACAAGAGGCACATTGCCTACAAGAGATTCATTGTCTTTAGAACTTACAGAAGATAATCAAGTGTTTGAACTGATGAGAAGCATCTACAAATGCAAGAGTTTAGTTCCGGTTAGGCACAATACACTAATATGATGCACTTCATCCTTCCTCTATTTAATGTTGTGGCTCTATCACATACTGGACTTGAAT
The DNA here is from genome assembly GCA_027924645.1 of Cunninghamia lanceolata. Lineage (NCBI taxonomy): Eukaryota > Viridiplantae > Streptophyta > Pinopsida > Cupressales > Cupressaceae > Cunninghamia > Cunninghamia lanceolata. Next base: position 3,503,974 of record BSBN01000649.1, on the reverse strand, counting down.
TGCTACTCTCACACTTATCCTTACCTTTCTTCACACTTTATTTCATTACTTGTTCACATACATTTCTTTACATGCTAAAATATATATATCCGCATCAAGGATTTTTATCAACTTTTCTAGTCGGCATCAAGAACACTGCAAGTAAATAATCTATTGGCTGAATCCCTACTTGATTTGTGATGTGTATCAAAAGCATAGGCATAGAAGTCATTAATCATGTTGGCCAACAATGTATGATCCCACAAATTGCTTGATCAACACCTTTTACTCATCCGGATTGAAGTCTGATACTCTACCGGTCAGTTCTTCCTTTGTCTACTCTACCTGACTGGATCCCAACACTTAGATCCTCATATCTTTTCCTTGATTTATCATTGGAGGCTAAATCTCTAGAGTACAATATTCATGATACTCCTCTTGACTTTCCCAATTCTGCAACTTACTGAGTTACACCATCTAAGAGATCCGGACCTGATTGTCAAACCTTGTTACATACTCTATTCTTGTTCACCAGACCAAAAAATTCTTCAATCTAACTTCCGATATAGACATACTATGTACTGTAGATGTGTGGGATAGACTTTGTTGCCATCAATGACAACACTTATGAAGCCACATAGTGTCTCTTGCCAACACAAAGTAGCCATTTACCTAGGTAATTAGGCATGCATATAAGAGGAGGAGACAATTGTGGCTAGATCATGTGATCCTTGGCTAGACTTGCCATTGGAATGACCATTGATATAACCAATACTTAGATTTGCTAGACTTGTAGAGATTTGGATGATCTTAAGCTGGTAGTGACAGCATACTGGAAGGTCCCCTACTCACTCCTCTATATATGGAGGCCAAAGGAAGACAAATCCACCATAGGCCACCATGGACATCAAATGTGACTACATCTATCAATGGAGGGAGGAACCTAGCCCAAAGAATGTTATGGATTCTAAAAATGAGGATTTAATAGAAGAAGAGTACCTTGGCGATCAAGGAAACTAGGCTGAGCTGCTAGAGGAAACCAGGTTCAAGCATATTAAATGATCGTTCGTTGCTTCTGTAGATCATGTCGTGGAAGCCATTCTCAAAGTTATCAGTGAAGATAACCTCCTAGAGGGACACATCCATGAAAGAACCATATACAGAGAATTTAAGGCCACCTATGTTCTTATCATGGGTAGGAAGACTCAGGGGAAGATTATGGCAAATTCCTATGTGAGCAAGGGAATGAGGGAAGCTGCCATGGCCGCAATCTCTTATTTCAATAAGTGCCCAACCTCAGACCTGATCAAGGATGTTTTTGAAGTGACAACAGTCAATAGAAAAAAGAAAACCTCGACTGTCTCTACCCAAGCTTTGCCTTTGTTTTGTGAAGACATCCAGCGTGACAATATGGAGACTTTCTCCTATTTTGTAAGTAACTATGGTGATCTTTTATCACCATCCCAAGTAGAGTGGGCAGCTTAGCTGGCTAAAGTCCTCCATGTGCTTTGGCATGACAATGCTTAGAGTTGGCCTTTTCTGATTACTTGTAAGCCCATACTGCTATTTAAGTAGGTTTTTGTATAAACTTTCAAATATAATATAATGGGAGCTAGCCCCTATGGTAGCACTTATTTAGTAAAAAAAACAAATATTAAGTGCAATACTCATAATAATTGCCTTTATATTTGTTAAATAATAAACTAGAGTGAAAATAAGCATTAAATAACACTTACTAAGGCAAAATCATGTCATTGCCTTTAATATTTGTTAAATTAGGCTCTTTTTCCCTTTAGTCATGCAAAAAACATGAGGAGGAGTTGAATTGAAGCATAGATCCATGTAGGAGGGATATTTGAGTTCTATTTTTGACTTGGGGTCAAACCATGCTATTTTTCATAGTTTCTTGGTCAAGGACTATTTTACTTGGAGCTCTAAGCTATTTTTACTCATCTTGGAGGAGTTTTGGGCCTAAATTTTAGGCTTTTTACTTGTGCTCACCCAACAACTTGGAGTTTCTCTTCTAGACTCATTCATGCATATTTTGGAGTCTAGTTGAGCTAGAGTTGTTTGTCCATCCATTTTTTCAGAGATAGATTTTGTATTATAGGAAAAAGCTCATGCTTTTTCTCTAGTTCTTTCTTTTTTTCTTTTTCATATTGTAGAGAAGGAGATTGTCTTGTAACTCAGCCATTTTTATAGTTTTTAGTAGAGACAATTTATTTTCTGATAGTTTATTGTTATTTTGCAAAAATATCTTCCACTTTCTAATACCATAAGGGGTTCTTCTATCCAATTTTAGCTGTCTTGTTATTTTGTGAGTGATTTGATAGGAATTTTTTGTGTTTTTTCTCAAAACCTCTAAATTATTTGTCTCATTTATTAGATGCAAGTATACAATTTTTAGTATATTACAGGTCATAGCTTATGCAAGAATTCTCATGCCTTTCTATGAATTACTTATGTGGTGAATTAGATCAATTTGGATTGTAAGAATAGGTGTATTGGAGAATGTTTGTGAGTCATATTGTAGATTAAAGTAAAAATATTGGTGCATCACCCCCTTTAGATAGATTTTCAATTCAGTTTTCAATTTATTCAAGTTTTCTTCTATCTCTTTCCTCCATCAATTTATAGATCTAAAGGGCATTTAAAGGGAGTTGGTTCTTCCAGAGGTTCATTCTTGAAATAGACAAACCCATAGTCTGAGAATGTTCGCATGTTGCACATGATTTCCAAGCTTGTAAAGGATTAGCATTTTGGGCGTAATTCTTTCATGACAACAATTTTTGGCATGCCTGGTGGGACTTTGAACAGAGTTTCAGGCCACTTTAACACTTTTTTTCTTGCTATTTAGTATACACAACAAGGTTTTCAGCCATTCAGAGTTAAAAAATAGCATACTTGGAGACTAAAAATTCTATTTTTTTGTAGATCTAGTGAATTTAGCAAATGAGAAAGGTCCAAACAAGAGGAAGTTCATCTCCATTTGAGTATCTATACCTGTCACCTCCAACAAGAAGAGGCAGAATAGTAGTAAGAATACCTATTCCAATAGGGAGAACTCATTCTACTCCTCCAAGTCTCAGGACCGCAGAGTTTGATCAGAGAAATTTAGTGATAAATTTGCAAATAAAGACTCCATAGCATCCCCAAACTCCTCAAACTCCATAGATACCTCAAGCTCCACAAATGGCAAGAAGATATCCTTTTGTACAATTCAATACTAGCATCCCATTACTTCTTGCAGCAAACGATGGTATTTTGGTGGTAGCCTTGAGAGGCTTAATATTTTTCATAGGTGAAGACCAAACTACTCCAATTGAGCATATAAAAGATGTGGGTATATTGTGTTCAGTCCATCACTTAACACAGAAGAATGTTGTAGTGAGATTGTTGGCTATATCTTTGAAGAGTGAGGCCCTTCAATGGTTTAGAGGATTAGTAGTGAGCTCAATTACATCATGGGATCTGTTAGGGGATGTATTGAACAAACAATTCGAAGACGAGTCTGATAATCTATCATTGCTTGAACAACTCAGCATAATAAAGAGAGCTCCATAAGAGCATATGGCTGATTTTAACTTATGTTCTCAACAAACTTGGGACAAAATACCAGTAGTGGTAAGGCCTACTGAGGAACATGCATTTATGTATTTTCTTATATCTTTAAATAGTGATATAGTAGTAATGGTGCAATCAATGGGTAGTACAAGACTGTTGGGTGCTTATGCAATCCCCATAAGAGCTAAAAATAGCCTGATTCAGGCTGGTAAAACGGCCCCAAGGCTATCGATGCTTATTTTTCTAGAAATACAACCATCAATCCCATTACAAATCCCACCTCTTACTATTGTACCTACTGTACCAGTAGTCAATTATTAAATTTCAGCCCAAAGAAATGTTGCCCCAGCCCCATCTTAGGAGGCAAAAAGACATAGTTATTACAAAAGAAAACAAAGCTACTACCAGATCAAGCAGAGCTATTGTAAACTATTGGCAAGGAGATGAATTGATAAGTATAAAAAGAAGCCAAATTAAATTTATAGAACTTATCATGCCCCTTGCTAGAATCAGTAGCAAAATAACCAACAAAACCAATAAGGTAACCACTAGAACATACCTTCTTATTAGACTAAAAACCAAGGCCAAAGAAGGAACTTCAATATAAGGCCTTATGAGTTGTACAACTAGCATTCTACCATCTCATCTAGATAGTTAGTGCTAGTGCAAAACAATATGGCACAGGAGTACAATTGGTGTTACCCTTGGAACCAACCACACAACCAATCAACCTTCTTAAATCACATGATTAATCAAGCCTTGATGGTGTATAATAATGATGATATCCAACAAAGTTCCATACATGAAGTTTTAGAACAACAAGCTTATAATATCGAACAATAGCAATCAGATGTAGTATTCATGAATTGGCAGGGTGAAGAGATTTGTGGGTTAATCATATACAAGGACAAAATCAATCTGCCCAGTCCATAGTAGCTAACACAAGAGCCAAAAAGAGAGATGTAGATATTGGTTAGCAAGCAGCAAGGGGCCAAAATTAGCCCCAATCAAGCCAATAAGGTGCTACTGGTCCATCACAGTGGTCAAATATTCATGTTTTACCAAGAGGGTAGCTTATTCCAAGTCAAAACTAACCTAGAGAGCAGCCACAACAAGTTGATCCTATTGTTTCGAAAGGATAGCTGAAGGTTGGTTCATTTTCTTTTAATATCATTAATTACATGAAGAAAGGATATGTTACCATGTCTATGTTGGATTCATTATCTCTTCTAGGTCAAAGAGATTTGTTATAGAAGGCATTATCTAATGTTTCCTTGACCAATGAGCCAAGTCAAAGTCAGTCTAGAGACCAAAATAGAGTTGTGCTTGCAAATGACCCACCATCTCAGAAAGAACAACAAGCACGAGGCCAAAACAACATTTTATGTGTCTCTGATAATTGGTAACTAACTTGCACACAATTGTATGATAGATTTAGGTTCTAGTACTTTTGCCATGCCAAAACACATAGTGGATAAATTGGGACTCACTTATGAACCAATATCCAAACCTATAACATAGTTAGATGGTTCACCCATTAATACAATTGGAGTCATAAGAAATTTAGACCTTGCATTACATGCTTGCCTGAATTTTGCAATTCCTCAGGACATATATGTAATAGACCTACCCCAATACTTTACCTTATGCCTTTCTAGGGATTTCACAACAAAGTTAGGATGTTATTTGTCAGCTGATTGCACTCATATGTGTTTTAGGATTAGGTATGGTACAAGGGTAACCATAAAATCTAAACCCCTTGCCAAAGGTCACTTGGAACCCTATGTCCCTAGTGTTGTTAATGCTAACCTCACCTACCATGAGAAAGACCAACCTACTATTGATAATAATCATAACCCAATCGAGAGCATCACAAACCTATTTTTAGATGAATGGACTTTTGAAAACCATGAAGATGACCCTTATAAGCAAATGTAAGAAGCTAGATTAGGAATCTATATAATTCACTAATAGAATCAAGTTGTTCCTAACCTTATGGAAGGTGAGGAAGAGCATGAACAACAATCTAAACATATGGTCAATGACCTGTGGTAGCTGTATTTTGAGGGTACATAGAGTAAAGTAGGTGTTGGAGGTGGAGCTATGCTTATTTCACCTAAAAATGAGAAGTATTATGTAGCTTTCAAATTTGCATTCAACTATTCAAATAACACATCAGAATATGAGGCACTCATTCATGGATTAGAATGGGCCAAAAGGAAGAATATTAAGTGTTTGAAGGTGTACGGTGACAATGAGCTAGTTGCAAATCAAGTAATGAACTTAATGTTACCAAAAATAACTTGCTTAAGTCAAATAAGCATAGAGTATGGAATCTAATTGAAGATTTTGATGCTTTTAACCTACTGTTCATGCTCAGAAGCCAAAACAAATAGGCTGATAAGCTTGTAGCCATGGGGGTTGAATTTGATATACCCAAAGAAATTAGAAATACTGAGCAACACCAATATGTAAAGGTGGTTGTGAGGTCATCAGTGTTTGATAATAACATACATTGGCATGTTTTTGAAAGTGATGACCAAATAGCAAATTTTCTCAATGAAGAAGCTGAGTTTTTAGTTGGTAACCAATAAAAATTGCAACAGCAATTTGAAGACCAGATTGTTCAATTAAAGACAAATAAGCTTCCAAAAGGCTTGGTTACTTCATAATCAATTTTCAATTCAGATGACCAACTAAGGAAGGAGAAAACCAACATAGTTATCAAAGAGGAGCACTATTAATTAGTTGAAATCTTCAAGTCCAAGCTTCTCAAATTATGAAAGGTATGTACAACTGAAGATAAGCATGCTTTTGTGTTATTATACCAAGAATTTGATGGTATTTTTGCATGGGAGTACAAAGACCTCAAAGGTTTTAACCCTAAACTAGCTAAGCACACTATAGATCTAGAATTGAGGGCAAAACTAGTGAGGCAAAAGTAAAGTCCTCTTAACCCCAAGATGGAAGTTATGATGAAAATAGAATTTAACAAGATGATTCAAAGAAACATCATTTTTCCAATCAAACACACTTCCTATGTGTCTAATCTAGTTCATGTTAGGAAGAAAAATCATGAGATCAGGTTGTGTGTTGATTTTAGAGACCTGAACAAAGCACCATTGAAATATCATTACCCATTTCCCTCAATGGAGCAAATTTTGCAAGTAGTTTTAGGTGTTGAAAGGTTTTCCTTGTTGGATGGATTTTTAGGGTATAAACAAATTTTGGTTAAGGAGGAAGACCAGTACGAGACAACATTCACTATCAAAAGATGCCATTTGGGTTGTCAAATGCTAGAGTAACCTTTCAGAGACCCATGGATATGACATTTCAAGGCATAACAAATAAATTTGTTTTGGTGTATCTAGATGATATTATTATTTTTCTAAGTATGCCAAAGATCATTTTCCCATCTTACACAGGTCTTTGAAAGATGTAGAGAAAATGGAGTCTCACTAAACACCAAAAAGTACATATTTTTTGTTCATGAGGGTAAGCTATTGGGTCACATTATTTCCAAACATGGGATCAACAATTGATCTAGAAAGAGTAAGTGTTATTTCAGTCTTACCCCTGCTTTCCCATAAAAAAGGGACTTCAAAGTTTCTTGGGTAGAATCAATCTTGTTAGATGATTTATTCCAAATATTGCAAGCTTATTAAAGCCTCTAACAGCTATTTTGAAAAAGAACATTGGTTTCAGCTGGACTAAAGAAGAAAATGATAGCTTTGAAGATATCAAAGTAGCTATAGTAGCAACTCCAACATTAACAAACCCATACTTCTCAAAAGATTTCATTTTGTTTGTCTATGGAGGAGTTGACACTATCTCTGCTATGCTGACTTAATAGGAAAAGGAAGGTCAAGAGCAACCAATATCCTTTTTCATCAAAGGTCTAGAAGGCTATGAGCAAAGGTACACATTTGTTGAAAAACTTGCACTTGCTATCATAAGAAGCCTTAAAAAATTTAGGCACATGTTATTATTTTCATAAGGGATTATGCCTTGAAAGCAAAGCCTTTACAAGATTGACAATCCTATGCAACATTGGAACATTCTCAGAATGTGGGTTTTTCTATTACAAGAATGAACCTTCAGAAGAGTCAGCCCCCTTTAAATGATCCTTTGGATCTGTAAGGTGTTGAGGAAAAAAGATAGCAGAATACTATATAAACTAAAATTGAATTGAAAATATCTATCCTAAAGGGGGTGATGCACCATTTTTTTAACTTAAATATGTAATATTATTAACAATTTCCCTTCAGCAAATCTGTTCATACAACTCAAACTGATAAATTTCACCACAAAAGTGTTTCACAGAAAAGCATGGAAGAACCAACATAATCTGTGACCTGTAATGCAATTTGTACTTTGTATACTTGCATTTAATCAAAATGAGACAAAATAATTTAAAGGTTTCAAAGTAAAGCACAAAAAATCCTTTATCAAATCACTTAGAATGAAAGAAGACACCTGATCTGAATGGATGAACCCCTAATTGTATTGAAAATAGAAGGAATCTCTGCAAAATAACAATAAACTACTGGAAAAATGAAATGATGCTCCTGAAAGCTATAAAAATGGCTGAGTTACAAGAAAATCTCCCTCTTTGCAATATGCAAAGGAAAAAAAGCAATAACTAAGGAAAAAAGCATAAGATTTTTTCATATAATACAAAATTGTCCACAAAATTTGAAAGGGGAGTTCTCTCTAGCTCAACTAGACTCCAAAATATGTATGAATGAGTCCCAAAAAAGTAACTCCAAGTTGTTGGATGAGTACACCTGAAAAGCCTAAACTTTAGGCCCCAAAACTTCTCCAAGATGAGCAAAAATAGCTCAAAACTCCAAGTGGCTAGGCCCCTTACCTAAAAACTACTAAAAATAGTCATATTTGACCATCTATCAAAAATAGAACTCCAACTCTCTCCCCTACATGAGTTTGCACTTCAGTTCAACTCTCCCTCCTATTTTTGTATGATTGAGAGGCAAAAATAAACTATTTTAACAATTACTAAATGCAATCAATGTGATTGATTTAATAAGTGTTATGTAATGCATGATATTCTCCTATGTTTACTCCATAACAAGTATTAAAGCAATTTATAACATTATTGCATTTAATACTTGTTAAAATACAATATATTTTGCCTATTATTTGTGCAAAAATATTAGGTGGGGAATATTAAAATAATAAACCTTAAAGGCAAAAAATCATCCTACCATCCTTCATGTAAAAATAAACTCCAACCTGTCCCCTTGAGTCATAAAAATAGGCAAAAATTGAACCCCTCGGTCAACTAAGGTCACAAGACCCTCATTGCAAATCATTATTAAAAAAATACACCAAAATTATCGCACCCCTTATGACTCCCAAGGGCCCACTCCAAGCAATCTTACCATTTGCTCACTGTACTTACTTATCCTCTTTGACTTTAAGGCCATCCTTTTCTCCCAAGACAAACAACATCAAACTTCATGAAAGAAAATCATATCCCTTATGACTCCCCTCAACCCACCTTTGGCATTATGCATCATGATGATTGTGTTGGAAAGAGACACTACTAGGCATTTTAGGTGTTTTCATTTATGGTAACTATATCCATCTTACACATCCACATTACATTTATGGATCACACCAAAAGTCAGAGTGAAGATTTGTCCAAGTCTGGGTAGTCAGAAATAGAGCATGTGATAGGGTCCAGTATCTTGGTTTAGATCTCTCTAGTGGTAAATCATAGTGTGGTATAGATCTAAGGGAGTGATAAGGATTGTCAAGATTATCTAAATATATAAATTTAGTCTCCAGTGATGAAAGATTCAAAAGTTACAAGCATCTAAGTATCGGGTTTCAATTAGTCAGTACAGTGAGAAGAAGAACAGGTAGACTTAAGAACTCTAATCAGTCAGCTGAATCTATGCACAAACAACAATGCAAATGAAAAACTTGCATTCATCAATCATGTCATCCAATATCACTGATTGTCACAAATTGCTTTACCAACACTTTTCTTCATCTAGACCAAGGATTAGTTACTAAGTCAACCTGTTCTTCTTCTGACTATACTGACTAACTAAAACCTGATCATTAGATGCTTGTAACTTTTGAATCATTCATCACTAGAGACTCAATTTCTAGATTTAGATAATCTTGACAATCCTTATCACTCCCTCAAATCCATAGCACAGTGTGATTTACCACTGGAGAGATCGAACAAAGATACTAGACCCCGTCACATGCTCTATTTTTTACTACCCAGACTTGGACAAATCTTCACTCTGACTTCCGGTGTGATCCATTAATGTAATGTGGATGTGTAAGATGGATCTAGTTTCCATCAATGGCAACACCTAACATGCCAAGTAGTGTCTCTTGCCAACAATCTCCCCCTTTGGAATTGATGGCAACACTTAGTGAAAAATGGCTAAGTGTTGGAACAACTACCCTTACTCTATGCAGTTATGATTTCCAATGCCCCCCTTAGATTAATTATTCATTTTTCACTCCTCTTCCTCTCCCCCTTTGACATCAATGGAAAAGGTTGGGATTCACATTCAAAAAGCTACTCAAAAATTTTATGTACAAGGGTCAAAACTCTTCATAATTCCGCATATAAACATATTCTCCTTAGGCTTTGTTCATCAGCAAAAAGATATCGCCAAAAATGTTTTTCAAGTTTGCTACTTCATTGTCCCAATTCTTCTTAGTACTGCTCAAAATAGATATATGTCCACTAAACAAAAATGCTTGTGATTCTACCTTTTGGAGGTCAGTAGGATCACTAATAGCAACTACAACTTGGGATTCTGCCAATATATCATACATGGTCTCTAATTTGGGGGAGATCATTCCCCGGAGCTCATCCAATCTATTCAAAACTTTGGCTTTTCCCCTCTCCAAATCACTCAATTCATTTCGTAGGCTCACTACTTGGCATTCTTTGGTAATGACAGACTTAGTTAATAGACTATATGTCTGAGAAATATTAGACAATTTATGCTCTATGTCCTTAATCTTTTTCTCAATATCTTCAACAGCTTTAGATCTATTTATATAAAACTTGTAGATATCTACACCTTCAGATAGGGCATTTTGTATTCTCTTTACACTGGTATCAAGTGGTGCAGGAGCACCCTGTCGAAACACAAATTAGGTCTAATTATAATATGTTTTACTTTGTGATGTAATAAGGTCCATGTGACCAATTCTTATGTTTTAAGTCAATCTAGGGTTATGTACAGTCTGTTATAGTTTGTTATGCTAGCTATCCTCCCAGCCACTAGGAATTGTTTCTGTACTACTCATGAGGAGTAGATATATTTACCCTAGATCTGTTTGTTTAGATATAGTTCAGTGTTGCATATGAAAAATAGGGGACATTGTGTTTGGAGATCAGACTAAGCATTGTGGTATAGTGGGACTATGAAGCTAGATATTTGTATGCATTTCTAATATTGGAATAAAGAAGATCTCGTTGTTTCATTTGTCTAATTTTTGATCCATCTGTGTGATCATATTTCCTGTTTTGTAGTTGGGATGGAATCATTCATCCATTCCACCGATTGATTCTCTGGATCGGTGGAATGGACATGTACAGTAGTTTAGTTTGCAGTTTCTATTTTTCCATTTTTTGCATTTCATGTTTTTGCGATTGAAATATTGCATGCAGTGAGCAAACCTAGCATCCTCATGTGCTAGGGTTTAGAAGGAAGAAATCTATGTTGAATTTGCTAAGGAAGCGGATCAGGTTGATCTCAGATTTTTCTATACAAAATTTGTGAAGTTTTGAGGGTTTTGTCAAAATGTACATTTGATGGATATACAGTGCTTGTATGTGACATACAGTCTATGTGTATATTGCATTTGTATATGTGCGTATATCACTAACCAGATCAGGTGTTGAAACTTGTTAAAAATGTATGTTTCGAAGCCACAAGGGAAAAGCAGTTCTGATATACATTTCCTGTGTATATCACTTTTGTTTGTTGAAGATATTTGATGTGTATATCACTTTTGCATCTGAGGATCATTTTGTGTGTACCCATCATTTGCACATTGGGTTTGTATGTTGAGGATTTGGTAAAGCATCGGTTTATACAAATCATGAGTATATGCCTTTTGTATACATTTTGTGTATAGTGCAATCGCATGTTCAAGACAGTCTATGTGTATCCTGCATTTGTATTTTGGAGTTTGCATATACCGAATGTACATTTCAAATGTACATTGAATAGATACAAGTGAAGTCAATGGTCAACTGTCTTCGAAGGGAATATTCCTAGCTATATTTTGCAGATGTATATTTTGTGGTTGTATATTTGATTGTATGTCCAAATATACATCCACAGATATAAAGGGTTTTATACAATAGGGTCAGCGCCAGTCAAAGGGAGGATTGCATATTTGTTTGTATCTAGCACTTGTATATTGGAAATATACATCGTGCTTATACATTGTCGAAAGATACATCTGGCTACCAGTATTGGAGGTAATAGGAACTGGCTCGACAGGTTGAATGTTGTATGCATCGCTGTGACAATAGTCATCGAAGTAACGCAGTTCGGTGAGCTTGATAGACTATGTCTTGCCGATAGGCAATAAGGTGAAGGATTTCCATCGGCGTGAGGGGTACTTCGGCATGACGATCTCCTTGTGTGCCGACAACAATTGTTAGACCGATAACATGTATCAGAGAGACATTGTGGTAAGTCTTACCGATGAGATAAGCAATATCAAATTCCACCATTAGAGTTCGTTTCTGGTTGTGCCTCTGCATCATCAAGCCTAGATCTATCATAGCTAATTATTTTCTTTATCTCGGGAAACCTTTTCTCATTAAACTCATTTTTGACTTTAACATCTACAGACTTCTCTAGAGATTCAAAATGAGAACTTACAAAGTTTATTAGACTTTTTAATTGGCCGAAGGGAGATACTGAAGAATCCTTCTGAAAGGTGGGCATGATTTTCTCCAAGATTCCAAATGCAAGGCCAAGCAGCTTGCTATCTTCTATATGAGTCTTTAATATTCCTTTTTTGGCCTTAGCTTGTGCAATAGAGGCCAATTTTATAATTTATACCAGTGACAAGGTATCAAAACTGATTGGACCTTGTATTATGTCCTGGTCTTCTTCAATTTGTTCATCTCTTTCTAGAATTTCCTTCACTGCTTCTGCAGTGTCTCTTGCTGAAGATGCTAATGTATCTATTTGATCCTTACCTGTACTGTCAGCTAGATTGTCCTACTTGGGTTCTTCATTAACCTTTGCAATCTTCTCTTCTTTTTCATCTTTGTCCTTGGCCTTCTCTACTTCTTGGTCCTTAGCTTCTTCTAGTTCATGCTCTTTATTCTTCAACAAAACATCTTCAATTTGAGCATCTGATCTAACATTCATCTCTGTATCTTCTTTCATGGATTGATCTGGAGGAGTATGAATACCTCCTGCATCATCAGTTTTGTCTATCATCTTTTCATCTTCTTTGTTTAATGCTTCCTCTTTTAGAACAAAGGAGTCATCTATCTCGGTTTGTTGTTCATTGATCTTTAATTCTTCAACTTCCAAGATTGAAGAGTCAATCCCATCATCAATTTTTTCTTCGACAATGGGAAGATTATGCATTTTCAATGTACATAGAAGAATCTCCTAAGTATCTTTGACTATCTCATCAATTTCACCAAGCATGAGTTTGTTCATTCTTTTGTTACTCCTGAAGTTATCTTTCACTTCTTTGAATATTAAGTTCATTTGATCTGGAGTAATCTGAGGACACAATTTTATCAACACATGCTCCCTAATCTCAATGTCTTTACTTTTTGCATTTTCTTTTCTTAGCTCCACTATATCTGCTAGACTCTTTGGAACTTTAGAGGTTATTTCAATTAAATCCTTATTGTAAATATTTAAATATTTAACTGTTGCTTCCTCTAGAACCCTCTGACCAGCATCACTATAATCATCATAAAATTTAGTGATTGGCCTGAAGTTCCCTTCTATAGTGACTGATTTGATGATTTTATCCACAGAAAGAGTAGATTTTTCGACATATGTCTCAGTCTTTTGCCTCTTTCTTTCCCTTTTTCCTCCAGAGAGCTTCTCCTTAGATACCTTGGCTACTTTTGTACCTGAGGTCTTCAACTCCTTGACCTCAACATAAGAATTAGTTTATTCTTCATTATTTTTCATGCTTTCATATATTTGAAAGGCCTTAGTTTTCACTCTTTTTCCTTCTTTTCCAGATAATTTACATTCTAGTTTCTCTAATTTGTCTGGTTTTGGGGGAATAGGGGCTGCAACAGAGCTCCTAGTAGTCCTTGATGTGGAGGAGGATTCTATGTGAGTACTTCCTTGTTTCTTATCCTACTTCTCCTTCTTAGCTTTTTCTATCCTTTCTCTATTCTGTTTCACAACTTCCTTAGTTATGTCAATGCTTTCGGCATACATTTCTACTTGTCTTTGAACTTTTCTCTTATTTTCTAGCTTCCGAATCGTAACATGTAGTTTCAAATCAAGCTCTTCATAAGTCCCAAATCTCTCAACAGAATCATCCTTGGGTTTGCTCAAGACATGTTGAGCATATATATTAAAAAATTTCTCATCTACCTCATACCCCATGGGCAGGATCCAAACAGTTTTGGGTTCTACTACTTCCATTAAGCACTGATTAGTGTCCACCATGAAACATATTTCATTATTGTATTTCTCAACAACTGATTTAGGTATTCTTTCCATAGAGTGCATCATACTCTGAAATTTCTTGAACTATCCCTAGATTGTAGCTTTTTGTGCATTAAAATCACCAATGTTGTGGAGGTGATCTCTTATCTACATGGCAACTAGTACGTCATTGGTCAAGTGCACACCCTTTACTCCAGGCACTTCATTCATGAAGTAGAAAAATAAACATAGAACCAATGTTCCATATTTAAAGGTGTTTTTCTTGTCTTTCTTGACTTTATTCAAGTTCTTAATTAGTTGGTTCTATAATAGCTTGTAGAGGTCATAATCTACATTTTCTTTTATTATTTGGTATGCGGCATATATGGCCATTCTAGAAATAGAGTTCTCCTTGCTCGAGTGATAAATCTTGTATCCAATTACCATTGAAGAAAACTTGACATCCAGATCAATAATGTCATTGATAGTCATTGCCCTTTTGTCAAATTTGGCACCAGTTGCATCCGTTACTATTTGCTTCTTCACAGATTTCAGCATGGGTAAACCAGTGGTTGAATTTAATCTAGTTAAAATCATAATAGTATCCTTTGTAATCTTGAGTGGTTCCAATAGCCATATAAATTCATCATGCATTAGGCTCAAAACATATCGAACCCACTCATCCACATCAAATGTCAGAAATTCAATAACTTGTAGAAAATGTTTACTTTCTAGGGCTTTGTATTCAAGTTTTAGATCATGATTAACACAACTTAGATAGTTCTCAAACAAATCTAGCAATTTTAGGTTCCCAAATTCATCTATGTTACAGTGGATGTATGCCCTAATATCCTCAACATGCAGTACTCTGTCTGGGACATTAGAAAATGCACCTAATGGGTCAACTTCAATGGACTTGAAAGGATGTTTCTTGAACTTTGGCCTAGGTCTTTCAGTGATATTCACAATAAGAGGAGTAGCCATCTCAAAAGATTACAAGTTCAAAGCTTTGTAGGAAAATACCTTTTTCTTCCAGGGAATTTAGGGTTAGCTGATGAATTCACCAGTCGCACTTCAAATCCTTGAAATCTTAGCTCAAGTGCTCCTCTGCTTACTTTCTTTTAATGCAAAGTGAGACAAATGATGAAAGGATGACCTTTTATGCTCCACAAAACCTAATTCTCCATTGTAATAAATGTGTTGCCCTAACTTCACCCAGTTGCTCTATTTCTTGATGCAGTTTCTCATGAATTGCTCTGCAAATTGCCATATCCACTTCTTTTCTTCCAAAAATCCTTTCAAATGATCTACAATAACCAAAATTGTCTTCTCTCATCGTGCCTTATTCAAGCACCCACTTACTAGCTGGGGGAATATGATTTTCAATGCAACCCCCTTGAACCAAAGCTCCCATTTTAGTTCCTTGAGGAATTCTCAGCACCGGATTCTAGTACAGACCCATCACCATCATCTATTACACCTTTCTTCACCCATGTCTTGTTCATTTCATTATGGATCTCATTTATATCAACTTTGCCCTTGCCTTTGTCTTGTTTCTACTCATCCAATTTTTTTTTACCAGACCTCTTCTTTCATTATTCTTTCTTCTACAGAATCTTGCAATATGACTAAATCGGTTACAATTGAAACACACAATATTTCTTTGCCCATTTGATTGATTTCTCCTTGATCTGCACTAATTAGTCACATGTCCAAATCTATTGCATGCAAAGCATTTGCCATTGAAAGAATTCCCATTTCCTCTATTGTTAGAGTTATTCATTAGCATACTTCTGCATTCATTGGATTTATCACCATACCTCTTACACTTGAAGCATTGACCAGAGAAGGATGGACCACTTTTATTTATTCTACTTCTGTACTAAGTAGCTCTATGACCTAATTTATTGCAATTGAAACAATTTTCATTGAAATATGGACACCTTTGATTATTAGGATGTCTTACCGATGGTCTTGTAGGTATGTTTCTCCCATTCCTTGATTGAGAATTTCTTTGTCTGGATCTAGAGCTTTCACCTTTTTCATATCCAAGACCATGCTTATCATCAACCTTCTTCTAACTCTCAAGCAACACTTCAAGTTTAGCTGAGCTTATCTTGAACTTCTCCTTGTATTCAGTTGCAACTTCTAGGTCATGTTTGAGAATGATAATTTTTCTTTCAAGTTCCTCCTCATTATATCTGCATTCTTGTAGATTAGATTTCAAGTGGCTAATTGTTCTGTCCATTCTGCAATATTCTTCTGTTCTTTCTTTCAGAGTTTGATTCAGGCCTTCTTTAGTCTTCTTCCTCACCTCAATTTCTTGAGTTAGCCTCATCACCCCAGATTCCATTTCATGTTTTAGAATAGAAACTTCTTTTGTTAGCTTCTCACATTCCTTTGTCTTTTCTTTCAAAGCCTCATTCATGCTATTTTCTTCAATAAGATTAGGTAGTTGTTGAAGTAGCTCCTTCCTCTTTTCCATATATTTTTTTATGTTTCTCTTTTAACATCTCAATGCAATCATCATCATCTTTAAAGTTCTCTTTCAGTTCACTTACTTTTGCTTTGGACTAATCAAGATCTTCTAAGGCCAATTGAAGTTGTTCTCGGAGTGAACCCATTGAAACTCCTTCCCAAATCTTCCTCAAGTTGTTAAGCTTCTCCCAAGGAACCTCACTCTAATACCAATTGTTGAAATTAGGGCAGACAACTAAGACGGGAGATGAGTCAGTTGTCTTAAAACTTTAACAGATTGGTCATGGGGTCATTTGTTCTATGATACTTTAAGGATTGAAAAGAAAATCTTCTTAAAAGGTCAAAAATTACAATCATTTCCTTATGTCAATCCTATCTTCCACAGGCTCTTGGAGTATATTCTGCTAGGTTTCATGACTTCAATAAGTTGTTATCTCATACTCAAATGTATTGCAATGATTTTTTTAGAAGGAAAAGATAACTCAAAAGAAAAAAAATGATTAGCCTGTGGTCTAGGTCACTCCAAACAAAAAGCACAAACCCTAAAACATTCTCTCATTCCTCACTTTGTCTTCTCTTGGTGCCACCACACTATTGTTCTCTGTGAGGTTCTCTGAGGGTTTTGAAGGCTTGTTTGGAGGGATTTGAAGGCTTTCTGTTTCTAGGCATGAGTTATCCTTGTCATCTTTTCTACTAATGTAAGTGATTCTTTATTTCATTGAGTTTTTTATGCATATTGATAAAAAATACCTCTTCATTTCTATTGTTTTATTATGAAAAAGAGATGGAAAGCTTCTTTGTTTCTGTGTGCTCTTCTTCCTCTTTCTTTGGCTATGACCACATATCTCACAGAGAAGAGAATATGAGTTCTTCTATTAAAGATTTTCTTTCATGACACTATGTTTTCTTTGACAAAAAGGTGAGGACCCTAGATTTGCTCTGGCTCTGTGAAGAGAATATACAATCTGGGTCCTTTCCTTTTATCTCATCAAGCAAAACTAGTATGCTCTATGATTTCTTTTGGGCTTCTCTGTGAATGAAATGATGAAAGTATGGTTCAAGTCTCTCTTCATATTCTGTGAATTCCTGTGAGCATTCTCCTTTACATTTTGAATGGTTTTCTTAAGCTATCATAGCCATTGCTCTCCTGTGGGTTAACCTTCACTAGTATCTCATGGAAGATTATCTTGCACTCTATGAAACTCTCTGCTCTTTTACTTTGCCTCTATGGTTTAAAGTTTTGAAAAAAAAAAACATTTTATCATCTTCTATGTTCATATTATTTCACCAAACCCTAGAAGGGTTTCACTTCTTCTTATCCACTTCTTGCAAATGATAAAGGGTTTCCTCTTTACACTCATATTGCTATTGGTATTTTAAGGATAATAATGACAAAACTTTGCATTTTGTTTTCTCCTAGTAAAGATAAAAACTAACTCACAGTGGCTATTTGTTTTCTACAATCTTTGCTCTTGAATAAGATAATGAAGACTTCATGTCCTTGTTGCTTTTGACAAAACCCTGGTAGGTTTTTATGGACTCTATGTATACTTCTCTATTGTCATTCCATAATGAGGGAAAGCAAATAATAATTTGACAGTCCTCTATTGGATTTGGTCTATCTCTTCATGTAGCCCCTCCACTGTGGATTATTCTTCTTTTGTGGTTTTCATAATGTTTGAAAGCCTATATGATTATGTGATTGTTATCATGCTTTTCTCCTATTTCCTTAACTATAGTTTCATTGTGGCATTGCTAATGGATTTCCCTTGTTGTGTGATTGTCTTTTCTAGCATCTTGAATCTAAGGGAGACTAGACCTCTTATTAGCTGTGATATTTATCCTTGACTGTGACTGCCTATACAAGCCACTTTTAAATGTTGTAGTGGATGCTCTTTAACAATATTCATTTGAACTTCTTATTGCTTACTATCATACTTTGAACCTGATTCACTTCAATGGTCAAGCATTCAATAGCAATTTTACACCTTTTTTTAAAAAATGTGCCAAGTAAACTTTTTAATGTGACCGGCGATGCTGGTGCAACATGCCCTTCAGCTCCATGCGAATGCTTTTGCCTGGAGCAATGAACCGGTGAGGCAACAACACAAGGGACCTCATCCCCTAGCAAGAACACTTCAAACCCACGAGCTTGTTGGCCCAGAGAAGGCATAAAGCCTACAAGCTCATTGGTCCAACAGGGGTTTAAACTCTGGTGGCCACCACTACAACTAAGCGACTTAACCACCAAACCACACCCTTATCGGCAATACCAATTTTACACCTCATTCATAACAACGATGGTAATTTTTTGTCTTATTTTCACTTGCACAAGTAAACCCCTTGATGCTTCAATCAACCAGCACTCTACCCTCTTGGACTTCTCTATCATCTTCTTTGTTTTTCAAAACTACATGCAATACTCTTATCACTATTATATATATCTCAGGAACATTGTCACTCAACCCATCCATGGTTGCTAGTCCTCTTCATTGATCATCTTTCATATACTTTGATTTTTTGAGTGAGATAATCTCACTCACCTTCTCACTATACTCTAATTGTCCATGAACATCAAAATGTCATTAGATGATTGTAAACTGGTAACCATTGACCCCCCTTCTACTATTTGCAGTGAGCTTTCAAATTACCCTCTGTCATATTTGATTGTGTTCTTCTATGGCATGATGATTTTTACTGGAAGATGAAGACTTTGAAATGTTGACTATTCCTTTACCTCATTTGTAAACATGTTCACTGTCACCCTTTTTTGCTCACATGGACTATCAACAACACTTGCTTTTCTTGTCATTTAATTGAAGTGACTGTATTTTCATCCTCCTTAATAGACTATCACCAACTTTTTCTGACCATGCTTCATCTCTTAAATGCATCAGTGACTTCATTTTTTCTCTACCCATTTTTAGCTCACTAAACATTAAATCTGTCAAAAGTCTTGTCATAGATTAAGCTAGAGAATGTGTGTCATAGCTGATCACAACATTGAACAGGTGTAATCAAGATACTTGAAGATGAAACCCATTCCCAAGTGTTTGATATAGGTGTACTCATTGGAGTAGTTAATATCATCTTCACTTTCACATAGACCTACCCATGCTATCCTCATGAGGGACCTACCTAGGTTTATAGCATGATCTCTGTCTTATACTCGGTTAGGGTGATCCTTTAATATATGACTATCATACAATCTGCCTTGATTCATTTGATCTACATCAATGAATTTTGATCATGGATATGACTTCTTTGTGGATTTGTATGATGGGATTATACCTGTACCTACAAAATTAGCAAATAATATAAGAAAACTAAGAAGCGTAGAGCTTCTTATGATGATTAGATGATCTTTACTTTTCTTCAATCTTCATGATGATTGTATATCTAATCTTGAAACACCTTTATCTCTTTGATTAGAAGTTTTATTTCTCTATTCTGCTTTGCTAATAAAATATTAGATAGTAAGTACACCTTCAATTGTTGTATATAGAAGCAGAAATAGTACCTTGAGCTCTAACATCATTTCTTTCTCTCTCCTTTTAGGTTTTCTCTCAGAGCTACTACTTGGACAACTGGAGATACTGGTGTAGACTTACACAAGGGGATTTGTCATTACATAGGCAATAATGGGTCCCATCCCTATTTTTATATGCTTTCTCTTCTTGCTTTGTACTTGTTTTCATACATCTTATCAGATACAGTTACTCCCACAGCTTGTGTAGGATCATAAACACTCCTTTTTGTACATAATAGTTGCTTCATCTTATGTAATGACTCATTTATAATTTATCTTTGTAAATCAATTGCATAGCACAAACTGAACATTATGGCATGAAATATGTGTTTATAAACATGTTAATTTTGGCAAAGTTATAAATACCTTTCTTAAACTGTCCCAAACTATAATGAATGGTCTATAATAAACATATCTAAAACCTAATCTGCAAAGAGCTATTTAGCCTCAAGTCCACCTGTTATCCTTTGAATACCTCTAGCCTTGTTGGGGCACTCCTTTTTCATCTTATCTGAATTAGGTAACAACTCTAATTGTGCTGTTAAATGATCTTGGTAGCATGATCTACCAACTAGTCCTCAATTAAGACAGTAGGTATTGACTAGATGCCTTATGCACTTAAAGTTTTTCCTACCCCCTCCTTTGAACTCACTTGCTTCCTGAAAGCATTAGAAAACAATTGGTACAACCCATTGTAATTGGGCTACCAAGCACAATTTGGTAACATTTTTGGTGACCTCTATGCTAGTTTTGCCTGCTAAAACTCCCAAGGGCAGCTGCCTAGTATTTCCATTGGGTAATAGAGTCTTCCTTAGCCCTTCCTATTTAGAAAATCTCTTGAAAACTAAGCTTCTACAAATAGAATAGTAGCAAAAAACAAAACTTAAATAAAGCAACGCTAGCTTCAAAAAGGACCAGCCAGCTATGCAACAACACTTCTTGAAAAAAATGAAACTTAAATGAAAATACTGTGCAACCAACACGTATTTAACTGAAAAACTTATTCTACTATTATACAATTGCAACCCTTTGCTTTTCAAAAGTAGTGTTTGAGGTGAATCCCATTAATTGGGATGGGTAACACCTATCCTTCCATTGTAGCTAGATGAAAAGCATTGTGTTGTTTGCATTTAGCAATCATAAATGGGCCTCTCCATATAGCATCAAACTTATTATGCTTACTAGGTCTACTTTTTAGCTCATCCCATTTGAGAACAATATCTCCTTCCTTGAAATCTCTTAATGTTGCCTTCCTGTGAAATATTCTCTTCATCTACATCTGCTACATCTCCAATTGTTGAGCTATTTATTTCCTTGTCTCTTCTAGTTCCAATAACTCAGCTACTAGCCTTACCTCCATAGGACCAGCTTCCATAAAATCAAGTTCTTCCATAAGACTTAGGGATAGTAGATCAATTACGAAAGGTAGTGTAGTTTATTTACTATAAACAAAAACAAAAGGAGATTGACCTATTGACCTCTTAGGAGTCACTCTATCAACCCATAAGGCTGATTTTAACATTGACTACCAGGTTCTCTAGTTGTCTTTTATTGTTTGTTTGATGATCTTGATGAGATTTTTATTAGTGGATTCATCCTATCCATTCCCATGAGGGTAGTAATTTGATGAAATACTTAGGTAAACAACCATGTTTGATGGCTTAATCAGTTATTTTTAGGTCTAAAAAAGCCAATGCATTATCTGAAATAATTGCATCTGGTACACCAAACTTGGCCACCAAGTCCATAAAAGTTTTAAAAAACACTTTCATTATCTTCTCTCAAAGTTACTACCTCTGTCCACTTAGTAAAATAATTTGTAGCTATTAATATCCACTTGTGACTAGTACTGGAAAGTGGATTAATTGTCCCAATGAAGTCAAGGCCCTGTTTGTGAAGGACTGATCAATTGAAATAGGTTGGAGTGGCATGGCTGCCAACCTTTCTTTACCTACAAATACTACACATTTAACATACTTTCTAACCCAGGAATACACATCTTTGAAAAGAGATAGCCAGTAATACCCAATCTTCATGATTTTTAAGGTTATTGTTTGAGCAGTAAAGTGACCACCTACTAGTCCATTATGAAACTCACGCAACACTTTATCAATATGATCTATTTCAATGCATCTTAAGAGCACTCCATTGTAGTATTTTCTAAATAGAATATCATTAAAAATAATAAATGGAAAGGCTTCCAGTCTGTAATACCTTCTTTTTGATGCACTCAGTCCTACTGGACATTCTCTGGTCTACAAATAGTGTATGATATCTCTTGTCCATCTTGTGTTATTTTGTTGGGACAATAAGTATAGCATTATTATCAGCTATTAAAACTATTTCTAGTAGTTTTTGTATCATTTTTAGTTGTTTTAGCTAGCTGTTCACATAGTCCTTTACCCTAAATCAACATGCTAACCTTGATGTCAATATCATACTCCATCACTCTAGTTATCTAACCAGCTCTCTTATCTCCTAAATGCTTTCTGAGTGAGAATTCTTTCATACTTAGATGGGCAACAATCAACTAAATCTTGTTATTAGATAATATGTGCCTAAATTTTTAAGGCTACTTATCACAACAAGTACATGTTTTTCAAATAATGTGTACTTTTTCTCATAGCCTTCTAAGCCTTGGCTTGAAAAGGTTATTGGTTTCTCCTAGCCATCTTTATTTTGCTAGGTTAGCATAGCTAAAATAGTGTTAACTCCTCCATAGGCATGCATGATAAAATGTTTTGAAACATCAGGATTGATTAATGCACAAGCTACTACTATGGCTGATTTGATGTCCTCAAAGCTATCATTTCCTTCTTTAGTCCAGCTGAAACTAATATTCTTCTTCAACATGGCTATTAGAGGCTTCAATAGACTTGCAATATTTGGTATAAACCTTCTAAGAATATTGATTCTCCCAAGGAAATTTCGCAGCCCCTTTTTATGGGCTGGTAGAGGTAAGACTAAAATAACACTTACTCTTTCAGGGTCAACTGTTATTTTTGCCATGAAGGATTGCACCCTAAATGCTAAGCCTTTACAAGCTTGGTAATCTTGTGCAACATGGGAACATTCTCAGACCATGGGTTTTTATGTTTTGAGAATGAACCTCTGGAAGAGCCAGCTCCCATTAAATGCCCTTTAGATCTATAAATTGATGGAGGAAAAATATAGAAGAAAATGTGCATAAACTAAAAACTAAACAAAAAATCTATCTAAAGGGGGTGATGCACCAATATTTTGATTTAAAACTACAATATAACTCACAAACATTCTCTAATTAACTTGTTCTTACAATCCAATCTGATCAGATTCACCACATAAGCATTTCATAGAAAGGCATGAATAATCTTGCACAAGTTGTGACCTATAATAAACTAAAATTTGTATACTTGCATCCAATAAATGAGACAAAGAATCCAGAGGTTTTGAAGGAAAACATAGAAAATTCCTATTAAATCATTCACAAAATAACAACACACCTAAAATTGGATAGAAGAACCCATGATTATATTAGAAAATAGAAGGAATCTCTACAAAATATTAATAAACTGCTAAAAAATGAACTAATGCTATTGAAAACTATAAAAATGGTTGAGTTACAAGACAATCTCCTTCTCTACAATATGTAAAGGCAAAAAAGTAAGAACTGATTAAAAAAAGCAAAAGCTTTTTTTAATACAAAAACTATCCCAAAAAAATGAATGGGAAGTCAACTCCTACTCAACTGAACTCAAAAATATGCATGAATGAGTTTGAAAAAGTAACTCCAAGTTGATGGATGAGCACAAGTGAAAAGCCTAAGGCCCCAAAACTCCTCCAAGATGAGCAAAAATAGCTCAGAACTCCAAGTCTCAATGTCCTTGACCAAGAAACTACCAAAAATAGTCATGTCAAAAATAAAACTCCAAATATCTCTTCCTGCATGACCCTAAAATTTAGTTTGAATCCTCTCCTATTTTTATGTACCTTGAAAGACTTTTGATCAAGTCCTAAATGGCATTTTTGGGAAAATATTGAAAATATAAATTTTTTTTCCCTCGATATTTTCTACATCTTAGTAAATTGCATTTTTGGAGGCCTTCAAAGTGGAATAAGGGCAAACCACCTTGAAGTAGCATTAGCGTTAGCCTTATCAACCTACAACTTGAACTAGATAATTGGTTTATCTTTCTAATGAGTCCAAAAACTTTGAATTCTGATAAAGTAGTGAGGAGTTATGACCCTACCAAGAAATTCTTTTTTTTTAAAATAATTTTCACCTTCCATAGCTCTTTTTGAATTCTAGGGGTAATGTGACCCTTCATATTATATGTAATCCTTAATATTTCAAATGGAAATGGCATAGATGAATTGTCTTCAGGTACTTATATCTGTACAATGAACAAACATGTTAGATAAATTGTAGAGGCTAAAGCCTGTATCTTGACTATTTTGATCTGATATTATCTTCTTTCTTGCTTCATTTGAAGTCACTTTCTTCTTGAAAGTATTAGAAAACAACTGTTATAGCCCATTTTGGTAACAATTATCCCATTCTTGGAAACAATGTGGCCTACTAGCTTACCTTCATGGAGAGCAAAGATACACTTTGGATTGTGTGAAACTCCATATTCTCTACATCTTTCAAACACCTGTCTAAGATGGAAAAAGTGATCTTTTGCATCCTTAGAAACAATAGTAATACCATCATGATACACTAAAACAACATATTCATTATGCCCTAAAAAGCCATATCCATGTCTCTCTAAAAGGTTGCTCCAGCATTCGATAACCCAAATGGCATCTTTTGATAAGCCATAATACCCCATTTGGTTGTGAATATTGTCTTATACTGGTCTTCCTCCTTAACCAAAATTTGGTTATACCTTGAAAAGCCATCTAGCAAAAAAAATCTTTCAGAACTTGAAAACACTTGCAGATTCTGCTCCATTGAGGGCAATAGATAGTTATCTTTCAATGATGCCTTGTTCAGGTCCCTAAAATCAATATGCAACCTGATCTCACCATTTTTCTTCCTAATAGGAGCCAGATTAGATACCCAAGAAGTGTGTTTGATTGTGAAAATGATGTTACTCTAAATCATCTTGTTTAATTCTATTTTCATTATAACTTCTAGCTTGTGGTTAAGAGGCCCTTTTCTTTTGCCTCACTGGCTTTGCCCCCGGTTCTAGATCTATAGTATGTTGAGCTAGCTTGGAGTTAAAACCTTTGAGGTATTTTTACTCCCATGTAAAAATATCAAATTATTGGCATAATAAAACAAAAGCATGTTTATCCTTAGTTGTACATACATTTCCCAATTTGAGAAGTTTAGACTTGAAAATCTCCACTGATTTATAGTAGTCCTCCTTGATAAGTATGCTAACATTTTTTTCTAAGCTGATCATTTGAATTGAAAAATGATTCCAAGGTTACCAAACCTTTTGGTAGCTTATTTATCTTTAAATGAACAATCTGGTCTTCAAATTACTATTGTAATTTTTGTTGATTACCAACTGAAAACATAGCCTCCTTAATGAGAAAATTTGTTATTTCATCATCACTTTCAAAAACCTGCCAATGTATATTATTATTAGGCACTAATGGCCTCACAACCACCTTCACATACTGTGACTACTTAATGTTTCCAATTTCCTTGGGTATATCAAATTTAGCTACCATGGCTACAAGCTTATTAGCCTATTTGTTTTTGATTTCTAAGCACGGACAACAGATTGAAAGCATCAAAATCTTCAATCAGATTCCATACTTTATGCTCATATGACTTAAGCAAGTCATTTTTGGTAACATTCAAGTTCCTTACCTAATTTGTAACAAGTTCACTATCACCATACACCTTCAAACACTTAATATTTTTCATTCTAGCCTATTCTAAGCCTTGAATGAGTGTCTCATATTTTTCTGTGTTATTCGAACAGTTGAATGCAAATTTAAAGCTACATAATATTTTTCATATTTAGGTGAAATAAGCATAGCTCCACCTCCTATACCTACTTTGCTCCTTGCACCATCAAAATACACCTGACACATGTCATTGACCACATGTTCAGATGGTTGTTCATGTTGTTCTTCACCTTTCATAAGGTTAGGAACAATCTGATTCTATTCGTGAATCATATAGATTCCCAATCTAGCTTCTTCCATCTGTTTATAAGGATCTTCTTCATGGTTTTCAGATGCCCATTCATCTAAAAATGATTTTGCAATGCTCTCGATTGGGGTATTATTCACATGAACAAGAAGTTGCTCTTCCTCATGGAAGGTGAGGTTAGTAATAATAGCACTAGGGAAATAGGGTTCCAAGTGATCTTTTGTAAGGGGTTTAGATTTTATTGTTACCCTTGTACCATACCTAGTCCTATAACACATATGGGTCCAATTATTTAATAAATATCCTCCTAACTTTGTTGTGAAATCCTTGCAAAGGCATAAAGCAAAGTATGGGGGAGGTGCTCCCAAAATAATGGGTTACACTTTTTGGGACATCCTCATTTTTGTTGAAATCACATATTTTTAGAAAATATAATAATTTAAGCCTTGAAAGGTTCCATTTAAAGTATTTTAATTTAATAGGATTTGATCAAACCACCTTAGATTCAAAACCCCTTGGATAGAACCCCACTAGTTTTAAACCATACCTATAATGGAGTCTCTTCAACACCTATCAAAATGCTGATAAAAAATCACTTTTAATTTACCTTTTGGCGAATCAAATCAATTCATTATTAATTTATGTTTTGTAAGTATGTAGTCCTTATTATAAACTTCCCAAAAAGTATAATTTTAAATATATTTAATTTGATTAATATATTTATTTTTTATTTTTTGTGAATGTAGGTTTTTTACCGAACATCAAGTTCTCTATTCTACACACATGGAAAATTAGTAAATTGGTGAATTTTTTTTTGAAAAAATATCTATGCTCTAGATATTGATGTTCTTGTTTTAACAAAAAAAGAAAAATTGAATTTTGATACATACAAAAAAAGTTATGTTTTACAAAATACGCATATGCCAAAATTATAATTGGTTTAACTTCAATACTTAATTAAAAAGAAAATATTCAAAAAAATATTATAAAACTAAATGCATGCCCTATATATCGGTGTTACCAATCTAAATTCAAAAGAATCAAAATTTTATCCTTTGTAGAAAAAAAGTTATGTGCTACAAAATACACATCACTTTAAAAAAATATTCTTTACTATTAAAAATTAGTTATCAAAGGAGATACAAAAAATTTTACAATTTAACTCCAATTTAAAAAAACATATATTTAGAATCTACAAACAAAATATCACAAATCACTAGTTTGCATCATCTTCAAATTCCTAACGGTTTAGCAGCTATAGGTGTCAGAAAATGAAGATTTAGTTCAAAATGTTGATTTCAATGTCAAGTTTGGCCAAAATATGTAACCCATTGTTACATATATGTCCTGAGGAATTATAAAATTTGGGTAGGCATGTAATATGAGGTCTGAATTTTTTATGACTCTAATGGTGCTAATTGATGAACCATCTAACTGACTTACAGGTTTGGGCATTGGTTCATAAGTCAGTCCCAACTTATCCGATATCTATTTTGGCATAACTAAGATGCTAGCACCTGAATCTATCATACAATTGTGCATGAGGCATTTACCAATTATCAGAGACACATAAAATGGTGTTGTTTTGACCTAATGTACTTGTTGTTCTTTTTGAGATGAGGGGTCATTTGCAAGCACAACTCTGTTTTGGTCTCTAGATTGACATTGACTTAGTTCATTAGTCAAGGAAATGTTAGATAATGCCTTTTGTAACAAATTTCTTTGACCTGGTAGAGATAATGACTCCCATATAGACATTTTAACATTTGCTTTCTTCATATAATCAATAATATTGAAAGAAAATGAACCAACCTTTGGTTGTCCTTTAGTAATAGCAGGATTAGCTTGTTGTGGCTACCCTGTGAGCTGGTTTTGACTTGAAATAGGCTATCCTCTTGGTAGAACATGAATATTTATTTATTGTGACAGACTAGCAACACCTTGTTGGCTTGATTGGGCCTGATTTTGGCTTCTTCTAGCTTGTTGTCCTAAATCTACATCTCCCTTTTTATCTCTTGTGTTAGCTAGAATGGATTGGGAAGATTGATTTTTCTCCTATGCCTGATAAAGCCCACAAAACTCCTCACCCTACCAATTCATGAATGTTGAATTAGGTTGCTCTTGTTTAGGATTATAAACTTGCTATTCTGAAACTTCTTCTACCATATTCTATTGGACACACATCATTACTTTGCACCATTAAGGCCTAATTAATCATGTCATTTGAGTAGGTTGATTGGTTGTGTAGTTGGTTATAGATGTGGCACCAAGCATATTCTTGTGCCATGTCATTTTGCACCGGTATTAGCTCCTTAGATGAGTTGGCAGCATGCTGGTTATAGGGCTGATAAGGCCTTGTATTAAAATTTCTTCTTGGGCCTTGATTTTTGGGCTGATATTGATGTTTACCCTAGCAATTACTTTGCTAATTACTTTGGTTCATTGGTTGCTTATTCTAGTTAATTTATTGTTGGTTCAGGTAAGGGGCCTGATAAGGTCTATAAATTTGGTTTGGTTGTCTTTTCATGCTTACCAACTCCTTGCCAATAGTTTACAACAACTCTGCTTGTCCTTGTAACAATTCTGTTTGCTTTTGTAGTAACTCTATTTGCCTTTTTGCCTCTTGAGATGGGGTTGGGGTAGTGTTTGCTTGATAATTGAGGGCTGGTATAGTGGGCATAGCAGAAAGAGGTGGGATTTGTAATGGCATTGGTGGATATATCTCTTGGAAAATAGGCATTGACAGCCTAGGAGCTATTTTACCAATTAGAATTAGGCTATTATTAGCTCTTATAGCAACATCATAAGCACCTAGTAATGATGTACCACCCATTGACTGGACCATGACTATAATATCACTATTTAATGCTATAAGAATGTACAAAAATGCCTATTCAACAGTAGGCCTTACCTCTACTGGTATTTTGTCCCATGTCCTTTGGAAGCAAAAATTAAAATCAGCCATATGCTCCTGTGGAGCTCTTTTTATTATACTCAATTGTTCCATCAAAGACATGTTATCCGACTTGTCTTCAAATTTTGTGTTCAAAGCATCTCCCAACAGGTCCCATGATGTAATAGAACCTACAACTAATCCTCTGAACCATTGAAGGGCCTTACCCTTAAGAGATGCAGCCAACAATCTCACTACAAAATTTTACTATGTTATGTGATGGACTGAACATAACGTAGCCACATCTTTTATATGCTCAATTCGAGTAGTCTAATCTTCACTTGTAAAAAATGGTAAGACTCTCAAGGCTACCACTGGAATGTCATCATGTGCTACAAGCAACAATGGGCTGCTAGTATTGAATTGCACAAAAGGATACCTTCTCGCCATTGATAGAGCTTGAGGTGTATATGGAGTTTAAGGAGTTTGGGGACTCTGTGGACTCTGTATTTGCAAATTTATCACTAAATTTCTCTGATCAAACTCTACAGTCCTGAGACTTGGAGGAGTAGATTAAGTTCTCTCTATTGGACTAGGTGTTCTTACTATTGTTTTGCCTCTTCTCCTTGGAGGTGACAATTGTAGATACTCAAACTGAGTTGAACTTCGTCTCATTTAGACTTTTCTCATGTGCTAAACTTACTAGATCTGCAAAAAATCAAAATTTGAGTCACCAAGTATGTTGTTTTACCTCTAAAAGGCTGAAAACCTTATTGTGCATACCAAATAGCAAAGGAAAAATGTGTTTTAGTGGTCTGAAACTCTATTTAGGGTCCCACCGGACATGCCAAAAATTATTGTCATGAAGGATTATGCCCTGAATGCTAAGCTTTTACAAGCTTGGTAATCCCATGCAACATGGGAATATTCTCAGACTTTGGGTTTGTCTATTATGAGAATGAACCTACAGAAGAGCCTGCTCCCTTTAAATGCCCCTTTCGATTTGTAAGCTGATGAGGAAAAAAAATAGAAGAATACTGTATAAACTAAAACTGAATTCAAAAAATCTATCCTAAAGGGGGTGATGCACCAATATTTTAACTTAAATCTATAATATGATTCATAATTACCCTTCAACAAATCTATTCATACAACTCAAATTGATAAATTTCACCACAAAAGTGTTTCATAGAAAAGCATGGAAGAACCTGCATAATCTATGACATGCAATGAAATTTGTACTTTGTATACTTGCATTCAATCAAAATGAGACAAGAATTTAAAGGTTTCAAAGTAAGACATAGAAAATCCTTTATCAAATCACTCAGAATAAAACAAGACACCTGAATCCGAATAGATGAACCCTATATTGTATTGAAAATAGAAGGAATCTCTGCAAAATAACAATAAACTACTAGCAAAATGAAATGTTGCTACTAAAAATGGTTGAGTTACAAGATAATCTCCCTCTCTACAATAGGCAAAGGAAAAAAAGCAAGAACTGAGAAAAAAATCATAAGCTTTTTCCATATAATACAAAACTATCCCCAAAATGTGAAAGAGGAGTCCACTCCAACTCAACTGGACTCCAAAATATGCATGAATGAGTCCCAAAAAAGTAACTCCAAGTTGCTGGGTGAGTACACCTAAAAATCCTAAAATTTAGGCCACAAAACTTCTCCAAGATGAGAAAAAATATCTCAAAGCTTCAAGTGGCTAGGTCCCTGACCCAAAAACTACTAAACATAGTCATGTTTGACCATCTATCAAAAATAGAACTCCAACTCTCCCTCCTATTTTTGCATGATTGAGAGACAAAAATAAACTATTTTAACAATTACTAAATGCAATCAATGTGATTGATTTAATATGTGTTATGTAATGCATGATATTTTGCTATGTTTATTCCATAACAAGTATTAAAGCAATTTATAACATTATTGCATTTAATACTTGTTAAAATACAATTTATTTTTCCTATTATTTGTGCAAAAATATCAGGTGGAGAATATTAAAATAATAAACCTTAAAGGCAAAAAATCCTCCTACCATCCTTCATGCAAAAATAAAGTCCAACCTGTCCCCTTGAGTCATTAAAATAGGTAGAAATTGAACCCCTTGGTCAACTAAGGTCACAAGACCCTCATTGCAAATCATTATTAAAAAAATACACCAAAATTATCGCACCCCTTATGACTCCCAAGGGCCCACTCCAAGCAATCTTACCATTTGCTCACTGTTCTCACTTCTCCTCTTTGACTTCAAGGCCATCCTTTTCTCCTAAGACAAATAACATCAAACTTCACGAAACAAAATCATATCCCTTATGACTCCCCTTAGCCCACCTTTGGCATTATGCATCATGATGATTTCTCATGGGGTCATTTGTTTTGTGATGTTGTAAGGTTTGAAAAGAAAACCTTCTTAAAAGGTCAAAAATTACCATCATTTCTTTATGTCAATCTTGTCTTCCACAGGCTCTTGGAGTATATTTTGCTAGGTTTCATGACTTCTACAAGTCTTGACCTCAGACTCAAATGTATTGCAATAATTTTTTTAAAAGGAAAAGATAAGTCAAAAAAAATGATTATCCCATGGCCTAGGTCACTCCAAGCAAAAAGCACTAACCCTAAAACATTCTCTCATTCGTCACATTATCTTCTCCTGGCACCACCATGCTGCTATTCTCTATGAGGTTTTCTGAGGGTTTTGAAGGCCTATTTGTAGGCATTTGAAGGCTTGTTGTCGCTAGGCATGAGTTATCCTTGTCATCTTTTCTCCTAATGTGACACTTTTATTTCATTGACTTTTTGATGCAAATTGATAAGAATACCTCTTCATTTCTATGGTTTTATTGTGAAAAACACATGAAAAGCTTCTTTGTTTTGTGTTCATTTCTTCCTCTTGCTTTGGTTGTGACCACATATCTTGTAGAGAAGAGAAAACAAGTTCTTCTATTAAAGATTTTCTTTCATGACACTATTTTTTCTTTGACAAAAAGGCAAGGACCCCATTTGCTCTGGCTCTGTGAAGAGAAGATATGATCTAGGTCCTTTCCTTTTATCTTATGGAGGAAAACTAGTATGCTCTATAATTTATTTTGGGCTTCTCTATAAAATAAATGATGAAACTAGGGTTCAAGTCTCTCTTCATATTCTGTGAATTCCCATGAGCATTCTCCTTCGCATTTTTAATAGTTTTCTTGAGCTATCACAACCATTGCTCTCCTATGGGTTAACCTTAACTAGGGTCTCATAGAAGATTATCTTGCACTCTGTGAAACTCTTATCTCTTTTACTTTGCCTTTGTAGTTTAAAGTTTTGAAAAAAAACTTTATGATCTTCTCTAGTCATCTTATTTCACTAAACCCTAGAAGGGTTTCACTATTGTTTATCCACTTCTTTCAAATGATAAGGCTTTCCTCTTTACACTCATATTGTTTTTGGTATTTGACGGATATTAATGAAAAAACTTTGCATTTTGTTTTCTCCTAGTAAGGGAAAAAACTAACTCATAGTGGCTATTTGTTTTCTACTGTCTAGGCTCTTGAATAAGATAATGAAGACTTCATGTCCCTATTGCTTTTGACAAAACCCTGGTAGGTCTATATGGACTCTTGTATACTGTTAGATCTAGGGCACACAACTGAGAGGGAAGGTGAATCAGTTGTACAAAAACATGCTTCTACTTCAAACACTTGATTTTTCTTTGTTAGTTAATAGCATATTAGTTAACCATTCATGAAAGCAAAACACATAAACACAGAAGCAGATAAACATCAACACATTGGACACCAAGATTTTGACGTGGAAAACCCGGTTAAGGGAAAAACCATGGGGTGATTAACCCAAGGATTATTCTCTGTTAGAAGAATAAGAAAAATGGATGGCACATGCCAATCAGGACACACTGCTCACAAGGAGGCACACTGCCTACAAGAGATACATTGTCTACAAGATCATAAGTAATACAAACTTGAACTGGAGATTGACATCTTTACCATGTCTGGATTAGTTCCATTTAAGCACAAAAACTTCCGCTCTGCCTTTTGCGCTTCTCTTTTCTACCACACACTCATCATACCAAGACACACTTCAAAATGAATTCACAATCCCTTATTTATACAAGGCATCGACTTAGGAACAATCATCTAAGTCAGCAAACACCTACAAGATCATCCGCAAGACATGTAATACATCTGGTCGACTAGACATAGGAAGAACACCAACAACTGGTGGTCTTAACATCAAATCCAAACTCTAACTTCAATGCGGACTACCAATAAGACTTGTACACCATCCAAGGATCACCAAAACCTTTCTTGAGTCACCAAGAACAACCACACTTTGTCAGCTTACTAGAATTCTTCTCTTCTTCATCTGAAACTTCAAGAACATAGTCTGTCGCCACTATCACAATCACAAAGGTTCTTCCGGACCTCCAAACCATCTACAAATTGAGATGACACATCACAAGGACATCCCAAACACTCCTTCCAATCCGTAGAATAGGACAATGCACTTCTAGATCTCACCAAACCTTTTTGTAACACTCTGTCACTCCGGAGCATCTTCCGGAACCGGTTCTACTTGATCGATCACAACTTCTTGATATCTTCATGTAGACCTCTAAAATCTTAACTGGAACATCTAAAGACTCATATATACAAACTCTTTAATCTGTATCCTCTGATACTCAACCTATTGAGTACTTTGGCCTTCTTCTCATCACTATTCTTCACTGTTCCTGATTGAGACTAATTTTCTCAATATCCTCAGCACACAGCTCATCCAATCCTTCTCATCAATGCAATATGAGTATGTTGACATTAGTGACAACATTGGTTAACCTCATACTTGCAACAATCTCCCCCTTTGTCATTGATAGCAACATATGATGTGAAAAACCATCAAGACAAGAACTACTCCTTTCTGTCACAGCTTGCCCTATCAGCAACAACTCTTCACATGTCTTCTCTTTCTTTACTGCTCCCCCTTTGATCAACTACCACTTATTTTTCACATGTCTTCTCTCCCCCTTTGACATCAATGTCAAGGGGCTCATACTTGCAATTTCAACACATCAGAATCATACTCACTGCTCCCCCTGAGTAGCAGCTCCCCATCACCAATCCGGATCACAAGATATGACTGTGAAATCCACTGGACTGATGCACATCAGTGCATCCTAATTTATCACTAGAGGGGCCATGACCCCTAACTTCTCCCTGAGATACTCAAAAGAGTCCTTGGGAAGAGGTTTAGTCAAGATATCTGCAATCTGATCCTTAGAGGGTACATACTCCAATCTGACTTCATCCTTGTTCACTTGTTCTCTCAGAAAGTGAAACTTGATAGATATGTGCTTGGTCTTAGAATGCAACACCGGATTCCTAGAAATATTTATTGCACTTGAATTATCACAGAAAATTGTGATAGGCTCCTCATATTCTACTTTAATGTCTCTTAACATCTGCTTCATCCATAAAATTTGATTGCAACTACCTACTGCAGCAATGTATTCTGCTTCAGTTGTAGACAGAGATATTACCTCTTATTTCTTGCTTAGCCAAGAAACCAACCTTTTTCCCAAAAAGAATGCTTCTCCACTTGTGCTCTTCCTATCATCCACATCTCCTGCCCAATCTGCATCTGTATATGCATGAAGAGAAAAATCCTGATCTTTAGGATACCATAGGCCATACTTAATTATTCCTTTTAAGTACCTAAAAATTCTTTTGATTGCCATGACATGAGATTCTCTGGGATCCACCTGGAATCTTGCCACAAGACCAATAGCCTGCATTATATCTAGTCTAGTCTGAGTGAGATACAATAGTCCTCCAATCATTGATCTGTACTTGGTCTGATCTGTCTTAGGAGAGTCATCATCTTTGCTCAACTTACATCTGGTTGCCATAGGAGTGTTCATAGGCTTTGAATCTTCCATTCCGAATTTCCTCAACAATCCCTTCACATATTTGGTCTGAGAGATAAAGATGCCTTTCTTTGTCTGAGTAATTTGCAGACCCAAGAAGAAATCCATTTCACCAAGCATTGACATTTCAAACTCACTTTTCATTTGATTTGCAAAGGTTTTACACATACTATCTCTTCCTCCAAAAATGATATCATCCACAAACACAACAATCAAAATATTTTCATTATCTATTTGGAAATATAGATTACTGTCAGCAGTACCTTTGTTGAAACCAATCTGCACAATATGCTTATCCAACCTTTTATACCATGCTCTTGGGGCTTGCTTCAATCCATACAGTGCTTTCTTCAACTTGCAGACCATATCATCATGATCAGACAATTGAAATCCATCTGGTTGTTCAATGTATACCTCTTCTTCCAAATCACCATTTAGGAAGGTAGACTTGACATCCATTTGATATACCTTGAAGTCTTTGAAGGCAGCAAATGCAAGAAATAATCTGACTGCTTCAATTCTTGCCACCAGAGCAAATGTTTCTTCAAATTCAATTCCTTCTACTTGAGAATAGCCTTTGCAGACCAATCTAGCTTTATTTCTGATTACTTCACCAACTTCATTTAGTTTGTTCTGGAAGACCCATTTGGTTCCAATCACATTCTTGTTTCTAGGTCTGGGAACAAGATCCCAAGTGTGATTTTTCTCAATTTGCATCAACTCTTCCTCCATTGCTTTGGTCCAGTTTTCATCATTGCAAGCTTCATTAATTGTCTTAGGTTCAATCTTTGAAATCAGATAGTATTCATTTGAATTTTGAGCAATTCTCCTCCTTGTTTGTACCCCTTTGCTTTTGTCACCTATGATCTGATCTTCAGAGTGGTTTAGAGTTACATACCTTGGAACTTTAGGAGTTTCTTGCACTATTGTTTCTTGATCAAGCTCATTCAGACAAACCTCTTCTCCCTGATTTACCGGATCAGTCTGAATTTGAATTTCAGAGGAGGATTGAGCTCCTTGAACTAGAGAATCATTCTGATCATCTTCATCATATTCATAAAATCTTGAGGGCCTCTCAACTCCTTCATCAACCTTCACATTTGTACTTTCTATTATCTTTCTCAGTCTCTTATTGTAACACTGGTATGCTTTGCTTTGAGTGGAGTGACCCAAGAAGATTCCTTCATCACTTCTACCATAAAACTTCCCTAGATCTTCATCTCTTTTAATGTAACATTTGCTACCAAATACTCTAAAATATCTCACAGTAGGAGTTATACCAAACCAAAGTTCATAAGGAGTCTTATCAGTATTGCTTCTGATTTGAACTCGATTGAGAGTCTAGACTGCAGTGCTGACAACTTCTCTCCAAAACATCTAAGGAACATTTGCTTCCATCATCATTATCCTAGATGCTCCCTGGATGGTCTGGTTCTTTCTCTCAACTACTCCATTCTGCTGTGGAGTCCTAGGAGCAGACAACTATCTCTTTATACCATGCTTTTCACAAAAGTCTATGAATTCACTGGATGTGAATTCACCACCTCTATCAGACCTCAGACATTTTAGTTTCAATCTGGTTTGATTCTCTACCATAACTTTGAAGATTTTGAACTTCTCAAAGGCTTCTGATTTCTTTTTTAGAAAGGTAACCCACATCATCCAAGAATGGTCATTAATCAGTAACATGAAATGTCTATCTCCTTGCATACTCTTGATTCTTGTCGGACCACATAGATCAGTATGAACTAATTCCAATAATCTGGTAGAGGATTGATCCTTACTTTTGAAAGAGACTCTGCTCCGTTTACCTAGCTGACATTCTTTGCACAAACTATTTGTAGGTTTCACCAATTTTGGAAGATCTCTTACAGCCTGCGTATTGCTTATCTTGATGATGTTGTCAAAATTCACATGACACATCCTTCTATGCCATAACTAACTCTGATCAACTTGAACAAACAAACAACTTTTATTAGAACCAACTAGATGGAAGATATTATCTTTTGTTTGAGTACCGGATGCAATCTCAGTTTCAGAGCTTTCAAAGATCCTGCATCTTCCATTTTTGAACCAGAGGTCATAACCTTTGTCCACCAACTAACCAACACTGAGAAGATTGTGCTTCAATCCTTCAACATACAGTACATTACCAGTTTTGCTCTTTCCATCAAAAGAAATAGTTCCCCTACCTCTGATTCTACCAGCAGAATTATCACCAAACTTTACCATTCCTCCTTCATATCTTTCCAAATCTAAGAACTTGTTCTTGTCACCTGTCATATGGTGAGAACATCCACTATCAATAACCCAATCATCCTTTTCTTCCACTTGGGCCGCCAAAGCTCTTTCTACAACCTTATGATTGACAGATTCAGAGGATATTAGATTTTCTTCCTTGATGGCAATAAACACCCATTCATTTCTAGATTTGTTTCCCATTTCTGATTCATCATCTATTACTCCTTCATTATCATCTTCTTCATGAACATAATAACAGTTCTTTTGGAACCTTTGTCTGTTAGAATTTGACCTTACAGATCTTTCCAGACATCTTGAAGCAAAATGACCAATCTTATTGTAGTTGAAGCAATTAAAGGGTAATTTTCCTTCATACTTACCGGATCCTCTTGGCAGTCTCTTTGCAATGAAAGCTTCAAGATGAGCTGTTTCTGCTTCTTCCTCTTCCATGTCTTTCCTTGCTTGATCATACCATGACAGCTTCCTTGAAGAGTTTTCTCTTGGATCAAATCTTTGTTTGCCTTTCACA
Source organism: Cunninghamia lanceolata (assembly GCA_027924645.1). Lineage (NCBI taxonomy): Eukaryota > Viridiplantae > Streptophyta > Pinopsida > Cupressales > Cupressaceae > Cunninghamia > Cunninghamia lanceolata. The sequence continues at coordinate 3,466,072 of BSBN01000649.1, read as the reverse complement.
TAGGCACTGGCTTTGAATGTAGATTCAGTCTTGGGGGGATCATCTCCAAACTTGGTCATTTCAAATGCAGCTAGTTTGCCAACCAATTGCTCTCTTGTGACAATTGTATGGGCTCTGAATTCATCAATGGCAGCAACCTTGATTTTGTAGGCAGCAGGAAGGGATCTAAGAATTTTGCAAACAATCTCATTTTCATCTAGAATTCCACCAGCATTCCTAATTCCACACACCAACTCATTTACTCTTGGCATAAAGGTAGTGATATTTTCATCATCTCTCATCTTCAATCTTTCAAATTTCCTTTTGAGACTTTGCAACCTTGCACTCTTAACAAACTCATCTCCTTCATGCAGAAGTTCTAGTTTAACCTAGATCTCATAGGCAGTTGGTAGGTCAATAACATTTGACAGTTATGAGTCAGTCAATGCACTTAGAAGAGCTTCTTTGGTCCACAGATTGTTTTCAGCATTTGTGATTTCATTTAGAGTTGTCAGACCACCCTATGGAGGTACATATGGTTTTGTGACCATGGACAAGTATGCTTTTCCCATACACTCCAAGTGACATTTCATGCGACCCTTCCAGAGAGAGAAGTTGGTTCCATCAAACTTTGGAATATCCTTCTTATATGACAACATCCTAGATCTCCTCAAGTGGTTAAGCTCCTTTTAGAGAAACTTGGCTTTGATACCAATTGTTAGATCTAGGGCACACAACAGAGAGGGGAGGGGTGAATCAGTTGTACAAAAACTTGCTTCTACTTCAAACACTTGATTCTTCTTTGTTAGTTAATAGCATATCAGTTAACCATTCATGAAAGCAAAATGCATAAACATAGAAGTAGATAAACATCAACACATTGGACACCAAGATTTTGACGTGGAAAACCCGGTTAAGGGAAAAACCACGGGGTGATTAACCCAAGGATTATTCTCTATTAGAAGAATAAGAAAAATGGATGGCACATACCAATTAGGGCTCACTACCTGAGCACACTGCTCACAAGGAGGCACACTGCCTACAAGAGACACACTGTATACAAGATCATAAGTAATACAAACTTAAACTAGAGATTGACATCTTTACCATGTCTGGATCAGTTCGATTTAAGCCCAAAAACTTCTGCTCTGCCTTTTGTGCTCCTCTTCGCTACCACACATTCATCATACCAAGACACACTTCAAAATGAATTCACAATCCCTTATTTGTATAAGGCATCGACTTAAGAACAATCATCTAAGTTGGAAAACACCTACAAGATCATCCACAAGACATGTAATACATCCGGTCAGCCAGACACAGGAAGAACACCAACAACCAGTGGTCTTAACATCAAATCCAAACTCTAACTTCAATGCGGACTGCTAATAAGACTTGTATACCATCCAAGGATCACCAAAACCTTTCCTGAGTCACCAAGAACAACTGCACTTTGTCAGCTTACTAGAATTCTTCTCTTCTTCATCCAGAACTTCAAGAACATAGTCTATCACCACTATCACAATCACAAAGGTTCTTCCGGACCTCCAAACCATGTACAAATCAAGATGACACATCACAAGGACATCCCAAACACTCCTTCCAATCCGCAGAATAGGACAATGCACTTCCAGATCTCACTAGACCTTTTTGTAACACTCAGTCACTCTAGAGCATCTTCCGGAACTGGTTCTACTTGATCGATCACAACTTCTTCATATCTTCATGCGGGCCTTTGAAATCTTAACTAGAACATCTAAAGACTCATTTATACAAACCCTTTAATCCACATCCTCTGATACTCAACCTATTGAGTACTTTGGCCTTCTTCTCATCACTGTTCTTCATTGTTCCTGATTGAGACTAATTTTCTCAATATCCTCAGCACACAGCTCATCCAATCCTTCTCATCAATGCAATATGAGTATGTTGACATCAATGACAACACTGGTTAACCTCATACTTGCAACATATACAGCCCCATTATCATGCCATAATGAGGGAAAGAAAATAAGCATTTTCTAGTCCTTTGTTGGATTTGGTCTATCTCTTCATGTAGCCCCTCCACTATGGATTATTGTTCTTTTGTGCTTTCCATAATGTTTGAAAGATTGTATTATTATGTGACTGTTATCATGCTTTTATCATATTTCCTTACTACAATTTCTTTGTGGAATTGCTAATGGATTGCCCTTGTTGTGTGATTGTCTTCACTAGCATCTTGAATTTGAGGAAGACTGGACCTCTTATCAGCTATGATATTTATCCTTGACTATGACTACCTATACAAGCCACTTTTAAATATTGTAGTGGATGCTCTTTAACAATATTCATTTGAACTTCTTGTTGCTTAATGTCATACTTTGAACCAAATTCACTTCAATGCTTAAGCATTCTATAGTAATTTTACACCTCATTCATAACAACAGTGGTAAATTTTTGTCTTGTTTTCCACAACTACATGCAATACTCTTATCACTGTTATATCTATCTCAAGAACACTGTCACTCAACCCATCCATGGTTTCTAGTCCTCTTCATTGATCATCTTTCATACACTTAGACTATTTGAGTGAGATAATCTGACTCAACTTCTCACTATAGTCTAATTGTCCATGAACATCAAAATGTCATTAGATGATTGCAAACTAGAAACCTTTGACCTCCCTGCTACTATTTTCAATGATCTTTCAAATTACCCTCTGTCATATTTGATTGTGGTCATCTGTGGCATGATGATTTTTGCTGGAAGATGAAGATTTTGAAATGTGGACTATTCCTTTACCTCATTTGTAAACATGTTCACTATCATCATGTTTTTCTCACATGGACTGTCAAGAGCACTTACTTCTCTTGTCATTTAATTGAAGTGATTGTATTTGCATCCTCCTTAATAGACTATCTCCAGCTTTCTTTGACCATACTTCATCTCTTAAATGCATCAATGACTTGAATTTTTCTCTTCCCATTTCTAGCTCACTGAACATTAAATCTGTCAAAAGTCTTGTCAGAGATTAAGCTAGAGAATGCTTGTTATAGCTGATCACTACATTGAACAAGTGTAATCAAGATACTTGAAGGTGAAACCCTTCCCAAGTGTTTTATACAGGTGTACTCATTGGATTAGTTAATATTATCTTCACTTTCACATTGACCTACCCATGCTATCCTCATAAGGGACCTACCTAGGTCTATATCATGATCTTTGTATTATACTCAGTTAGGGTGATCCTTTAATATATGACTCTCATATAGTCTTCCTTGATTTTTTTGATCTACATCATTGAATTTTAATCATGGATATGACTTCTTTCTTGATTTGTATGATGGGATTATACTTGCACCTTCATAATCAATAAATAAGTTAAGAAAACTAAGAAGGCTAGAGCTTCTTATGATCATTAGATGATCTTTACTTTTCTTGAATCTTCATGATGATTGTATATCTGATCTTGAGACACCTTAATCTCTATGATTTGATGTTTTGTTTCTCTATTCTACTTTGTTGATCAGATATGGGATAGTAAGTACATCTTCAATTGTTGTATATAGAAGTAGAGATAGTACCTTGAGCTCTAACATCATTTCTTTCTCTCTCCTTGCAGGTTTTCTCTCAGAGCTACTACTTGGACAACTAGAAATGCTGGTGCAAACTCAGACAAGGGGATTCATCATTACTCAGGCAATGATGGGTCCCATCGCTATTTTTATATGCTTTCTCTTCTTACTTTGTACTTGTTTTCATACATCTTATCAGATATAGTTACTCCCATGACTTGTGTGGGATCATAAACACTCCTTTTTGAATATAATAGTTGTTTGAATATCTTATGTTTATAATTTATCTTTGTAAATCAATTGCATAGCACAATCTTAACATTATGGCATGAAATATGTGTTTATAATCATGAAATTTTTGGCAAAGTTATAAATACCTTTCTAAAATTGTACCAAATTGTAATGAATTGATGGTGATTGATTGTCATTGATGTCAAAAAGGTGTAGTATAGTTTGCCATTGATGTTTTGTTCATGATGCAAGGTTGGTTGACAAAGTGAGTTCACATGTTATCCTTCAATGCAGAAATCTTTCTTTTGATGGAATCAAGGATTGTTTGATGTCAGTAATTGAAGTGGAGATTGTATATTCTTCATTGGAGAACATTATGTTATGCTTCATGCTTCAGGGTGATCGTGCTTGTCGTATTGGTTTGGTAAAGAATGTTTGGTTACAATGTGGAATGTTTCATATGATGTCTTCATGGTTTCTATGTGGGCTTTCATGCTTCTACCTCAGTTGGTTAGCACAACTATTGCTTCATGATCTTGTTGATAATGTGTTGACTTGACTTGGGTATCTTCAAGAAGACTTAACATCTATTTTCCTAATTTTCTTGGAGTCACTATAGTCTAAAGTCCTTGATATATTCCTAATTCATGTGCATCAACATCCTAATATCTAACCACCTTCACTTGAAAGCACTTTATTTTATATTTGTTAGTTGACCTGCAAGTGAAGGTCAAGTCATTTAAAATGACCTGTTAGAGAAGGTCTTAAGTCATGTCTTTGAGTGGCCCCACAAAAAAAATCCAAATATGCCATATCAAAAGTTTTTTTAAAATTTAGAAATCTTTTTCTAAACTTCCTTTTTGGCAGTCTCTTGATGTCATCCATTTATGACAGCTTTTTAAATGTTTTTTATAAGTTTTGTTTAAGAAAGTAAAAGGCAAATCAAAGAATATCTTCAACGAGTTTTTTAAGGGGGTTTTTATGAAGATTTCTATATTTATGCTCTCCTATTCATGGCAAGTGGAGTAAGGTGGTGATTTTTTAAAAGGGATATCTTCTTAATGAAAATTTGTCTCCTCTTGTAAAGTATTGTTAAGAAGTTTTTTATTCTTATGGCAGTTAAGGAAAAAAGGTATTTTTCTAAGATTTTTTCAATAGACAGATTTTATTATGAAGATGGATTTGAGGATAAAATATTTGGAAGGATTTTTTTTGGGAGCAAAATGTATTGAAGTTTATTGAATTTTTTTATTACAGAGAAGAAAAAGTTGAATGATATTTTTTAAAGAATATCAAAGATTGAAGAGATTCAGATAGGGAATTGAATGGGTATGAATAAAAATGAAGACAATTTTATGATGGACATCATTTATTTTCTTTTTCACAGAAGATGATTAAATATTTGCAATGCAAAGGAAATTAAAGGATTATTATTTTTCTATGGGTCTTATAAATGGAAGATATTTTTTTGAGGGCAGATTGATAAATTGATATGGGAGATGAATGGATTTTTTCTTATGAAAAGAAAATAAAATAGTGGAAATCATTCATGATTTTTATGCAAGGGAAGATGAAGTTTAAAAGGGCAAATTGGATAAATTTATTTTGAATAATATGAAAGTGTTTTTATAGAGACATTATTTGTGCCAAAATAAATGTCATTTTATGAATTATATCTCCTAATTTTTGCAGAAGATTTTTCAAAGAGCTTACAAGAAAATTGAATTGAATTTTGACTATGCAAATGAAAGGGTATTTTATTTGCAGGGGTTTGATTTTCTTTTGAAGAATATGAAAGGGCTCTAAACTGAACAAAAAGATTGATTTTTTTTAAGAAGAAAAATTGCAGAGAGAAAGTGAAAAGTTTTTTCAGGTTCATCATTAAGAGAAGATGAAAATGATTATAAAGAATGTGGGAAGTCATTTCAGATATAAAGGCTTTGCAAGTGGATTGATAGAGGTGTTGTTGGTTGGATCAGCATACAGGGTTGATTATTTTGAATATCTGAGTTTTGTATATGATTTGGGTTGATGAGAAGAATGGCCATTTGACAGACACATGTGAGAGAAGAAGTGTTTTGTATTGAAATAGAGAAACCCTCTGAGTTCTTTGTTTGTTCTGTATTAGGGGTTGGTGCTCCTTGAAGTTGGTGCTTCTAAACATTGTAATCAGTGAGATTTTTGATAAAGCCAGTGAGGCAGTTTTGGAGTGGTTTTTCTACCCAGAAGGGTTTTCCACTCATGAAAAGCATGTGTTAAGTTTCATGGTGTCTTCATCTGTATGTGTGTATATTAGTGATTTGCTTATTAAATTTTGTTCACATCCTTCATTATTAATCTTGTGCACAAATCATTAATGTATTCCTCTCTATTTGTTCTATAAGAGAAAGTTTGCAAAAAGTTGTAAAAGATTTGAAAACTAATACAACAATGATTCACCCCCCTTCTTAGTGTTGTCCTGGACTCCTACATGAATGGTCTGTAATAAAGACATCTAAAACCTAATCTGTAAAGAGCTATTTAGCCTCAAATCTACATGTTATCCTTTGAATACCACTGGCCTTGCTAGGGCACTTCTTTTTCATCTTATCTAGATCAATTAACATGCTTAATTAAGTTGTTAAATGATCCTGGTAGCATGATCTACCAACTAGTCAGCCATTAAGGTAGTACATATTGACTGGATGCCATATGCACTTGAATTTTTTTCCACCCCCTCCTTTGAAATCACTTGCTTCCTGAAAGCATTAGAAAACAACTACTACAACCCAACCTAATTAGGCTCCCAAGCACAATTTGGTAACAATTATCTAATAACAAGATTCGGATGATGGTTGCCCATTCAAGTGTGAAAGAATTGTTGAGCACAAATATGGTAGATAAAAGAGTTGGATGGATCACTAGAGTGACGTAGTATAATGTCAACATCAAGGTTACCAAGCTAATCAAGGTAAAGGATTGTGTGATTAGCTAGCTGAAATAGAAGAAAATGAGGTAAAACTACCAGAAGAAGTGATCTTAATGGTTGAAACTACTACTATACCTATTGTCCTAGCTAGCAACACTAGATGGACATGAGATATGATGTATTATTTGTAGACCAAAGAGTGCCTAGTAGGGCTAAGATTAGCAAAAAGAAGGTATTATAGGCTACAAGTCATTCCTAATGTTATTGTTAATGATATTTTATTCAAAAAAGACTACAATGGAGTTCTCTCAAGATGCATTGAAATAGATCAGATTGATAAAGTATTGCATGAGTTTCATGATGGACCAATTGGCAGTCACTTTGTAGCTTGCACAACAACCTTAAAGATCATGAAGGCTGGATATTAATAGCCAAATCTTTTCAAAGACATGCATACTTGGGTAAGAAAGTGTGTTAATGCACATTATTTGTAGGTAAAGAGAGGTTGGCAGCCATGCCACTCCAAACCATCATAGTTGATTAGCCCTTCACTAAGCGGGGCCTTGACTTCATTGGAGCAATTAATCCACCTTCAAGTTCTAGTCACAAGTGAATACTAATAGCCACAAATTATTTTACTAAGTGGACAAAGGTAGTCACTTTAAAAGAAGCTAATGAGAGTGTTGTTTTGAACTTCTATGCAGAATTAGTATCCAGGCTTGGTCTACTAGATGCAATTATTTCAGATAATGCATTGGTTTTCGTTGGCCTAAAAGTAAGTGGCTGGGGCATCAAACATGGAGTTTACCTAAGCATTTCATCAAATTACTACCATCAACAGAATGGGAAGAGTGAATCAACTAATAAAAATCTCATCAAGATCATCAAATGGACAATAGAAGATAACTAGAGAACCTGACATTCAAAGTTGAAATCAGCCTTATGGGCTAATAGAGTGACTGGTAGAATTAGTACAGACAATGAAGAGAGTGGCTGAATTAGTTGTCCCTAAACTTTAACCTTTTCTAAACTTTTAAATCTTCTTTACAACTAGATTGATGATGTAAACATTTAAGCATAAATCAACACATGAGTAGAAACAACATGAACACATAACACCAGAATTTTGACGTGGAAAACTTGGTTGAGGGAAAAACTATGGTGGGGGTTAACCCACAAAAATATGTACCCTATTAAAAGTACTTAAGAAAATAGAAGGCACATGCCTTCGAGCGCATTACCTAGAGCTCATTGCTCAAGAAGAGGCTCATTGCCTATAATAAATTATGATTTACATAGAAATAATGAACTAAGAAATAACATCTACATTCATGCCTGAATCAGTCCCTTTGAAGGATCATAAAAACTTCTACTCCTATCTTCAAATTCTTCTTTACTGACTCCTCACTCTATACTCCCTTCACTCTTCTTTCTTTCTACTATGCTTTGATCCTTTCTTCGGATTTAATTCATTTTACACAAGGATGATTTTCCACACCTCTTTAACAAGTATTTATACACTTCATCAACCTGGGAATGATCAACAATGTCGGCTAAACTTAATGTGGATCTTTACGCTATCAACCTAAAATAGCTAGGACTTGAAACTTCCTCCATTAACATACCATGCTTCAAAAAATGCTCTTTAGATCATCTGCAACATGCCAAGAACATCCGATCGGCTAAGACTGGGAAGAACATCAACTTCAAAGAAGAAATCTTTAGTCAACAAACTCAAACTTCAATGTGGACCTCCAACATAGTAGCCACACGATCTAGAGACCTCTGCAAGCACATTAAATTCACTAATAACATTCACTCTAAACCAAATTACTAGAATCATTTATATCTTCCTTCGGAACCTCGAGAACACTATCTATCATGACTATCAAACTAGAAAGATAGCTTGCGGACCTCCAAACCATGAACCACTGGAGTAGATGCTACACACTGACTTCCCCAACATGCTTTTAGATCCATAGGCCATAATATTTCACTACAGAGCAATCCAGACCAACTTACTGTCACACTGTCTCTTTTGAATACTACAAAATCTAGTTCTACTCAGATGGCCATAACTTCTTCAAATCTTCATGCGGACTTCTCAATTGTTAATTGGAGCAACCTCGTATAATCCTCTACATAGTCATATGGTCCACATGCATTGATTTTTATTAATTTTCTCAATATCCTTAACAATCCGGTCTTCTATACAGAAAATAATATAGGATACAATTGACACCAATGGCAACAAGGATTTATTGACATCAATGTCAACACCACTTAGGCACATATTTGCAACAATCTCCCCCTTTGTCATTGACGGAAACATACGATGTGAAAAATTGAATTTAACCATCAAGACAATAACTTCTCCCCCTTTCTCTTATCACACCTATAACCATTTTCTTCACTGCTCCCCCTTTCACCAGCAACTATTCACTTTCAAGTTTGTCACATGACTTCTCTCCCCCTTTGACATCAATGGCAAAGGGCACATATTTGCTATCTTTTCTCCCCCTTTTTTATTTTAGACTGATCTCCATCATTCACATACTGACTACTCCTTAGAGTAGTATCTTCTCAACATCAATCTGGATCTCAAGATATGTCTAAGAATTCCATTGGACTGATGTACATAAGTGCATCTTAGTTCTAATCAGGAGGGTTAATAATCCCTAACTTCTCTCTGAGCTACTCAAAAGTATCCTTCAGAAGAGCCTTAGTGAAGATATCTACAATCTGATCTTTGGAAGGCACAAACTCTAACTTGTCTTCATTCTCATTTACCTTCTCTCTCAAGAAATGAAACTTGATAGATATATGTTTTGTCTTTGAATGCAATACTGGATTATTTGAGATGCTTATTGCACTAGAATTATCATAGAAAATTGTGACTGGCTCCTCAAACATAATTTTGATGTCCTTCAACATTTGCTTCATCCATAGAACCTAAGTACAATTATTTGTTGTTGCTATATACTCTATCTCTACAGTAGACAGAGATATTGCCTCTTTCTTTTTTCTTATCCAAGAGACAAATCTTCTCCCCAAGAAGAATGCACCACCACTAGTACTTTTTCTATCATCCACATCTCCCGCCCAATCCTCATCTGTATATGCATGAAGAGTGAAGTCATTATCGTTTGGATACCATAGTCCATAATCAATTGTCCCCTTGAGATATCTAAAAATTCTTTTGACTGCCATAACATGAGATTCTTTTGGATTAGCTTGAAATCTAGCAACAAGTCCAACTGCATTCATGATATCAGGTCTGGTCTGAGTCAAATAGAGTAATCCTCCAATCATTGATCTATATCTTTTCTGATTTGCCTTTGGGGAGTCATCATTATTACTTAGCTTTGAATCTTCCATTCCAAACTTCTTCAACAATTCCTTCACATACTTGGACTAAGATATGAAGATACTTTTATCTGACTGAACAATTTGCATACCTAGGAAGAAATTCATCTCACCAAACATTGACATCTCAAACTCACTTTTCATCTGATCAGCAAATACTTTGCACATACATTCATTTCCACCAAAAAAGATATCATCAACAAAGAGCTCAACAATTAGAATGTCCTTATGATTAATCTTGAAGTACAGATTACTATCTATAGTACCTTTGCTAAATCCTAGCTTAAGCAAATGCTTATCCAATCTAGCATACTAGGCTCTTGGAGATTGCTTGAGTCCATACAAGGCTTTTCTCAGTCTACAAACCATATTTCCCTAATCAGACAACTGACATCCTTCTAGTTGTTCAATGTAGACTTCTTCCTCCGAATCTTCATTCAGGAATGCTGACTTGACATCCATCTAATATACCTTAAAATCTCTGAAAGCAGCAAAAGAAAGAAATAATCTAACTGCTTCTATCCTTGCCATCGAGGCAAAAGTTTCTTCAAAATCAATTCCTTCAACTTGAGAATAGCCTTTACATACCAACCTTGCCTTATTCCTTACAACCTCGCCATCTTCATTTAGTTTATTTCGGAAGACCCATTTGGTTCCAATCACATTTCTATCCTTAGGTCTAGGAACAAGATCCCAAGTGTGATTCTTTTCAATTTACATCAACTCTTCTTCCATTTCTTTAACCCAATTTTTATCATTACAAGCTTCTCTTACCGATTTAGGTTCAATCTTTAAAATCAAACAAATCTCCTCTTGATCTTTAGAAATTTTTCTCCTAGTTCAGACACCTTTAACCTTATCTCCTATGATCTGATCTTTAGGATGATTCAAACTTACCTACCTGGGAGTTTTGGAAATTGTTTGAAAGTTTGTTTCTTGAACTTGTTCATCATCTTCTGTACTAATCTCTTGAGTTACTGGAGTTACCAGATCAATCTAAATCTGAGTCTGGATTTGAACTTGCCTTCCTTGACTTTGACTTTCATCTTGATCATCTGAAACATATCCATAGTACCTGGAATGTCCTTCTTTGCTTTCATCAACTTTAACATTAGCACTTTCAACAATCTTTTTCAACCTTTTGTTGAAGCACCGATAAGCCTTACTTTGAGTTGAGTATCCCAAAAATATTCCTTCATCACTTCTTGTCTCAAACTTGCCTAAATTCTCATCTCTTTTAATAGAGCATTTACTACCAAAAACTCTGAAATATCTCACAATAGGAGGATGACCAAACCCTAGTTCATAAGGAGTCTTACCATAATTTCCTTGGATCTGCACCCAGTTAAGAGTGTAGATAGTACTACTCACAACTTCCCTCTAATAAACTTGAGGAACATTTGTTTTCATCATCATGGTCCTGATAGCTTCTTGAATGGTCTGGTTCTTCCTTTCCACAACTCCATTTTTCTGAGGAGTCCTAGGAGAAAATAACTATCTTTTTATTCCATGCTTTTCACATAAAGCATGAAACTCACCAGAAGTGAATTCTCCACCTCTGTCAGATCTCAGACACTTCAATTTCCCACCAATCTCATTTTTAACCATCATCTTGAACACCTTAAACTTATCAAGAGCTTCTGATTTTTTTTAGGAAAGTTACCCACATCCTCCGAGAGTAATCATCAATCAACAACATGAAATATATGTCTCCTTGCACACTCCTAATTCTAGCAGGACCACAGAGATGAGTATGTACTAGTTCTAATCTCCCACTTGAACCTTGTTCCTTACTTTTGAATGAAATTTTGTTCTATTTACCCAATTGACATTCTCTACATATGCTATCAGGTTTCACAAGTCTTGGACGATCTCTTATAGCTTGAGTGGAACTTATTTTGACAATGTTATCAAAATTCACATGACACATCCTCCTGTGCCATAACCAACTTTGATCTGTCTGAGCAATCAAACAACTTTTACCAGAACTACTTAAGTGAAAGATGTTACCAAATGCAATTTTAGTTCTAGAACTTCCCAAGATTCTACATTTTCCATCCTTAAATCAAAGATCATAACCCTTGTCAACCAACTGTCCAACACTGAGAAGACTATGTTTTAGTCCTTCCACATATAAAACATCATTGGTGTTGTTCTTACCATTAAAAAAGATGGATCCTCTGCCAAGGATTCTACCAGTTGAGTTGTCTCCAAACTTCACAAGTCCTTCATAATTTTCAAAATTCACAAACTTACTCTTGTCACTAGTCATATGATGAGAACATCCACTATTAATCACCCATTCATCTTTTTCAATAACTTGAGTAGCCAAGGCACTTTTCACATTTGCACAACTAGCAGATTCAGTAGACATCAAATCTTCTTCTTTGATAGAAATGAACACCCAATCATTTTTAGAGGAACCTCCATGATCAGATTCATCATCTGTGACCCCTTCTTTTCCATCTTCTTGGACATAGTAACATTTCTTCTAACCCTTATACCTGTTAGGGTTTGGTTTTGAAAACCTCTCTGGACATCTTGAGGCAAAATGACCAATCTTATTACAAGAAAAACATTTGAGTGGTAATTTTCCTTCATACTTACCAGATCCTCTTGGCATTCTTCTAGCAATAAGATCTTTAAGATCTGTTGTTTCTATTTCAACATCTTCAAGATCCTTTCCTGTCTTCATAAATTTGTTTGATCTTGCAGAAGAGTTTTCACCTAGATCATATCTTTTTTTTCCATGTACACTGGCTTTGAATGCAGATTCAGACTTAGGAAGAGAATCACCAAATTCACTCAATTCAAAAGCTAAAATTTTGCCAACCAGGTGATCTCTTGTAACATCTGAGATAGTTCTGATCTCCTCTATGGCAGCAACCTTATGTTTGTATGAATTAGGCAAAGATCTAAGCACTTTTGCCATAATTTATGATTCTTCCAAAATTCTACCAGCACACTTGATCCCACACATAAGTTTAGTTATCTTTTGCATGTAGATTGTGATGTTTTCATCTTCACTCATCCTCAAATTTTCAAATTTTCCTCTCAGACTTTGTAGTTTGGCACATTTGACATATTTATCTCTTTTATAAATATTCTCTAACTTCTCCCAGATTTCATGAGTAGTTTTCAGTCCAACAACATTTGTCATTTCTGAATCAGTCAGGGCACTCAACAAGGTTTCTTTGGCTCTAAGGTTATTTTCAGCATCCTTGAGTTCATCTGGAGTTGAAGGACCTTTCTCCAGAGGTTCATACTTATCTTTGGTTATTAACCAATAAGAATCACCCATGCATTGTAAATGGCACTCCATGCGACTCTTCCAAAAAGAGTAATTTGTTCCATCGAATCTTGGACTATCCTTCTTGTAAGTCGACATCCTGCATCTCCTCAGGCAGGTAAGCTCTTTTTAGAGGAACTTGGCTTTGATACCAATTGTTAGAATTATTTCTAAACTTTTAAATCTTCTTTAAAACCAGATTGATGACGTAAACATTTAATCATAAATCAACACATGAGCAAAAACAATATGAACACACAACACCAAAATTTTGACGTGGAAAACCTAGTTAAGGGAAAAACCATGGAGGGGGTTAACCCACAAAAATGAGTACCCTGGTAAAAGTATTTAAGAAAATAGAAGGCACATGCCTTTGGGCACACTGTCCAAAGCTCACTGCTCAAGAAGAGGCTCACTGCCTATAATAAATTATACACATAAATAATGAAATGAGAAATACCATCTACATTCATGCCTGAATTGGTCCCTTTCAAGGCTCATAAAAACTTCTGCTCCTATCTTCAAATTCTTCTATACTGACTCCTCACTCTATACTCCCTTCGCTCTTCTTCTTTTCTACTCTACTTTGATCCTTTCTTTGGATTTAATTCATTTTACACATGGATGATTTTACACACCTCTTCAACAAGTATTTATACACTTCATCAACCTTGGAATGATCAATAAGGTTGGCTAAAATTAATACGGATCTTTACACTATTGGCCAAACATAGCTGGGACTTGAAACTTCCTCCATTAACATACCATGCTTCATAAAATGCTCTTCAGATCATCCGCAACATGCCAGGAACATCTAGTTGGCTAAGACTAGGAAGAACATCAACTTCAAAGAAGAAATCTGTAGTCAACAAGCTCAAACTTCAATGTGGACCTCCAACTCAATAGCCACATGATCTAGAGACCTTCACAAGCACATTGAATTCACCAATAACATTCACTCTAAACCAAATTACTAGAATCATTTGTATCTTCCTCTAAAACCTCAAGAACACTATCTGTCATGACTGTCAAACTAGAAAGATAGCTTGCAAACCTCCAAACCACAAACCACTAGAGTAGATGATACACACTGACTTCCCAAACATGCCTTCAGATTTGCAAACCATAATATTTCACTGTGGAGCAATCCAAACCAACTTATTGTCACACTATCTCTTCTGAATACTGCAAAATCTGGTTCTACTCAAATGGCCATAACTTCTTCAAATCTTCATGCAGACTTCTCAATTCTTAACTAGAGCAACCTCTGACAATCCTCTACATAGTCATATGCTCCGCATGCATTGATTGTCATTAATTTTCTCAATATCCTCAACAATCTAGTCTTCTATACAGATAGCAATATAGGATACAGTTGACACCAATGGTAGCAAGGATATGTTGACATCAATGACAACACTTAGGCACATATTTGCAATAGTGACTCATAAAAGGTCAACAGGTCAATCTCCTTTTGTTTTGCTTGATGGTAAAGAGGATAAACTACCTATCACAACTAAGCTACCAACCCTAAGTCTTATGAAATAACTTGAGTTCATGGAGGATGGTCCTATGGAGGTACAGTTGGCTAAGCTAGTAGAGTTGGAAGAAATAAGGATGTAAACAACACAACAATTGGAAATATACTAGATGCAAATGAAAAGAACATTCGACAGGAGGGCAATTTTTAGAGTTTTCAAAGAAGGACACGGTGTTCTTAAGTGGGATGAGTTAAAGAGAAGGCTAGGTAAGCACAACAAGTTTGATGTTATGTGGACAGGCCCATTCATGATTATTGAATGCAAACAACACAATGCTTTTTAGCTGGATATAATGGAAGGATAGGTGTTACCCATCCCAATTAATAGGATTCACCTCAAACACTATTTTTGAGAAGCAAAAATGTTGCAATTATATCACAATAGAGTAGTTTTTTAGTTAAATAAGTGCTAGATGCATAGTAGTTTCATTTCAGTTTTGTTCTCCTAAAGAAGTGTTGATGCACAACTAGTTGGTCCTATTTGAAGCCAATATTTTTTTTAGTTTTGTTTTCTTCTGTTGTTTTGTTTCTATCAGCTAAGATTTCAAGAAATTTTTTGAGTTGCAAGGGCTAAGGAAGACTCTATTACCCAATGGACATACTACACAACTAGCCTTGAGAGTTTTAACAGGAAAAACTAGCGTAGAGATTGCCAAAAATGTAAACAAATTGTGCTTGGTAGCCTAATTAGGCTGGGTTGTAGCAATTGTTTTCTAATGCTTTTAGGAAGCAAGTGAGTTCAAAGGAAGGGGTAGTAAAAAAATTTAAGTGCATAAGGCATCCAATCAATATCCATTGCCTTAATGGAGGACTAGTTTGTAAATCATGTTACCAAGATCATTTAACAACTCAATTAGATTTGTTACATGACATGGATAAAATGAAAAGAAGTGCCCCAGCAAGGCAAGAGGTATTCAAAATATGATAGGTAAATTGAAGCTAAATTGTTCTTTGCAGATCATGTTTCAGATGTGCTCATTACAATATATTCATTGCAATTTGGTTTTTAGAAAGGTACTTATAACTTGCAAAATTTTCATGATTATAAACACATGTTACATGCAATAATCTCTAGTTCATCTTATGCAATTGATTTACAAAGAGAAATTATACATAAGTCATTACATGAGATGAAATAATTGTTATATTCGAAAGAGAAGTGTTTATATGATTCTACACAAGTTGTGGGAGTAAATGTATCTGATAAGATGTGGAATAACAAGTACAAGGCAAGACAAGAAAGCATATAATTACAAGGATGGGACTCATCATTGCTTGAGTGAATGACCAATCCTATTGTCTGAGTCTACATCAGCATACCTAGTTGTCCTAGTAATAGCTCTAAAAGAAGACCTGCAAGGGGAGGCAGATAAATGATATTAGAGCTTGGGGTACTTATAATTTGTCAAATTTTCATGATTATAAACACATGTTACATGCAATAATCTCCAGATCATGTTATGCAATTGATTTACAAAGATAAATTATACATAAGTATCTGCATGAGATGAAATAACTATTATATTCATAAGAGAAGTGTTTATATGATCCCACACAAGCCATGGGAGTAAATGTATTTGATAAGATGTACAATAACAAGTACAAGGCAGGAAAAGAAACTGTATAAAAACAAGGATGGGACTCGTCATTGCCTGAGTGAATGACGAATGCCATTGTCTAAGTCTGCATCACCATACCTAGCTACCCTAGTAATAGCTCTAAAAGAAGACCTAGAAGGGGAGAGAGAGAAATGATGTAAGATATTGAGGTACTATCTCTATTTCTATATACAACAATTCAAAATGTACTTACTATTCTCTATCTGATCAGTAAAATAAAACAAATAAACTAAACATCAGATGTAAAGGAATAAAACAAGAGAAAGAAGATCATATCAAACAATCAAGAGAGAGGCTTCGGCCTCTATAATTTTATCTAACATGTTTGTTCACTATGCAGATATAGGTATCTAAAGATTATTAATCAATACCATCTCTTACAACAATCATAAATGTTGATGGTACAACCATAGAAAAGAAGTACAACATCCATACATAAGGAGCAATGTCAGGATAGTCCATCAATGAAGGGACAATCATCTTGACTATCATAGAAGGACAATGCATAAACTAGAGCTTGAAATGAATGACAGTATGCAGAGATACAAATGCCTGAACAACAATCAAGACAATACCATGGACTGTCACAATCATAACCTTAAGGATCCTCAAATAAGGAGTAGCTTGAAAGATCCATCTATAGTTCATTGTTATGCTCAGACTTCTCAGAAAGAGGAATAGGACAAATATTTACCACTTTTGTTGTCAATGAAAGTAAAATTGCTAGGAAATGTTTGACCATTGAAGTGGCTAATATCCAAGTATAGTGATGTGTCATGATAGTAAAAAAACAATCAAGAAGAGATAATGAGCACACAACATAGTATAGGAACAACCAATCTTGTTAAAGGTCTAATGTAGTCACCAAGGGCAGTCAATTATAACAGATCAATGAAACAAGATCAAGAGATAAGGTAAAAGACTATCTAGGACTATGAAGATCATTTGACAAGGAGTATAAACAGCATTGAAAGCATAACCACAATGAAACATAATGCATCTTCCAGGTATGACAGCAAGGAACAACATGAGGGTTAGTATCTCACTATTGTTATTGTACCAGGAAAAGTATGTGAGTATAGAGATGAAGATGAGTCTTCAATAACAATTGCATAAAGAGCAGTTAAAATGCCAAAGAAGTAGTACATAGTCATATGGTAAGCATAAGGTCACAAGGATAGTCTATAACAAAGGTACTTCAAAGTTTAATCAATTGACATCTTAACATAAGGGACAACACCATGCAAAGAATGACCTAGATCAGCCAAAGGAATATACAGGAGCAGTGGAAAGATAATAGTTAATTCAAAACAACATTTAGCCATCAAGTAATGTCAAGGGAGTAGTCAAACCCAACAAACATGAGGAGCCAATCTCATAATCTGCAAGATACATTCCAAGGAGACATAGTCTTGTTTAAGGGTCTAAACCATTACAATGTTGAGATAGTCAAAAATTCATGAAGTATCAAAGAAAACAATCATCAGTAATAGACTTTTGAAGGATGGAGTCAGGGTTGTAGATACAACAAAAGGTGCAGCAGAGTCTATAAAAGAGCAATCTTGTTTAAGGAGGAGGTCAAAAAGGTATGAAGGAAACAACTACCCCAAAGTGACTATTCTTAAATATCGTGCACTCCAATAGTCAAAAGCTTGTATGGAAAACAAAAATAGGACAAACATTTATCTTTTGTTGTGAATGAGACATAAACTTGCTATGAAGCATTTAACCATTGAAATTGATGGTACTCAAAAAGATCATCTTAGACAGCCCACTTGAGAAGCAACCATCATTATAACTATCTTGATATAGCTTGAACACATTCATCAAGAGCATGATGGAAACTAGAAGAGAACAAGGATTCAAAAGTAGAAAGATATATATCATATGTTTTCTTTCTTCATCATAGTATGTAGGGACAATATAGATCAGTCAAGGGACAATCTAAAGGGACAGGGCTGCAAGTCAAGAAGACAATAGGGAACCACCATCAAGGTAATAAAAGAGTACATAGACCTAGGGGCAACAGTGGTGACGGGCATTCATCAATACACTATAGGTCAGAGAGGAGGTATGCATGAAGAGTAGTCAAGACAAAAGAGAAGGACAATCCTAAACTTAAGCATTGAAGGGACAACAATTATAAAGGTAGAAATATAGTCTTACTGAGCATGTAACTATACAAAGCAAAGGTGTGAAACAGATAAAGAATGATAGTCTATTGTTCCCTTATTTTGTTTTCATATTTTGAAATCTCAATAGTGATGGAACCATGCTCAATAGACAATGGAGGTGACAGTAACCCTAACATTCAAAGTATGAGAAGACAATCAATGTAAAGGACTTTGAGGTTATAGTAACCTTTTACAATGCATAAAGCCTATAGGTCTATCCAAATATTATAAAGTGTGCAAAGACCCATGTAAAGCAAGAGATGCAAATCACCATGTATTGATAAGGATCATCCTAAAAGCCATGCAGTCCCACATTTAAAAGAAACAACTATATATATGTTGAAGTCACTTACCACACACCAGTGCAAGTTATGGAGGTATGTGTACAACAATCACTGTTAGAAAATTGGTAGAAGGACATAGTTTCCTTTTTGTCTTACACTATTGTTTAGATCAGGAGAAGTAGAAACAGACATGGTTTTCAAGATTCATCATTCTCTAGATAGAAGATAAAATAGGATTTCAACAAAATAGAGAAGCTTTAACTTTTTACAAAAACAGTATGCACTCTCATACATGTGTTTTGGCTTACATTTAAGGATCTGTCCAATCTCATTACAATGATTATGTAGATGAAAGATAACAAAATATTTAGAGGGGGGAGATTGACTATTCGTGTATAAAGAAAAAGATGTAAAAAAAGCAAAAAAAAAAATAGAGAAAGAGACAATGGTTCTAGTAATGAAAGCAAGAAAGGAGTACCACACAAACAAGCAGAATGGTATTTATTTTTAATCATTTTGTTTCTAAGAGTAGAGAGATATAAAGCTTATAGTTTTGTTGTTCATCAAAAGAGAAACAAACCCTAACAAAGAGGGTTTCATAACAAATAGAGAATAGTGAACAATTTTCTCTTTTCACTATTTCATTTGAGCATCAAGTAGAGATCATTTTCATCAATTTTTTTGCAGAAAACACAAGGAAATGTACAAAAACACAACACTGTAAAAGTAAAATAAGCCTTCTTCCTATCATTTCATCCCAAAACTAGAGCAAGGGAAGAATAACATGCAGAAATAAAGAAGTTAAGAGTGTTTTTCATCATTTTTTGTTGCATAAGGCATAGTGAAATGAAGGTGTAACTTATAGAGAACAAGTAAAGGAGCATTTTGCTTGACATCTATAGCAAGAGACACTCCAAAGGCCATCAAAGTGGCTATAGAAGATGCCCAAACCCTTGCATGGTGGTCCACTCAAAGCAAAGAATGCAAAAAATCAAAGAAGGTGAAGTGAAATGATTAGGGTTTGCCTCCTTTTGCTTGAAGTGCCCTAGCCTATGGGATTAATCATTTTTGACTTGTGCTTTGAAGAAAATCATTACCAATCAATTAGAAATTATGGTGAAGACTTTATTAAGTGGTGATACCTAATCATGCATAAGGAGTCTGTGAGGGTCTAGGGAGTCATAAGGAGTATTTTGAGATTTATTAAATGTTTTCAAACCTTAGAGTCAAAAAGCATAATCATGACTAAGGTTGGTGAAAGCAAAGTAAGTCTTTTGACTCTATTTCTTGACTTAGGGCAATTTGAGAAATATTAAGACCTTGTGACAGTGACAAGGAAAAATAGAGAATTATTTTTGCATGGAGATTATAGGGGTGTTCTTCTTGCCTTAAGGGCTATTGTTGTAATGTAAAACCCCTTGTATTTTTTGCATAAATAAATGGCAAAAACAATGTAACTTAACAAATAGTAAGTGTAATATTCATAATAATTGCCTTAATACTTGTTAATTAATAAACTAGAGTGAAAATAAGCATTAAATAACAATTATTAAGGTAAAATCATGTCATTGCCTTTAATATTTGGTAAATTAGGCTCTTTTTCGCTTTAGTCATGCAAAAAACACAAGGAGGAGTTCAACTGAAGCACAGATCCATGCAAGAGGGATATTTGAGTTCTATTTTTGACTTGGGGTCAAACCATGCTATTTTTGGTAGTTTCTTGGTCAAGGACTTTGAGACTTGGAGTTCTAAGCTATTTTTTCTCAACTTGGAGGAGTTTTGGGGCCTAAATTTTAGGCTTTTTACTTGTGGTCGCCCAGCAACTTGGAGTTGCTATTCTAGACTTATTAATGCATATTTTGGACTCTAGTTGAGCTAGAGTTGTATGCCCATCCAGTTTTTGGGAGACAAATTTTGTAATATAGGAAAAAAGATAATGCTTTTTTCTCTAGTTCTTGATTTTTTGCCCTTGCATATTGCATAGAGTGAGACTATCTTGTAACTCAACTATTTTTATAGTTTTTAGTAGTAGTTTATTTTCTAATAGTTTATTGTTATTTTGCAAAAATTCCTTCCACTTTCTAATTTATAATCAGGGTTTCTTCTATTCGATTTCAAGTGTCTTGTTATTTTGTGAGTGATTTGATAGAAATTTTTTGTGTTTTGCTTCAAAACCTCTAAATTCTTTGTCTCATTTATTAGATGCAAGTATATAATTTTCAATTTATTATAGGTCACAACTTGTGCAAGTATTCTCATTTCTTTCTATGAATTACTTATGTGGTGAATTTGATCAGTTTGGATTGTAAGAACAGGTGTATTAGAGAATGTTTGTGAGTCATATTATAGATTAGATTCAAAATATTGGTGCATCACCCACTTTAGATAGATTTTCAATTCAATTTTTAGTTTATTCAAGTTTTCTTCTATCTCGTTCCTCCATCAATTTATAGATCCAAAGGGCATTTAGAGGGAGCTGACTCTTCTGGAGGTTCATTCTTGAAACAGGCAAACCCACAGTCTAGGAATGTTCTCATGTTGTATGGGATTTCCAAGGTTGTAAAGGCTTAGCATTCAGGGTGCAATCCGTCATGAAAATAGTACCCTGACATTGTAGATGCATTCACAAGAGGTTGGAGGAGTTTGGAAGACTAGGAAACCAACCTCTAAAAAATTAGAGTTTCAAACCTTGAGCTTTCAGCCTTCATCCCTCTTCCTTTGTTTTTCTCTTCCTTAGTCTTTTCTCTTTTGTCAGACTTAGGGCTTTGGACGTTCCACATTTCACCTTCCATAATGAAGAAGAAAAAATATAAAACCTTGACCCCTCGAAATCTGCAATACTTAGTATATTCCTCAAGCCTTTGGCAGATTTTGGCCTTTTGGCCTTCCACCTTTTATTTGTCTATTGAAGAAGAAATAAAGTCAAAGCCCTGACTGAGGCCCACCGAAACACTTAGTAAAATTTTGAAAATCTCAAGGCAACCATTAGACCTTCTCCCTTCACCACAACTACCCCATGTCCATTTTCCACCATTCCACAAGCTAGCTAACATGCCCACCAAAAGGTTTCATGGAAAAGTGGAATACCTTATAATTGTCATGGGTCAACCATCGGGCCTTCCCCATTTCATGTTCCTCAAAGGAAGGAAGAAGAGCAGAACTCCAACCTTTGTTGCCTACTTCACACTTAGAATATTTTAGAAACTTGTTAGACTTCAAACTTTGGGGCTTCCTCCCAACACTTTCCATGAAGAAGGTCGAAGGTTGAAGGCTCAAAGTTTGACCTCCGAAGTACTTTCCATACTTCAAATATTTTTCATTTGTTTGAGCGGACTTTAGCCCTCAGGCCTTCATCCATACATTTGCTTTTCGGAAGATGGAAGGGTGGAACTCTAACCTCTAAAACTCTGCCAAACACTTACAAAACTTCAACACTCAGGCTATTTTCAGGGCCCAAAGAGGAAGTCCAAAACTCTGACCTTCGACAAAAGGAAAGAACATAAGGGAACCTTAGGATATTGGGACAACTAATTTTTTGAGTTTCCTACCTTGTATTTTCAAATAGAAAACACAAGAAAACCTTTGAGATGTGTCTCTAATAGGTTACAAGCTATAAGTTAAAGTGGGATTGAAATGGAACTTGGGGACAAAAAGGGGCATTTTGGGGATTGAGTTTTTAGGTGTCAACACCACCTAGCAAAATGTATCTTTCTAGTCCATGATCCATGAGGGTATTTGTGATTTGCAAGACCCCTAGTGACAAAGCAAGCTAGTGCCTGAGTCATGTAGTCTTCTTCATTCATATTGATTGCTTCCCTATCTATTTTTATGTCTTCTCTCCTTGAAGTAATTGATCAACTCATTATATTCTTCTATCTCCATTTAAGAATTCCTCTAGATGTATATATATATATATATATATATATATATATACACACACACATGTGCTTTTGAAATTGGCTTCATGTGAAGATTTTTTGGCCTAACATTGTAGTTTTGCATAATCGAAAGTTGGGGGCTCCAAACCCCTCACTTTGTGACATTTTGCATCCTTTACAATACATGGAAATTTTTTTGATTTTGTGTTATTTCTAGAAATTTAGATTGCATATACATGTAGTGTCATATGACTGCTAAAGTTGGGGCAAAATGTAATGTTGTAAATTGTACTTGCCCACAATTTCACATTCTATTTGACACTTGCTCTACTATCCACTCTCCTAGTGTGGTTTTTAGGATTAGTTGCCAGCCTTAGCCTTACACTCAACCCACAAAGATGTGTCCTAGGTGTTGTTTTGACCCTTTCTATTTGCCATGTCCAAAAACTATAAAATTATCTTGACCTTACCAATGCCTTGGGTAACTTGGACTTTCTAAGAACTGAAGTTAAAGGGATAGAAGCACTAAGCATAGATACTTGCATGGCATGCAAGTGTCTCGATAGCATCTTTCTATTTATTAACCATTTTTAGAATGTGTATTTTTATTGCATGGCATTCCTAGAATTCCTACATGCCTATCCACACCCAAATGACTCCATTTTGCCTCTTGCTTCTTCTATAAAACCCCATCATTTTTCCATTCAAAGGAGACAACTCTCACACTAACAAAGCTCTGCCAAAATCTATACTCACAACTATTTTATTTGTGCTATCATTATTGTATTCTTATTTCTTTTTCACAGATTTCTTTGTTGATGTGATTCAATTCATGTCCTTGCATTCTTTGAAGGGTTCTTTGTCATAATTTCTATCCTTCTTTGAATTCAATAGTCTTCTAGTGAGAGTCTAGTAACTTCTCCTCTAACTCTTGTCAGTCCTTCTAGATTAGTGTTAATCTTTGTGGGTTTGGTATCATTTCCTTATTGTTGATATCTAGAATCAATCTGTAAATCTATTCTAAATGAATTAAGTAGATTTCATTTATCAAATATCATTTATCATTTTTCACTACTTGCCACAATTCTAGACACACTTAGAATTAAAATCACACACGCGTTTATCAATATATTGATCTCTGGCTATCATTGAGGTATAAATAGAAAAAATAGGGTTTGACTAAGGCAAACCTCTATATAGCCCAACCCTTTTCCTCTATTTGTTTGTTTACAAGTTTTGCCAAGAAGATCTAATAGGTTGAGGGATGAAAGAAAGTACTAGCATGAGAATCAAGATCAAAATCTCTATTGTACCTATACCATATAGACTACAGTGGATCGTGTGGATGTCTATGCCATGCAGTAGCATCCTGGATAGTGAAGCTCTCCACCTAGTGTCATGTTCTTTATCATTTTTTTATTTCATTTTTGTACTTTATTTCACAAAATTCTATTTACTATTATTCATCTTTATTAAAACATAAAGTGGTTGTGTAGACATATATATTAAGTGTGAAACATTAGCTAACATACCCCTAATGTAATGTTAGTGGAAAGCTCCCTTAATTGATAAGTTTAGTTGAGAAGTAGTTTTTCCTACATTATAATTCATTACACATGACAAATACACTTATAATTTCTCATCATTCTCCAATAATACTCTTGCACATGACCCATGGCTCCATATATTTGATTTCACCTTACAAGTTCCTACTACATTGCTAGCTACATCACCAAAGACATCCAATCTCCTATCAATCTCTAGCATCAACAAAAACTTCCATGTATCTACATTTGTGTAACATTTTTCATTTTCATATTGTTATTTCACTACACAAAATCCCTTTTGTTATGACACTTAGCTCTTTTAAAATTCCCACAAGCACTTTATACTTGATTAATGCTTTTAAAATTTAGGTCCAAATAAATGGTACACATCAATTACTAAAAGATAAATAGAATAGCATAATCAATGAAGTTTCTTAAGTTATTCTACCATTACAAATGACAATAGAACTATCATCTCCATCTCACTTTATAAAGTAGCATTAAACATACTTGTGAACCTTGCACCAAGTATTATGTAGTGGCCTTGCCAATTTATGGACACATTGCACCCATCCATTCAATAATGCACATGTAGACCCTTAACATGTCACACATTAGTCCTCTACACCAATAAAATTCTCTATACACACACTACATGTCTCTCACATTCTTGATTTATATGATTGTGTTGAATGCTAGTCAAATAGAAGAAATAAATAGTAGAACCATCCAACAAAGACATAGAACAAACAACAGCATATATGAAAGTAAATACTACAAGAAAACCCCCATGCTTACAGTTCCATGACAAGTGGCATTCCTTTCTTAATTCCACAGTAGTCAACTAGCTCATTCCTACCACCATTGGCTACAATGCTTCCATGTAGCTACACAATCCTTCTACCTTGAAACAAATGCAAGCACATACAATAAGCATGCCCAACTTGTTTATGTGGACTACATTGGTCCATTGATATGGCTATAAATAAGGAGTAATCTCATCCTCTGCTAAGCCATTATGAATAGGATACTACCATGTAGCCTCCTTTACAAAGTACCTTAGTCAAAGAATCATGCCTACTATTGATGATGTATATGTGTAATAGCCCATCAACTGGGTTTAAAGTAGTGCCAAGATTAGTTAGTAAAGCCTAAACAACTGATATGTTGTAAAATTTCCCACCAGTCGGTTTGTTGAAGTTCAATAGAAAAATTGGAGGGTTGAAAATGTCAAAGGTTGTCGATTCAACTGATTAGTGAAAGAAGTCGACATTTCAATAGGTCAATAAATAGTTGAAATGACAAACTGCCAGCTATTTATGGTGGGTGACATTAGCCTTCCACTAAACCATGACCAATAAAAAGTCACCATGTAGTCACTTGTTGCATGAGGCACACATTCATCTATGGGCCTATTGGCTTTGCAACTTTTCTGGTTTGAATTGTTATCCTCGGGCTTCAAATTTATTGTCATGATATTTCAACTTTCCCACCCATTTTATCATGGTCAATTGTATTCCCTTGTTGATTTATATATATCCTTGCATAATTTTTGGGCTAAAAATCCTTACCGATGGTCATTACCTAAATTGTACTTGTTCTTCCCTATGCATTTTCAAATTGGTCACATGAGTTACGTGGCTATCCACAAGGAAAATCATACTTCTAATTTAATAGTGATATGGTTGTCTACACATGAATTGCTAATTTGTTTATTATATGGCATGTAGAGGAAGGGTCCACTTACATGTTAAGGGATACATAAGAGAAGTTTTATATTATTTAAAAGCTTCCCATGCAAGGCACTATAGGGAATGTTTATTTTGTATCCTAACATATCATGTTTTGGTGGCATGTATATTGGTTTATCCTATTGAATATGTGACAATGAAATTATATGAGGAATGGACCATGTATGGGTTTGCTCTATCGAATAATATAAAGGAGGTGCCATAAGTAAAGCATTTATTATTTTACATTTTGTGTTATACCTATGGATATCAAGTGTCTTTTTTTCTTCTTTGTGGTGAAAAACTAAAATCTGAAAACTAATGTTGTTGCAATCCACAAATTATTCTTTAAGCACTGAAACTAAACTATTGTACAAATTGAAATATGGGGACATGTTCATTCATAAGAGTTGCAAAATAACTTCCATGTCTAATGATCTTACTCCATGTGATCAATTTTGAACTAAGAAGAGGCCAAATAAATTGCATAATGAATTAGAATAAAAATGTGTACCTCTTTGCCTCTCTACATTCTAGAATCTTATCTTTCACTTTATAATTCCATTCATAGTGATTTGCATATTGATCTTCATCCAATTGGGGGTAGGAGGGAAATAATGAGCATCAGAGATCATGCTCTTTCTTGCATTTGGAGATGATTAGTATCTTGAAACCATTAAAGACTTCATTGGAATGTTCCTCTTTATAATTGTAATTCACAAAAGCCAAATTTGGCTTGAAAGTGACATAGCTACCCATGACTATCTTGAATCTGATCAGAATCTCTTCTTTATGAAGAATGGAGTGTCATTATTTTCTATAAGCAACTCTTCACTACTACAAATGTCTTTTGATGTGTCACAATAATGGGACTTCAAGTGCATCTAAAGATCCTCCTAGAGAAGGAGAGAATAGCCATCCTTAAGAATAGAAAATAGATCAACCTCTTCTTCAAAACATGCACATACCTCACTTATGCTTTCTTCAAGATCATCTAGAAAATAAGCCATGCACTTGCTCAATGGTGAAATCTCCTTCATCAAGAAGTTGATACCCTTGCTAGATAACTAACAACAAATCTTCAATATGTTCTCCATCATGCTGAATCTTCTTAACACTATCCCAAATAAAATATGGAATCTAATCAAATAGACAATTGCAATCATCCTTTGTAGCCTACGTGATACTTTCCTTCACAACTTCTTCTTCTAGATGAGATGTGGAGCTTTCATCATTCATTTGCAAGTACTTTTTAGCTTCAAAAAAACCAAGGAACTATCATTATCAAAATATTCCTCATCCTCTTCTTCATTTGATCATATCTCCATTAAATATTGCACAAGTTTTTTATATAACCAAATGTTCTCACCATGCAAGCTTTACATTCTATTCTTGTTGATCTCATCAAAGACATGAGAAAATCCCTCAAATGAACCATAATTTAGAGGATTCAACATTGTGCATGAATCAACATTTCCGGCATCTACATGATGCTAATAATCAGCTAAAAACATTGGATAAGCAACATCAACCTCTTTCATTTGGTGATTAACTTTGAAACTTCAATTTTGATGGCATTCCCCTTTGATGTCAAATTGATAAAATAAATGATATAATACTTCAATAGGCTGAAATTTTGGCTAAGTTGAAGCCACAGAAGCTTGAAAAGCACAATTTTTAAAATAATTGTGTATATTTTATGCATGAGAAAGGTTTTATCTATGGGTTGATTGCATACATATTGTTGTTCATAAGAGCTTTGAGGCATATAATTTGGATCAGCTTGATACATGCTTTGGTTTTTTAGTTCATTGAGCTCATAGGAGAAGGATTATACAAGATTTTTCATTTCAATCATCTCCTTATGATCTATAGAATCAACAAGGGGGTGGGTAGAGCAGTACAAGTTTGCATTTGGTCATATGCGATATCTTGTGATGAGATATTTGCATGAGGAATCAATGATTTCAAAGGAAAATGAGGCAGTTTACTAGCTTCTATAAGGCTTATTTCATCTCTAATAGCTAGCTCATAGGCTTGAAGCAAAGTTTCACCTCCTATGGATTGTATCATGATAGAAATTTCAGAATCTAAAGCCTTCAAAAAATATAGAAATGCAAAGTTTGGAGGATATCTCACATTGACCAAAAAATATCCATACCTTATCAGATCGTGTATTGAAATCATGTATGAACTCTATAGGGTATCTCTTAATCATGATGAGATTTTGAAAAAGAGATCTAATAGCCATCTTCTCATTGAATTGATCAAAGTTGCTATCCAAGTTGATCCCATCTTGTGATTGAGCCAGGCTGTAAAGTTCTATACCATTCTTGTGCTTTGTCTCTTAAAGAAAATACAACAACTAAAGAGCCACATTTTTAGTTGTGATATGGCGAATATTGTACAACTTTTCAATATCTTAAATATGATATGCAAGGCAAACAAAGCCATATCTGTCAAAATGAGGTAATTCTTTCAATGTTGTTTCAAGAACTTGATCACCTTGTTCTTTCTATAGAGGACCACTTGAATCCCAAACCACAAATGAAAAATATCTTGATAGAATATTGAGATGTACATAAATATTGTGAGATGCCATGATCTACAGTGACAAAGATTTGAGATGAAATGACCAACGGAGGCACCGAATGAAAGATTAATGCTCATATGAGCAAATATTTTTGTGATTTTCCATCAAAATCACAAAATGTAAAACAAAAATCAATGATGCATAGACCAAAGTCTTTGATTCGAGTCCCATCGAACATGCCAAAAACTATTAATGTTCAAGTTTGCACTTGAATGTTGCACCCACATACAAACCTACAGCAACATGGGAAACCTTGCAATCATTGGACATGGCTTGCAAGATAACCTCTGAGGTTTTAGAAGGTGGCTCTTCATAAGGAATTTAATGAATTTATTTCAGATTTTCAAAGAAAAATGTCAAGAAAATTGGAAAATAAATTCTAAATAATATGGTGATACACCAATTAGAGAATTTTCTCACTTCATATGATTGATTATGTGTAAGATTTCAAATCATGAAACAATATAAAGACATGCAAATTGCAAGAGGTTTGATGGTCTCAAAATTGAAAACAAAGGTTGCATATGCAAAATATGAAAATAGAGAATGATTTAATATAGACAAAAATTAGAGTACAAAGTGACATTTTCCATTCATTGTTGAATTAAAAATGAAGATGTGAGAGGCCAAAAATCATAGTCTATCAATATTTGATTAGTTCTCAAAAAATAACACTAAGGCCTGAGTCTATTACAAAATCCTTTCTCTACTATTGAATCCTTAATCTTGAACAATCATCTGTAGCTAGAATAAATATGAGACTTAAAAGAGAAAAAAAATCAGGAAAAGAAAACTACAATCTACTTCTTCCCATTGCATGACCCATAGCGCCCTTTATTAACTAAAATATTTATGCCTTAATTCCTACTTTATTGCCTCTTTCTGCATGCAAAAATCTCCAAACCACCATTACATGTTTGTTGTACTTTAGTTTCCTTTAAGCATGAAAAAATAAATCGTTCCCTTAATTCTAAGAGTACCTTGCATGCCATAGAATATGTTTTACAGCTTCTTTTATTTAACAAAAGATGCATTGCGTCAGGTTCATGCCATTGTAATTTTGAATTACTTATTGTAGAAGCCTCTTGGATTAATAAGTTTAAAGATTTAGTAGAAAAAGCATTTAGATTAACGGTTAGTGTTTAGGGTATAGAGATTAGTGTTTAGTGTATAGTGTTTAGGGTCTAGAGTTAGAGAAAAGAAAATGATCAATATGAGCATTGAAACTTTCACGAGAGCTTATGGAGAATGAAGCAGTTGGATGTTGCTTGAAGTAGATCATTGTGTTACACAAGAAGGACATGGTCAAGAGGAGTGCATTCAAAGTTATGGCCACCAAGCAAATTACAACTCCGTCATGTGAGAAGGTCAGTGAATAACATACAACTACAAATCATTGTAAAAATATGAAATGTAAATATATGGTTTGTAGCTTTGATCTTTACACTTAAAGTCTTTAGAATCTTACTTGTCAGAGATATCTAAAAATGGTATTGCTTAGAAGCATTGTTGGAATTTCTTTTCTAGGGTAGGGAAGATGACTAGGTTCCCACATTATGCCTTAGTCAAGTCCCTTGAGGAACAAGTTAGAAGACACACCAAGTAGAGATGCAAATATATATGTCTACTCTTATGATCTCACATGTTGATGCAATGATCTAGATAATACTCAAGTGATGTGAATGGTTGATTCCTAGTAATTTAAAAAGAACCAAGGATTTATCTTTTTTGACAACACTCTAGCATGCAAATTTGAATATTTCATGCTTGAGTTGGTGGGCAATGACTAGTTAGAAGCTAGTAGGCTTAGGATTAAGTTAAATTTGGAAGGTAATCAAGAGGAGAGGGAGCTCTAAAATAGTATAAGGTTTATACAATATGGCTGTATGCATAGTCTACACTTGAGTCTTCCTCTGCATATCATCTATTGAAATTACCTTCTAAAGCTTGTGAAAGTGGATTTGATTAAACTAAATTATTGAAGTGTAAGTTTTTCTATTATTCAAATTTACACAAGAAAAAAATGAATGGAAAGAAGAATGGTGACAATAGCACCCTGTTATTGGTGAAGAATTACAAAGAAACTACAAAGTTAAAAATGTTGTCAATTACAAAAATGGTTTCAAGCACATTCTTATAAATTGACTTTTAATGTGGAAACAATTTTGCATCTAGCAATAATTTCTAGGGTGAAATACCAAATTATATATACAATTTAGAATCTCATTCAATATTAAAATTATAATTTATTTAAAGTACAATATCATAAATTAAATATTTCAAATTTTTTATTCCTAAACTTTCACTTGTATTTCAAGGCAAAAATATGGCCATACGCTATCAAATTGGGTCCCACCATCGGAAATGGAAAGTGGGTAGGTGCTATGTATCTACCAAAAATTATATTATTTTATTATTGTTATAATTATATACTTTCCCATCAAAATCATAAATACAATACATACAAAACAACACTTGCACTTGCACAAATTGTGGACGTGTTTGGAGATTAAAACTAGTTAGTAGTTATAACTTTCTCACAAATAATGAAATGTAATATACAATTGTTTAAAAAATTTAAATATTTTAAAAAATTTATATAATTTTAAGAAATTAAATCGCATTCTACTTGAAAGCCATTTTAACTTAAAATAATAAATATAAAAATAATAATAAAAAAATATATCAAAATTTCTTTATTATTGTTTAATATAATAAAATATTTTTTATTTAAATATAATTATAATATGTAAAAATTGAATTATATGGAGAGGAGGTGTCACTTTGTGCCATTGGATATCCTCTATTATTATTAAAAAGTATTGGAAATTTAAAACTAAATTGATCTCTTGAGATCAAAGTAGTTTGTAGAAAAAAACACTTGTACACTCACACACCGTATTATATTCTGACTCCCGCTCAACCTTATTTTTTACTTCACCGCATATCTGCTCATCACTTTGACATTAG
This sequence comes from Cunninghamia lanceolata, assembly GCA_027924645.1. NCBI lineage: Eukaryota > Viridiplantae > Streptophyta > Pinopsida > Cupressales > Cupressaceae > Cunninghamia > Cunninghamia lanceolata. The sequence continues at coordinate 3,434,407 of BSBN01000649.1, read as the reverse complement.
CTATGGGGTTGCGAGAAGAAACCCTTAGTCCACTGCATTACCGCACACACATTAGGGTTCCTTGGTAGGATTTGGGAAGAGCCTCTATTCAACACACATTGCTCATTGTTTGGTCTAGCCCTGCGGGGCTATGGCTCCTTGCGTGGCTTTGGCAACATGTAACAGAGCATTTCCAACCATAATATCTAACAAAATCCCCTTCAACACATCCATTTTGTGATTATCTTGCAAATCTGTGGTGGCAAAAAAATGGTTTAGACATCTTGCTTATGCTTCGACATTTGCATACATATCTATCAGGGCATTAGCAACTACAACATTTGATAAAATCCTCATTCGATTAAGCTTTGATGGATATCTACACCTTTGCTGAAGAGAAGTTTATGGATCTCTAGAAGCTTCTGCCTGAATACAACATTTAGTCTTGCATCAAGTGTGTTTTCACAAACAATTTTACCATCTTTTGATGCCAAAACGATATTTGCACTATCGCAGTCAACGAAAGTCCATGTAAACTGATTGCTGCAGGCTAGTGGTATCACCATTTGGAATACCATCAACCTCCCTTGGTGATACTGTGGTAAGGCAGCATCATCCTACAAAGGATGATGACAAAGCTTATAGAATTTGGCTTTAGACCTGCCAATTGCATTTGCTTGAAAGTTTTGAAAGTCCTTTCAACAAATCCATTTTGTGAATATCCTACAATCATTGCATTCCATGAGAATACATCTCTTTGAGGCATTCTGTCAAATAGTTCACAAGCTTTTTCTATGCTTCCACAATTTGCATACATGTCTACCAAAGTATTTCTAACTATAGTATCAGACAAAAATCCCTGTTTCTTTATGCTTTGATAGAGGTCCATACCATGTTCCAATGTTCCCATTTTGGCATAGGCAGGGAGGATGTTGGCAAAGGTTTGTGGAGTTTGGCTTCACACTTGCCATTTGCATTTGGTTGAAAATTTCTAAAGCTTTTTAAACAAATCCATTTTGTGCATATCTTGCAGCCATTGCATTCCATGAAACCATGGTTCCTTGAGGCATTTTGTCAAATAGTTCAGTGGGGGAGAAATGCCCATCAACCCACTAGGCTTTGGCAGGATCCTCGAGGGGGAGTAGGGCATGGTGGGAACAATGCCCGCCAACCTGCAAGCCTTTGGTAGGATCCTCGCAGGGGAGCAGGGGATGGTGGTTACAATGCCCGCTAGCCCACTTTGTAGCTACTTTTCTTCCTTCTCTCTGGCAATGTCTGCTTGCTCTATGCCATTTCTTCACATGTAAGCTAGAAAATGTGAACTGACAAAAAACAAAACTGACAGAAAACTTTAGTATGTATAGCATGGAACTCACACAGTGTCAACTTGGTACTCACAAAGTGCTTCAACTATGGTGATCTTGCAAAATGATTTTAATACTCAATGCTCATTGGTCAATTGAATTTTCATATAATTAAAAAAAAATTCCATTTTTCACATTACTTTTCACCCAATTGACCAATAGCACTATAGATAAATTGTATTTATTAAATCATTAAATAAAAAAATTAACTTTCAATTTTAGGGATTTTGCCAAATAAATTTATTACTTAATTCTCATTGGTCAACTGAATTGAATTTATTGCATCATACACATGCAATAGAATTCCTACCTTGGTAGGAACTAATAAACTCTTACTTTATCTCATGGTGACTTTACAAAGAATGCACATGATTCTAAAATAAAGATCACCTTTATTTAACTATCAAGGGCCCACCAATTAAACTCATCACTTCTTCTTTTAAATCATTTCTTTTTAAATGATTTTAAAATGTTATTAATAAAAGATCTTAAATGAAAACCTTTAATCTCCATGTGACCTTTAAAGCTTCTCATGTGGGCCCCATATGCCATGTCATCTGCAAACTAACCAATGGCGCATCAAACAAATGAAGGTACTTCTGTCATTTTAATTTTAATATGGAGCGCAAGTCATTGATGAAGGGAGTGATCCTACTGTTCAGAATGCCTCTTCCTTATGGTGGGTCCTTCTGCCACATGGAGCAATGGCACAACATTTGATCTCTCACACTTCTGCCAATGTGTATATGGGGCACCATCTGTTGGATTGAGAATTCAATCGATGGTTCCCAATGATGCTGGGTATTTAGCAACCCCTCTCTATTTGGAGACTCCATGGCCATCACCATTACCTTTTCTCTGTTCTCTTGAGACAAATATCAATGGCTCTGTACAGCCCGTCGTCAAGCAAGCGCCCTTTCTCACCAACAACCTTTGCTAACAGAATTAATTTTGAGATGTTGAGGCTCATGTCTAGTGCAATCTCTGCTAGATAGCTGTTCATGAGTGCTGAAACCTTTTCCATGGTGTTGCCACTATGACTGTTAATTTTCATTGCCCACTGCTCTTCTTCATCAGTATCATCACAAGCGAAAATGCTTAAAGTGCCAAGAAGCTGGTAACAACCTGCTACACAACCTTCACATCAAATAGCGTGTCAGCACTTTTTTCTGACTAAGACCATCTAGTAAATTGTGAGCGTAGTTCACTAGAGCTTCACCTATGATTTCCTACTTCACCCCTCTCGCCTTCGTGCTGCTCACTATTCTCTCAAAGAAATCAATATGCAGCTCTGTCAACTTTTGTACCCACGATTCTTCCAAGCCTTTCTGGTTTTCTGAATCCCATCCATGTCTGCACGCCATGAGCTCGTTGCAAGCCATGGACACAATCTTCAATGCATCTGTTCACAATTTGAAACTCGTCAGTGAGCGGGCATTTAAGGAGATATGGAATGCGCCTTATCTTCTTTTGGAGAGCTGTGTACCATATGTTAAATTACGCACTATGTATAGCCCAGCGGTAAATAGCTGGTGTGTTGTAAACGACTGCCTGTACAGCTTTTCCGTCAACTGTACCCAAAGATTATTTCAACTCGGTTTCTTTCGACCATCCAATCTATGACCTGCCATACATTTATCACCAGGCAGTCGTTTGCAATTTACCGGCTGATTAAGATTAACCCTATGTATATGGAGTGGGAATGCTATGCCATGGATGGAAGACTTACACTAGGATTGTGCAATTGATATGGCCATGCCATCACCCTCCATGGTTGTATGATTTCTAGAATCTGCACCATTGTTTATTGGATGTCTAGAAGAAGAGCTGTAATGGGTTATGAATTGCACACTAGATTCAAATGCTTGTGCATTGTCTTTGACCCACGCCAAGTGACAAGAGCTCTCATGCTTTATTTGTTCATGGAGGCTATAGGTGGTGGATTCTAAATCCACAAGACACTAACATATGAACACAAACACAGAAACATAAATACAAGATTACTCAAATGCGTGCTGCTGCACCTTAATCCATTAACTTCAAAATATGATTACATCACATACAGGAATGTTGCTGCATTCATGATCACTTGATCATACAAACTTTACTTGATTGCTTGCCATTACATCATGCCTCTTTTATAGAGGGCTTTCATTCATGCCTTGCCTTTCTATATTCTTCCATTCCCTATCTAGAAATCTTATCCTCTAGAAGCTCTCATCTAGAACTCTCATCTTTCTGGAAACCTCCGTCTTATCTAGACTCCTTTAGAAATTTTCTAGTTCTTTTTTCTATTTTGTCTTTTCTTATTAACATAGGTGGGAGAAATTACTCTCCAACACTCCCCCTTAATTTCGACCACATATTTATCATTCCCAAATTTTGTTTTTCAGGTCTTATGTTTCAAGTCTGCTGACTACAGTCATTGAACCTTTTAAGTCTTCAGAACAACAAACTAGAAGTCCTCTTACTATCTGTATCTTTCAACTTTACATGATGCCTCAATCCTTCAAGCTTTCCCTGCTTGTTATCATCTTTCACAAATAAAAATCTATACTTGAACAACTTGTAATTTGTTGCCAACTCGATCCAAGACTCCAACCACAATCCATTTTCATACTTCCTCTCATATTTTTCCATTCTCTTTGCCAACACATCTTTTCACTATGATTTCTCAATCCACAAATGCTACATGGATGTAAATTCCAACACTTGTCCTTTGTATGTCCTTGCCTATGACAATGAGAACATTTCATATTCTTCTTTTCTTGAACTAGCCTATTTTTACATGTGTTATCTATATTTCCATATCCAAGACCTACATATTTTGGCCTCACTACCAGTTCAATTGGCTCTTTCATTCCTTGTTCAAATTTGCCTAATCCTTTTCCTGTATATCCCATCTTCTTCATCATCTTGAAACTGACATGATTTTTAGATTCAAACAACTTGTCAACTTCATCTTTACATTCTTCATCAATAATATCACAACATGCAAATTTTGCTGATCTAATTTCTTTGCTATCTTCAACTTTGCATTCTTTAGCTTCAGCTACATCACATAAATTACTTGTATCACATGAAACATCACAAACCAATGGTTTTGTCCTCAAACATCCATTCTCTTCTTTCAACTTTGATATTTCATCTTTCAACCTTGATATATCATCTTTTCGTAAACTACTTTCCTTTTTTAATCTTTTTATCTCTTTTTCTAATTCTTCGTTCCTCTATTTAACCTTATCAAATAGTTTCAAGTTTTCTTCTAACTCTTCATTTTTTCTTTTAACTTTACTCAATTCAACATTAGCTTCATACCTTTCTGACCTTAAACCAATTTTCTCTATTGTTATTTGATGTAATTCTTTTATTAATTTAGATCTTTCTTTTTCCAAATCATCTTTCTCTTTTTTCCAATCTTCTTTCTCTTTTTGCCAATATTTTTCTGTTTTCTCTCTTTTAGCTTTCCCCATTGAAAATAAATGATTTACTTACCTCTAATTGTTGTTCTTCACTATGATTTTTGCAATCTACATCAACTCTTTGTCTTCTCAGTCTTCAAACTCTCAATCTTCTTTCTATCTGCCTTTGGACAACCTTTGATGTTTTCGAACTAAATCCTTCTTTCTTACAGCCCTCTACTGCCATCCAAAGCTTTTGATTTTGACAACGAACTCTTGTCCTTTCTATCAAATCGACTATTCTATGGCCTTCAAACAGAGGCATTTCTTTTCTGCATAAAGCTCAACAGTGTTCTCTGGAAATTTAACCTTTTTGCACTATAAAAGTGATCTCCTCCTTTTAACTATCACTGGCTACAGTTTTTACAAAAAACTTCGATAGCTTTGTTGTGGCTGTGATCTAAACCCTTCCTTTGTCTGACTCCTTTGCTGGCAGTGGTTTACATCTGTGACTTTAGATTTTGGCAACAAATCCTCCTTTGATGACATATAGCGATCTTCTCCTGTGATAAAACCCTAGGTGCTTTACTCTGTTTTGTGTGTTTGACTCTTGTTGCTCCTGTGATCAAACAATCACTTCAGTAGCTTCTCTTCTTTTAGTGATGACTTGAACAATGCGATTTGCTTCTCTCTATCGGTGGCTTCCAATACAACAATTTCTAGTGCCTTATGCAGCCTTGTCTCAACAAAACCCTAATGTCCTTTCTTTTCTTCACAAATGCAGTGATTCTTTATAAACTTCTGCAATTGTAACTTTGACAGTAGCAGCTCGCAACACTTCTCGTTAATGATCTTCAATGAACTTTGCAAACCCTACCTCTAATAAACTTGCACAATTCTCCCAGATTGGCCTCTTTAAACTAGCCCTTATAATTCTGGCACCCACGATCTAAAAGGAACTCTTAAAAAACTTGAAACGGTCTACAACAAATTTACCTTGACTGCTTGAAACTTGAATCTATGATTTCACTCCTTGCTGGTGTTTTACTTCCTTGGAAATGGTGGCGACCTCTGCCCTAATAAACCCTGACTTCCTTATTTCAGCCTTTATGTCTTCTATGACTTCCACAATGAAAAACTCACAGCGTTCACACTTCGTCTTTGGAAATTTGATAGATTCATAAAAATGCAATAAAAAACAACTTTAAATACCTGCGCTACCTCCAGGCTGCGGCCTCAAAACACACAATCTCTTCTTAAAAACCTTGATTTTCTTCAACAGCAACGGATTTAAACAAACGATCTCCTTTGACTAAACAGTGGCTTCCATATTCAACTTGAACAATAAACCCTAAATATGCAGCTCACAAAAAAACAATGATCCTAGGCTTTCCTTTAGTAGCGATCTCTTTCATCTGCGGGTCCAATGTCTCCTTTGGCATCTCTTATGCTTCGTTCTAGACAGCGATCCCTATCTGTATGTCCACGATCTCTTTTGGCAACGACTTGTCAAACCCTAGACAGCTTGCTCCATGTACAAACCCTAGATCTCGAGTCTTCCAATGACACAGCGTGGATAAACCTATAGACACAATAACCTTACGAACATGGCTCTAATACCAATTGTAGGTGGTGGATTCTAAATCCACAAGACACTAACATATGAACACAAACACAGAAACATAAACACAAGATTACTCAAATGCGTGCTGCTACACCTTAATCCATTAACTTCAAAACATGATTACATCACATACAGGAATGATGTTGCATTCATGATCACTTGATCATACAAACTTGACTTGATTGCTTGCTGTTACATCATGCCTCTTTTATAGAGGTCTTTCATTCATACCTTGCATTTTTAGGTTCTTCCATTCCCTATTTAGAAATCTTATCCTCTAGAAGCCCTTATCTAGAACTCTCCTCTTTCCAGAAACCTCTGTCTTATCTAGACTCCTTTAGAAACTTTCTAGTTCTTTTTTCTATTTTGTCTTTTCTTATTAACATAGTGGGAGAAATTACTCTCCAACAGAGGCACCATTTGAATCGCTTATGCCCCTCCCTTGAGCTGCATACCATCATACAACTAATGCCATGGAGATTTGAAGAATCTCACTTCATATTTTGAAGCTTGTTCGCTTGGAACATTGACTTCATTCCCTCAAACATTACTCGCGCTGGCTTTAAAGGTGCTACGCATTCATTTTGATGATGACTGCCTTCAAATAGGTGCATCATTTTGACCTGCACACAGCTTCACAGATTGTGCTATATTTGAAACCTTCGATTTTGCAAATATTGTGCCTATCCTGGAGTTGCGCTTCATAAAAGTCTAGAATGCCTACGCAATATTTTGTGTGACCAACATGCTATTTGGAGTAGTGTGGAAATTTTGTTACATGGCGCAAGTTTGGAAGTGTTTCTGGCCGCGCCATACCCTTGAAGTCTTCCGCACAAATATTGGATGCTGACCGCCATTCTTCATAATGGCTATGCCCTTCATACTGGCCGCCTCATATGATCAATTGGCTTGTTGCCGTGTAATGGTCATGCTTTTATTCTTAACTACATATGTTTAGAGGGCTACATTTCATGTTTATCTATTTCATCCTTTTCTCTAATGCTTCACATTTAACTTTGAAACTCTCCGGAGGCCATTCGTAACTACACAATGCCTCTTTCCTATTAATGCATAAATTTTTTAAAATGGAGTGCGGATACTCAGCACTACACCTAAAATATATGTATCAATATTATCCAGTAAGCAAGGTCTAAGAGGATTTATAAGGATAGGAAAATCTAGGTTAGAGGACGAGATAAAAGATAAATCACTATGTATTCCCAAACTCTAATCTAAGAGATATAAGAAAATTAGATAAAACCCTAGGTAAGGTTGATAATTTGTAAAAACTTACAGCACTCTAAAAAATAATTTAGAAACTATAGAAAAAGATTAGGATGTACAAGATCAAATAGGTTCACTAAAATAAAAAGGAAAATAAGATTTCCTTAATGTAATCTAGGTTGATTCAATCAAATGAATACAAATAAGTATAAATCAACCTTGATAAATAATTTAAAGATTGATATTGATAGTTACTAATAATTGAATGCAAGAAATGTAAATAGAAAAATATATGTGCTTAGATTAATAATCAAAGATAGCTGTAAAACTAATACGGACCTAAATTTGATGTATCTCAAAATTTGGAATGATAGCTAACAATAAAGATGGTATAAGTTGTTTAGACCTAAATATGTTAAGGTTCTTACAACTAATCCCAATCACTTCTAGATGAGACTAACTAAACTAAATGTTTTTAGTATTTTCTAGTATTTTATTTTGTTGATGATAAATAGTTCAATACTTAGCCTTATCTAGAATTTTTGTGTTCCTATTTAAATAATGTTCAAACAAGAAAGAGAGAGATTTTGGAAAAGAAAACTATGAATAGAAGAGTACATAAGTACATAGAAAACAAAAGTAGAAGTTAGAAATAGAAAGAGTGGGAAATGAGGAACTTGGAAAATAACTTGTGAAGCTCACTAGCTATGACACCAATGCATCATGTTGTCATCCAATCTTTGTGGTCTCACCCAACCTACACATTGTCATTTGCAACTGATGTGCTACAAAATCCATATGTGTGTAGACTTTGGACAATAAAGATATACCTCACAAATGTACCAAATATACCAAAAACATACAAGAATATAAAAATCACTCTAAACTAATGATTTCAAGAAAAATATTGAAACAATAGATAAGAAGAGGAAAAATGAGGAAACCTTCATACATTAAAAAGATTTCAAATATTTGCAAGCTAAGATGGAGAGGAACAAGTGACTACTTGGGAGCTTGCTTTTAGGTCAAACCCCTAATTTGGTCTTTGTCCTCTATAGGTTGTCAACAAAATGAGGGAAATTGGAAGGTGTGTGCTCTTAAACCCTATGTGTTTCTAGAAAATTAAAAACAACATTATAATAGTAATCTATTAGTGTTTTAAATCCCTAACTTCTATGAAAATAAACACCCTATTGTGTATGAGTGTGGATAAAAGGAGATAGAGCTCTCAAGGTGCCAACAAAGGTGCTATAAACACAAAGATAACTTGAAACAATAACAATAATATCAAGAATAAGTTGAAAGATTTTAATAGTGTCACTTGCAACACCAAGAATGGATATGACAACCACTACAATCAGAAAGTATGCCCTCAGTGATGGTGGAAGCTCATAGAAGACATTTTTGGAGATATAAGATGGTCATGCAAATGCTCAAGGATGTTAGAAAATGATGTAGAGTGTTGTTTTTACTTCACCAAGGCATGGAAATGCAAGATTGAGAGATTTATAGTTTGAGATAATCAAAATGTGAGTTGATAAGAAAAATGAAGAGGCATGCGAAATGAACTAGCTAGGATTCACCTAATGGATTTGACAAAAATTACAGTTGCATGCTTAGGCATAAAAAGGTGGAAAATTAAGAAGGAAACAACCATTGTACAACTTTAATGTGAGTGGATGCTAATGCATCATGTGGACATCCATATGTTGAGCTATCACCCAAGCATAACAAAGCTAAAAATGACTTAAAATGATAATAGGAAATTGGGTAAACATACAAAACATATTCGATTATATATAAAAGACAAACATATAGAAACACCAAGCCCATGTTGGCACCAAGATTGGGATGAAGGCTAGGATAAGGTAAAATGGACCTAAAAACATACTACTGGATACAAATGCTAAATTGAGGTCAAATTGTAGTGTCAAAATTACAAGGTAACAAATTTTGACCTTACACTAATAGATTGGTAATTCACTTGAGAATCAAAATATTTCATTGTGACTATGCAAGGTAACTTCTAACCATCAAGTATGAATTTGTACTTTTGATCTTGTATTGTGCCCTCAAACTTGACCTATGCAATTTTTAAACTATTTTTCTTTACTTTTCCCAAGGCTCTTTAATCTTTTTTGTTTCTTGGTATCTACAAGGGTTGGTATTTTTCATGAATACCCTTGTGATGTTATTGTATGACCAAGCCACAAGATCTCTACTCCTTAATTAACCATTCAAAATTGAATAATTTATTGAAAATAACACTCTTTAGTCATGTAAATGCCTCTAGAATGATTGTGCTAAGCTAGATTCATTTTAGAGAACTAATTTAAGTATTTAAATTAAATTATTTGTCTCTATGATTGGATAATCTTTTAATTTTCAAATGATTAGAATGAATGCCTTTAAATACAATGACATAGCAACATATCACACAAACTTGTGTTTAGTTAGCCTTAGGTAAGAAGGGTAAAGGAGGGAAGTCATTCAAATTTGAATTTAAAAATTTTAATTAGGGAATGAGAGAAAAGGGATTAGATCATAGTGGATAGCTTGTACATTAAAATAAGTGTGAGTATAGAAGTCATAAATGAGTTGATAGGGCAAATGTAAATTAGTGTGTGTAAACATGGGAATGGGGGATAAGTGGTAGGTGTACATAAATATGTATAAAGGGTAGGTAAATAACATAAAGCAAGAGACCCAACTTTACACAAAATTGTGCCATTTATCAATATGTCTATGTATCAAAGCACTCCCCTCAAAATAAATACAAAACTAAATGGAAAATGGCATGAGTATACACATTTTACCATTAATACAAATCAAGTGCTTCAAGAAGTATAATTCTTGTATTTTGGACTACTATTTAATACATGAAAGTTAGCTCTAATTTAGAAATAAAAGCTAGTGTGAAAAATTAAGAATCATTTTTTAAAGATCTAATTTAGAAATAAAAGCTAGTGTGAAAAATTAAGAATCATTTTTTAAAGATATTTAAATTTGTTTCTTGATAAAAGATCTAAATGAAGGTGAAAATTTTTAAATAAAAAATTATATATAAATAGTTTGTCTATATTTTATTGAATGTTAGAAAAATATCATATAAGATGGTACATAAACATAAAACAAATTTTCATTTACATATATGGAATAATTATTGACAATATATAGTAAAAATATGTTGTATGACTAAATCCTATAATCACAAGTACTATATCAACAATAGGACCCCTTTTAATATAGTGAATGCCTATAGAAATAATAATAATTTTATGTGTTTATAAACAACCTAGAAAGTTGACTCCATTGTAAATATTTACAATTTTTATGATACTTTGTTATGTTCTAAGTTTCATTGTTATATTTAATTTAGACTTTGTAAAAAGTTTGGAGAACTTGCAAAAGCTCTATTTTACTTTTTATTATTAAATAAAAAATACTTTGGCTAATATAACTGGCTTAACACTACGAAAGAAGATGCTAGATATTCCAACAAGTGTAAAGTGGCATACTCCCTATATAGAAATCTATGACATCTATATGAATGAATGAAGAATTTTAATAATGTCCATGAGGTTGCACCAGCCTATGGGACCTAGCAGTCACACACAACCCTGTCCTAAATGAAACATCAAACACAAAACACCCCCTAAGTCACCTAACCTCTTTCTTGAGATCCTCCCTTATGCTATGAAGTTTTATCATGAGGTTCGTCGTACTAGACAACCTTGCCTCTTCAAATAGGGTGCCAAGGTTGGTATCTCTCAATGCATCACCATAACTATATCAAATGTCATTGTATGCCTCGCACTCCAAGAGAAAATGTTGTTCTGTTTCCACCATGCCTTTGTTGCAAAAAAGGCATATTCTTTCTTCCCATTCCTCTTTAGGAATTAGCCATCTACCTATTTCACACCTAAGATGATGCGAGCTCATCCTAAGTTGAGCAATCAACATTTTCACTTTCCACATAATGTTCACTCCTATATAGGGCTTTTCTTCATGATGCCCCGTTGGGTTGAATTCTTTGATGTAGTATTCCTTTTTATGGCCCATTTGTTTTGTCCACATGACGCACTTGAATTTTCTTCTTACATATTTTTTAATTTTTTCATTAGTATTTGGGCACTCCGACATGCTAATATCCCACCTTTTTATCCATTTGTCATTTTGCTTCCTCCAAGTGTTCTTTCTTCTAGTTAAATGTTCCTCCACAATTAATCTAGGCCACCTATGGCTCTTCACATTTTGAATCTATTGAGGTAGCTTAATAACCAAACCATCGCCGATGCCTCTAACGGGAAGGACCCCGATTCAGCTAGCAAAATCTCATATGCAACTGAATTCTTGACTTTGAGACTATTGATAATGAAGTGCTTCTCAATTCTCTCTATCTACTTCCATTTCTAATCTGGCATACTGCTACCCCAAATTTCACACCCGTATAGAATTATCAGGGTAACCAAGAAATCGAAGAGTGTTCTCTTGGTCTTCCAATCCCATAACTCTGCAATCCTACACCTATTTTGAAGAGAGTACATCATTTTCCATCCTCCTTGAATTCTTCTTACTCTACAAGTTTCCCAGCTAAGCTTGTAGTGAAAATCAAGCCCGAGGTACTTGTACTCCTTGACTATCTCCAACAGGTTGCCTTCAAAGGTAAAGTTAAATTGCTTCTTTTTTCTTTTCAAAAAGAAGATCATTACTTTGGTTTTGCTAGTATTCACCTACATTCCAACCTCATGAAAAAAAGTTTCAAGTGCTCTCAAATGTTCCCTCAAGCTGCTAGTTATTTTGGCAATTAATATGAGATCATCCGCATAAAGAAGCAGTTTTATAACATACTTAGCTAGATGAATCCCCTCCCCACTCTCTTTATTTAACCATTCTTCTAATTTATCAATGTAAAGTCCAAATAAAGTTGGTGAAAGTAGATAGCCTTGCTTGACACCTATATCACTACCAAAACACTCTGACATTCCATCACTAGTTCTGATTTTAGCCTTTACTTGTTCATACAATCTATGGATAGAAGCTCTAAGTTCATCTGGAATCCCCAACTCCTTCATCCTATTCCAAAGTTTGTCACGAGGAATCGTGTCAAAGGCTTTTTTGAAGTTCACAAAGCAACAAAAGGCCTTGTCCCCCTCAATGTTCCATATTTTTTCAATCAAGAACCTAAGTGTAGCCTCATGATCAATAGTAGAGTGCTTCAGTCTAAATCCAGCTTGACCCTTAGCTCTTTTTCCTACTTTTTCTGCCCACCTGCTAATTCCACGCTCTATCATGCTTTTGAAGAGTTTACCAAGAAGGGGATTAACCATGATAGTGCGATAATTTGAGGGGTTATTAGTATCCCCACTTTTGAAGATAGGGATAACCACACTAGTCGTCCACTCTTTTAGGAAGTCCTCTTGGATGACCCTATTGAAGATGTGCTTGATATGAGGTGCCAATACCTCTATATCCCACTTTAAGTGCTCAGCTTTTAGCCCATCAATATCTTGTGCTTTCCCACTTGCCAATTATTTTATGCCTTGAATAACGTCTTCAGTGTTGAAAAGTTTTGTATTCACATAGATTATTGGGGGTCTATGTTTATCTTGGTCCCTCTCATACAGTAACTTCGCATACTCAAGACATTGGTCTCCTATGATATTGTTTTCTATTTGTTTCTTCTTTTGACGTAGCTCTTTCCAAAAGCTTTTAGGACTATTTTTTCTGAGGGCAATTAGCTCTATTCTTATGTTGTTTACATACTTCTCTTTCTTATTTCATAGCATCTTTTCATACTCCTTCTTATGCTCTTTGTCCATACCTCTTTTTCATAGATTTATTTTTGCTATCTTGCATTCTTCGTTGAACCATGGGTTTTCCAAGAAGGTATTTCTTGTTCCTCTTTTGGCTCTAGCTCTCTTTCAGCCATTTAAGGCCTTGTGCATTAGAGGGGATCAACATGTTCTCTCTAAGAACTGATTCTTTAAGTTAGTTATCTTTTCTTTGTGGTCACTGAAAAGTTGTTTGATTGTAGCTCTAAAGATTTCCTGAATCTCATGATTTAGGAGGATTTTACCTTGGGGAGTTGTCTTCTTTTGGCTAAAGTGGACTTGTTCTTCCTATTATTTCCTTATGTGAATGTTCACCTTAATATGAATTGGATTATGGTCTGACTTTAGCTCTATGGCATTGTCCCCAATCACAAATTCCACCAGCTTTGGGGTATAGCTTTGCGAGCAAGTAACATAATATACTACACTTTGGTTGTTGTACGTTTTGTAGGTGATCTTTCCTAATTCTGGCCATGCTCTCATACCATTGCAGATGACCATGTTGTAAGAACTACAAAACCCCAAGAGTTCTACCCTGAAGTGTGAAACTACACCCTTGTTGTCTTGTGAAACCCTATCCCAAAGATGATCATTCTCTTCCTCTAACCATAGAGGGTTATCTTTCTCTATGTTGTTGTTTTTTGGATTGAGAGCTTAATTATTTATAGTTCTTGCATTAAAGTCACCAATTATTACCACTTTTCCCATGTTACTAAAAATAGAAATATCTTTTTTAGCGCTGCATATGGATCTTCTCAATCTAGATTCCTTTTTTTATAAAATTTTGATCCCTTTGGAGTGAAGTAGCATGCTACCATCCTTGTTGTGACTTGATTTTCTATAATTTTAAGCCATATGAGCCACTTGTTTGGATCTTCTTTCTCCACTTTTACGAAACTACCCCATTCCTCTTTAATTAGGACTAGCACTCCATCATGTCCCTTGCCACTATCAGTTCTTTCATTCCACACTAAAATCTTTTTATATCCTTCAAAATTTGGAATCCTACATCCATCATGTTCATGAGTCTCAATAAGGATGATAACATCCTTTCCCTTGGCTATGGGCCCCAGTCCAGGTCCTCTTCTCCATGGATACCCTCTACAGTTTGAACTTACCACTGTCAAATACTCCTAGGGGGCCCCAAATTCCTATTTCTTATATGTCATTTTGTCACCTACTTGGGCTTTGTCATTTTGTAGCCAAGCCCATTTTCCTGCATCTCTTACTACCTTTGGTTTTTCCCACTCTTTCCTCCTTTCTTCCTATTGTACTATTGTAATGTCCTCATCAATGCAAATTTGTGTGCCTTTAAAGAATCTTTTATTCCTTAGTATCATGTTTTTGTCCTCTATGATCCTCAAGGTGACTCTCACATGTCTATTTTTGCCTCTTCCTGTCCATCTTCCAATCCTATTTGCTTGTTGTATGACTCTGACCATTGAATTTGATCGTTAAAAAAGTCTCTTGTCAACCCCTTCGTGGTTCCCTTCTCACCATAGTCTTTTAGTCCTTTTATGATGATATTGACAGCCCTATTATTTCTATTTTTCTATTCCCTTATCTGTCTTCTGACCTACTCTTCTATGAGTTCCCTTTGCATGTTTAAAGGTCCTTTCACTACTTGAGACTTGGATTTAGCCTCTTCTATTTGTTCTCTTAATTGTTTTTCTTTTATCTCCATGCTGGCCATTGTTGATTGGATCTCTTTTATGTGGCAGTTCGTGCTTCCCTCCACCACTTCTATCTTACCTTCCTCTTTTGTTTTCCTTTGGTCTAGTAGCTGCCTTGTTTCTCTTAGCTCTTTCTCACCTCTTTCCATGGAATTTTGAAGGTTATTTACCTACTCTTTAAGCATCTCATTTTCCCTGATTAATATCCTCTTAGTTTTTATTACCTCTTTCCACTTGCTATCCTTGACTTGGCCTCTTTTTTCAAGGGATTGAAGTCTTTTTTTCAAGATCATTAGCTCGCTGACATACAACTCTAATGACCATGTTAGTGTGTTGTATTAGGGCTATAAATATCATTGTGGTTTTGACTACCTTTAGTCCTATCCTCAGAACCTACTGGTTGGTTTATGTATGTAGTTTTCTTTGTATCTACTCCTAATCCAAACTCTGAGTTCTCCTTTCCCTTTCCCTTATCTTGTTCAGTTAGTTCTTCTTGTGTTTGTTGATTTCCTACTACACTTCCCAAGGTCTTGATTGTAGTTTTGGGATAGATGGTTGTGAATTTTCCCTTTCTTGCATGCTTCCAGATTCTAGTTTTTCTACGCCTCAATATCCCATTGTATTATTTCTCATTTACATAAACACATTGTTCTCCTGTCTTTGAAATGTTGGCGTGAGGGTACCCCACCATGTAAGCCCATGCATCCCTAGTTTCTCCTGTCTGAGCAATAATGCTGGAATAAAAAAGGTTTCCTGAAGGGTCTATTAGGAAGTATGATGAGAGATTAAACGGTATAATAAAACCCCCCAAGTTATCCTTTCCATCATAGGTCTCTGGTTATGCCTACCTCCCATAACCTGCACCATAGTTTCCTCATTCCCTGTGTCACCCCCCAACAAGGTTGGGATTTCCATCTGCAAGGCGTTATTTAAAGTTTCAAGCCCCTCTATAACCTCCGCTGGGTCTCCTGAATCTACTGGGTTAGTATTATTTCCTATGAGCCCTGTCATACGACCCCACCCCTATTTTGAGACTTTGTTTGCTGTGTAAAAGACCCCACCATAGGCTGTCGATTGTTTTATGATTTGTAGTTTGGATTGTTATTTATTTTTTTTTTGCAGTTTTAGAACTTTCATTTGTAGTTTTAAACCCTGTTTGATAGAATGTCGAAACTTTTTATATTCTTTCTAGTTTGCAAAAGACAGGATAAGGAGACACTATAGATTAAAAGAAGGATGTAAAGGACACCCGACCGGGTGGGGCACACCTGATTTTTGCCGTCACCGACCTGACCAATCTCTTAAAAAATGCTCCCCGCTTAGTTTTCAACTATTTCCCACTACTCCCACCAGGTTTTTGTCAGGGTTTTGCCAAGGTTTTCACTACTCCCACTGAGAGGTTGGAATTTGAAAGCATACTTTCCAATACAGTCTGCTCACTATTCAAACCAAAAGTAGTAGGTAAGGGAGAGGGGCTAGTATCTGCCCATGCCCCAATAACCGCTATGTTTTTGTGCACCCTACCCCCAATAAATTTTTTAAAAAGAACCATTACATGTAAAAAGAATACCTAGTAAATTACCACATATGCACCAATACATGTTCACAACTGCATGTGTATTCTACCATTGCAAAAAACTAACACACATGCTCTTCCACTTGCATTTACAAGACAATTTGATGCAAATTGGAGAACTTCCAATTTAAATATACACTCTATTGTTTTTATTACAATAGGTCATGTTTATAAAAAACCACCCATTTGGACATTAAATAAAGTCAAACTGGTCACATTCACATACTTTTATGCACATCGATTGGTACTTAAGGTACCATAAACACACAACACTACAATTCCAAAGGGCTATCAATCACACATTCTCCCATATTTGCTATCACATTTTCCCCCCACTTGTTGTCACATTCTCCCATACTTGCTATCACATCCACTTGCATCTACACAAACACAATATGGTGTTAGGCTCCCCATCCAAGCATAAATTAAATTAAAAATAAATAAACCAGTTTAAATTAAAAAATTGAGATTAATAAACCACATCATCGAATACAATAGCTTGTACACATTTAATCAAATTCAAATCTCAACAACCAAATTCAATTCTGCATATCATAACATTGAATACAATAGCTTCTATGCACTTATTCAAATTCAAACTCACCAACCAAATTCAATGCATTCCTTTTTCAAATATCAATCCATTATAAGATGAACATTATGCAGTGTAGAGATTGTTTTAAGCATAAAATTCTTGAAGGAGCACTGCAAACCCTATCTGCCGCCAAGAGGAATTTTGCAGACTTCCATATTTAGGTTTAGGTTGGTACATAACCTTCTTATATTCCTTCCTCTTTATACTATGTTTCCTTTTGTTTTTTTGTCTTTTACTTCCTCTTTATGCTATGTATCCTTTGCTTTTTTGTGTATTTTTACTTCCGCTTTATGCATATGTTAAATCTATAAAATCTATATTAATGTAAATGCATATGATATATTTTTTGTCTTTTACTTCCTCTTTATGCATGTATCATCCATATTAATGTTATATTAATGTTACATTTGTTCATATGAACCAAATGTAATATCTGTTCATATGCCATCATTAAATATGTTAATATGAAGTAAATGTATCTATTACTATTAATGTTAAATCTATAACTTGTAACTTTCAATATGAAATAAATGTATCTGTTAATATTAATGTTAAATCTATTGAAAGTCCATATATATATATACCAAGGGTTTCCATGTATATATAAATGTTTTAAATATAAACCAATGGTTTCCAAATGTACATTTATATATTATGATCCTTCAATGTATATTTACTGCACTATACACATCTACAGTAAAATTAAATCTATATATTCAGCATACTATACTAACCAAGAGTAATATTAATATCGATATTACAGAAATATATTAATATTACTATTGGTTAATTTACTGAAACCTATATTTATATAGGTTTATTTTTTAGTGTAGGTGTATATTCTGCATTAAATACATTCTGAGACATTTTCAGCAGCATTAGAAATAGTTTCAGTAGCATTAGGAATCAGTTTCACTTTATTTTGTGATACAGTTTGAGTATATATATATATATATATATATTTTCAACCACTTTATATATTTATAACCCCATAAATGAAACAGGTTTAAACTTTACTGTAGATGTATACATAGCTTTAAGCTTTACTATAGATGTCTTATTAGGTTCAGCGTACTAAGCAAATGAAATAGGTTTCAACTTTAGTGTAGATGCATACATAGGTTTAAACTTTACTCTAGATGTGTAATTAGGTTCAATGTACTAAGCTTTTGAAAGACCACATTGTCCAAGATAAGGATTTGCTTTATAAAAAATATATTCTCATAGCCTCTGAAATATGGACTTGACATTTTAGTTAGCCTTCAAAATATGGATTTGACATTTCAATCTTCTTTGATATTTGAGATCTTGAGAAATTGAATTAGAGCCCGTGAACCAATTGCCTTTCCATCCTATAAAATCCCTTGGATAGGATGAACTCTCCAAACACGCAATGCAATGGAGATGGCCAGTGGATGTGCTTGCCTACAAGAACAACACAAGACCCAAATCAAGCAATTGTTCAATGTTGGTTCAGACCAACTGGTCACTACAATCTAGCAAGTTGTAGGAATGCAACACTTCCAAGGAGGGCATATATGTGACTACATGATCTATGAAAAAATCTTCTCCACAGCAATCCAAATTCTAGGCAACAAAAGTCATAGAAACAACCTAGCCAACAAGTTCGTGAAGGAGGAACACAAAGACACTGTGACCAATGCCATCTCCTATTTCGATGAGTTTCCAAAAGAAAGTATGATTGGAGGTGTGTTTGAAGTTGAGGCTCTCAAAAAATAAAATGTGACAACAACTCTAAAATTATTCTGAGAAGGAATACTCAGAAACAATCTAGAAACATTTCAATTTTATGTGAGTAATTATGGTGACTTGCTCTCTCCTACACACATTAAGAGAGCAAGTGAAGTGGCTCAAGGCCTTCAGGTATTGATCCACTAGAAGCCATAGTGAAAGTCTATGGTGGTAAATCTTCAGCATTGCTTTTTTGTATTATTTAACAAGTAGTAGTACAATATGATAAAAAAACTATATAAAGGCTTTTATTTTATGCAAATGTTGCTACATGCAAACATATATCTATTTATAGTATGTATCTCCTACATTAGTAGACATGATTTAAAAAATTTCTGTTGGACATAGATATCATTTCTCCTTGTGATTTCAACACTGCTTTCATTCCATTCTGTTGGTTTCATACGATATTGTTTATACGATCATTATATAGTTGTTTACCTTTGTTTTTGTCTCATACAACTCGTGAGTTGAGTATTGATATGTAATTTTGTTATTCACATCTAAATACATATTCATCTACACACCGATATATATATATATATATATATATATATATATATATATATATATATATATATATATATATATATATATTCAACTACACATCGAAAACCTAATCATTTTACTAACTTGAGTTTACCATTTAAAAAAAACATTAAATTTGAATAGCATAATATACAACCTATTTTGTCTTAGACAACCCTTGTGCTGTGATTATTTCACTGTACAGAATAATAAACTGTTATATAATGAGGGTTTTATTTTACACATATAGATGGGTTCATATATGTTTAAGGGTATATCTTTTGCAGTGGTATTCTTACCTATTATGTCTAAGACAACCATTTCAGGTTGGCATTTAGCATATAATGGGTAGCTTCATTCAATAGATTAAATCATGTCTGTTAATATACTATATATATGTGTGTGTGTGTGTGTGTGTGTGTGTGTGTGTGTGTGTGTGTGTGTGTGTGTGTGTATTTTTCAAGGTTCATTGTCAACGTTTGAGAATTTGATCATATCATTGTCAACGGTTAAGGGTTTCATTATATTAGGGTTGCAAATGCTTTGAATCCTATAGCTTTGTCTCCATAATAATTTTAGAGTCAGATTCTTCCCAATTTTGACCGAATATATATTTATTAATTATTGTTACATTAAATATTTACAATTGTTTTTCTATGTTCTAATATAATGTATTGAGGGTTTCATTTTATATACTCTATCGAGGGTTTATATAAAAAGTTTCTACATATATTTAGATTACACTGTTAATGAACTATATATATATATATATATATATATATATATATATATAGATATATATATATATATATATATATATATACATGTCTATCTATTGACATATGTATATCTATTGACATATGCATATATGTATACATATCTATATATCTGTATACATATCTGTATATCTATAGACATATGTAGATCTATAGACAAATGTATATTAATATACATATGTATATCTATAGACATATGCAGCGTAGACAGTGGAAACATTTCAAGCTGGTACTTAACATTTCAGTATTTTATAATTCTAGAAATACCTGTTGGGATGATTAGTCCAATTTGTTTGTTAAACTTTGCTACATCTTTTCCAGTTGTTTACTACATGGGTAACTTCATTGAATTGATTAAATCATGTCTATTACTGTACTAATTATATATTGGAAACACATAATGATGAAACCCTTAAACATTGATATGGCACAGTCTAAGATGGAATAACACAATGGAACATTACAAAATGGAACACGTTATGTTTACCATCCATGCCACTGCAATAATGATGCCTCAATTTGTTTTCAGTCATTGCATTAAGGATTCCATTATTTCTACAAATCAATTCTAGTACTGATTATGTTTGCATTTCTTGTAGGTGTATAGATACTTATGGATCGAGGTAAAAAGGGGAGGAGAACTTCTGGAAGGAGGATTGTCAGAGTACCTCGGGGGGTCAAGTTTCCTAATGTGGTGTCTGGGGACAAAGATACACATACCATAGAACTAGATCAGGTTGCTGTGGAATGTATATTTCCCTCTGCACATACAAAGGATTTGGAAACCAATACAGACTGCCTTCAAACTACTGTTGTGGAAACAAGTTCTTCAAGGTTGAACAGAAGTATATGGACAAACAATGACATCTAGAGTGCTATGACTGATGTCAAGATAAACATATCTCAATCAGAGCAGCTGCAAAGAAGTGGAGAGTGTTTACTAGTCGTTTGAGGTCCTAGTTACTAGGCCTCATGAGCACCAGGGGGCCACCGACCATCTTGACTGATGAGGAGGAGGCAGAAATAGTTCAATGGTGAAAGGACATAGCTAACATAGGCCATGGGCTTGAAACTTCACAGCTGAAATCTATTCTGGCAGATGTCATTCAGTCTAGGCCAAATCCTCTCACAGATGGGATGCCAAAGAGGTCATGGGAGGAGGGATTTAGGAAAAGGCATCTAGATCTAACTATTCACACTGCACAAGGTGTGGACACCAATAGAGCCATTCTGCTAAGGCCAAGCATAGTAAATGCATTCTACGACAATCTGGAAAATCTTTACAAGACACATCAGTATTGGTCTAGCAGAATATGGAACTATGACAAAATTGGGGTACAAACTAGCAGGAATTGTGAAATGTGGGTACTAGAAAATTTGGGATCCTGCTGTGTGCCCCAACTCATCTTGAAAAGTAGGGAGTGGATTACTATTTTGGCATATGTTATGCATTAGGTTGCAGTATACCTAGTTTTCATCTATTTAAATCTAAAAGGCATATCAAAAACTACATAGCAAACTGTGAGCCGGGTGCATGCATGGCAGCTCAAGAACATGCATAGATGACGAAAGAACTATTTCTAAATTGACTACAGCATTTTGCTACATCTATCTCCGGAGGGTTTTCACCAACCCATAGAGATCTTCTAATATTTGATGGTCATGGTAGGCATATTACCTTCAAGACCATAGAAGAAGCGTGGCATTTAGGGATTGACCTCATTACCCTCCTAGCACATACAAGCCATAGATTGTAGTCACTAAATGTGAGTATTTTTTCACCATTCAAAAACTATTTCAAAAAGCAAAGGTCTGCATGGATGGCAAGCCACCCGCAAATAGAAATTGGAAGAGAAGAGTTGGCCACTCTTGCTAGCAAGGCATTCAATAAGGCCTTGACCCCTACCAATATAATTAGTGGGTTTAGAAAAATAGGCATATGGCCACTGAATAGGTCTATGCTTCAAGAAGACATGAGGCCAAATGATGGCTTCCAAATATCAAATGAAGACAGTCAAGATTTTATGGCCACTGCACCAGAGAATCTAGCCTTAGCAGTGGATGAGGATCCCAAGGTAATTGCACTAGAAACCTTCTTGTAATTTGTTGGATATACAAATGCACAAGTTGAGGAATTCATCAGCACATACAATAAAAGTGGAAGTGTACAGAATTGAATAGAAGTACAAGAAGAATGCACTTAAATGCTAGGAAGTCAAATAGTTTCTAGTGCTACTGAAATTCTACAGCCACTTCCTAATGCTACTGAAACTATTTCTAATGTTGTTGTTAAAGTTCTTAATGCTTGTGATATTGTTTTCAATGTTGTCGATATAGTTTCTAATGTTGTTGATAGAGTTCCTAATGCTACTAATACAATTTGTAATATGGAAGGTCTTAATTTGCCAACTCAAGTTAGCCAACTAGAATGGATGGCTGAAGCTGCTAGAAACATGGGGATATAAATAAATTTCAATCAAGATGATGTCGGCCTTTCAATGCCTTCACCACCAGATCATGATCTACCTGACATCATACAAGTTACTTCACTACTGCATCAAATTGCGATCCACAAATTGAGGACATTGCAAAAGAAGAAGAATGCATAGGTGATTTAGAAAAAGATTATGTGCCTTGCACCCAAGATAGTGAGTTACAACCACAGCTAGTTAGTCAATTTCTCAAGCTCCCAATTCGAAGGGTATAGGCAAGGGGTGGTAGGAATAGGACTAGGGTACTGCGTTTAAGTAGGCAGTCCCATATCTTAACATTCGATGCATACATTGAAATGTTCAACAAACAGGAGAGGGAGAAAGCTCGTCAGGAAGAGTTATAGCTGATGAAAAAGGAATAGATGTTGGAGATGAAAGCTAAAAAAAAAGTCCAACAACAAAAGAAAGAGAGAAAGAAATTGGAAAAACTGTTAAAAAAATAAAGAGCAACAGAAGAAAAACAGGAGAAGGAAATCTAGTGTGAGCAAAAAGAGTGCTCAGGGGACGAAGACAGCAAAAAAGAAAGAAAACCAATTAGTAAATGAGAGACCATTGAGTACCTGAAATTATCCTCTACCGGGGCAACATCCCATTGTAATGGACATGTTTTCCATCTTGAGCCCAGCCTTTGCAGCTCTAACCAATCTGCAAGCAGGCTTTACCTTAGGAAGCTCAAATGAGTTGCTTGTAAATAGAGATTCTAATCAGGGTTTGCTTGCCTAGATTGCTGCATCACTACAGACTATAACTGAGCCACTCAGTTTAACTCAGACTGCAAATGAATGTGCTACTACAAAACCTGAACAACCTATTCCTTTTCCTAGATTTATGGAGAATTGAATAAGAAGGTTTTTTTTATGGAGATACTTGACATTAGTGAAATTTTTATGCGTATATCTCATTTAGTCATCTCCTTATGTAATATTTTATGAAAAAAAGGAACAGATTGATGTCATGTTTATATGTTTGTATGTTTGTAACTAATTTGGAAACAAAGCAATAGATTGATGTCATGTCTATCTATTGATCTTTTTGTAATATTTTTTAAGAAAGGAACATATCGATATGATGTTTATATTTTTGTATGTTTGTAACTGTTTTGGAAAAAAGAAAGAGTTCAATGGTTATTTTTGAAATATCTATGTGTTGATCTCATGTTTGTATGTTTGTATGTTTGTATGACTGTAACTATTTTTGAAAAAAAAAAAAGACTTGAATGGTTTCTTAGCATGGTACTACAAGTTGTCTACTTAATTTGCTTGTAGTAGCCTGTTGTTTTAGCATTCTGTTCACATAATTTTACCTTAATTGAAATCATTAAAGTATCCAAATAAATTTAGTTCCATTTAAGCAACAAGGAAATTTAAACTATTGAAAGGAACCTAAATTAAAGTATTGTAAATTGATTGATTGATTAAAAATAAAAAAGAAAATGATTGAAAAGAACCTAAAATTAAAGTAAAGTAAATTGATTGATTAATTAAAAGTAAAGTAAAGGAAAATGATTGAAAAGAACCTAAAATTAAAGTAAAGTGATTGATTGATTAAAAGTTTAGTAAAGGAAAATGATTGAAAAGAACATAAAACCACTATGAAGAAAAACCTAAGGCCTAGTGGGTCATTGCCCGAGTAAAGTCTTATAAGACTTTACCTGAATTGATTGCTCCTAATCAAAGGTGTTTTAGAAAGTATTGACCATGGTTGTATGCATGCAAACATATAAATGATAATCAAAGCAATACCAAACATACATCATAAACAAAATCATTAAAATGAACTGCAAGTGCATCTATCTAAACGCATCATTCCATAAGATGTAATAAACAGAAAATGGTAAATGTATTGTTCCATTTATATTACATATCACATGTATATATATGTTTGTGTATATATACACATAAACATATACATACATATATACATTTGTGTGTATATATATATATATTTGTATATACATACATACATATTACATATATATGTTAATTATTGTAAATAGATAAGATTAAAAATATCAACTGCATTCAGGTATTTTAATTTTAATATCACACTAAAAAGAAAATGCATTGTTTCTTTACACATTCATATTATCGTCTTGCATTTAATATATATATATATATATATATATATATATATATATATATATATATATATATATATATATATATATATATATATATATATATATACATATATATATATGATTATGTGTATATATACACATAAATATAGATAAACATATACATATGTACATACATACATATTACTTATATATGTTGATTATTGTAAACATATAAGATTGAAAATATCAATTGCATTCAGGCATTTTAATTTTAATATCATACCAAAAGGAAAATGCATTATTCCTTTACACATTCATATTATCGTCTTGCATTTAAATCCATTAATAATAAATGTTTATTAATCCGAACATAATATTTATTTGTCCATAATTATCCTTTTACTTTTAAATCAGAATGAACTAAAATGCATAGTTCAATTTATATTAGACATTAAAATACATTTACATATATTACATATACACATGTTATGTACATGTATATATAGATAGACATATACATATAGATATGTATATAGATATATATATACATATAGATGTATATGTATATATACATATACATGTATACATATAGATATACACATGTATACTTATAGATATACGTGGTTTTTATCTATTGAAATACAAATTTACATGAATTCATTAAATGATATCAAGGCATTCAAACTTTAGATTGACTGGAAATAGAAAATTCAATGTGCAATTTATATTACTTGTTCACATATGTATACATTCACTTTTACTTAACCCAGGAAATTAAATAATCACATGCAATAATTGCAAAAGAAGATTGTATATAATAATGCATGCGAGAAAAATATTCCATCAGAGCCATCAGAGAAAAATATTCCATGAGTAGTGGTGTGTTAACAAACACAATTGCATAGTATAATTCGTCAACGAGTGTTTTAAGTAAAGTCTTATAAGATTTTACCTTCATCGAGTGCTCGCATTACAAGGTGCTCTACAAACCTCTCACATGCCTGTAATCATATAAAATGAAAAGTTAGGTAGTAACAAACAAACATCAAATCATCCAAATAATCTCATGCATATGCAAAAAAAAATATAAATTGCATTCAGACATTTTAATTTAAATAATAACATGTAATTGCAAAACAAGACTATATAATATTGTAGCAGAGCAAATATTCCATCAGAGCCATCAGGGCAAAATATTCCATGAGTAGTGGTGTGTTAACAAACACAAATGCATAGTACATTTCGTCAACCAATGACATAAGTAAAGTCTTATAAAACTTTACCTTCATCAAGTGTTCACAATGCAAAGTCCTTTGCAAACCTCTCACATGCTTGCAATCATAGAAATTATATCCCGGGTAGTCATTCGCATAGTAATGAACAAACATCAAATCATTCAAATAAATTGAAGCAGTGCAATGATACAACTATGTATTGCAGACATGTATAGTGATACATATACATATATGTATACATAATAAAAATATAGTATCCATATATGTGTATATATCATTTATATCCACTCCTCCACTAAAAATTAACACAGTTGATCCCTTTTGTAGTTAGGGTAGGTTTAAAATAGGTTTATTAACACCACACCATAAATCAAGTTGGTGGA
This sequence comes from Cunninghamia lanceolata, assembly GCA_027924645.1. Taxonomy (NCBI): domain Eukaryota; kingdom Viridiplantae; phylum Streptophyta; class Pinopsida; order Cupressales; family Cupressaceae; genus Cunninghamia; species Cunninghamia lanceolata. Next base: position 3,407,912 of record BSBN01000649.1, on the reverse strand, counting down.
GCCTTAGAACTTACCCACCCATTTCCTAAACCTGCTGACAACACTCTGATGCGTTTAATAACATATTTATAAATTAAACCAACACCTTTATTTTTGTTCATCCATGATAAGGTGAATGTGGTGGTATGGACGACAAACATAATGTGTTTGAATTTATATAATTTATGCGCGCGCACACACACGCGCCCACACACACACACACATATATTATGGCATATATATTTAGTTTTGAGGGTGCATTATAAATGTTTAAGAGTTTCAACAATTTCTAGCAAACAATTAGAAAAGATGTAGCAAAGTTCAGCAAACGAATTGGACAAAATTCCCTACAGAGTTTGAATTGTAGATGTATTTCTATAATTGTAAAATGCTGAAATGTGAAGTACTAAATTGAAATTTTAACTTTTTCTATGCTACATATGTCTATAGATATACTTATGTATATAGGTATACATGTGTAAATATATACATATATATATACAAATATATACATATAAATATACATATGTATATTTATATGTACAAGTATACATTATCTGACATGATTTAATCAATTGACTGAAGGTGTAAAGTTTAGTACAAACAAATTAGACTAAATCTGAATATAGATGTGTTGCAATTGTAAAATTCTTAAATGTTAAGTACCAGACAGGTTTTACAGCAATCCTTCAAGAAATTTATGCTAAAAACAATGTCTACGCTACATAATGTTCCTCTTATAATGGATCTAAATTTGAAAAAAATGCATTGAAATTAGTTGTTGAGTTTAAATTTAATTAAATGCGTAGAAGCTATCGTATTTGATGATATGATAAGTAGAATTGAATTTTATTGTTGAATTTGAATGTTAAAATATTAAGTACCAGCCTAAAATGTTAACACTATCTAGGCTGCATATGTCTATAGATATACATTTATACACACACAGATGCACATAGACACACATATGTCTATCAATATACATATATCTATCTATAGATATACAAATGTTTATCAATATACATGTTAATACATCTACATATGTAGATATGTATAGATATACAGATGTGTATACAGATATGTAGATATGTATACATATATGTATAGATATGTATACAGATATACATGTCTATAGATATACATATGTATATAGATAGACATGTATATATATACAGTACATTAACATTCTAATCCGAATATATGTAGAAGTTTTTTATCTAAACCCTGGATAGATTATATAAAATGAAACCCTCAATATATTATATTATAACATAGGAAAATAATTGTAAATATTTAATGTAACAATAATTAATAAATAGTTTTTAGACAAAATTAGGAAGATTTTGACTATAAAATTATTAATGAGACAAAGCTGTAGGATTCAAAACATTCGAAACCCTGATATAATGAAACCCTTAACCGTTGTCAATGAACCTTCAAATATATATATACATGATTTAATCTATTAAATGATGCTGCCCATTATATGCTATGTGCCAACTCGAAATGCTTGTCTTACACAAAATAGGTAAGAATACAACTATAAAATATATACCTTTAAAAATAAACGAAACCATTCTAAAACATAAAAGTTTCATAAAGGTATAATTATGTGAACAGAATGCTAAAACATTATTCGATCAAAATTGGGAAGAATAATGTGAATAGAATGCTAAAACATGGTGAATGTTAACCATTATAAGCTTTTTATGTAAACTAGGAATAGACTATATAAAATGAAACCCTCAATATATTATTCAGTCAAAACTAGAAAGAATCCGACTGTAAAATTATCATGGAGACAAAGCCGTAGGATTCAAAACATTCCAAGACCTGATATAATGAAACCCTTAACCGTTGAGAATGACATGTTGAATCCCTGCAATGATGAAACACTTAACCGTTATGAATGATATGATGAAACCCTTAACTGTTGTCAATGAACCCTCGAAAATAAATACCCTTAAAAATCTAATTACCCATTTGTATGTATATACTTTTTATATAAACCCTGGATAGATTATATAAGATGAAACCTCGTATTAAATTAAAACATAGGAAAACAATTGTTAATATTCAATGTAACAATAATTAAAAAATATTATTCGGTCAAAACTGGGAAGAATTTGACTGTAAAATTATTGCGGAAACAAAGCCGTAGGAATCAAAACTTTTGAAACCCTTAACGATTGACAATGATATGATGAAACCCTTAACCGTTGATAATGAACCCTAAAAAATAAAGTATACCCATAAAAATATACGAACCCATTTGTATATATTAAAAAAAAACTCATTATATAACAGTATATTTTTTTGTACAGTGAAATTATCACAAGCCAAGGGTTGCCTCAGACAAAATAATGAAACCCTTAACTGTTGACAATGAACCCTCAAAAATAAGGTATACCCATAAAAATATACAAACCCATTTGTATGTATAAAAAAAAACCCCTCATTATATAATAGTATATTCTTTTGTACAGTGAAATTATCATAAGACAAGGGTTGCCTCAGACAAAATAATGAAACCCTTAACCGTTGACAATAAACCCTCACAAATATATACCCATAAAATATACGAATCTATTTATATGTATAACAAAAAACCCTCATTATATAACAGTATATTCTTCTGTACAGTGAAATTATCACAAAACAAGGGTTGCCTCAGACAAAATAATGAAAAATCCAAAAGTAAATTACATGTGAGTATTCAAATCACGGGTTGTTTGAAACAAAAACGAAAGTAAACGATTGTATAATGCTTAGAAGCTTCTATAAAATGATTAGGCATTCGGTGTGTAGTTGAATATGTATTCGGACTTGAAAAAGCAAATTCCATACCAATACCCAAATCACAAGTAGCATGAGAGAAAAACGAAGCTAAAAGATTGTATAATGATTGTATAAACACCGTCGTATGAAACCAAAACAATGGAGTGAAAGCAAAGCTGAAATCACATGGAGAAATGATGTTAACTCGTTCCTACACGGAGATGGATCTGCATGGAGAGCGACAGTCGGCGGACACAATCAAATCCTCACCTTTCCATCGCACCATGGAGAACAGGGAAAGCAGTCGGTAAAATGATTAAGTTTTTGGTGGAAAGTGGAATATGTATTCAAACCCGAACGATGTTTGATGGATTTAATGTTGTTTTTCGTCCGCGCCTAAGCAAACACGTTACCATGCATGTTGTCGTTTAAATCTATGTTCGAATAATCTTTAAAGATGTAAGGGGACGCAACAATGGGTGTGGGGATGTTTAGGAAGGGGGTGGGTAAGTTTGAAGGCCCCACTAACGTGATTTATGGTGGGGTGTTAATAAACGTATTTTTAACCTACTTTAACTATAAAAGTGATCAAGTGTGTTACCTTTTTATTGAAGGGGTGAATTTTTTTGGGGGCCATGGCGAGCGGTTATCGGCACATCAGTGCACATGTATGGGGTGACATGTTGAAATGACCCTTTTTCGACCCATGTGCACATAACACATCCTACAAGGAAATGTATAAGTGCCCAGAAGCTGAAAGAATAGCTTTAAGCTCTTCACTCGCATACGAAAAAACTCAAAAAAAATCGTCGAAATTGGATATGTCTAACTATGTACTTGACGTGCGTGAAGTTAGGGTGTGCGGCTGCTAGCCCCTGTCCCTTAGTTGTTCCTCACAAAGTTTGTCCGCTCCCTATTCAAACCTTCACAGTCCGCTCACTGTTCGCAAATGCTTTTCCAAAGGGCAAAGCCACGATTTTCAAAAGGCGGTATACAGCATAATGGGTGTACAAATGCCTCGACTCCATGTGAATGATGTGACAGCAAATTCTCGCTTTTCCAGCGCTAATAGGAACACCATTATTTTATTTATAGGCACCAACTGGCAACAGCAAAAACTTCTTGGACCGTTCAACATACACCTATTACCAACGATAATAGCGTCTGCCCCCTTAACAGGTACCAAATATAGAAGTATACGGATGCCTGCAAGTTGAAGAAAAACTACTTTTATTTTTTCGTCTTGTTGAATTGACTGTCCAACTATCCCGTGTGCAAAATTATTTCTCAAACCTGTGACTAACAATGTATATTAGCTATCTTTGGCTACAGCTTAACCGGACCTAGAAAGGAAAACCTTGTGAAAGGACATTTGTAGCAATGATATATTTGGAAGAGCTCACTTGTGTTACAGAATAGCACAGAAGGTTGACCGGGAATGAGGACTGACTAGTGCTGGCCAACTTCAATAGTTATTTGGGCTCCTCGTTCAATCTGTTCCTTCCTATAAAGTGGGAGGTGTAGCATTGTTGGCATATGCTAAAACATCCACACGTCACATTGATAGGCAGGGTCTCCGAAATAACACATGGACCAACAGTTGTTAGCTGATATCTGTTCTACAATTTGTGATGAGGGATGTGCTGTTAGTCATAGCGCATCTTCAAAACTTTGTTTACTTTCCTCTTCAGTTTCAATCAATGGCCCACCCATGCCATTCACTTACAATTATTTACCCTCTTCTTCTCTGCTGTTAGCCTGTTAGCATCATGCAGAAACCGTCCCCTGCCAACATAGTGGACATGGATACCCATATTTATATCAATATATTCCCATAGAGATCTAACTTTGCGTTAAAATCATCTATCTTCTTAGGATCTCCGCCGTATAACCAAACCCTTTCACACTTGCTCAACATTTCATCAAATCCCTGTAAAACAAAAGCCGAGCGTTTCTCTATACTTACGTTGGGAAACATCTAAACGTAACTCGATCTACCTTACCTCGACATGCGGAAAGAGAATGGTGAGGTAGGATGGCTCATGCATTTGAGCGATGACATTAGAATGCGCATCTGACGAAAGCTTTTTTTCCAGAAATAGCCAAGCTTTGGATCCCAACTTTGCCACCAAAGGAATGACATCCGTGGTAGAAATGCAACCTCAAGGAGCCAAGCTGACAGGTATGGGCATTTCACAGAAGCTCGTTCTTTCCCTAGAAAATCTAGTTACAGTTGACTGCTCCATCATCCATGGATCTGCAATTACTACCCATGGCATCCTATCTGCTAGCTACTTGTACTTTGATTCCAATGTACAAATCTAGGGTGAGAGGATGGAATAAAAGATAAATCACTAGGTATGCCCAACCCCTAATCCAAGAGATATAACCAAATAAGATCAAATCTGGCGTGAGGGTAAAAATATGTGAAAAATTAGAGTACTATCAGATGTAAAATCTAAATTAGAAACCCTTAAAAAGGGTTGGGATGTGCCATATGAAACCGGGTCACTAAAATAAAAAGGAAAATAAACCTTCCTTAATGTAACCTAGGTTAATCTAATAAGTGCATTCAAATAAGCATAAATTAGCTAAAGTAAATAATGATAAGAATAAATTAGCTTAAGTAAATAATGAAAAGATAAAGATTAATAATTGGTGATTATTGAATATAGGAAATGTAAATATGTGAATAAATGTAGTTAGTTTAATAATTAAAGATAGTTCAAAAAAAATATGGACATGGATATAATGCATCTCAAAATTTAAAATAATAGTTAACAGATTGGTAATTCATTTAAGAATTATAATATTTTGTTGTGAGTGTGCAAGACCAAGTCTAAGTGTCAAGGACAAATCTACAATTATGATCTTGTTTTGTGCATACAAAATTTGATCTAAGTAATTTTTAAACTATTTTTCTTTATTTTTCGAAGGCTTTTTATCTCTTCTATGTTTCTTGATATCTAAAGGGTTACTAATATTGATAAATATCTTTGTTAGGTTATCATACGACCATGTCATGAAGGCTTTGTGCCTTGATTAACCCCTTGAAATTGAATAATATAAAAAACAACACTATTTATTCATGTCTAGAGTTATATTCATTTTAGAGAACTAATATAAGTGTGTAAGTTGGATGATTTCTCTTGATGAGCATATAATCTCCTAATCTTTAAATGATTAGAATGAGTTTTGAATACCTCTAAATACAAGGACATACTAACATATCACTCAAACTTGTGTTTAGGAAGAGTCAAAGAGGGAAGTCACTCAAAATTGAATTTAAAAATTGGAATTAGGGTAGGACAAATTTGCAAGTACGAGGGCAACCCTGCAAACTAGTTCTAGGAGAGCAAAGGGATTAGATCATGTGGATAGCATGTCCATGTAAATAAGTGCTAGCATAAAAGTCATAAATGAGTGGGCCGAGAAAATGTATAAGTGTGTAAATATGGGAAAGGGGATAAGTGGTAGGTGTATAGAAACATTTGTAAATGGTATCTAGATAACATAAGGCAAGAGACCCAAATTTACACAAAATTATACCATTTATTAATGTGTCTATGTATCAAAACACTCCTCTAAAAATAAACACAAAACTAAATGAGAAATGGTATGGTATACAAATTTCACCATTACAATGTGATAGAACATATTAATACAAATCAAGTACTACAACCAATATAATCATTTTAAAAGTTATTGCAAAAAATAAGGAACCGTTTTCAAAGTGAAGAATATTTTTTATATATATTGTCCATATTTTGTTGAATTTTAGAAAAATGTCATGAACGACGGTTCATAGATATAAAATAAACTTTAATTAGTTTTAATATAGTGAACGCACATTGGAGTAATGATAATTTGTGTGCTTATTAAAAAACTCAAAACAACCTACCTTCATTGTTACAACAAACAACATTTTATAAGAACCACGGCCCACAGATATAGCTAGAACATTCACTCCATAGTGAATATTTGCAAAAAAAAATTTCCTGAAAATCCAATCAACTATGATAGCTAACTTTAGGGCCAATTTAAATGGCTAACACCATGAAAGAAGCTGCTCGATATTCCTAACATGTGCAAAGTAGCGCACTCCCTACATGACAATCTATGACAAATGTATACAACAAAATGGTGTATACAATCTACCTCGACTCCTTGTGAACGAAGTCACATCAAATTCTCGCTTTTCCATGGATAATGTAAACACCCTAATTTTATTTGTAAACACGAACTGGGAACAGCAACAACTTCTTGGACCGTTAAACTTGTAACAACCATAATAGCTCCTGCCACATTAACATGTACTGAAAATAGAGGTACAAAGATGCCTGCAAGCTGAAGGAGTTTTTTTCTTCTTCTTGCTGAATTGATGGTTCCAACTATCCCAAGTGCCAAAATTAGTGGTAAAACATGTGACCCACAATGCATAAGCTATCTTTGGCTTCAGTTCAACTAGACCTTGAAAGGAAAACTGTGGAAGGAAATCTGTAGCAATAATATATTTGGAAGAGCTAACTTGTGTTATAGAAAATTGCACAGAAGGTAAACCGGGAGTGACAGCTGACTAGTGCTGGCCAACTCCAATAGCTATTTGCCCTCCTCGTTCACCTTTGTATATTCCTATAAGTCGGGAGACCCTTCCTATAAAGTGGGAGATGTAGCATTGTTGGCATACGCTAAAACATCCACACGTATCACATTGATAGGCAGGGTCTTCTTTATAGCACATTGAGCACCGGTTGTTAGCTGAGTTTTGTTCTACAATATGTGATGAGGGATGTGCTGTTAGCCATAGCGCATCTTCAAACCTTTTCTTGTCTTCCACTTGGAATTGTATACATGGCTTCTCCTCCCCACCCCTCTTGTCTTTCACTATCAACTCTATCCATGGTTCCTTTTCCCCTTTCTCTTTAGTTAGCACTTCCACTACCCCACATTCTATTGCTACTGATGAATTCTTTGAGCTTTCAATATTACTTGCTAACGTTTCCACGAGCTCTTTTCCTCTTCCTGCGAAGATGTTATTCCTAGTATCAACAATTGCTATCATCCACACAGTACCATTTCTTCTGGATAGGCAATCAAGAGACAGAAGAGCTAGCAGTAGCTTCTGTATGCTCCCTAAATTTGTCTCCTCCTCCTCCTCTCGAGATGCTCTCAGATACAGCAAATAATGTATGTGGTGCCAGAACCTTCTCATATTCTCGAAGGATAAGCTCGACCATGACAACTTACTATTCCCTTCCTGCAATGCTGCTTCTTTCTCTCTCTTATTCGACGACACGAACTCAGCATTATTTTTGTGCAGTGTAGCTTCTTCCTCTCTGCTGTTAGCATCATGCAGAAACTGTCCCCTGCCAACATAGAGAATCTGGATGCCCATTTTGATATCAATCTTTTCTGATACAGATCTTAACTTTTTGTTAAAATCACCAATCACTTTAGGATCTCCGCCGTATAACCACACCATTCTAGACTTGCTCAACGTTTCATCAAATCCCTGTAAAACAAAAGCCAAAGAGTTTCATTATACTCTTATCACTGTTAAGGATTAAGATTGTCTAGAAAATGATAGAATGTTTCTAGAGTTTTTTATAAGCTAGAACATTCATGGAGTTGTTCTAGAAAAGAACATTCTAAGATTTGTTATAGAAAAAGAAGATTCCAGGTTTAAGAGTTTTCTAGAAAGCTAGAAACTTCCAAGCTTCAATGGTTCTATAGCTATATATATGTGATTATAAAGAGCTGTTGTACACAACCTTTGGATGGTTGCTGGATATAGCATCCAGATAGCTATTAGATACAGCATCTGGATTGCTGCTAGACATAGCATTTTGGATGTGATGTATTGAAAGCTAGATAAATATATTTCTGAGTTATCTAACTCTGTTTTGCCCTGTTTGCCCTGTGTTCATTACTGTTGTTATAGTTACTTTTGGTGTTTTTGGGCTTATTTTTACATGGTATCAGAGCAAGTTATGGGTTAGAATCCCCTTGGGTAACGCTTAGGGGGTTGTTGGAAAAAAATATTCAGCTAGACTGTTTTCTTGGTTCAGTTAGAGGTTCAGCTAGAGATTCAGCCATGTTCAGCTAGAATATTTTCCAAGTTCAGCTAGAGGTTTAGCTAGACTCAGCTAGACGTTCAGCAAGAAATATTGCTAGAATGACTTGTTTGCAGGGTAGATGTGTTGCTAGAGTGATTTGTTTGCAAGGCATATATATTGTTGGAGTGATTTGTTTACATGGCTGGTATATTGCTAGAGTGACTTTTGTTCACATGGCAGTTATATTGCTAAAAATACAAGTTGGAACAAGCTAGAGGTATTATTGGTTGTGATGATGAAGATGACTTTTTAGCTAGACAAAAGATAAAGAGTGTTGAAGAAATATATATGCAAGGCTCAAAGATCCAAGGAAAGAGTGCTAGAGTTCTTATGGCCAAAGTATTGTGTATAAATGATCCAATCTCATATGAGCAAGCTAGAGGGAAGAAAGAATGGGAGCAAGCCATGAAAGAGGAAAATGATTGAAGAATGCTTGGTATGCTAGAGGTGAACATTAAGGGGGGATAGTAGTATAATGTTCCCCTCTCATTTGTATTTTTTCTGTGTTATTCTAGCCAATCTTAAGGGGGGATGTTAAGGATTAAGATTGTCTAGAAAATGATAGAATATTTCTAGAGTTTTCTATAAGCTAGAACATTCTTGGAGTTGTTCTAGAAAAGAACATTCTAAGATCTATTCTAGAAAAAGAAGATTCCAAAAGTAAGAGTTTTCTAGAAAGCTAGAATCTTCCAGGGTTCAAAGGTTCTATAGCTATATATATGTGATTATAAAGAGTTGTTGTACATAGCCTTTGGATAGTTGCTGGATATAGCATCCGGATAGCTATTAGATACAGCATCTGGATTGTTGTTAGACATAACATTTTGGATGTGATGTATTGAAAGCTAGATAAATATATTTCTGAGTTATCTAACTCTGTTTTGCCCTGTTTGCCCTGTGTTCATTACTGTTGTTATGGTTATTTTTAGTGTTTTTGGGCCTGTTTTTACAATCACGATGCTGAACATCTAAACATAACTGGATCTAGCATACCTCGACATGCGAAGAGAGAACAGTGAGGAGGAATGAATCGCGCATTTCGGCGGGGACATTAGAATGCGCATTTGAGAAATACTTTTTTTGGAGAAACAGCCAAGCTTGTGACCCCAACGTTGCTACAATTGGAATGACATCCGTGGTAGAAATACAACCCCTAGGAGCCAAGCTCACAAGTATAGGCATCTCGCAGAAGCCCATTCTTTCTCTAGAAAATCTAGTTACAGTTGACTGCTCCATCATCCATGGATCTTCAATTACTACCCATGGCATCCTATCTGCTAGCTGTTTGTACTTTGATTCCGCTGGATTCTTATGAGGAATGGCCACTGGAATCCAAACCCATTTAACTTTGGAACTAAACTCCTCTTGTGTCTTTTGCATTTCTCCATACATTTCTCCCAGAAACGAGATTTGCGCTGGAGAAATTTCCAGCGTTGAAATGAGTAGGAAGACAATATTCTTTTGAAGATCCCCGATTGTAACCTGCAACATTTGGTTTAAATGTAGAAAATTTAGCATATGCAACCTTTAACCATATGTAAATTTAAACTAAGGCAATTCAGTACCTTCTCTTTGTTGCTCTCTTCAATTGTGATCGACTCTTTATTCTCTTCTGTTCCGGGTAACACCTGTTGTATCCCATTTAAAATAATAAACAATAATATCCCCAAATTTTTAACCTTTGATTTTAAACTAGAGTAAATTTACAATGCGCAAATTGATTACCTCTTGTTTTGTTCTGGTCATGGACAATTCCTCTTTCTTTTTTGTCATTAACAGTTGTTGGAGCAATTGCTGAGAGCTCCTTACAATATTTTGTGCGACCTCCTCTTCGAGGAAGCGGTACTTTCCAATGTTGAAGTCCTCTCCCATCAAAGTATGGGATATACTTTCCCAGTCTTTGAAGTGCTTTGACCCTTTCGGGTCTTTTACAACCTTTGTTTTAATTACATAAGTGCTAAATTCCCAAAAATCAGAGCCCCGGCCTGCTGATATTGACACGGATCTATCAAATAATGAAAGCGCTTTAGAATTTTCCGGTGTATATGCAGCGATTCTCTCCACTAGCTTTGTTGGCATTGCACTCAAAGATCTCCCAACATAAATGACTTTCATCTCGAGCAAATTATTCAAGAGCTTGTCAACATTTATCTCGAGCATCTCCCAATCCCAGCGGGATATATTATGATCAAAAATAAATGCAAGGGTAGTGTCTGATGAAAATTGTGTAGAAGGAAAGAAAGGTCTTCCATCCATATCAATCAGAGTTACTTTATCTTTGAAAAAAATTGATGCTGCACCATCCAATAGCTTCTGCACAACCTCTTGATTCAGCAAGATCTCTTTATTCTGCACAACCTCCTGATTCTGTAAAATCTCCTGATTCTGCACAATCTCCTGATTCTGCGGAATCTGCTCGATCAACAGTGCGCAGATACAGTGAAAAAAGCTCCACTTTCTCATGCAAGGAGTTATATGCTAACTAGTATTTGCTAAATCAAATCTATAAAGAACAAAAATAAAAAAAATCGTTTCCTTTTTGTAATTCAGTCAAAAGATTACAGTGACTTCCAAAAAGTCATTGATTCTATTTTTAATAATAGAAAAATATAAAATAAAATCATTTTTAGTGTCCGCTATGATACCTGCTCTGGTGGGTCTTCTAGGACTGTAAAATGGCACCGTGTCTTTGTCTTAAATTGTGCACTTCCACGAATATCTACAACTCTCAAGCTTTTCATTTTTTGCAGTTTTTTCATCCATCTGCCGTTCAAAACAGTACAGTTGGAGAGATTGATGTCTTTTAGTGCCCTGAGTACATTGAAGCCGTCACATAAATTCCGCAATCTGGAACAGAAGCTTAAATTCAATACTTCAAGACATGTAAGTTCCTTGAATCGCTGTGGAAGCCTACGCAAATTTTTACAATACGACAAGTTCAACTTTCTCAGTTGCCTCAATTCACTGATATGGGCAGGAAGCTTATCTAAACTAGTACAATGAGCTAATGAAAGATCTTCAATCTTGTTGCCCTCGCAAAACTCTTTTGGCAAGTCTGACAAACTTGAGCATCCAGACAGCTTTATTGCCACAGATTTTGCCTTGAATAGGCTTTCAGGAAAACTATATGGAAGTTTTTCCAATTTGCTACAGCCTTGTAAGTTGAGAAGATGCAACGAGGAAAGCAGATGGAAATTGGTTGGAAGCAATTTCAAATTATTGCAATATGAGAAGTCAACCTCTTCCAGAGAAGTCAGCAGTTCAAACTTGTCAGGAAGTTTCTGGATGTTATGGCAATTTGAAAATGTGGCCTTCTTCAGGCTACCCAACCGCACAAAACTTGAGGGCAGATGTTTTAATGCTGAACAATAACTTAAAACCAGGTCTTTTAAAGATTGGAGCTGTCCAAATGATTTTGGAAGCCGTCTCAATGATGAACAGTAACTCAAACTCAGCTGTGCTAAATAGAGAAGGGTACCGAAAGATTCTGGTAATTTTCGGAGGTATTTGCAGTCATGCAGATCGAGCTTCTCGAGAACATGCATCTCACTCAAACTTTCAGGTAGGTCTACCACACTGCATGTAATTATTGACAACTCTCTTTGTTTGTTAAAAGGCCTGAAAATTTTGGGGTCTGGAATACCCAATTTTTCAAAATTTTTCACTTTCAATGTTTTCAGTTTCTGCAGCTCCCATTTTATCCATTCATTTCTATCGTGCACAGAAGAACCACGATAATACCGGAGGCGTTCATCTCCACAAAGTTTAAGAATCTTCAGTCCTGCTGGTAACTGTGATAACAATGAAATATCTATTATAAGGTAACCAAAACGAAATTGATACTCTTGTCGTGCATCAATGTGGCTCCTTTTCTACACAAAACAATCACAGCCAAGCAGTACCGACACATCAAATGAAATATGATAAATGACTTTTATTAGCAGTTAAAGCCTTAAGAAAAGACGAGATTTCTGGTCTGATGAATGGCTCAATTCTTATGAGCATCATTAAAATGCTAGATGTGCTAAAAAATATAGAAGCCGCAAAACCCTTATATTTTATCATCGCATAAGAAAACCGAAGGTGTGTGTGTGCACAGTATAAGAGGAAAAGAATGACTTGCCTGCGAGGGATCCAAATCCACATCTTTACCACAATCGAAGTAATTCAAATTGTTGTTAACCTGCTTTATATTGAACTGAAAATTCTCTGCCGATTTGCGCACTTGTAAAAATCTCAATTTCTGGAATGGCTCACTGCAATTGCCCTTCACAACGCGGGTGCCGCGCCCCAGAGATAAAACTCGAAGTGTACTTCTCACAAGCCGTAACGGTATTTCCAATGCGGGCTCATCTGTTATATCGTCTAACCATATTCCTTTGATTTGATTCATTGTCTGCAAAATATAAATTCGGGAGTATTGTAAAAATTGAAGATAAAAGGTAATTCAAGGGTTCCTATATGTGAATCTATCATGTCGACGGGGTAATTTATACCTCATTGGAAGACAGAGCTGTTTCAAGCTCATGTCTTTTGGTGAATCTCACACCCTTTGCTCGTAAGCCAACAGAATCAAGGAGCACTTGCGCAACTGTTATCTGATTGTCACAATTCCTTTTCACCAAACCATTTTCTTCTAGTGTTTCAAGCTCCGCCTCGCCCAAAATAAGGGAAATTTCATTCCAATCCCATCCCAAGAAAAAAGAGCAAATATCTAGAAATGCATCCCGGGCTGTGACTGGAAGATTCAGATATGCTATTTCCAAGACGAAATTAAAAGCTGTCTCCACTGGATCCTCCTTAACTACTAAATCAGCCGCTTTACGAACTTTTCTTTCATCTTCCCCTTGGCAACTTTTATTGTAAGATTTAAACATCTCCACAAGAACGGGATCGTCGCTAAACTCATGATATAATTGCTGAGAATGTTCTTGTCTAGATACTTGGGCTTCATGTAGTTCACATGAAAATCCTTCGCGTTCTAGCAGCTGCTTTACGTTCTTGTTGGCAGAAGTCACAAGCAACCTGACTGTCATTCGACGCATTAGCTCCATATCTAAGATCTTTCTTAGATCCTGCGCTCGAAGGATGTTGTCGATGCATATGAAGACGCGCTCATGTATGATCTCTGACTGTTTTCTTCTGTACTTCTTCTTCTCCTTTCGTGGGGCCAACTGACCTACAATATAAGAATGCAACTCTTCTACATTTGGGTTGAATTCCAGATCTTCGGAGATCTTTGTCTGACACAACTTCCACCCTCGAAATACGAGTTCCACCTCCAAACGATCATACACATCGTCGGCAAAGTTGGTCTTGGTGTCCCCGCTGTCGCCTTGTATTACCACAGCTACCTTCTTTTCCTCCGCTTTTCCCAATTTTAGCCATTTGATTACCGATGTAATCATGTTTTCTGTTTTTTTTTCTCCATAGTCTGATTCCTCAGTGCCTTTTGTATCCTCAGTTGCTCCTTTGACTTCAGGTTTTGCTCCTTGTTCGGTGCTTTCTGTAATTTCCTCTCTTTTTTTCGCGTCTGCAACTTGTGTTTCTTCAGTGCTTTCTTCAACTTCCTTTCCCCTTTTCACTTCTTTAGATTTTGCTTTAGTTTCTGCTTCGCTTTTTTTTTCTGTAGCATCTGTAGAGAAAAAAACATAATTTAATTGGTAATTTCCGAAGAAATACAAATAAAATCCAAGGAACGGCATTGAATAGTGTATAAAAAAACTGTTCAGAAGCCAACAAACCTCCGTCGTCCCGACGAAACAGCCTTTGCTGAGAACGTATAATGTACACTAGCATTTGGGTACTCAGATCTGTATGCGCCTCAGTGACCCTATTTTGGTACTTCTTAATATCTTTTCTGTCCATGGATGGATTCAGCACAAGCCTGTTAATTTATAGCAAAAGATTCGTACGTCAGGTAAGCTTCTGATTTCTCACAAGTCAGGTAAACGTGATTTTCTGCGGCCCTGTTTCCAAAGTCCTAAGACAGTAAACCGCAATTAAAAGTTTAACTTTGACTGGCTTCATTTTAAAAAAACCTTGACAAGTAATTAAAATTAAGCGCAAATTTTCCTTCTTAGGAAATATAAGATTTTTTGGTCGCAGTTATGTTTTTCTAATGGTGAAATTTGCATACTCATGTTAATTTGTATGTTGAAGGAATGCTTTAATACAATTATATAAGGATATGTTCCAAACTTAATACTTTTATATTAAATGTGGTATTTTTACTTATCTTTGGGATAAGTGCATGGAAATGGGATACAAAAATGGGGTAAAAAATGGCCCTTTTTTTCCTAACTAAACCTGAATTTGGATGAGTAATTTGAGATGCATGCACTCAAAATTTGAAGACACCAAAAGAACAAGAATTGTAGTACTCTGAATTTAGTTTTTAAACTACTATAATTTTTTAAAAATTGTTAAGATTAAAAGGGTGAAATATTGCGCGCACACAAAAGTGTTCATGTTTTTCTCACTAAAATATAACATAGTGTCTAGTGTGGGCCCCCCTTTTTTTTTTGTTGCATTTAGTATTTTTAAAAATTGACTAGACAAACTATAGTTAAGAGTGAGTATTAGAAGTTGTGTATTTTTTTATAGATTTTTTTTTTTGTGATTTGTCAAAATGGATGCATCATGAAAACTGCATCACCAAGTGTGCGTGTCACACAACTTGCACCAAAATAATTGAAAATATAATTTTTTTTTTGAATCTATAAAGAATGAAGCATAGAATAATCCTATATAATTTTTTAAAATTTTGTTAAGCGAGTCAAAAGTTATAAAGAAAAATCAATACATATGTGATTGAAGAATATGAGGACATTGTTCAAAGAAAATAAAAATAAATATTTTAACTTATTCAAAATTAAAAAATATGGTTAGAAAACAAAGAACTAGCTTGTCATTTTGGTGGTGGTTATAACAAATTCTATTATAAAATGAATAAATTTGATGATGTTGATGTTCAAAAATGTTATTGACTATGAAAGACATGTAGCTAGGAGGTATCATAAAGGTCCAATCCTTAGGTTCGGTTGCCCAAGCCAATTCCAAGCCTAAAAGGTGGGATAAAAATTTGAAGAAAACTCAAACATGCTCGCATTTTATGTTCCACAAAACGTGAGCGCATTTTGTCGAACATAAAATGTGATTGCATTTTATGTTCATGTAAAACGTGTTTTTTGTTTTGAATTTAAAGAAGACCAAGTATCATATTTAAGGTTAAGCACGAGGTGATCTCAGCTCAATTGATCTTTACCTATACCCAACCATAGCATATCTAGTAGAGCAAATTGTTGACCCCAACTTCTCCACCACTTGCAATGAATCAAGGTTTAGATTAGAGACACTAACTTGGAGGTGCAAGGATGTGATCAATGCAAGGATAGGAGGTGGTCGAGCACCTATGGTTTGGTATGTGGTTGAGCATCTATGGTTTACGATCATGGCCCCATACTTTTTAAAAGGACCTAAACTTCTCTTAGAAAGACACAAGCAATAGTGGAATTGAAATCATATTAGGGAGGGAATCTCCTGTGATCAGAGAAGCCCTAATAGCTACAAGGGTGTAGATACCCTGTCTCTATAATAAGATAAGTTTGCAAAGGGGAAAAAACCTTTAGGAAATATAGTCCCTATGTATAAATTTTGTTGTGGATAAAAGCACTTAAAAATGAAAGAATGTGTCAACCAACTTAATAAGAAAATACTAGGGAAGATCTCATTAATTATATTCAACAAACTCTCTTGGAGGTATAAATGAATAATAGTAGCAATACAATGTCAAGTATGATCCAAGAGTCTTCTATAACTAAAGTACAAGAATCTCTAAGACTTTAACTTGTTTAAACACCATAGGATATATGTTTTTAACGTGTCTTGTATGGTTTATATTACACTTAAACATGTGTGTGTCTATATCTCTCTATCTCCCCCCTCTCTCTATTTCTCCCTCTCTCTATTTATATCCCTTAATATACCCCTCTCCCCCTCTCTCCCATCTATCTCTTCCTCTCTATCTCTCCATCTCTCTATCTCCCCCCTCTCTCTCCCACCCTCTATCTCTCTCCCCCTCTTTATCTTTGATAACTATTGATTGTGGACCCTAGACCAAGAAGTTGTTACCTTGAACCCTTGGACCTTATATCTTGAACCCAAGACCCTTACACCAAACTATACATCCATGACCCTAAACATATGATTGTGGACACTAGACCCTTTGTACTTTGAATGTCAAACCCATCACTTGGACCCTGGACCAGAACCCCAAGAATTTGGACACTTATATAACTTAGACATTGAAGCTTGAACCCTAGGCCTTAGACCCTTGATTATAAACCTTGAATTGGAGACCCTTGACATTAAATCTTGAAACCATGATCCTAGACATAAGATATTGAACACTAGACCCTTTGAACTTGTACATCAAACCTTGAATGCATTAGCATGAACCTTGAACCTAAGATCCTAAAACATGGACACTAGACAGTCCAAACCTAGACCTAAACCTTGAATATATAACCAACAATTTAGTTGGGGTCTACGCATGCTATCCCACACTTATGTTCATGCAAGGAGTAATATATAAAAGGGTTTAGATTCTATTTTGTTAATATCCTACAATTAGGGCATTCCATGAGAACACATTTCTATGAGACATTATGTCAAACAATTCATGTGCATTGTCTATGCTTCCACATTTTGCATCTCTATGTCTATATCTCCCTCTCTCTATATCTATCTGTCATTGTCACTCTCCCACTCTCTATCTCTCCCTCTATCTCTCCCTCCTCTCTCTCTCCCTCTCTATCCATATCCATAAATCCCCCCTCTCTCCCATTCTCTATCTATATCCCTCAATCTCCCCCGGTCTCCCCCCTCTCTCTCTCCCCTCTCTATCGATATCCCTCAATCTTCTTCTCTCTCCTACTCTCTATCTATATTCCTCAATCTCCCACTCTTTCACTCATCTCACTATCTATATCTCCCTATCTCCCCCCATCTCTCTCAATGTCACTATCTTTCATCTCTCTATATTAGTCCCTCTCCATCTTTCCCTCCCTCCCTCTCTCCCTCTCATTGTCTCTATCTCCTAGTCTCCCCTATCTATCTTCCCTTCTCTCCCCCTCTTTCTCTTAATCTCCCCTATCTCTATCTATATGTGTTTCCCTCTCTATCTCCCCACCTCTCTCTTCAAGGATCCTAGCTTCAAGGATCTTGATCTATTAGACAATGGTGGCTATGAGATCTCCTAAGGTAGCATCTCCTCTATTTTGTATTTCTCCATCATGAGGTGGGTTTTTCTTAGTAAGCGAGGGTTGAGTAGCCATGAACTAGTTCTTTCCTCAAGAAAGATTTCTAGTACCCCTTGGCATGCTTCAACTTAGTCATATTGACAATCTATATAGGGAGCCTCTCGTGCTATACAAAATTCTTCTAGTTCTTTCTCTAAGAGTCTCACCTCATTATCAATTCAAGTGGTAGTGTCTTTGTAGTTTGTGATGGGATGACCCTAATGATGGATTTTTATTAGATGAACACTTGAGTTCTCTAAATTGATCTATGTTTTATTGAATCATAGTATCTTGGTTCCAAACTAGGTTATCAAAAGTGATGAAGTAATGCGGTCATTGTTGTCCACCATTTGAGTTAACATCTTTATAATCATACCTATTTGAGAAAGGTGCTACTGGATTGGGAAGGATGCACCATTTGAAAGAAGGAGGGCTAGCTAGGTCTAAGGGACCTTGTCCCTATTGTGTTATTGGACTATAAATATTCAAGGGTACCATAAGTACCACAACAAAATGGGAAGACAAGGTGGGTGAAAGGTGGAAGAAAGAAAATGAGAGGCCTTGTCTAGAAGGATTTTCTTTTCATGTTAATTTCACCAAAATTTTTGATATTCTAATTCTTCTTTTCATAAAAATTGAATGAGGTGAACTAAAAAAAAACATGCAATATGTGCTACACCCTTATTGATGGTATGGATTGAATTACTCATGCTCTTCAAAATCTAGCTAAGCAGAATTTGACTAATCACTCTCTTCTCATCGCAAGAGGATCGCATAGATGGTAGTGATATGATTGTGTGAAAAGACAAGTTAAGGATAAATTCTATCTTATGTGAGAAAAGAAGATAGGTCTATTGAGTGGTAATTCATTAATTAAAAACAAAGTCAAAATGTGAAAGATTGTACACTAGTGAATTTTGTAGAAGAGTTATTCAAATGGGAAAGGATATATGCAAGAAGATGATATCTTAATGAATTATGTATGTGGCCTTCATAGCCATCTAATTAGGCTCATATTTCTCTCAAAAATGAAAGAATTTAGATAAGTCATCTTATCAAGATCATTATTTCAAAATGGACAAGGAAAATATCACACTTTTAACTTAATCCTATAAGAAGAGATGTCACAAGTTATTTGATCAATAAAAATTATCACCACTTTGTCATAGTAACAACACTAATAAATAACTAGAATGAAAAAATAATAGAACAACCATGACAGAGAGAGGGAGATATAGAGAGGGGTTTTTTAATTCTTTAGTGCCAATGTTTAGGGTTTTGGGTTCAAATTTAGGGAACTTAGAATTTAATAATATGGAAGATGGAGGTAGAGAAACAGAGAGAGATGGAGAGAGGGAGAGAGATAAAAATAGAGATACGAAGTCATTCTTATTCTAGTCTATCCATTTGAGGGTTTTCCTATTAGCAAGACATTTGTCATTGCAACAAAAGATTGACTTGTTAATGCCCGATACAACTGCCATAGTTAATGAATCCACAGGAGGTGGTTAAGCCTTGTCACAAACCCAAGTGTTGCACTGCACATCACAAGGAAACCAAGGGCACACACCTTGCAACAATCCCCCCCAATGCAAGCGAGGGGTTTAAACTCATGACCCAGGATTTGATACCAATTGTTAGCAAGATGTTTGCTGATGCACCAAAAGATCAACCTGTTAATGCCTGATACAACTTCCATAGTTAATGAATCCACGGGAGGCAGTTAAGCCTTGTCACGAAACCAAACATTGCACTGCACAACACAAGCAGACCAAGGGTGCACACCTTGCAATATTTCCAACTTTCCTATGCCTAGACTCATAAGTAGAGTGTACCTAAGAAATCATCTCATTAAGAATTGTGAGACCTTCTGGACTAGGTTTAGCACTAGGATTTTTCTGTAGTCCATATTTATTTTGAAGATAGGTAAGCCTTGAACTTGGCTAGATCAATTCAACTAACTCTATAAATATAGGGGCAGTTCCTCTTTTTCATCCATATTAGAAACATAAGTGTCATCATCCCAATGATTATACCATAGTTTCGATAGGTCACCTTTTTCATCATCTTCCTAAATAGAATTTCCACTCTCATTTGCTTCATCATGGAATTGGACCCCTTTAGGACAATTAGAAGGGTAGTGAGCTTGAATACAAGGAGTACAATGCCATGAGTATACTTCCATAAAATTTGTGTACTACAAAGTATTTGGAAGGTTTCTCCTTTTTCTCCATTGTTATGCTCTTCTTGGTCTCCTACCTCATTGGTTATGATTGTGTGAATGAGAAGATGGTTCAAGTCTAGTAACTTTAACACTTTGAATATCTTACTTGACATTTGAGAGAATGGTTTTATCATTTTCTTTAATTTTTTAACCAATGCATAATCAATGCCCCTACCTCTATATTGCCCCTACTATAGATAGGTGGATTCTTTACTCTCCCTATGTTCTTTGGAATCTCTAGCCCCTTTAGGTCTCTTTAATTCTAAATTGAGCATTACTCCATGTTAGGATTAGCTGGCAGAAGATATCAATTAAATGCAAATAAAGATTAAACAAAGGAATGGAAATACATAGAAATAATAAGAGCGAGAGACAAGTTTTAACATGGTTCACCCAAACTCGGGCTACATCCACCAAACAGAGAGTCCAATATTATTATCTAGTAAATCAAATAGATTACAGCCAAGAATCCCTGTAGCTCAATACCCCTACAAATGCTACAATAGAATATCAACGGAAACCCTATCCTTTAGCCAAATTTATCAAGCCTTATTTCAGTTAAAAAAATTAGGGTTTTTTATGTTGGCCAATAGAAAAAATAACTCCCAATGCCTTTATAAAAAAATTAGGGTTTTTTATGTCTGCCCCCTTGCACTCCCCCATTAAATAGTTTGGGGGGAAACCACACTGATAAAAGTGGGGAAAATTTAACCTCTGAGTCTGATTAGGCTCCATATAACAACACTCCATTTATAGTATATGACGGAGCACAACATTCATGATTCACATTCCTCTCTCTAGCATTATTTTCTATGGGTCAAGATTTCTATTGCTTTCTTAAAGGTTTTTATCCCTTTGTGAACTTCTCTTATTGTAGAGAGGAGGTATCTACACCCTTATAGATATTAGGGCTTCTCTAGTCGAGGGAGATCCCCCCTATTATGATTTTAATTCCACTATTGCTTGTTCCCCTCTTAGAGAAGTTTAGGTCCTTTTGGAAACCATGGGGCCATGATCGTAAACCATAGATGCTTGACCACATTCTCATAGCAAACCTTAGGTACTTGACCATCTCCTATCCTTGCACTGATCACATCCTTGCACCTTCTAGTTAGTGTCTCTACTCTTGTTCCTTCTAGGTCTTTATTTAAATCTTGATTCATTGCAAGTGGTGGATAAGTTGGGGTCAACAATTAGCTCTACTAGATCTGCTATGGTTGGGTATGGGTAAAGATCAATTGAGATAAGGTCACCTCATGCTCAACCTTAAATATGATACTTAGTCCTTATTCAATTCTAAACAAAAAGCATCTTTTACATGAACACAAAAAGTGATCACATTTGATGTTTAATAAAGCGTGCTCGTGTTTTGTGGAACCTAAAACATAAGCATGTTTTATGTTCCACAAAATGCGCCCATGTTTTGTGGAACCTAAAACACGAGTGCATTTTAGTTATTTTCAAATTTTTAGCCCACCTTTTTATTCTTGGAATTGGCTTGGGCAACCAAACCTAAGGATTGGACCTCTATGATACCTCCAGAAAGATGTGTTTTTCATTATTAATAACATTTTTGAACTTCAACGTTGTCAAATTTACTCAAGTTATAACGAAAATTTGATGAAACCAAAACCAAAATGATGAGCTAGTTCTTATCTTTCCAACCATTTTTTTCTTTAATTTTGAATAAGTTAAGATATTTATTGGCTCTGCCCCCCTGCACTCCTTTGTTAAATAATTTGGGGGAAACCGTGTTGATAAAAGTGGGGAAAATTTAACCTTCAAGTCTGATTAAGCTCCATATAACAACAATCTCCCACTTGGAGACTGATCAAACTCCACAACATATCACCTCCCACTTGGAGACTGATCATAATACTGCTGACACTATAGTTCCCACTGGAAATAAGCACCCTGAACTTTGTTGTTCTAATTTTTTTTTGTTTTCAGTCTTGAAGACCAACCGAAGCTGAAAAGGAGCTCAGACTCTCCCTTGTCACTACCTTTGTAAACATATTCACTGGATTTTCATCTGTATGTATCTTTTCCAGCCGCAACTGTCTATCATCCTACATTGACTGAATGAAGTGATACCTCAACTATATGTGTTTGGTCTTTGAATGCAAGGCAAAATTATTTGCAAGATGTATGGCACTCTAATTGTCCGTAAACAAATAACTGTTATCCTGTTGTTTGCCCAATTATTCCATGAGAGATTACAGCCATATCACCTCCTTGCTTGCCTCTATTGCAGCTACATACCCTACCTCCGTGGTGGATAAAGCAACCACCTTTTACAACCGTGAGATCCAACTCACCACTGTCCCACCTACAGTAAAGACATAACCTGTAGTACTCTGCCTGGAATCAATATCCCCTACCAAATCTGAGTCTACATAATCTGTTAAATCAGTATTAGAGCCCCCAAAACATAAGTGTTTATTAGATGTACCTCTCAAATATCTGAGAATCTATTTTACTGTATTCCAATGCTCTAATATGAGATGACTCATATACCTTCTTATGACTCCTATAGCATGTGCAATATCCAGTCTCGTGCATACCATAGCATACATTAAAATTTCCATATCTGAAGTATATGGTACGTTGGATATTTTTTCTTCCTCCTCTAGTGTCTTAGGACACATCTCCTTAGTCAATTTCAAATGACTAGGCAAAGGTGTGCTGATAGTTTTTGCATTCTCTATATGGAATCTTTGCAACACCTTTTCAACATAATAAGCCTGAGATAGAGTCAATTTTTTGTTATTCCTATCTCTACAAATTTTTATACCAAGGATTTGTTTTGCTGCCCCTTTAAACTCTCTTATGTGATCCATGTTAGACCCTACTACAAGCATGTCATCAACATATAAACATAAAATAATGTAGTTGTCATTATCCAACCTCTTAAAATAAATAGAATGGTCATAATTACACCGGCTATAGCCTTGCTCAGCGATAAAACTATCAAATTTCAAGTACCATTGCCAAGGTGCTTGTTTTAGGCCATATAAACTCTTTTTCAATCTGCATACCAGTTTCTCCTTATCTTTGACCTCAAATCCTTGGGGCTGTTCCATGTATATCTCCTCCTCCAAATCACCATGGAGAAAGGTAATTTTCACATCTAACTGTTTGAAATACAAATCTTCAACAACCACAATACTTAAAACAGTATGAATAGAAGTCATCTTGACAACCAGAGAAAATATCTCATCAAAATCAATGCCTTTTTTCTGTGAAAATCCTTTTACAACTAACCTGACTTTAAATCTTTTCTTACCTCCATCTTTCTCTTTTAGCCTATAAACCCATTTGTTTGGTAAAGCCGTTTTACTTGCAGGTAACTTACATAATTCCCAAGTCTGATTTTTCAGCAAGGAGTCCATTTATTCTTTCATTGCAAGCTCCCACTGAACCTTTGTATCTACTTGCATAGCTTCATCATACCCTTCTAGTTCACTAGCATCTATTAACAAAATAGAATACAAAGAGGGAGAAAACCTTTCAGGAGGTCTACTTAGCCTTGTTGATTGTCTAACATTCACTAGAGTTTATGATATTTCTGGTTGTTGTTGCGAAGCATGAGGAACCATTGGAACATCACTATTTGGAGTATCATCCAACACCACATAATCATTTTCTTTCTTCTCATGCTGCTATAACTGATCTTTGTACAATGCCTTCTCATTGAATATAACATCCCTGCTTCTCACAATTTTTTAATTTTCAAAATCCCAAAGCCTATAACCAAATTTATCAATGCCATATCCAATGAAGGTAAATTTTTTTAATTTTGCATCCAACTTGGTTCTATTTTTAGAATCTACATGTGCAAATGCTTCACATCTGAAGGTTTTGAGAAAAGAATAACTCACCTTCTTACTTGTCCATGCTACCTCTGGAATACCATAGCCCAAAGGAACTGAAGGACCTCTATTAATTAAATATACAGTGGTGTTGACAGCCTCTGCCCACATGTTTAAAGGTAGCCTAACATGCAATCTCATGGTCGTTGCATGCTCCATTTTTGTCCTATTCATGTGTTCGGCCACTCCATTCTCCTGTGGAGTCCCTGGAACTATTTTCTACCTATGAATTCCATTAAAGAAACAATAATTCTCAAATTCTTTGCTGCAATACTCACCACCATTATTAGATCTAAGACATTTTAATTTTTTAACTGTCTCATTCTCAACCAAGCTTCTCTATTTCTTAAATGTTTCAAATACATCAGATTTCTACCTAAGGAAATAAATCCATACCTTCCTAGTTGCATCATCTATGAATGTAACATAATACCGAGAGCCACCAAGAGAATATACCTAAGCTGTTCCCCATACATTTGTATGCATAAGCTCCAACTTTTCATCTTTCTTTTGATTCCCATCCTTGAGAAAAATGACTCTCTTTTATTTTCCATACACAACTTTCACAGAAATCTATATTAATACATTTTAGACCTGGTAAAAATTTCTTAGAATAAAGTACCTTCATACTTTTTTCACTCATATGCCCAAGTCTGTTATGCCATAGTGTTGTCTCAGAACCTACAACAATTGTTTCAGTCTCTTCCTGCGAACCTATAGCAACTATTCCTGAACCTATTTATTTTTTCTTTGCAACAACTAAAGTAGTAGGAATAGTATGACCTGTACAAAGATATAAGGTGCCTACTTTCACACCTTTTGCTACTATTAAGGTACCTTTTGAAACCTTCCAATTTTTATCAATAAATGTAACAATGCAACCTTCTTCAACTAGTTGCTCTGCTGAAATTAAATTCCTACTAAGCCTTGGAACATGCCTTACCTCTTGTAGTAGCCAATGATTCCCATTCTGTAACTTAATCTTAATTCTTCCCTTTCCAACAATCTGACAAGGTTCATTATCTCCCAAATAAACCAGCCCAAAATCCCCTTGGACATAATCAAGAAAAAAACTTCTATGGGGCGTAGCATGAAATGAGGCCCCTGAATCTAAAACCCATGAATCATCAGCATTATCTAGGGAAAGAATCAAAGCATCATCTTAAGATTTAGTACTTACCACATTTGCCTCCTTATTTCCTTCTTATTTGTCTCATTCTTTATTCTTCCAAGACAAGCAATCTTTCTTTAGATGACCTGGTTTCCCATAGTACCAGCAATCCTTCTATCCTCTGGATTGGGATCTCTTATTCTTTGATTTTCCTTGTGACTGACCTCCAGAACCTTTTCCTCTCTCCTTTGATCTGCCCCTACTTTCTGCATTCAAAACACTACTTTATGTGGACCCTCATGAGCTTTTCCATTGCATTTCCTCACTAAGGATAACACCAACAACATCATCAAATTTTAAAGTGTTTGAACCAGAGATAGAGTTACTTACAACCATTACCAAGCTATTCCATCTTTCTAGCAAAGAACATAAAACCAAGAGATCCCTCACCTCTTCATCAAATTTCACTTTTACAGAAGTTAATTGACTGACAATCATATTAAACTCATTTAAATGATCTGTCATAGATCCACCTTCAATCATTTTTAGATTAAATAAACGCTTCATGAGAAATACCTTATTTGAGGCTGAGGGTTTTTCATACAATATAGCCAAAAATTTCATCAGTTCACTTGTTGTCTTCACTTCTATTATATTGAATGCCACAGATGGTGCCAGGCACAACCGAATGGTTTCCAGTGCCTTTCTGTCTAGAAGTTTCCAATCCTCATCCATCATTCCTATCAGTTTCTTGGATACTCCTTCCAATGGGCTCCATAAATCCTTCTAATAGAGGTAATCCTCCATCTGCATCTTCCATAATTGATAGTTCTGCCCATTAAATTTATTAACCTTCAATTTACCCTCATCTTCCATTGCTCCCACTCAGCCATGAGATCTTCCTGCAGAAGATAATCAAACACAACCTACTCTGATACCACTTGTTAGGATTAGCCAATAGAAGATATCAATTAAATGCAAATAAAGATTAAACATAGGAATGGAAATACATAGAAATAATAACAGCAAGAGGCAAGTTTTAACGTGGTTCACCCAAACTCGGGCTACATCCACCAAATAGAGAGTCCAATATTATTATCCAGTAAATCAAACTGATTACAACCAGTAATCCCTGCAACTCAATACCACTACAAATGCTACAATACAATATCAATGGAAACCCTAACCCTTAGCCGCTTCTATCAAGCCTTATTTTAGTTATAAAAATTAGGGTTTTTAATGTCAACCAATAGAAAAAATAACTCCCAACGCCTTTATAAAAAATTAGGGTTTTTTATGTCTGCCCATTAAATTTATCAACCTTCAATTTACCCTCATCTTCCATTGCTCCCACTCAACCATGAGACCTTCCTGCAGAGGATAATCAAACACAACCTACTCTGATACCACTTGTTAGGATTATCCAACAGAAGATATCAATTAAATGCAAATAAAGATTAAACATAGGAATGGAAACACATAGAAATAATAATAGTGAGAGGCAAGTTTTAACATGGTTCACCCAAACTCGGGCTACATCCACTAAACAGAGAGTCCAATATTATTATCTAGTAAATCAAACATATTACAACCAGCAATCCTTGCAACTCAATACCACTGCAAATGCTACAATACAATATCAATCGAAACCCTAACCCTTAGCCGCTTATATCAAGCCTTATTTCAGGTATAAAAATCAGGGTTTTTAATGTCGGCCAATAGAAAAAATATATCCCAATGCCTTTATAAAAAATTAAGGTTTTTTATGTCTGCCCCCCTTACATTCCCCTATTAAATGATTTGGGGAAA
This sequence comes from Cunninghamia lanceolata, assembly GCA_027924645.1. Lineage (NCBI taxonomy): Eukaryota > Viridiplantae > Streptophyta > Pinopsida > Cupressales > Cupressaceae > Cunninghamia > Cunninghamia lanceolata. The sequence goes on along the minus strand of BSBN01000649.1, from coordinate 3,380,721 downwards.
ACTGCACTAATAAAAATGGAGAAAATTTAACCTCTGAATCTAATTAGGCTCCATATAACAACACTCCATCTACAGTAGATGAGGGAGCACAACATTCTTGATTCACATTCCTCTCTCTAGAATTATTTTCGATGGGTCAAGATTTCTATTGCTTTTTTAAAGGTTTTTATCCCTTTGTGAACTTCTCTTATTGTAGAGAGGAGGTATCTACACCCTTATAGATATTAGGGCTTCTCTAGTCGAGGGAGATCCCCCCTATTATGATTTTAATTCCACTATTTCTTGTTCCCCTCTTAGAGAATTTTAGGTCCTTTTGGAAAACATGGGGCCATGATCGTATACCATAGATGCTCGACTACATTCTCATAGCAAACCTTAGGTACTTGACCACCTCCTATCCTTGCACTGATCACATCCTTGCACCTCCTAGTTAGTGTCTCTACTCTTCTTCCTTCTAGGTCTTTATTTAAATCTTGATTCATTGCAAGTGGTGGATAAGTTGGGGTCAACAAGTAGCTTTACTAGATCTGCTATGGTTGGGTATGGGTAAAGATCAATTGAGATGAGGTCACCTCATGCTCAACCTTAAATATGATACTTAGTCCTCATTCAATTCTAAACAAAAAACATCTTTTACATGAACACAAAAAGTGATCACATTTGATGTTCAATAAAATGCGCTCATGTTATGTGGAACCTAAACACGAGTGCATTTTAGTTTTTTTCAAATTTTTAGCCCACCTTTTTATTCTTGGAATTGGCTTGGGCAACCAAACCTAATGATTGGACCTCTATGATACCTCCAAATAGATGTGTTTTTCATTATCAATAACATTTTTGAACTTCAACGCTGTCAAATTTACTCATGTTATAATGAAATTTGATGAAACCAAAACCAAAATGATGAGCTAGTTCTTAGCTTTCCAACCATAATTTTTTTTAAATTTTGAATAAGTTAAGATATTTATTCTTATTTTCTTTAAACAATGTACTCATATTCTTCAATCATATATGTATTGATGTTTCTTTATAAATTTTGATCTTCTTATTGAAATTTTAAAAAAATTATATAGGATTATTCTATGCTTGATTCTTTATACATTCAAAAAAATTAAATTTTCAATTATTTTTGTATAATTTATGTGATGTGCATGCTCAATGATGCAATTTTCAAGATGCATCCAGTTTGAAAAATCCCAAATAAATATTCAATAAGAAATTATACAACTTCTAGTATTCACTCTTAAATACATTTCTACCAACCAATTTTTAAAAATACTAAATGTAACAAAAAAATAGGGGGCACACACCAGACACTATGTTATATTTTAGTGATAAAAATAAGAACACTTTTGTGTGTGTGCAACTTTCACCTTCTTAATCTTAATTATTTTTTAAAATTTAGTAGTTTAGAAACTAGATTTAGAGCAATCCAAGTTGATGGGCGAGCACAAGTGAAAAGCCTAAAATTTAGGCTTCAAAACTCCTCTAAGATGAGCAAAAATAGCTCAAAACTCCAAGTCTCAAAGTCATTGACCAAGAAACTACCAAAAATAGTCATGTCAAAAATAGAACTCCAAATATCTCTCCCTTCATGACCTTGCACTTCAGTTTGACTCCTCTCCTATTTTTGTGTGCCTTGAAAGACTTCTAATAATGTCCAGAATAGTATTTTTGCGAAAATAGCAAAAATTTAAATTTTAAATTCTTTTAAATTTTTTTTCGATATTTTCTACATCTTAGTAAATTGCATTTTTGGAGGCCTTTGGAGCAAAATCAAGACAATCCACCACCGGGTAGCGTTGTCGTTAGGATTAGTAACCTAGAACTTGAGCTAGATAATTGGTTTATCTTTCTAATGAGTCTAAAAACTTTGAATTCTGATAAAGTAGCGAGGAGTTATGACCTTGCCAAAAAAATTTTGGATATATGGTCTTCAGGGCCCTGTATGTACACAGTCAACAGACATGTTAGATAAAATGTAGACTCTGAAGCCTCTCTTTTGACTTTCTTGATCTAATATTCTCTTCCTTCCTACTTCATTTGAAGTCACTTGCTTCTTAAATGCATTAGAAAACAATTCTTATAGCCCAACCTAATTGGGCTCCCAAGCACAATTTGGTAACAACCCCTCTCTCTATGTGTATCTCTTTATCCTCTCTCTATCTTTGCCCCTCTATCTCTATCTCTACCTCTCTGCCTCTATATGTATCACTATATATCTATCTCTCACTCTCTATCTCCCCATCTCTCTCTACCTCTCCCTTTCTCTATCTATATCTCTCAATATACATCCTCTCTATCTCTATCTCTATCTCTATCTCTCTATATATTCCTCTCTCTATCCATATATCTCAATCTCCCCCTGTCTCTCCCAATCTCTTCTCTCTCCCTTTTTATCTCTATCTCTCTTACTCTCCCCTCTCTATCTCTCCTTGTCACTCTCCCACTCTCTATCTCTTCCTATATATATAGCACTCGATCTCCCCTATTCTCTCTCTCTCTCTCTCTCTCTCTCTCTATATATATATATATATATATATATATATATATATATATATATATATATATATATATATATCTATCTCTCCTCCTGTCTCTCCCTCTCTCTATATTACCCCCCCTCTCTCTCTCTCTCTCTCTCTCTCTCTCTGTCTCTCCCTCTCTCTCTATCTCTCCTTATCTCTCTCCCCCTCTCTATCTCTCTATATATTTGTCTCTCCATCCCTCTATCTATTGCTTTGTTTTTTTTAACACCGTGTTGACTATATAATGAAATAATATACATAATTTTTAAACATTTATAAGCAATAATAATAAAGATCTACGTCAAAATTTCTAATTTTTAAAAAAATCATTTACAATTTAGTTAAAGCAATAATATCAATTAAGTGTGACTAAAGTTAAAAGTCCAACCAAATATCTATGTCAAACTTTCTAATTCTAAAAAAATCATGTTTTACATAAGCATTTTATGTTCTAAACAATGCTATCATTTTTTATGTTTTACAAGACATGATCACATTTTATGGAACTCAAAATGCACTCACATTTTGTGTGTTCCACAAAACACACTCGTATTTTGGGTTCCACAAAATGCACTCACATTTTGTGGAACACAAAACGCAATCACATTTTGTGGAACAAAAAACATGACCGTGTTATGGATTGGTATTCACCAAGCCTAAATGTGATAACATTATGGCCATTTAAACATAACATGAGCACGTTATTGCCAAAATTACTGATTTGGCTACTTTTTTGTATACCAACTTGGTGCACTTGCCCTTTATTTATGTATTTTTATATATTTTATTGTATTAATGAATTCCAAATTTTATATTTCTAGCCTTCAAGCATTTTTTTGATGTTTGGGAGTAGTTCCCCATAGTGTATATTTAATCTAAATTCTAAATTTTTAATATTTAAATTGTTGACTCTTATCATTTTTTACTAGTTGTTGTGGGTTGACCTGGTATATATGTTTGTATAATAATTTGATATGTAATGGTATTAAAGGGAATTCCTTTGAACATTATTCACATGCCAGATCATATCACACAATAGGTTCATATCACACAATAGTTATGTAGAATGTGGGGTCAACCATGTATGGCATGAATTTGGTCTACATAGAATTATAAAATTATCACAATTCCTAGGCAATAAGAACATCAAGCACGTTCATTTTATGTATGTAAATGACAATATTCTTCATGGAATAAAGATTATTCTTTATTATATAAGGAAAGTATTTTTTCTTCATAATTTTGTTGAAAATCATAAATTTACTATTAAAACCATGGTCTCAGTTATTAAAAAGGTTTGAAATATTTTTAAACAAAGAGTCCTAAAAATATTATATATTTTTAAAATTAAGAATTATAATAATCTTATAAATTGACATATAGAAAATTTTAACCCTTTTTGTAACATCAACTTATAAGCTACAAGATGTATCCTATTTCATTCACCCTCTCTATGACTTTAGTTCAAATTTTTGAACAAACCACGAAGATGATTATATCGCAACATAGTGGATTCACTAGGATTTCTATAGAATTTTCCAAGGGCTAGTTTTAAAAATTTATCCTGGCTCCTAAAATGCTTTGTCACTACATCCTATCTCCTAGAACACTTTGGAATGGGTGCACACATATTCCAATCATCCTTCATCATCTGACTTCTTGTGGAGGTCCAAAGACCAAAAGCAAGGGTTTGTCCATTCTTGGAAAACTCCTTTGCAATCCAAAACTTCTTTTTATCTCATCAAAAATAGGTTATTTAGTGGACATTAGCCACATGAAGGTTTGCCAACATTGATGTTAGTGTTTTGGCTAATTCTATCTTCTATACTTTATTTGATTTCTTTATAAATCTAGCTATTATTCTTGTACTTGTTCTCACTATGCTATGCAAGTTGATCCAAGAATTTTACAAATAGAGAAGATGACTATTGAATAGGTGAAGAATTTTTTCACCTAACTCTATCATCTGTACTACACCATACAGATGACAGTGCAACATGAAAACATCCATGCTATGCATTGTTGACCTTGTCCAAGACTTTATCCTTCTGGTGATAGGTTTTATACTTAGTGTACTTTCCAAATCTACTTTCTCTTTCTCAAAAATCATCTCTGATTTTCTAAAAACAATATTTCCTTTTTGTGAATTTATCATTTTTAGTTTTTAAAGTTCAAGTTTCGAGTCATTTAGCACGTTTGGGATATCTACGATAGTTTTGTGGTTATATAGTAGAACATTTTCTCTCTTGAAACCTAGGCATTCTAGAGCAGTGTTTTGTGAGATCACTTTGTCTTGAGTGCAATTCTTAAGGCTAAGTTTCTATCTTATGCAATATAGCAATGATGATGGTGCATTTAGGAAAACACTTATGTAGGAGAGTTTCTCTAAGGTAAGGATGATTTTTCAAGCATGTGTAAGAATGCTTCTAACCCCTATTATTCATAAAACCATTTTTAGTAAGTTTTATCTTTTGATGGAGGGAACTTCACATTTCCCCATCTTTTTAAATTATCAAAGGTTGTGGTAGTTCCATTAGGTCTGGAGTCACCTTGTGAAGGTCAAGTTGTAGGAGATGGCTCTTCTCAATAGAAAAGGACCTATAGAAGTTTACAAAAGGTCTTGAGTCAATCAAGGTAAGGTCTTGAGTCAATCTCAAGAGATGAGAATTCACAAAGAAATAATTCTTTTCTGTACATAATAAACCTTTATGTTCTATCTCAAAAAACTAATCCTCTATCTAAATTCCACATGGGCACAATTTCTATTATCTATAAATTTATGGGTAAAAGATGTTTTCTAATGGAGATTGAAAGGTCAATGGAAGAATTCTTGATCACTAACAAAGATCCATCTTTTTCCTTGATCCATAGGGCCTTCCTTCTTGTTGAGTTTCTAAACTCATGAGGATCATGATTTTATTTTGAACAATGTTCTTTGGTTTTTTGGTAGGGTTAGGGTTTTCATGTTCCCTTAACAACATTTCCTTAATTAATTAGTTGTGAAATTTTCTAGAGTTCAAATTTGGATATAATTTTACAAACTTCCTATCATCATGTGAGATACTGGTCTATTGATTAGTTTAGTTGAACAAGTTTGTGATTTCATCAAAATAGATCATAATTCAAAAAAAAAAATAGAATATTTTTTCTAGATTTTGTGTGATGTCAAGCATCAGTAAACTACTTTCTCACTCTGTTTGAATTCTTTCTAAGAATGATTACTAGATTCAATATGTCAATTACAAATGGATTTCTTTTTAGTTTTTTTCATGTAATTAAATGGGCCATAAAATAAATGATGGCATATGTTCCAAGGATTATGTTAGTAAGGTGGTTATGTAATAAAAATGGATTCCTAAAATAGGTAAGCTTAATCTAGACTTTGTGCAAAGACAAACATGGTTGATTTTTGCTAGATCAAGCAAATCCTTCTTAGATTTCTTATACTTTTAAATGGAAAGCAAGGTGGTTTGAAGTAGATAAATAGTTTTAGAATTTCACATATTTTCAAAGGAATGAGTTTGATGGTGAGCTTATTTTGTCTAATGATCATGTTGTATTCGATTTGGACTTTCTAGATGTTGAAGAATTGGGGGAAAATAATCATCTCTGAGAGAAATCATCACTTTCTTTCAATCTAAAAGACTAATTTTTAAATTTTTTATGGCCCGAAGCAAAGCATGGATGACAATCTAAAAAAGGAAAGACAAAGAAAGATCTTAGTAAGATTTTATAGGAAAGAGAATGATTTTAGTAAGATTGTAAAGATAAAGGCAAATCGTAAAGACAAAGGCAAATCTACAGATCTTAGTAAGATTGTAAAGAAAAAAGAATGATTTTAGGTCTCTCTTAGCTTTTTTTTCCTCACCCTATTAGGATAATTGGAGGTTTCTTAATGGATAACATTTGTTTCTTTAGTTTTAGTAGGAAGTCATTTATAATTTTGAGTAGCTTCATTTCTTTCTTCAAGTGAGGTTAGATAAGTTATATTGTGGTCTTACCTCTCTTTTTTATTTTTTCAAAAAATTGAGTCATGGGAGAGGGCCCCAACAAATCCTTCCATCTTACCTATAAAAAAATTGTATATTTATTTAATATTTTAAATATATAATTTACCATTTTCAAATATTTTTTTATTTGAGGTACAATGTAGAAAATAATCCATATGAAATTTAATAAATTAATTTCTAAGATATTAGGGACAATTTATTAAATCTTTTAGTAGATTTACCTAACAACATAGTCTCATATAATTGATTAGGACTTAGTTTTTGTAATTATTTGTCATATAGTTATATAAGAAATTATTTCTCATATACCTAAATAAAATTATACCTAACAAGATGGCCTCATATAATGGGACTCTCATATATTTTCTCATGATGTTTGTTTGCTTGCTCATGATTTTCAGAATTCCCCCAAATAGCTTGAAATTATACCTTTGTTGGTTATTCTGTGGGATGAATTCCCTCTAAAATAATTCTCTAAAGGTAGGTTAACTCTTCCTCAGTCTCACATGGTGTCCAGATAGAGACCATTAAAAATATTACTAGAGTATTTTTTCTCTTTCATTTTGTTGATGTCAAGTTTTCTAAGGCCATTTTTTAGCATGACCTCTCATATCTTCTAGAATCCTTGCCTATTTTTCCCATGGTCTTGAGACTTTATTATCTCTAAGGAGTGCTCTCTTAGAGTCCTACTTTGGGGTGTATCCATTGGTCTTTCCTTTCTATTCTTTTCCTTTTAAAATGGAATTGCAACATGTCTAGTGTAGGTGGTTGTGTAGGAACATTTGTTTTCTTCTTGCCCTCAAAAAAGGGTTTGTACCCAAATTGATTTATCCAAGGATCTTAAGTAATCCATTGAAGTGGACAGGTTGGCACTAAGAAGTTTACCCAATGGGTCATGTTCCTTAATATGTCAAATGCTTCTTATAATTTCTAGTCCTTGAATGATAAAATATAAGATTATTCCCTAGTTATTTAACAACCAAATACTCCACCCAAGCATCTGTCTGGGGATCTTTAAGCTCAAAATATCTAAATGGATGGATGATAGTGAGAAATAAAAAATGCTCAGACTCCTAGTGCTAAAGGATTTGTTCCACAATTGCAAGCTATTAGACCATAGGTTTCAATGCCTAATAAGGTGATCAAAGTTGGAGATTCTCAACTCAAAGAGGAGTCATCACAAGTGGACAATTGTGGCTAATATTACTTCTTCTCAACCAAATACTTAGCCACCCTTTCCATCTACTTCTCATCAATCCTATAGTCCAATTTGTGAGACACATTCCCATTGTCAAACCTCTTTCCCTTGCTAAGAAGTCTTATATTTGCTCCAATGTGCTTGCTTGTACTCATGATTACCACTGTTCCTATTGGGCCCTTCAAAAGCCTATTTCTAGAAGATGGAATGATTCCTTAGGGACTCTTTGTAGGCCCCTTTGGAGCAAAGAAAATTATTTCATAGTCACTTGAGAATTTTGTTATCTTCCTCATGACTTTAGTGGTCTTGGCTTAATTACAACTTACAAATAGGGGCTCAGTTTGTGTGTTAAGTGGATTATTTAGGCCCTAGAAGGAAATCAGACCTAAAAAATTCTCTTTAAGAATTGTATTGCTTCTAGAGTCCCTCATGGATGTAAATCTTGGTGTGCCTTGAGATTTCACTCTATCCTCATCATGAAATAATCTATGGAATTTCAAGGCACTTTTGTTCTCAAAAGTATTTGGCATGCATGGGAAGTTACTATGGATTATTTGGAATGGGAATGTCTTTAGAATTAGGATTTCTATAAACCAACAATCTCTTTAGTGGTATCCTATGATCAATTGCTAGGATAGATCCCTTTCCAAAGTTCCCTAGACCCATCCTTTAAGGTTATACAAATGTGGGATTTGCACTATTTCAGGGCTTTTTGAAAAACCACAAAAATAAGGTTTTCTTGCCTTGAATTCAAAGCCAAATATAGGCTTGGTAACAAGTATATGGAGTCCTTCAACATCAATTTGAAATTGATTACTCCTAATATGATTCATAAGGTCAAAATTGGCTACACAAGGCCATAGTGGAAGGATTGTAAATGGTATCTAGATACTCCTTTTCAAAATTATGAATCCTTTAAGGTATATTCTTGGGTTTATCCCCATTTACAAATAGTTCATGTTGGATCCCAAAACTGCAAGTCAATAATTCTAGAGCATGTTCTCACCTTCAAGGCTAGGGGTGTCATCAAGAAGGTAGAATATGGGCTCATTGATAGACTGAGGATTGATAAAGGAAAATTGACAAGAGTTATCCCAAGAGGGTATTCCTAGAGGTGTCCTTAATAGGGTTTTAGGTCATTTAAAATGAAACATGAATGAACATTTGTAGCCACACCCAGTGTATGCTTGACACCTATATTTGTCACTAGGTCAAGACTAACTAGTTGCATAAGAACTTTTATAAAGATCATTACCACACCTTGCAAATACACCCATAAATGATAACATTATGATATCCCCACAAGATGAATCCACTAAACATTTCATACAAAAACTACAAGGTGCAGTCATGCATGCACATGATTCACAAGTGATTTGAACAATGAAGGTTGCTTAAGAAAAATCCCTAGTTATAATATTGAATCATGAACAACATGTGAAACCTAGAACTACCCAAGATAGAGGATGATTAAAAGATAGTGCTAGCCCCTCACCAATCAAAATCAATGCCTCCTCTATTGGGCAATAGAGTCATGAACAACAAAGAGGAAGGAGATACATCTAGAAAAACATCCATAAAACTAGATGTGTATTTTCATACAAATCATAGATACATTGCATGCAATAGACATACTTAATAATCCATAGAAAAAATATAATAAACCACATGAAATGGAGATGAGACCATTAAAAAAGCTTTGTAATGCATTAGATGTTGTCACACATACATCAAATCCTCACTACAGTCATGCTACAAAAATGTGACAAGATAAAATATATAATTGCATTTATATATTCTTTTGAATCACTACAAACTACCATGAAGGCATATCATTACATGAAAAATATGCTTTATAAATCCTTCCTATGATGTACTAGATGTATTTCTTCACTTGCAACCCAAACCAATAATGTTTGATGCCCTAGAAATAGCTTGAAGCACTAGTAGTCCAAAAATTGGATCAAAGAACAACCACTTTTACATATTACCAACATGTATATATAACATTTCATTTCCTCTTGTTGAGCTGGTGGTATTTTGAGTGTGAAAAGCATCTACAGGCTATCCACACATGCTACTATCAATTCCACCTACCCTTGTATCAACCCCTATACCCGCTACATTTAACCTCACCTACCTCCAATATGTTCATGCTAGGCATTAATGATGTTTCTAGGAGGCAAACAAATGTTTGAACTTGAGAGCCACCAAAAAAATATGTTAAAAACATGTTAAAACCTTTAATGTTTCTTTGTCAAAGTCTGCGGGGTCACCAAGAACCTGGTCAGAGGTTTCAGTGGTTCTAGAAACCACTAGAACTACTGACATTCCTTTCCTCTTCTCTTTTTCATCTTTGTTCCTTCTTGTTGGTGATTAACCAACCACTAGGAACACTCTTTCTTCTTTCTCTTAGCTTCATTCTCTTTTCTTCCTATGTGTCTCCCTATTTACTTTGTCTCTTTCCTTTCATTCACTTGACTTTCTTCCTTCACTCACTCATTCTCTTTTTCAGAGCCCACACTGACATCAAGAACCAATGACACCTTGTTGGAGGTTCTGATGCTTTCAAGAACCATCAAAATAGTTGACATCATTTTTACCTCTTTCTTCTTATTGCTTTTCACTTTTCACTTCCTTCTCTATTCTACTTTCTCTTTTTCATCGGTCGTTCACCCTTCTTATTTAGTGTGTTAGAACTTTGGGGTTGATTAGGAATAATATATCAGAGGTTTTGATGGTTCTTAGAATCATTGGAACTGCCAAAACCATTTTGCAATGGAAATTGACTACCTTCATTAAGTCACCACAAACCCGTCAAACCCACTAGCCACATAAGGAACCAAGCACCTCGTCGTGGGTTTTGATGGTTCCCATAACCATTAGAATCATCAACAACTATAACATTGAACACCAAACCAAAACATGTCAGTAAGTCAGGACCCAATAGGAACAAAAGAATCTATTAGAGGTTCTGGTGGTTTTGGGAACCACTAGAACCACTGACCTATTCATAAAGGAACCAAAAGGGTTGACAGAGGCCAGACTTAGCCAATTTTCATGGTCTTTTGAGAACTTAAGCACAAGTGAAAGCAAGGGAAAAGAAAGGGACCAACACCAAGGTGAAAAATGACACAATATACCCACTTGAAATCTCATATTAGATATTAATGATGGATTATACTAGGCAACTGCAAACATAGGGGAAGGCCAAACTAAAGATTTTTTGTAATTTTGGGTATGATGAATGTGTGCCCTAACAAATCTAAAGCTCAATGCTAAGTATAGCCTCTAGTCCACTACTCCTTAATGGCACCAAAGTTTTCAAATAGTTTGGTCTACTCTTGTGAACCATAAGTTGGATTATTTTGCTTGGTATCTCTTGTATAGGGTCTCCTAATTGGATCTTGTCTTATACACTAGGTGTTTCTACCCCTCGCCTGTTCTTTTTATAGACATATATAAACTCTCAAGCACTTTTTTTTGGTTCAACCCATGGGCCTAACCTACATGGAGACAAATTCATAATTTTTTAAATCCTTTTAGGTTAGAGCCCTTGTCCTAACATATGATTCTTTTAAGACATAAATATTGTCAAGATACATTGAGATTTAACATGCTTTCAAAATGAAAATTATTTTTTATAGTTGGAAAAATAAACATTCAATTGTCATTTTGGTTTTGTTGTGGACAAGCATTGTTCTATTAATAATAAATCTATTATATGCTTTAATGTCATGTTAGAGATGCAATTCCTAGCTAATAAAGGGGCTCTAGAAGTTTCCTAGTTGAAGACTCTCATTGAGCATTAGGCTAGTGCCATTTGTACGATTGTTCATGTGTTGCCTTCTCCTACCAATAAGAATGTTTTACCACATGGGCATTGTTGTCGCCATATCCATAGCTCTACACATGACTTGCAGGGCTCTTCCCATCATATATATTGTGTTTGGTCTCCCTCATTAACTTTTAAGCATGGTCATATTGGTTGGCTTGATAGTGTGAAGTTTCCCCACCTAGACCTTATAATTTCTCCTATGCATGCAAATCATGCTTAAGTAGAAGGAAAACATAGAGATGATACTAGTTGGAAGCCCCTTCTATATTGTCAAGATCTCTCAAATGGTTGGGGCTCTCCCCCTGACAAGGATACCCCCTTCTCCAACTCATATAGCCATAGTAGCTTAACAGTACATGACTACTTTTAATATTTGTGTGTCCAACTTAAACTTTAGAATGTGATTTCATTCCACCCATTTTTTATTATGTGAATAGTGTAATATATTTTTTATATTTTATAATATAGAAATATATATCACTATTCTTCCTGTTAAAGAAAAGTTATAACTATATTATATAACTTGATAAATATAATCTAACAAAGATTTTCGTGATCCTTATTTTAGTATAACAAAACTTGGATACCATATATTTTGTTAAGATGCAGATTGAAAACTAGTTAAAAGAATTTAGCTGTCATCAATTTCCATTTGACAGGCAGGGGTCCATCAAATACAAACTCACTTCTTAGCTCAATACACTAAAAGAAATAGAAATTCAATCGCATTATTTGTAGTTTAGGTTGAAAGAACCTACCGGTCACATTTCTTGTCAATTTTCTGGGCAAAGCACGCAAATGATGCATCCACAATTGTAGATAGTCCAGGATTGGCTTCCGCATTCTTTTCCGTCATCTCATGTAGCCGAAAAAGGATAGGGTAATCCTTGAGCCGATGAAAGGACTTAGCCAACTTATACATTCCCTTAAGAAGTTGCCAGCATTCATCCCTGAATTTATATGAGATAACCTCAAAACTGTCCAGAATAATGGCTACGAGTAAGATGCACTTGATTATCATATTCTCTTTGCAATCATTCCACTCCATAATGGTAGAGGATTTGGGTATCTACAAAAACACAGGTTTTTTAATTAAACTTACAAAGAAAAACGTAAAAAAGAGCAGGGGACAAAAACTATAGCTAAATTTCGCACATAAAATGAACCTTTTTTGAACACCCACAAACAGCTCGTTGCCGCGAAGAGGGAGGCTGCAATACAGTGTACGAAATGTTAGATTTTATTTAAACGACTTATACATTAAGAGGAACACAAAAAGGAAAAGAGTAACATACAGAACCCTCAAAAGCCCTATCCATGCGGCGGCTCAGAAGACTAAGATAATAATCTGTATGTGGATGCCTGTATAGAATTAGCTGTACGAGATCATGGGTATGACATGAAGCAGATGTATTCTGTTCCCCCATAATTCGGTATGCTTCAAAAATAGTTCAATGCGGTGCTATGGAAATCCGAAAGAGTGCGATGCCTTAAATAAAGCTTTGCCACGCGTATATGTGACGCACGTTTCACTTTTACTTTCGCTTTAGTTGGTGGACGTCGCTTCACATTGTGCTTTCCCGGCGAATTATTGATATGATTCAAGAAGACTCTACCTTGCCGCGGAAGATAAACACATCGAAGAGTTAACGGAAGGGGAATTCCTTAATGAAAAGGTTGAAGAAACGGAGTTACGGAAGTGTTCCCATTTAGGGTTTCCTTTTCTTATTGCACAAGAATATTTGTGTCACTACGATTATGTGACGTAACCTACACTTTTGCTTTAGCGGGCCATCTAGGGTTTCCTTTTCTTATTGCACAAGAATATTTGTGTCACTACGATTATGTGACGTAACCTACACTTTTGCTTTAGCGGGCCATCTCGCTTCTAAACGTGCTTTGGATATGATTAGAGTACCATGCTTTGCCGACAGACACTTGGAAATTCCCTTAAAAAGTGAGAATAATTATGAAGAAACGAAGTGTCTCCACCAGTTTTTTTCTTCTCTTATTCCTATTCGAAAGAAAAGCGCCAATCACTCTTTATGTGGTGAGATTACGTAAGAATGACACATAAAAGTGATCAGATTTTCCCAAAGTGATCAGATTTTCCCATTTTTAGATATTGTTATGGGGAGATGACTTCCTCTAAAGTTTTCATGAAATATTAAATTAATAGGAAAATTTCAGTCGCCTCTTAACAAGATTTTTTAGTTTCCTCAAATTATTTTAATATATGGGGTTAAAAGTGGGGTTTTTTAATTTGTTTTCGTCACAATTTCATTCTTTTGTCTTAAATGTAATGATTAGTAAAAAGTTGTGTATTTGTATGTAAAATTTGTTAAATGACATGATCAATTGAACTTTGACACATGTTAAGGATTTGGATATGATATGCAGATTCTTTATTCTTTAACCTAGGTTAAATTTGTAGGTATAATTTTGACCCCAAACTTTTAAATTTAAATTTTAAAACGAGTTTGAGTTAACCCTCTTTCAATTAGATGTTAGTTATCAACTTAAAAATAAAATATTCAAATTAACACACTATGGTGAACTAGGTACATAAACTAACAAATCCCAATTCATTTTGATTATTAAAGAAGGATCTAGAAGATTGCATTAAGTGTTCACATCACACAAGCACTTATCATTAGCATATGTATTGATCATAATATATTATTCATATACATGGCTACCTATATGATGCAGAGGTAAAACGCAACGGGAGCTTACTAACAGGAAGGAGGAGCCAAATATACAAACAGCACGATAAAAATCCCTATCGGCTCAGCATCATCATCATATTTCCTAAAAACACCAATAGCATCATCATATTTCGGACGAGCAGAGTTATCCTCCTGCCGATTACTGTTCACCTCCTCCGCCTGTCGCCTATCATCATCATCATGATACTCAACGAGAGCAAACATCCTCCGGTTGTACTGTTCATCGGGCGCCAAACACTATCGGCATCATCATGATATGCAACACCACCTTCGTCAGCAGGATATCAAATATCCGGTTGCTCCAAATATCCTGATGACGATAACTTCAGCACCTTCCCTTCGATGCCCCGATAGCCGACGATACAAGCAACAGCATCATGATATGATTTATCCGGTTCTCTCGAAACCTCCTGATGATGTTAACACAACTTTCTGCCTACGCCGATACCTAACCACTTAGCGACAACAGGATCAACATGCATAGGGTGATATCTCAATATCCTGATGACGATGACGTCATATCCTGATGACGATGACGTCACACAATATCCTGATGACCTCTTCAACACTTAGTCAAAAAAAAACTGAACTTTCACTCCCGCATCTACTAGCGATACGCGGATGATGGCACCTCCGAGAGATGATCCTGACGGCGATATATACACTGAGTATATATCTGACTTACAATACCTTGATGCACTTGAAATATGCAAACTCCGTCAGTTTCATAACCTGATCTTCTACCTTGTGCCGATGCACTCCTCTTCGGCAACTCCTGATGATGATCACCTCGACGCACTCGCACTTCATGCAATCGAAAGCATCGTACTCATCTCCGCTTAACCGGATGACGATGTCCAAAGTGACTGCAGGATATTTGCAGAAATATCCCGATGATGCCGTTTTAACGAACTTCCAACCTTAGCGAAATTTCACTTCGCCGATCCTCCAGGGACGACCCCAATCCACTCTCAGGGTGATCTTCCAACTCAAACTTATCAGCTCGACCTAGCACATACCCATGCTAGGGTCTTCAACATCTCTTGACCGCGATCCTGCCCACCTGCATGCAAACAGAAAACAAACTACCTCCTAATCTACTGTACACAACCATTCCACCGATTCGACGAATCAACCGGTGGAATGGATCAGCATATCCATGAAACCACCAGATCAGCAAATCGATTAAACAATGGAATCCAACCAGAGAAAGAACACAAACAGGATCTCTTTATTGATTTCAAAGATGCAATTACAATGATCAGTCTCTCTCTCTCTGTCTCACTCTGTGCAATCTAGCTCGATCGATGATCTACAGTCAACCGATCCTCATGCTTAAATAGATTTTCCCATGAGTACTACTGACCCGACTCCCAGCGGCTGGGAACTCTCCAGGCGGCTGGGAGATCCAACCGAACATACATCATGACAACTGTCCTAACAAACTAACTAAAAATAGCAAAGCCTGGTCAGCGTGATCTTAATATGATTAGCTTGACCTTATTACATGCATTTGGTCTTATCAGACCTTCTTGAAAACATAAACAAGACTCAAACTAACTAACTGCCTCATGGAGGTCAGCTGTCAGGTAGGTGCTCCTGCACCATACTCCCCAACAGAAAATAACTCATGTCCCATGAGTTAGGATATGGAAGTCCTCCACCTTTACACTTTGCCTTGTCAGTCTTCTGACCTGCTCCAGCTTTATCCTCTGCTGGCTCTTGGCTGCTCCAAGACTTCTGAACTGTAACTTGCTTTCTTGCAAGTGAATCCTCATGCCTGTCAATGTAGGCCTTTCTCTCACATACCTTGTGTTTGTCAGGTTGTCTGACCAGAACCTCTGTCTGAACTGCCTCTTGAACTGCTGCAATGTTCAACTTTGTCTTTCTTTCAACTCTTATAGGACAAACAATAGTCCCAACTATGACAACATCCTTGTCATTCCTCTCAACTGGTTGCTGTTTACACACCTGTTTCTGAACCTGCTGCTGACCTCTGTCAGTCACAACTGAAACTTTCTTCAGCTTGTTGTCTTTAACAACTCCTTTCCCTGCAGTGTCCTCAACTGCCGTTATGCCTGCTCCTATAGGCATCTGCACAAATTCCTTCTTTCCCATTAAAATGACTTGGGCTACCTTCGGTACTGCAGCATTTGCCTGCAATGGCATCAACTTAATAGTCTTCCCATCTTTCTGGATGGTGTAGGTATTAGCATACCCATCATACAGTACCCTTCGATCAAATTGCCATGGTCTACCCAACAGTAGGTGACAACATTCCATGGGCAAAATATCACACAAAATTCTATCCTGATATGCTCCAATCTGAAAATCAACATATGCCTGTTCAGAGACAAAAAGTGATTGACTATCACTCACCCAAGATACCTTGTAAGGGTGTTGGTGTGGAATCCTTTCCAAATTCAGTTTATCCACCATTTCCTGAGATACCATGTTGTCTGTTGAACCAGTATCAATGACAACCTTACATACCTTACCTTTGCTCTTACATGTGGTTTTGAAAAGAGCTCCTCTTTGTGGGGATTCTTTGTCAGGTACCTTCATGGTAGTTACTGTTCTTCTCATCAATAGAAATTCTCCACTTTCTGGGTATCCACAATTATCAGGCTCCTTATCCTTTTGATAAGTGTTTGAACTCTGCACACTTTGCTCTACTGTCTCTTCTTGCACAAGTTGTACTCTCTTGTCACTCGTTCTATCATCTCTGGATGATGAACCTTTGTTTTCTGGACATTTGAAAGATGGATGACCAAACTCACCACAGGTGTAACACTTTCCTGAAAATGAAGTAGAACCTCTACCACCTCCAAATCTGCCTTTATTACCTTTCCATCCACCTCTGAAATCAGACTGTCCCTGTCCTTTACCAGTGTCTTCTTGACCCTCATTGGTTTGCCTTGTTCTATGGGCTGATCCTCTTCCCCTCATACTGTGTTGTTCTTGTTTTCTCTTTAACTTCTCTTCCACTTTCAATGCCAACTAGAAACTTTTCTGGACTGTATCTGGATTATGTAGACTTAAATCATCCTGAATATTAAACCTCAATCCATTAAGGTATCTGGCTACCTTCTCTTCCTCACTTTCTTTTACCTTTGTCTTCATACAGAGTTTCATGAATTCTTCTGTATATGAGCTGACATCTAGCTCCTTCTGCTTCAGGTTTTGCTTCCTCTTGTGTAATTGGATACTGTAATCCAATGGAATATAAGCTTCCTTTACTAATGCCATCATCTTCTTCCATGTGGCAACTCTACGTTTTCCTTCCTGTACTCTATCATCTTGAACAAAATTCCACCATGTCAAGGCAGCTTCTTTCATCTTTGACTGTGCTATCTTCACTCTCTGTTGTTCTGGTATCTCCTCTGTTACAAAGAAATTGTTCAAAGAGTCTATCCACTCCATTACTGAATCAGGGTCCATCTTACCTGTAAACACTGGCAAATCCAGTTTCACATCCATGGTTCTCCTCTCCATGGCCTTGAGGGCGTTCAACAGTGGTCTCTGGTCTGCAGGAACGACCTCCTCGCTCCAATTAGGGATCTCTTCTTCTTCCCTATCTTCTTCTCTACCAGAACCTACTCTGCTCCTCAACTTTGCTAACTCATCTTTCAATTCCTGATTCTGAGCCTTCACGGCCTTGCTTTCTGCAATCTGTTTCTTCACCAGAACTGCCAACTCAGCGTTGGTCATCCTTGCCGGAACCTCCGATGTTCCTTCTTCGTCTGACATCCTGCTTATCTTTTCCAGAAGATCCTAACCTTTGCTCTGATACCACTATGATGCAGAGGTAAAACGCAACGGGAGCTTACTAACAGGAAGGAGGAGCCAAATATACAAATAGCATGATAAAAATCCCTATCGGCTCAGCATCATCATCATATTTCCTAAAAACACCAATAGCATCATCATATTTCGGACGAGCAGAGTTATCCTCTTGCCGATTACTGTTCACCTCCTCCGCCTGTCGCCTATCATCATCATCATGATACTCAACGAGAGCAAACATCCTCCGGTTGTACTGTTCATCGGGCGCCAAACACTATCGGCATCATCATGATATGCAACACCACCTTCGTCAGCAGGATATCAAATATCCGGTTGCTCCAAATATCCTGATGACGATAACTTCAGTACCTTCCCTTCGATGCCCCGATAGCCGACGATACAAGCAACAGCATCATGATATGATTTATCCGGTTCTCTCGAAACCTCCTGATGATGTTAACACAACTTTCTGCCTACGCCGATACCTAACCACTTAGCGACAATAGGATCAACATGCATAGGGTGATATCTCAATATCCTGATGACGATGATGTCATATCCTGATGACGATGACGTCACACAATATCCTGATGACCTCTTCAACACTTAGTCAAAAAAAAATTAAACTTTCACTCCCGCATCTGCTAGCGATACGCGGATGATGGCACCTCCGAGAGATGATCCTGACGGTGATATATACACTGAGTATATATCTGACTTACAATACCCTGATGCACTTGAAATATGCAAACTCCGTCAGTTTCATAACCCGATCTTCTACCTTGTGCCGATGCACTCCTCTTCGGCAACCCCTGATGATGATCACCCCGACGCACTCGCACTTCATGCAATCGAAAGCATCATACTCATCTCCGCTTAACCGGATGACGATGTCCAAAGCGACTGCAGGATATTTGCAGAAATATCCCGATGATGCCGTTTTAACGAACTTCCAACCTTAGCGAAATTTCACTTCGCCGATCCTCCAGGGACGACCCCGATCCACTCTCAGGGTGATCTTCCAACTCAAACTTATCAGCTCGACCTAGCACATACCCATGCTAGGGTCTTCAACATCTCTTGACCGCGATCCTGCCCACCTACATGCAAACAGAAAACAAACTACCTCCTAATCTACTGTACACAACCATTCCACCGATTCGACGAATCAACCGGTGGAATGGATCAGCATATCCATGAAACCACCAGATCAGCAAATCGATTAAACAATGGAATCCAACCAGAGAAAGAACACAAACAGGATCTCTTTATTGATTTCAAAGATGCAATTACAATGATCAGTCTCTCTCTCTGTCTCACTCTGTGCAATCTAGCTCGATCGATGATCTACAGTCAACCGATCCTCATGCTTAAATAGATTTTCCCATGAGTACTACTGACCCGACTCCCAGCGGTTGGGAACTCTCCAGGCGGCTGGGAGATCCAACCGAACATACATCATGACAACTATCCTAACAAACTAACTAAAAATAGCAAAGCCTGGTCAGCGTGATCTTAATATGATCAGCTTGACCTTATTACATGCATTTGGTCTTATCAGACCTTCTTGAAAACATAAACAAGACTCAAACTAACTAACTGCCTCATGGAGGCCAGCTGTCAGGTAGGTGCTCCTGCACCACTATAGTTCTTCAAACTTTTGAAAACATGCCACTGATTCAAATATTTGACTAAGGTGAGGTGGAGAGGTAGCTACCTCCCACACTGAGCACAATAGAATTTACTAGTGCTTATCATGACCATCATGTTCCATTAACAAAGTGTTGTGCCCTACACAACACACCCCATTTTGCCTCAAAATGTGGACCTCCTTCTTCACTTACTTTGAGTATTCAAGGACTTTATCCTTCATTTGATTAGTTTGATGACCTCCTAGTTTCTGGATAGTGAGTTGATTTGGTCTCCTTGGATCTGATTTCACCTATATGATTCAGTGTCCCCATGTGCTTTGATGTGCTTTATCTGAATTTAATGAGTTTTTGACTTGATCTATTTGATTACTGGCTTTGTCCTTAGTCTTTTCAGTGATTTTATCCTTTTCAAGTTTTCGAGCTATCATTTTTGCATGATGGAAGGGGCAGGCCCAAACCCCTATGCTTTACTATTGTATTCTATCAGGTTCACTTTATCAATTAGGTTTGTGCGTTTACCCTTAGTGCTTTGATGCTTTTCTCCCTTGTCAGGATTTCAGGGTTTGTCATTCTAGCATGACAGTAGAAACATCCCTGAAACCTCGACATTGCCTTTGTTGCCTTTGCTTGTTTACCTATGTTCCTGTCAGTTCTATCGGGGTTAGTCATCTTGGCATGACTGTAAAGGAATCCTCGATGTCCCAACTCCCGTGGGTTGACATTGGGTTGGTGTCTCACCTCCATCAAATTTTTGGACTTGCTCATCCCAGCATGACCGTAATGAAATTTCTAATATTCGGCATGGGTTTGATGACATTGCTGTTCCCCGATCCCCAAACCTTACATTTGCTTGGTCTCTCAGGATCAGTTGATTTGGCATTCCCATATTCACTTACCATTTGAGCATAGGTGAATCAGTATCCTGACTCCCAACCCTCGATGAGTTTTATTCTTTATTAGTAGCGGACTCGGAGCATCAGGATTTTTTGTACCTGCTTACCTTTTTGGCATGATTATTGTTTTGTCCCCGACCTTGAAACCTCGATGATAATGTTATACCTTTGCGATTTCCTGATGTCAATAACATTCATTTTTTCTTTCTTTATTTGATAGAGGGTAAGCAAGAGCCTCGAACCCTAATAAAACCTTATCATACACTAGTGTCTGACCTCTTAGGTTTCACTTGTCATAAGTAAAAGGTAAAGGTTGCACCCAACTTCCGATCCCTGATGCCCTCTACTTTGGCTTGATTTCTTGAGTTTGACTTGGATGCTCGAATGCTTTCATTGGATGTTGCATATCCTTCTTGAGTCATTAGGGGAGTTTTGGGATGCTTTGACTTTAGGACTTCTTGGATAAATTTGTACTTCCCTTGATTTCTTGGTTTGCTTGATTCGAGCATAGAGTTTTTTATGGCATTTTTCAAGAATAATTATACCTCTCTATATTCATGTCCCAACTGGTGAGGTTACATTTTTTGGTGTCAAGGAAGATACATGCATGTAATATTTGGTATTATATAGTCATGATCAAATGGACATCAAATTTAAAATCACGTTCATCTTCATGACCTCATGTATTAAAGGTTCAAAGTGCATTAATTAAGGTTCCATTCCACGCTCTTGGTTATATTGTGTCTTTTAATATCTTTTAGAGAATTTTTATTGGTTTTATATATTTTAATGAGGTAGTGGCTTAAAGTCAAAATCCAAGTGTCATCAATTCTGGAGTTTTAAGCTAGCTAAACCCATTTAAAATAGTCATAAAATTGTTCAAATAATATTTGAATGCCAAAAGTAAATAATTAAAGAAGGAAAACCATTTTGGTCTTAATTTTATATTTTTCTTAGCTTAAATTTGATGACATGAAAGAAAAAACAAGAAAAAGTCAAGAAAAAGCAAATAACTTTAGCTAACTTTATTCCTTGATTTTTTGAGCCATTAAAATTGCTATGAAATAAAAATTTAAAATACTTGCACATGCATACATGGGATATTTCTATTTGCACTATTAATTACTTTTTAAAAGTGATTTTATAAAAAATAGTTGTACAGGAAGGAGAAAATAGTTGGTTTTTGGAGGTTTAATCTCATGGGTTGCGATTATTTTTATTTTTTCTTTCTCCTTTTCCTTGTTTGGTTTTCATGGGAACCTTGATTCCATCCTCAATGTGCAGTTGATGAAATTTTTTAACAGGTCAAGATCATTGGGGGCTTCATTCCAAAATTCTTTGTTCTGAAGATTTCAAGAAAAAAGAAAAAAAATAGAGAGGAAAATAGTGAATTTCATATTTAATACCCATGAGCACTCTTTGTTTTATTTTTATTTGCATGGTAAACTTAGGGATAATTTGGAAGGTGATTGAGGGTCTTAAATGATGAGATAAATGAATAATATGACTATTTTTACCTTCAAAAATGCCTTGGAAGTTGCCTAAACAAGCTTGAAACTAAATTTTAACAACTCAGAAACCCTAGGACAACAATGGTGAACTAAATTTTTTATTTTGTTTTGGGATATATAGTAGATCCAAAGGCCATATTTGAGGTGGTACGAGGTTTGAGTTGGTATTAAAGATGAAAAGTTTAAGAGGATAGATGGGGAAACCATGAAAATCATGGTAAAACCCCAAATTTGTGAAGTTGCCAATGACAACAAATTTTCCCAAAAATTAGAATTGATAAAGCTCAATGATTCAAATGATACTTGTTGATATTTCTATAATGAAATTGATTTAATTTTGAATAATTTGATGTTCTTCTATGTTTGTTTGTAGGTCTAGGGTGCTGAAACACTACAGACACATGTTAGGGCATGATGAAGAACTACAATACTTGGAGAAACCTATCTTCTACAGCTGCATGAGGCTATCTATTATAGAAAAATGGAGATCTACAACTACTCAAATGGAGGCAAAAGGGAAATGGCATTAATTTTGATGAAATTCATTTATAAGACATCCAAATAGTACTCAGCCGACCCATGGCATGGCTTGTAATTTGTAACTTGTTCCTATTTTGAGATGCCAGCCGACTTGTACAAAATAAAAATCTTAATGCAATGTAAACCTCTATAAAAAGAGCAATGTTTTCCATTTTAAAAGGGAGAAGACAAGGAGGCTGAGGTTAAGTGCACAAGTATAGAATGGCAATGATGGTGTGAGAATTCTGCTAAGTTGTCACATGCAAGCTAGTTCTCTAGGGTGCGCAAAGGCCAAAGACAATTATGGTATGGGAATCCTATTAAGTTGTCACAATTTAATGGCATGCTAGTCCTCCACTCTAAGTGGTGATGTATTTTACATTTGTTGTTCTGAAACTTGGATTATTTGGTGAACTCAATAAAATGTTGATTGTCTACAAAGATTGTGTAATACCTGTGCATGTAATATGGTGGTTTATGCAAATACTTTGTTTTTTTCATGAAATTCTGTAGAGTCTTGCACCATGATGTTAATATTTGTGTGAAATACTAGTTATGGCATCATTAGATTAATGGTTTCATTCGATCTTCCAAGGTATAGGATTGTAAACCAAATGCAAAGTAGATCCGCTTTATTTTTATTTTTTATTTACTCTCTAAAACCTTTATCTTTTTGTAGATTTGGTTAGTTTAGGAGTAGGTTAAGGTTAGAATAAGACCTTATCACTTATTACTTGTTGTTATAAATTAGATTTATCATAATTGAAAGTTTCCCTATTGCTGGTACAACACTTTAAATGTTCATTTATGAGTAAAAGCTGATCAGAATAGGTTGTTTGTGCATTGTTTATCTTACTTACCAATCTCCTTGTGCAAATAACCCTATGTTTACTTGATTACCAGCAACCCCTTGAATAGGTATAGCTACATAAGCCACTGATCTATCTAATTCAATAGAGACCCAGTTAATAGGAACCTTGGGTTATCAACCTCTTGAGATTGGTTACCTTTCAAGAGAGGTGGTTCATTTGTTGTTCTACCTACTTGTTGTTGAGTGTGTCAAAACACCCCTCAATAGAAAGGGTGCTATAATGAGGGTAGAAAAGAGAGTATTCATGGCTACTTGCACTTTTTTGATGAGTATGTCTTTAAGGATCTAGCTTCAATGGGTAGCCCTTTGTGTATACTAGGGGTTCTCCATGAGATTCCTTTGCATGCACACAATAGGCTTCCTTTTTTTTTCCCAACAAGAGACAAAAAGATTCAGATCATGTAAGGATTTCTAGGGATTTAATGACTTTTCTTAAGGTTGAGCATGAGGATGTTGTTTGTAGGTTATTTGTCATGACATTGCAAGGCACAAAATTTCAATGGTATATGAGTTTCATGCCTAACTCTATTTGATCATGGATTGAACTGGAATGTTTATTTTTAAACTAGTTTGATCTTAATATGGGTAGACAAGATTCCTTGTTTCAGTTTGCAAACAGGAGAAGGATGCCTTGAGAGTCTATTGAGCAATTCAATAATAGATTTCTTTTCATGTATAAGAGGGTTCAAGCTTCAAATCAGATGGAAAGTGATTTTGTATTGAAAGAACATTATCCATAGTGTTTGGATGTTTCTTTTTCAAAGAAAATTAGAATATTGGGTAAAGTTGCTACCTTGACTGAAGCATTCAACAAAGCTATCATGTTGGCACAATATGGATATGACATCACAAATGATGCAAATTACCAAGGTGGGAGTTCTAATACACAATTACTTGCAAATTTCCAACCACTATAGCCTTGTGTAAGTATATCCAACATGTCTACTTAGCTACCATCATTCCCATTAGCTGGTTATGGCCTATCTAGTCTTCAAAACATGTAGTTAAGCCATGCAACAAATTAGATCAGTCATTTCCAAGGGCCATATTGTGATCCATTGGGCTTAAATTCATTCATCCCACATCCTACAAGTCTACTTACAACTATATTATCCAAATATAATTGGGATACGTCACCGTGGAAGTCAAATTCTTCATGTGATGATGATTATTCAAGTGATAGTGATGCTGATCAATTTTTCCCAGATGGTATATCATTGATAAATGAGGTCAAGAATGGAAAAGAAGGAGGTGAGAACATGATTTTATCTTCTCCTAATGACCTAGTTGCAAGATCTAACCAAAATGGAGTTGATAATGACAAGGATGAGGACAAGCTACAAGGTCTATCTATTGGTGTGAACAGGGTTATGGGTAAGTGCAAGAAGATGGGGGGCCAAAAAGGGGGTCTTAAGTGGCCACTTTTTTTCTAAAATTAGGAAATGCTGGCCTTGGATGAGAAATTGAGCATAGTTACACTCAAAATTTGGAGATGCAACTTAAACAATGTTCGTAATGCTCTGAGTCTACTTTCTAAACTACTATTTTTTTTGAAAACGGTATAGATTAAGTGGTTCAAAAGAGGGAGCAACAGAAATTGGTGGTGTTTCTATCAAAAAAACATAACATAGCATGTTTTGTGGCTCCCTCAAAAGGTTAACTTTTTTTTGGTATTTTTTAAATTGCTTCAGTGAGAAATTAGCTAACAACATGTAATATATGCCTAATTTTTTTGATAATTTTTTGATGAATATTTGATTTTTTACTAATTTTCAAAGTGGACA
Source organism: Cunninghamia lanceolata (assembly GCA_027924645.1). NCBI lineage: Eukaryota > Viridiplantae > Streptophyta > Pinopsida > Cupressales > Cupressaceae > Cunninghamia > Cunninghamia lanceolata. The sequence continues at coordinate 3,355,402 of BSBN01000649.1, read as the reverse complement.
CATCCTAAAAAATAAAATTTTGGTCGTGCTACCCATATAAATTTTGAAAACTAGTTGAAAATCATTTTTTTTTAATATGTGTAGAATGGAGTCTAGTTTCTAAATATATAATTTTTTTAAAATTTCAATGAATAGTTAATTATTTATAATGAAAAAAAGACCAAACAATGGTTTTTGCCCAAAATCAAATACACAAATAAAAGAAATTAAAGATGAAAGGCTTAACATTGTCAAAATGTGAAAAAATTACATCGTTAAATAACTAAGAGAAAGCCTAACATTACCCAGGTGTTTGATTTGTTTGACCTTGAAACACGTGGAAATCTGAGGGTTAGGACGAACAAAATTATGTGAAATCTTGTAGAATTTGCAAAAACACGTCTGGGGATGTTGAAAAGGCACTCCAAGCCTTTGGGTTGGAAATCCAAACCAAATCCCAATCCCAAGGCTTGGGATTCCCAAAGCACAATATAACGTGAGCGCGTTATCTTGTGCTTTTTTTGCTTCTTTGCATGTTTTCCAGTGTTTTTGCAGTTCAACAAAACGCGAGCGTGTTATAATGTGCTCGCGTTATGTCTTCCTTTGAATGAGATATGTTCAAATTTCATAAGTATGTTTCATGGATGTTTATATCTATTCTTGTAGGTATGTATGCATGTACATGTATGCATGCTTGTATGTATGTACATGTATGCATGTTTGTATGTATGTATGTTTGTTTGTATGTATGTTTGTATGTATGCATGTATGCATGTATGTATGTATGTATGTATGTATGTATGTATCTATGTATGTGTTTAGGGTTTAGTGTATATAAGGACCTGAGCCTGTATAGTTTTGTGGGTTGAGGGTTGAGGGTTGAGGGATTAGGGCTTAAGTAATAGGTAGAGGGTAGAGGGTTGAGGGTTATAGTTGAGGGTTAATATTCAGGTTGTTGAGTGTATAAGATTAAGTGTGTAAGGCACAGGGATTAGGGTTTAGGGTTTACGATATGGATTGAGGGTATATAAGGCATAGGGTGACTTGGGTTGAGAGCACGTATGGTTTAGGTTTAATTTAAGTATAGGGTTGAGGCACAATATTCAAGGTTTTAGATATAAGGGTGAGGTTATATGGTCTAGGGATGAGGGTTTGAGGGTGTAAGCTTTAGGTTTAAGGTATAGGGTTGATGATTGATGGATTAGGGCTTAAGTATATTGTTGAGGGTATAGGGTTGATGGTTTAGGGATAGGTTTTAGGGTTTAAGGTTTAAGGGTTAAGGGTTGAAGGATAGGGTTTAAGGTTTAGGGGTAAGGGATTAGGGTTTAAGGTATAGTGTCTTGGGTTGAGGGTTTAGGAATAGGGATAGCATTTAGCATTTAGGGATGAGGGATTAGGGTTAAGTGTTGAGGGATTAAGGTTTAGGTATAACTTGCTAAGGGTTGAGTGTTTAAGGATAGGGTTTAGGGTTTAGGGTTGAGGGATTAGGGTTTAGAGTTGAGGGATTAGGGTTTAAGGAATAGTGTTGAGGGTTGAGGGTTTAGGGATAGGGTTTAGGGTTGAGGGATTATGGTTTAGGGTTGATGGATTAGGGTTTAAGGAATATTGTTGAGGGTTGAGGGTTTAGGAATATGGTTTAGGGTTTAGGGATTAGGGTTTAGGGTTGACAAATTAGGGTTTTATGTTGAGAGTTGAGGGTTAAGGGTTGAGGGTTTAGGGATAGGGTTGATGGTCAAGGGATCAGGGTTAAAGTAGAGTGTTGAGGTTAGAGAGATTAGGGATAGGGTTTAGGGTTGAAGGTTGAACAATTGAGGGTTGAGGCTTTAGGGCTGAGGGTTAAGGGATTGGGGTTCAAGATATAGTGTTGAGCGTCGAAGGTTTATGGATAGGTTTTAGGGTTTAAGTTTTAAGAGTTAAGGGTTGAGGGATAGGGTTTAGGGTTTAGGGATAAGGGATTAGAGTTTAAGGTATAGTGTCAAGGGTTAAGGGTTTAGGAATAGGGATAGAATTTAGGGTTTAGGAATGAGGGATTAGGGTTGAGGGTTGAGGGATTAGGGTTGAGGGTTGAGGGATTAGGGTTTAAGGTTTAGTGTCGAGGGTTGAGGGTTTAGTGATAGGGTTCAGGGTTGAGGGATTAGGTTTTAGAGTTGATGGATTAGGGTTTAAGGTATAGTGTTGAGGGTTGAGGGTTTAGGGATAGGGTTTAGGGTTGATGGATTGGCATTTAATGTTGAGGTTAGGGTTAGAGTGTCGAGGGCAGAGGGATTAGGGATAGGGTTTAGGGTTGAAGGGTTAAGGATTGAGGGTTGAGGCTTTAGGGATGAGGGTTTAAGGCTTAAGATATAGTGTCGAGTGTTGAGGGTGTAGGGATAGGGTTTAAGTTTTAAGGGTTAAGGGTTGAGGGATAGGGATTAGGGTTTAAGGTATAGTGTTGAGGGTTGATGGTTTAGGGATAGGGTTTAGGTTTGAGGGATTAGGGTTTATCGTTAATGAATTAGGGTTTAATGTTAACGGTTGAGGGTTGAGGGTTGAGGGTTGACAATTGAGGGATAGGGTTGATGGTTAAGGGATTAGGGTTAAAGTAGAGTGTCAAGGGTAGAGGGATTAGGGATAGGGTTTAGGGTTGAAGGTTTAAGGATTTAGGGTTAAGGCTTTAGGGATCATGGTTAGGGAATTGGGGTTTAAGATATAGTGTCGAGTGTCGAGGGTATAGGGATAGGTTTTAGGGTTCAAGTTTTAAGGGTTAAGGGTTGAGGGATAGTATCGAGCCCATTGAGGGTTTAGGAATATGGATACTGTTTAGGGTTTAGGGATGAGGGATTAGGTTTGAGGGTTGATGGATTAGGGTTGAGGGTAGATGGATTAGGGTTTAGGGATAGGGTTTAGGGTTTAGGGTTGAGGGATTAGGGTTTAAAGTATAGTATTGAGGGTTTATGGATAGGGTTTAGGGTTGAGGGATTAGAGTTAAGGGTTGAGGGATTAGGGTTTGATGTTGAGGGTTGAGGGTTGAGGTTTTAGGGTTGAGGGTTTAGGGATACGATTGAGGGTTGAGGGATTAGAGTTAAGGGTTGAGGGATTAGGGTTTGACATTGAGGGTTGAGGGTTGAGGTTTGAGGGTCGAGGGTTTAGGGGTAGAGTTGAGGGTCAAGGGATTAGGGTTAAAGTAGAGTGTTGAGTGTATAAGGATTAGGGATAGGGTTGGAGGGTTTAAGGATAAGGGATTAGGGTATAAGGTATAGTATCGAGCTCGTTGAGGGTCTAGGAATAGGGATAGTGTTTAGGGTTTAGGGATGAGGGATTAGGGTTGAGGGTTGACAGATTAGGGCTTAGGGATGGGGTTTAGGGTTTAGGGTTGAGGGATTAGGGTTTAAGGTATAGTGTTGAGGGTTTAGGGATAGGGTTTAGGGTTGAGGGATTAGAGTTAAGGGTTGAGGGATGAGGGTTTGACATTGAGGGTTGAGGGTTGAGGTTTTAGGGTTGAGGGTTTAAGGATAGGGTTGAGGATCAAGGGATTAGAGTTAAGGGTTGAGGGATTAGGGTTTGATGTTGAGGGTTGAGTGTTGAGGTTCAAGGGTTGAGGGTTTAGGGATAGGGTTGAGGGTTGACGGATTAGGGTTAAAGTAGAGTGTCAAGGGTATAAGGATTAGGGATAGGGTTGGAGGGTTTAGGGATAAGGGATTAGGGTTTAAGGTATAGTATCAAGCCTGTTGAGGGTTTAGGAGTAGGGATAGCGTTTAGGGTTTAGGGATGAGGGATTAGAGTTGAGGGTTGAGGGATTAGGGTTGAGGGTAGAAAGATTAGAGCTTAGGGATAGGGTTTAGGGTTTAGGGTTGATGGATTAGGGTTTAAGGTATAGGGTTGAGGGTTTAGGGATAGGGTTTAGGGTTGAGGGATTAGGGTTTGATGTTCAGGGTTGAGGGTTGAGGTTTTAGGGTTGAGGGTTTAGGGATAGGGTTGAGGGTCAAGGGATTAGAGTTAAGGGTTGAGGGTATAGGGTTTGACGTTGAGGGTTGAGGGTTGAGGTTCAAGGGTCGAGGGTTTAGGGATAGGATTGAGGGTCGAGGGATTAGGGTTAAAATAGAGTGTCGAGGGTATAAGGATTAGGGATAGGGTTGGAGGGTTTAGGCATAAGGGATTAGGGTTTAAGGTATAGTATCAAGCTCGTTGAGGGTTTAGGAATAGGGATAGTGTTTAGGGTTTAGGGATGAGGGATTAGAGTTGAGGGTTGAGGGTTGAGGAATGAGGGATTAGGGTTGAAGATTGATGGATTAGGGTAGAGGGTTGATGAATTAGGGCTTAGGGATAGGGTTTACAGTTTAGGGTTGAGGGATTAAGGTTTAAGGTATAGTGTTGAGGGTTTAGGGATAGGGTTTAGGGTTAAGGGATTAGAGTTAAGGGTTGAGGGATTAGGGTTTGGAGTTGAGGGTTGAGGAATGAGGGATTAGGGTTAAAGTAGAGTGTCGAGGGTATAAGGATTAGGGATAGGGTTGGAGTGTTTAGGGATAAGTGATTACGGTTTTAGGTATAGTATCGAGCCCGATGAGGGTTTAGGAATAGGGATAGTGTTTAGGGTTAAGGGATGACAGATTAGGGTTGAGGGTTGATGGATTAGGATTGAGGGTTGACGGATTAGGGCTTAGGGATGGGGTTTAGGGTTTAGGGTTGAGCGATTAGGGTTTAAGGTGTAGTGTTAAGGGTTTAGGGATAGGGTTTAGGGTTGAGGGATTATGGTTTGATGTTAAGGGTTGAGGGTTGAGGTTTTAGGGTTGAGGGTTTAGGGATAGGGTTGAGGGTCAGGGGATTAGAGTTAAGGGTTGAGGGATTAGGGTTTGGCATTGAGGGTTGAGTGTTGAGGTTCAAGGGTTGAGGGTTTAGGGATAGGGTTGAGGGTCAAAGGATTAGGGTTCAAGTAGAGTGCCGAGGGTATAAGGATTAGTGATAGGGTTGGAGGGTTTAGGGATAAGGGATTAGGCTTTAAGGTATAGTATCGAGCCTGTTGAAGGTTTAGGAATAGGGATAGCAGTTAGGGTTTAGGGATGAGGGATTAGAGTTGAGGATTGAGGGATTAGGGTTGAGGGATGAGGGATTAGGGTGGAGGGTTGATGGATTAGGGTTGAGGGTTGATAGATTAGGGCTTAGGGATAGGGTTTAGAGTTTAGGGTTGAGGGATTAGGGTTTAAGGTATAGTGTTGACGGTTTAGGGATAGGGTTTAGGGTTGACGGATTAGAGTTAAGGGTTGGTGGATTAGGGTTTGATGTTGAGGGAAAAGGTTGAGGTTTTAGGGTTGAGGGTTTAGGGATAGGGTTGAGGGTCGAGGGATTAGAGTTAAGGGTTGAGGGATTAGGGTTTGACATTGAGGGTTGAGGGTTGAGGTTCGAGGGTTGAGGATTTAGGGATAGGGTTGAGGGTCAAAGGATTAGGGTTAAAGTAGAGTGTCAAGGGTATAAATATTAGGGATAGGGTTGGAGGGTTTAGGGATAAGGGATTAGGGTTTAAGGTATAGTATCGAGCCCGTTGAGGGTTTAGGAATAGGGATAGCGTTTAGGGTTTAGGGATGAGGGATTAGAGTTGACGGTTGAGGGATTAGGGTTGATGGTTGATGCAATAGGGTTGAGGGTTGATAGATTAGGTCTTAGGGATAGGGTTTAGGGTTTAGGGTTGAGGGATTAGGGTTTAAGGTATAGTGTTGAGGGTTTAGGGATAGGGTTTAGGGTTGAGGGATTAGAGTTAAGGGTTGAGGGATTAGGGTTTGATGTTGAGGGTTGAGGGTTAAGGTTTTAGGGTTGAGGGTTTAGGGATAGGGTTGAGGGTCGAGGGATTAGATTTAAGGGTTGAGGGATTTGGGTTTGACGTTGAGCGTTGAGGTTCAAGGGTCAAGGGTTTAGTGATAGGGTTGAGGGTCAAGAGATTAGGGTCAAAATAGAGTGTCTAGGGTATAAGGATTAGGGATAGGGTTGCAGGGTTTAGTGATAAGGGATTAGGGTTTAAGGTATAGTATCGAGCCCATTGAGGGTTTAGGAATAGGGATAGGGTTTAGGGTTTAGGGATGAGGGATTAGAGTTGAGGCTTGAGGGATTAGGGTTGAGGGTTGAGGGATGAGGGATTAGGTTTGAGGGTTGATGGATTAGGGTTGAGGGTTGATAGATTAGGGCTTAGGGATAGGGTTTAGGGTTTAGCATTGAGGGATTAGAGTTAAGGGTTGAGTGATTAGGGTTTGATGTTGAGGGTTGGGGGTTGAGGTTTTAGTGTCTAGGTTTTAGGGATAGGGTTGAGGGTCAAGGGATTTTAGTTAAAGTAGAGCATCGAGGGTATAAGGATTAGTGATAGGGTTGGAGAGTTTACGGATAAGGGATTAGGGTTTAAGGTATAGTATCAAGCCCGTTGAGGGTTTAGGAATAGGGATAGTGTTTACGGTTTAGGGATGAGGGATTAGGGTTGATGGTTGATGGATTAGGGTTGAGGGTTGACGGATTAGGGCTTAGGGATGGGATTTAGGGTTTAGGGTCGAGGGATTAGGGTTTAAGGTATAGTGTTGAGGGGTTAGGGATAGGGTTTAGGGTTGAGGGATTAGAGTTAAGGTTAAGGGATTAGGGTTTGATGTTGAGGGTTGAGGGCTGAGGTTTTAGGGTTGAGGGTTTAGGGATAGGGTTGAGGGTCAAGGGATTAGAGTTAAGGGTTGAGGGATTAGGGTATGACGTTGAGGGTTGAGGGTCGATGGATTAGGATTAAAGTAGAGTGTCGAGGGTATAAGGATTAGGGATAGGGTTGGAGGGTTTAGGGATAAGGGATTAGGGTTTAAGGTATAGTATCAAGCACATTAAGGGTTTAGGAATAGGGATAGCATTTAGGGTTTAGGGATGAGGGATTAGAGTTGAGGGTTGAGAGATTAGGGTTGAGGGTTGATGGATTAGGGTTTAGGGTTGATGGATTAGTGTTGAGGGTTGATGGATTAGGGCTTATAGATAGGGTTTAGGGTTTAGGGTTGAGGGATTAGGGTTTAAGGTATAGTGTTGAGGGTTGAGGGATAGAGTTTAGGGTTGAGGGATTAGAGTTAAGGGTTGAGGGATTAGGGTTTGATGTTGAGGGTTGAGGTTTTAGGGTTGAGGGTTTAGGGATAGGGTTAAGGGTCAAGGGATTAGAGTTAAGGGTTGAGGGATTAGGGTTTTACATTGAGGGTCGAGGGATTAGGATTAAAGTAGATTGTCGAGGGTATAAGGATTAGGGACAGGGTTGGAGGATTTAGGGATAAGGGATTAGGGTTTAAGGTATTGTGTCAAGCCCGTTGAGGGTTTAGGATTAGGGATAGTGTTTAGGGTTTAGGTATGAGGGATTAGGGTTGAGGGTTGATGGATTAGGGTTGAGGCTCAAGGGATTAGGGCTTAGGAATGGGGTTTAAGATTGAGGGTTGAGGGATTAGGGTTTAAGGTATTGTTTTGAGTGTTTAGGGATAGGGTTTAGTGTTGAGGGATTAGAGTTACGGGTTGAGGGATTAGGGTTTGAAGTTGAGGGTTGAGGTTTTCGGGTTGAGATTTAGGGATAGGGTTGAAAGTCGAGGGATTAGAGTTAAGGGTTGATGGATTAGGGTTTAACATTGAGGGTTGAGTGTTGAGGTTCAAGGGTTGAGGGCTTAGTGATAGGGTTGAGGGTCAAGGGATTAGGGTTAAAGTAGAGTTTCAAGGGTATAAGGATTAGGGATAGGGTTGGAGGGTTTAGGGATAAGGGATTAGGGTTTAAGGTATAGTATCAAGCCCATTGAGGGTTTAGGAATAGGGATAGCATTTAGGGTTTAGGGATTAGAGTTGAGGGTTGAGGAATTAGGGTTGAGGGTTGAGGGATGAGGGATTAGGGTTGATGGATTAGGGTTGAGGGTTGAGGGATTAGGGCTTAGGGATAGGGTTTAGGGTTTAGGGTTGAGGGATTAGGGTTTAAGGTATAGTGTTGAGGGTTTAGGGATAAGGTTTAGGGTTGAGGGTTTAGAGTTAAGGGTTGAGGGATTAGGGTTTGATATTGAGGGTTGTGTGTTAAGGTTTTAGGGATAGGGTTGAGGGTTGAGGGATTATAGTTAAGGATTAAGGGATTAGGGTTTGACATTTAGGGTTGAGGGTTGAGGTTCGAGGTTCGAGGGTTTAGGGATAGGGTTGAGGATTGATAGATTAGGGTTAAAGTAGAGTGTCAAGAGTATAAGGATTAGGGATAGGGTTGGAGGGTTTAGGGATAAGGGATTAGGGTTTAAGGTATAGTATCAAGCCCATTGAGGGTTTAGGAATAGGGATAGCTAGCTTTAGGGTTTAGGATTAAGTGAGACCTAGATGGCTAAGGATGGATGGCGAGGTAGACAAGGAGTGACTGAGAGACATAAAGAGTGGAGAGGTAGAGAGGTGGGGGGGAAATAAGTGAGATATAGAACATGAGCTAATGGAACTAGAGGTGAGGTATTGTAAAAGTGCTATCAAAGGTGAGATAGGCACAAATATTTATGGATCAATCTATAGCAGGACAAAATGTGAGCACATTATAACGTGCTCGCATTTTGTCTTGCTATAGAAATGGTAAAAAAGTGTTGACCCCCATGATCCAGGCCCACATGCTCTATTTTCATGCTAATTATGTGCGTGTTCTAACAAAAAAGAAGTGCTTTCATGTTGTTGGGAAGTTCAAATGCACATTTTACACATTCTACCACCTTTGCATGATCTTTCCACCACCTTTTCTGCTTTGCCAACTTGAGAAGGAGGAAATAATACAGTTTTCACACCAAATTTGATATATATCTATTCAATTTTCAATTTTTGTAGTGTTGCAATGTTAATTATGATTCAATTTTAGGAATTTAGCATTATAGATTGGTTAATAGTATTGTTGTTACTAATTATATTTGAGTGTTATTTAATTTAACATTGAAAAGGAAGCAAGTGGTGAAAAACTCAAATTGTTGAGGAGTTTGATGCAAGAAGAAAAAAACACTACATAATTGGGTACTCTCTCCATTTGAATCTTCATTTTTTAGGTATGTCAAGTCTTTACATGCATGTTCTTTACATTCTCCTTAATTCTATTTGAATTACTTTATCATGCTTTATCATACATGTTTAAAATAGACACATTCCCAATCAAGAAAGCATCCTACAATCTCACATGATGCCATGTATATTTTCTACACTTGGGCTCTTTAATAATTATGTGTAATAAACAGACCTTAACATACCATGATGTCAAACTATACAAGAATAAATCCTTACAACATAATAAAAATACAATCCCACTATTATCTTGTCATATTAACAAGTTTAAATACAAATGAATAAGTGCCAAGATCATACAAGTATGCACATGACATGATGATTTGTATGCACATATCTTGGGCCAGGACATTCCTTATGCACCTATTCATGATCATACCAATAGTTTCTTCAAATTTCATAAGCTTTCCTCTCAAGCAATCTCCCTATACAAAGGCACAAAGAGGGTCTTCAATACTTCAAAACCTAACAAGGCTACTAGAGGTCTTCTTACCCCTCAAGAACTTAGACACAACCATTCTAAACCCTTACTCAAGTCTACACTCTTCAATTGTTGTCTATTCCTTCACAAGCCACCCAAATCCTAGTATCCCTAGTACCAACAAAACGCCTTCTCAATTCCAAATCCTAGTAGCCCTAGTAACAACAAACATGTCAAATTGGGTCTGTCTCAACCTTTTCAAGCATGAAGTCCCATGTACTCTTCACTTTTAGCCTCAATAGGTGACTCTCCTTTAACCTTATCCTCATCTAGGACTGAAGTGAACTTTGTACCATAATGCTTTGTATGGCTACAATAACATTGTGCAATAATGCTTTGTATGGCTACAATAATTTACTTTGTATGCTTTATACCTATTTTGTTTGAGTGATATTTATTCTTTTACATGATGATTTTATGTACATTTACTATGAAGGGTTGAATGACATATATTTTAGTTATTTGTATGGATTCATGTCTTAAGAACTAATATTGGTCTCTTTATCATGCTACAGACAAATTCTCCGTCATGTCGATGAAATGATCAAGAATTAAACCAACACAGGAAGAGATAGAAGCTAAGAATGCAAAGAAAGTAGCGGCTATGAGGGAACTTCGTGAGAAGAGGAAATTGGACACGATAAATGAAGACATGCCAATTGAAGAGGAACCACAACCATCACAAAGAGATATGGTATTGGCGGAACAAAGAGAATGAATGCAAAAACTTCGTGCTATGAGAGATTTGAATACCATAGTTGGAGACACATCCTCTACCGCAAGTCAACATGTACGGATACCATCTACCACATCTCAAGTTGAGAGTACATCATCACTCACATGTGATGAAGGAGGTATGCTATCGTTCCCACCTCAACCTCAAGGTATGTCATCTATTCCATCTTCGATCGAAGGTATGCCATCTAGCCCATCTCATTTAAATATTGATGAAATTCCTAATGTTGAGATGAATTTACCTAACACCACCTAAAATTTTGCATAGAAAGCCAAAGTATTTGATTGATATTGATGAGAATATTTTGCAGCCATTGGAAGGTAAGATTCCAAAATGCACTTGTAGAAGATATGCTCATAAGATTTGGAGATTATTCTTTGAAAAGTTAAATGATACTGCAAGATGTCAACTATTTGTTGAAATGACGTGAAGTATAAAGTATAGGTCCATCATGAAGATTTTTGGGTTGAGAACATCAGAGGCTTCAAGTGAAAAATCTATTGTTAAGAATTTAATGAGTGCGTATGAGAGTGTGGGTAACACCTCACACACAAAAGATAGTAATGCAACACAGTGTGTGATTACATCGACTATAGTAAGTAGTCAAATGAGGAAAGCTCATCTCATTAGAAAGACAAGTCAAGAATTGAGAATTAATAGGAAAACTTTATCAAGAACTATTGGAAGACACCAAAGAATTGAGGACACTAATGGCAATGAATTATGGGCGTTCTTGGGGAGACTAGCATGAAAAGATAAACCAATTGTTGAAGTGTTGAGATCACTAATTGAAGACTTTTGGAAGAATTACACAAGGGTATCTCTGAATCAAAGGGATGTGGTAAGAAGGAGAATCAATAGTCAGCCACATCCAAAGCATTTTTTGGATGAGACTCAAACACAGTTTTATGGTAAATTTCTAGAGAAGTATCCTCAAATTAAAATTTGTCAAATATATTTTGAAATGTTAAAACCTTTCTATGTCAAGATAAATCACACACACACTACTTGTAGATTACATATTGAATTTTCTAACCATTTTGATGTTTATAGGTCTATATGTTTAGATTTGCATACTAACAATGTTTTGCAGGTTGTGCCATACATGCCCCAGCAACATCTTCAAGGGACTTCATATCAAGAATTTTATGTGAAAGAGAGGAAGGTCAAATATTCTACAAGAAATTATTCTTGGATGGCACATGTCATTGTTGCGGTGGCTTGCAATGTTTTCTAATATGTGAACATATGGAAAGAACACATGCAGTTGGAAATGAACTAGTAGAGTTTGGCAAGTATAAAACAATGGCATGCAATACAAAATATGGTAAAGAAGCAAAGAGGTGTGAATTGGTTATTGAAAAGATTCCAATGTATCAGTTTATGCCTATATTTCGTGACATCATAGTGTATGAGTATGCAAGACATGCCCATAGAGCTCGATGGTTGGACTTGCAATTCAAGTTATGCAAGGACACATTTCTAGTTGGTAGCATTATTTCAGTCATCGACATTGCAGAGAACTATGGTCTATAGCCACAGCATGAGGTGCAATCACAATATTACAACTCCACACAGGTTTCTATATTTGTGCACATCGCATTCATTCATGCGAATGATAGTACAAAGGATGATAGAAATATCATAAGGGAGTATAATTTCTATATTAGTGGTTATCACATGCATTCTACAGAGTTCATGCAAGGTGTTTTCAAGGGTTCTATAATGATTTGGCTAGAAGGGGCATATCGTTCAGTCAACATATAATATTGTCAGATAACTGTGCGTCACAATTCAAGAACTTGTAAAATTTTTATTGGTTGAGTAGGAGGCCTAATTTTATAGGTATTTAGCATATGTGGAATTTTTGTGAGGCCAGGCATGGAAAGGGGGAGCATGATGGCACAAGAGCATGTATCAAAAGAGCCATAGCACAAGAAGAGTTAAAGTATAAAGACAATGCAAAGTTGACAGATGCAAAATTGATCGTCGAATGGTGTAATGCTTCCATGGGTCCAGGTAATGAAGGTAAGTCTTTAGTTCGTGGATTTTTTTGGTTGATAGATTATATTAACATTGCACCATATGAGGATTGTTCTACACTGACAAGATCAAGTGAGATGCACTCTTTCAGAAGCTCAATTACAAGTTCATGGAGTATCATGCTTTTGTTCTTCCTGTACAATTCAAGCTTGGGATGAGTGTGAGTCAAAGGAGTGGGTTGACAAATGGCAATTATCTTAGTCCACTTGACACGTATCGACCCCCGACAGCACTGGAACTAACACAGATGGAATCATCAGTTGACTTTGACCACATATGAGATCTAGTTCAACCAGGTAATATATCTATTTACAAAGTTTTTGAAATTCCTAATATCATCTTACTGTGTAGTGTTTTTGTAATGTTGACTAATTTCATCTAATTTGCTACACATCAATGTAGGGCATGTATATGCAGTTATTGCAGATGAAGATAATGAAGAGGGAATAGATTATTACTTATGTCATTATGTTGAGGCCAAAAATAAATTGGAGGCCCCAGTTATAGATGGAGAAAACATCGAATACCCTATAGGCTCAGTGGTTATTGTTGGAACATGGCTTAGAAGGTACCCACATAAGAGTGTTAATGTTTGGCTGTTTTAGGACTTTGACACACATTAGAAGATTCTTCATTACTCAAACCTTGTTGTGGCATCCAATGTTCATTTGATACAGTATCAGGGTAGACCTTTGAACAAGACCTTGTGGAAGGTGCGTGAGTCTGATCATGAAGCAATATTTGACACAATAAAGAGTAGAACAGACCCAGATGGTTCATTGGATTAATTTGTAAGTATTCACATTGATTTTGTAAAGTCATGTTACATTGAGTTGTAAGTATACACATTAATTTGTAAGCTTTGTCTTTTTTTATTTGCTGCTGCATTTTTACACATATACACAATTTTACATCATCATGTTATGCTTCATGGGGTTAGACCTAAGCAATGGATGAAGTTGATCCTAAGAATAATGTATAAAATCTAGGTAATGTATAAAATATAGGTGTCTCTAGGTGTCTTGGTTTCTAACTAGATAATAGGTGTCTCTAATTATGTCTTAGGTATATACGATATGTCAACTACGTAGATAGAGACTAGAAAAATGGTATTTAATCTAATCTAGGTGTCTTAGGTAGATACTATATATCAAAGACCTATATAGAGACTAGAATAAGGTATAATCTAGAATGATCTACGTGTCTTCTATAAATTAATCTAGGTGTCTTAGGTAGGTACTATATGTCAACTAGGTCTACCATAATAGGTGTCTAGTTGACTTAGGTCTAGACCACAATAAGGTATAAAGACTAGGTGTCTTAGGTCTAGTATGTCTATAAAATCTAGATGTACATACTATACAATAGGTGTCTTAGGTTTCCTACATCTACTAGACTTCATGTGTCTTAGGTCTTAGGTGAGGCCACATGAGCTTCCACCTTCACGTGGTTGGCCTTGTCAGTATAGAATATTTATATTTCTTGAAGCTAAGGGAAGCTCTTTTTCTTAATAGGAAAACTTTATCGACTTCAGTTGCACTAATGGTGTAGAGGCACCTAGGTTGTCATGCCTCCAAGAGGGGTCAAATAATAAAATTTTGTTTTGATTGAATCAATTGTATGTAATAAGGTCTTCTAAGACCATTCATTTATTTTTAAGTCACTTTGAGTCATTTGGGGTCAGTTTGAGTCTTTGAGTCCTGTTGCAAAAAAGTGTCAATGTTGTCAAGTTGCGTAAAGCAACTTTTGCATTTTTTGTGTCTTGCTCCTGATGCGACCAAACTGACAGTTCCAATGCACCTAGATGGGTACTTTTAGACTAGGCATGGTTCTATTTTTCACCCAAACATGTCGAAATAGTCCAAGCTACATTGTACTGACAATATCCCTGAAGAGTCCAAAGTGTAAAAAGGTAGCAATCTTTGACGAGATGTTACTCAAAAATCGTGTCACGTAGAAACATTCTGTCTAAGGTAACGTGATCATGTAGAGTCCCTCTACAATAACTTCTCTCAATTTTTTATATCTCTGAGGCCTTTGCCCATGGTGAAAGGTTTTCTGTTGCCCCAAAAATCATCAGAAGGAGGCAGTGTAAAGTTGCAAAGGGGTGTAACTTTCATCCTGCTCCTGATGCGACCAAACTGACTATTCCAATGCATCTATATGGATACATTTATGCTAGGCATGGTCCTTTTTTTACTCAAACATGTCAAAACAGTTCGAGCTACATTGTACCGATGATATCCTTGAAGAGTCCAAAGTGCAAAAAGGAAGCAATCTTTGATGAGATGTTACTCCAAAACCGTGTAACTTAGAAACATTCCATCTGAGGCAACACAATCATGTAGAGTCCCTCTACAATAATCTCTCTTAGTTTTTTAGATCTCTGAGGCATTTTCTCGTGGTGAAAGGTTTTTTGCTGCCCCAAAAATCATCAGAAGGAGGCAGTGTAAAGTTGTAAAGGGGTGTAACTTTCGTCCTGCTCCTGATGCAACCAAACTGATAGTTCCAACACATCGGGATGGGTACATTTAGGCTAGGTATGGTCCTGTTTTGTACCCATACATGCTGAAACAGTCTGAGCTACATTATACTGGTGATATGCCTGAAGAGCCCAAAGTGCAAAAAGGTAGCAATCTTTGATGAGTTGTTACTCAAAAACCATGTCACTTAGATACATTCTGTCTAAGGCAACGTGATCATGTAGGTTCCCTCTATAATAACCTCTCTCATTTTTTTTATATCTCTAAGGTGTTTGCCCGTGGTGAAAAATTTCCTACTGCCCCAAAAATCATTAGAAGGAGATAGTGTAAAGTTGCAAAGGGGTGTAACTTTTGTTGTTCTCCTCATGTGGCTAAACTGATAGTTGTAATGCATTTGGATGGGTATGTTTAGGCTAGTCATGGTCCTATTTTGTACCCAAACATGCCATAACAGTCTGAGCTACATGTACCGGTGATATCCCTGAAGAGTCGAAAGTGCAAAAAGGTAGCAATCTTTGACGAGCTATTATTCAGAAACCATGTCACTTAGATACATTCCATCTAAGGTAAAATGATCACTTAGGGTCCCTCTACAATAACATTTCTCATTTTTTTATATCGCTAAGGCATTTACACATGGTGAAAGGTTTTCTGCTACCCCAAAAATCATCAGAACGAGGCAACGTAAAGTTGCAAAGGGGTGTAACTTTTGTTCTTCTCTTTGTGTGGCCAAACTGATAGTTCTAACGCATCTGGATGGGTACGTTTAGGCTAGGCATGATCCTTTTTTGCACCCAAACATGCCAAAATAGTCTAAACTGCATTGTACCGGTGATATCCCTGAAGAGTCCAAAGTACAAAAAGGTAGCAATCTTTGACGAGTAGTTATTCAAAAATTGTGTCACTTAGATACATTCCATCTGAGGCAAAGCGATCATGTAGGGTCCCTCTACAATAACCTCTCTCAATTTTTTATATCTCTAAGGTGTTTACCCATGGTGAAAGGTTTTCTGCTACACCAAAAATTGTCAAAAAGAGGCAGTGTAAAGTTGCAAAGGGGTGTAACTTTTGTTCTTCTCCTAGTGCGGCCAAACCAATAATTCCAACACGTCTAGATGGGTATGTTTAGGCTAGGCATGGTCCTGTTTCGTACCCAAATATGTTGAAACAGTCTGAGCTACAAACACTAACTAGTCTTCAATCTTTAAACACTACAAATACCATGATATCCTGCATAAAGCTATCTTTTAGCCTTTTATAAATGCATGCCCATCAAATTCAACTACATAGAGATGATTTTTTGTATTCCAAATTCTTTTTAAATACTGACCTTCCAATCCTTTTTCCCACCCTCATATCAATTAAATATGACCTTCAATTATGATATGGCGCTTGAGCTTATGAGAGTTTACCAGAGATGCTAGTTGAATTAGGTTGAAGGGCCGATGAACTAATGACTTAAAAGACCCTTTAGTAGGTTGATTTAAGTAATAGTAACTTATGATTATAAGTCAATATTAAATTAAAACAAATGTGCACTTTACACATGACATGCAATTGAGGGTTTTAAAGTCTTAAGAAAAGTAGATTTTTTTAGGGTTTAATACCCAATATGCAAACCCTAACTATCAATAAGATTATGATTATGAAAACTTGTGTCTTATCTAACTTCTTATTGCATGAACAAAACCACATCCACCATGAATATGAACCTTGCATCATATCAACCTTTCAAGATAGACCTTATTATGAAACCATATTCACAATGAAACCTTGCATGAACAAAACCACATCCACCATGAACATGAACCTTGCATCATATGAACCATGTTTGTCTTGTGTAGCATCAACATGAATTGAGATACCTTATCATGAAAACCATATTCACAACATCATGCACCTCATGACCATCACCTACCTTGAATCACTGTATCACCTTATCAACATCATGGCATCAACCTTGACATCAATGACAAACAACCTTGACCCTTTGACTTCAATGAAAACCTTGAACCTTGATTGTTGATGACTTATGGAAGCCTATAGCCCCAATGTTATGTTGCATACTAAAATTAGGTAAGACTCAATGTAATCTCATAACCTCGCCTTATATGCAAGAGGAATTACATTTAATAACCACAATGGTCATCAGATGCTCATAAGCATATGATTTTGACTATCTTATTCAAAACAACAAACATACTCTTTGCATCCCAATATGCTATAATAACAAGAAATTAAGAAATATTTTCAATTGAGCAACTCATAAAGAATATGAATATTTTATGTTCAACATGATGATTCATTTTTATTTTAAATACAACTTTTATATTTTAGTTCCAAAATGAGGTTTAGGTGATACTTGAATAAAAATAGTTGGCTTATTGGATCAACAAACATCCTATGTAATACAATTGGACTTTAAATATTTGAAGTAACCATCTACAAATATCCATTCAAACATGGATTTATAATGTAAGTATGGACGCCATCAATAAAAAAGATTTGTATTAACCAAATATCCATATAGGCATACATCAATATATGTCAATATAAGTATAACAAATATACAAAATAGCCATATAGGCTTACAAGAATGCCATATAGGCATACAATGTCAACTATATGCAATACAAAATATATGTCCACAAATGCCATATAGGCATACAACAAAGGAACACAATAAAAAGTCATTCCCCTCTAGTTGGTGAAGAGAATAGATCACGGGCAACCTTTGATCTTCCAGGGGATGGAGATGCATGTGTGGGTGGTCTACTACGAACTTGAGGGTTGCTCCTCCTATTTAGTTCTTCCTTTATCTGTAGTTGTTACAATAAAAAGTATAGACATTAATATATAGAAATTACATTGTATAAAAAATGAAACATTTAACAAAATAATCAATTACCGCTATCATATAATCTATCTCCTTACTTGCCTTAGTAGTAGGATTAAGCTGTGGTGATTTCATGTCCTATAGAAACCATCTAGATAGAAATTAAACTTCAAATCAATAATCTTTTGATTTTTCAAAAATAAACAACTATAACGATGAATGTAAATTGAAATTTACTAATCTGCCTCATACCCCTGTCAATGGCATGGAGCTATAAATCGCAGAGGTCACACCATGCTCCATTTCCCTATGAACATCGGGAGGTGTCTCCATAGCCTACATCATCTGGAAATAAAACAACATTATTCAATTATGAAAACTATAATAGTGATGAAAATCATGGCTCCTAACATACACACACATTCACCTAAACATGCAAGTACACACAATAAAACACACAAGTCACATACAAAAATCTAGTAAGTATAATTCATTCATTAAACTGTTTATTTTATTACCTCCGTGAAGATTTGAAGTCCACCACCGCTGGCAGGTGTTATTGTGAAATCTCCAATATTAACTTATTCAACATCCAAAATTAGATATTAGAATACCATTCATATAACGATGCTATTCACATGTAATATTTATAATTGTTTACTAGTTACATACCCCGACAGTATATGATGTAGTGTAATATGCAAGTAGAGAACCACTGAAAACTACATCAATGCTATGACCCTAAAATTTCATTAAAATCATCAAACTAAATTAGTTAATCTTGCATTTCAAAAATAAAATTTAATAAATTAAATTCAATGAACTTGATAAGATTTACCTGAGTATCAAGCCTGAAAGTCTCACTCAGGAGGACATCTATCATCACCATCTACTCAGCTGTAGATGTAGCCTACGCACCAGCATCATGACTATCTGTGGGGTAATAACCACATGTTGATCCACAAGTCTGACAAGTATGGGGTGGAACTGTACTCAAACTCTCCCCCGACCCATGCTATGCTGCAGGACTAGCATGTTCTAAGATGCTCTGGGTCAAGGCACTAATGGACTGAAGTGCCTCAACCTCAACACTCTCCTTCACAACAGAAGGGATATAAATGTGCTCATGGACTGGTCTAGCGAGTGCTCCTCACTAGCCACTGTGAGTCAACACGTGCCCCTGGTCTATCTTGTGCTGACCCCCTACCTCTACCCTGGAACTCCTGCATATTAAAATAATTTAGAACTTAATTTTTGACAAACTCGCAGTAGAGTTTCCTCAAAAAGTATTATGGGACCTCATTATTGTTGCATTGAGGATGGTCAAAAACCATCCACCACCTCTACGCAAAATTGTCCCTTATCACTTAGTTGTTACACCAATAGATAGGGAACCTGTTGCATGTAAGGGGTAGAGATTCATTTGTTCGTGGATCTATGAAAATAGAACACAAGTCGAGTTTTGTAATTTGTTCCTTTTTCACTTGTTCAAATGATAATTTATCAGCATAATACTCTCTAAATTCTCTCCTCTTTTCTATCCAACTAGTGATTTGCTTGCTTATTGAATCTACATTTGATAACATAGATTCAAAGGATTGAGCAAGCGTGGATCTATAGAAGGTTGAATTTGTAGGTTCTTTCAACCTTACAATTATGTCCTCAATTTGTTTCTTATTATTTTTAATTTGCCCCATTAGATTTGCTTGTGTTCTAGGGGCATATTCAAGAATAAATGGAGGTGTTTGTGGTTGGGGTTCTTCTTTAGCAGGTATTTGTTGTTCATTTGCTGGAGGATTTTGTGGATTTTCAAGAGAAGGAGGAGGTGCATTATCAACTCCTGTAAATTTAAGAAATTTACATCAAAACCTATTTTAACCTACCTATTTAGCAACAAATTCACACAAGAAAGAAAATAAAACTTACTTCTTTGATTTCCCTGACGTCATGGTGGCATTTTGATGATGAATAAGTGAGAAATAGCTGATGATTGGACCTCAAATAATGCGAGTGAGCTCCTTTCTTTTTTCAAGCCGCGGGTTACTTGCAATTTGTTGTGAAATAATGAAATACAATGCTACCTTTTTTATATAAAGTAGCACATAATGCGCTCACGTTATAATGTGAGTGCGTTATGTCTTGGTGTAGGCTTGGCAACACCAAGCCATAACACGTGTGCGTTATAATGCACTCGCATTATTACTATTTTTTTTTAAGTTGGCCACTTTTTGGCCCCCCAACTTTTTACACCCACCCTTATTACCTATCTGATTTAACCCTTGTGTGGATAATTCATATTATTTAACTATTTATTAGTTAAATAATACTCACACACATGTTCACATGTCAAGTTGACCTAGGAAGCATTCTAGTTGTTTCTAGTTTGTCTAGTTGTTGATAGTTGTTGTTGATAGTTGGCATCTTATCCTATAGTTGTCACATGTCATATGATTAAGACACTTTTCATATAGCTACAACATCTTGTGTTTCACCTTGGTCTTTATAACCAAGGCATGTTTGTACACTATTGTATCTAGTATTGTTGTATCATGGAAATATAGCATTCTTTTTTCTTGTCTCTCTTATGTAGAAGGTTATTAGGTTTTGTAGATTTGATCTTGGTAGTTGATTTCTCCAACATGGTATCAGAGCTTTGATCCTGAAGCCCCTTCTCATTTTTGTTGAGAGATCTTGCTGTCAACTTTTTGTTGGTGCATCCTAGCTCAAAACAAAGTTCATCATTGAGTTTAGAACACCCAAATCAGTAAAGATCAACCATCTAAAACTTGATTTTAGACATAGGTAATTTTTTGACTTTTTTTTGGCTTTTATATGCATTTTTACAAAAAAAAGTTAGCAACTCAGGCCATACAGCCCCTGTAATTTTTGCTTCGTTTACAGTGTAATGGATCAGATTCAACTAGTTTCTTGCTTGTTTGAGTTGATTTGGTCTAGATCTGGCCTTTGCAGACCATTTTTTGGTGTATAGGTTATTTTTTGGCCAATTCAATCTAATTGTAGGTCACCTTTTTGGCCTTAGTTTGATCTACATTCATCATTGCTTCAGATCAACATTCTGATCAGATCTTTGCATACATTCTAAATCTCAGTAGATATAGTCATTGAAAGCATTCCAAACAAGCATTCCAAATCTACACGACCTCATCTAGAGGCATTTCATTCTTTTTTATATGTTTAGATCTCAGATTGAGCTGCAAGATCTTCAAAAATGACCCGAGTCTTTTTTCATAGATATAACTATATTTTTATGACTTTGGCTCATGTTTGATCTTCAAAGACGACCTTAGAGCTATAGTTTGTCACTTTTTTTGACTCAGCAAGAGAGTTAATGGGACTTGACCTAAGTTGAAGGGGCTAATGAGGGTTTTGATCATACTTACAAGAGGCTTTGATCTCTTTGTGTAGTCCTACATGGCCTCCTCTAGTCCTCATAAGTCACAGTTAATGTAAACATTTTGTGAGTTATAGATCTATCATATTTGATCCTAGTTTACACACATTTTTGTGTTGGATCTAGGGCATACAACTGAGAGGGGGGGGGGTGAATCAGTTGTATAAAACTTCTTGTTATTTCAAACACTTGATTCTTTGTTATTAGTTAGCAGCATATCAAATAATCATCCATGAAAGCATAATGCATAAACACAAGAGCAGATAAGTATCAACACATTGAACACCAAGATTTTGACGTGGAAAACCCGGTTAAGGGAAAAACCACGGGGTGATTAACCCAAGAATTATTCTCTGTTAGAAGAATAAAGAAAAATGAATGGCACATGCCAATAAGGGCTCACTGCCCGAGCACACTGCTCACAAAGAGGCCCACTGCCTACAAGGAGACACACTGTCTACAAAGTGATAAAAATCACAGTCTTGAACTAGAGAATGACATCTCTACCATGTCCGGATCAGTTCCAATTAAGCCCAAAAACCTCTGCTCTGCCTTTCGCACTTCTCTTCGCTATGCCACACTCATCCACACACCACACACTTTGAAATGAACTCACAAACCGTTATTTATACAAGACATCAACTTAGGAACAAACATCTAAGTCGGCAAACAACCATAAGAACATCCGCAAGATGAATAACACATCCGGTCGGCCACCACAAGGATGAACATCTCATCCGGTCGGCTAAACAGAGTAAGAACTTCATCCGGAAGAATATCTTCAATTCCGGGTTCTACTATCAGTGCGGACCGACAGCATAACCTCAACATGATCCAAGAACCTTCACAGGCCTGCCTGAAGGACCGGATACATCCGCACTTCCTTTACCTACTTGAATCTCTTGTCTTCCTCATCCGGAACTTCAAGAACACAGTCTGTCACCATTGTCATAATGCAAGAGATACTTCCGGACCTCTAAATCATACACAAATCAGATGCGGACCAACAACACAACCTTAACATGATCTAAGAACCTTCACAAGCTTGTCTGAATGACCAGGTACGTCCGCATTTCATTTTCTTACTGAAATCTCTTATCCTCCTTATCCGGAACTCCAAGAACACTGTCTGTTGCTACTGTTATAATGCAAGAGGTATTTCCGGACCTCCAAATCATACACAACTCGAGATGGAACATCACAAGGACATCTCAAACACTCTTGCCAATCCACATATTGGGATTGTACAATTCCGGACCTCACCGGACCTTTCTGTGGTCCTCTGTCACCTCTAAGCACTTGCCGGGACTGGTTCTACACCGGCAGCCACAACTTCTTCAGATCTTCATGCGGACCTCTGAAATCGTGATTGAAGCATCTCAAGACTCATATCTACAAACCCTTTAATCCGCATCCTCCGGTTCTCAACCTATACAACACATTTGCCTTCTTCTCATCACTGTTCTTCACTGTTCCTGACTGAGGCTAATTTTCTCAATATCCTCAGCATATAGCTCATCAAATCCTTCTTGCCAATGCAATATGAGTATGTTGACATCAATGACAACACTGGATCACCTCATACTTGCAACAATCTCCCCCTTTGTCATTGATGGCAACATATGATGTGAAAAACCATCAAGACAAGAACTTCTCCTTTCTGTCACAGCTCCCCCTATCAACAACAACTTTTCACATGTCTTTTCTTCCTTTACTGCTCCCCCTTTGATCATCAACCACTTGTTTTTCACATGTCTTCTCTCCCCCTTTGACATCAATGGCAAAGGGCTCATACTTGCAATTCTAATACATCTGAATCATACCAGCTGCTCCCCCTGAGTAGCAGCTCCCCATCATCAATCCGGATCACAAGATATGACTGTGATATTCACCGGACTGATGCACATTAGTGCATCTTAGTTCATTACCGGAGGGGCCATGACCCCTAACTTCTCCCGGAGATATTCAAAAGAGTCCTTGGGAAGAGGTTTTGTAAAGATATCTGCAATCTGATCCTTGGAGGGAACATACTCCAATCTGACTTCTTCCTTGTTTACTTGTTCTCTCAAGAAGTGAAACTTGATAGATATGTGCTTAGTCTTAGAATGCAATACCGGATTCTTGGAGATATTAATTGCACTTGAATTATCACAGAAAATTGTGATAGGCTCCTTATATTCAACTTTGATGTCTCTTAGCATCTGCTTCATCCATAAGATTTGAGTGCAACTACCTGCTGCTGCAATGTATTCTGCTTCAGTTGTGGACAGAGATATTGCATCTTGTTTCTTGCTTAGCCAAGAAACCAATCTCTTCCCCAAAAAGAATGCTCCACCACTAGTGCTCTTCCTGTCATCCACATCTCCTGCCCAATCTACATCTGTGTAAGCATGAAGAGAGAAGTCCGGATCTCTAGGGTACCATAAACCATACTCCACTGTTCCTTTCAAGTACCTAAAAATTCTTTTGATTGCCATAACATGAGATTCTCTAGGATCAGCCTGGAATCTTGCCACAAGACCAACAGCCTGCATTATATCTGGTCTAGTTTGAGTGAGGTACAACAATCCACCAATCATTGATCTATACTTTGTCTGATCTGCCTTTGGAGAGTCATCATCTTTGCTTAATTTACATCCGGTTGCCATAGGAGTGTTCATAGATTTTGAGTCTTCCATACCAAATTTCTTTAACAATTCTTTCACATATTTGGTCTGAGAAATGAAGATTCCTTCTTTTGTTTGAGTAATTTGCAGACCCAAGAAGAAATTCATTTCACCAAGCATAGACATTTCAAACTCACTTTTCATCTGATTTGCAAAAGTTTTGCACATACTATCTCTTCCTCCAAAAATGATATCATCCACAAATACTTCAACAATTAAAATATTTTCATGATCAATTTTGAAATATAAGTTACTGTCAGCAGTACCTTTGTTGAATCCAATCTGCACAAGATGCTTATCCAACCTTTCATACCATGCTCTTGGGGCTTGCTTCAATCCATACAAAGCTTTCTTCAATTTGCAGACCATATCATCATTGTCAGACAATTGAAAACCATCCGGTTGTTCAATGTAGACTTCTTCTTCCAGATCACCATTTAGGAAGGCAGACTTGACATCCATCTGATATACCTTGAAGTCTTTGAAGGCAGGAAATGCAAGAAGTAATCTGACTGCTTCAATTCTTGCCACCGGAGCAAAAGTCTCTTCAAAGTCAATTCCTTCTATTTGAGAGTAGCCTTTGCAGACCAATCTAGCTTTGTTTCTGATTACTTCACCTGCTTCATTTAGTTTGTTCCGGAAGACCCACTTGGTTCCAATTACATTCCTGTCTCTAGGTCTGGGAACAAGATCCCAAGTATGATTTTTCTCAATTTGCATCAATTCATCTTCCATAGCTTTGGTCCAGT
Source organism: Cunninghamia lanceolata (assembly GCA_027924645.1). Taxonomy (NCBI): domain Eukaryota; kingdom Viridiplantae; phylum Streptophyta; class Pinopsida; order Cupressales; family Cupressaceae; genus Cunninghamia; species Cunninghamia lanceolata. The sequence goes on along the minus strand of BSBN01000649.1, from coordinate 3,330,996 downwards.
TTTCATCATTGCAGGCTTCATTTATTGTTTTAGGTTCAATCTTTGAAATCAGACAACATTCATTCTGATTTTGAGCAACATTCCTTCTAGTTTGTACACCTTTGCTTTTGTCACCTATGATTTGATCTTCAGAGTGATTCAGTTTTACATACCTTGGAATTTTGGGGGTATCCTGCACTGCTGCTTCTTGATCAGGCTCATTCAGACCTATCTCCTCTTCCTGATTTACTGGATCAGGCTGACTCTGTCTCACCGGAGAGGATTGAGGTCCCTGAACACTCTCTTGGTCATCTTCATCAATCTCATAAAATCTTGAAGGCTTCTCAATTCCTTCATCAACTTTCACATGGGTGCTTTCTATCATCTTCCTCAATCTCTTATTGTAACACCGGTATGTTTTGCTTTGAGTGGAGTAACCCAAGAAAATTCCTTCATCACTTCTAGCATCAAACTTTCCTAGATCTTCATCTCTCTTAATATAACACTTGCTACCAAATACTCTGAAATATTTCACAGTAGGAGTGATGCCAAACCAGAGTTCATAGGGGGTCTTACCGGTGTTGTTTCTGATTTGAACTTGATTGAGAGTGTAGACTGCAGTGCTGATAGCTTCCTTCCAAAACATTTGAGGAACATTTGCTTCCAACATCATTGTCCTGGCAGCTTCTTGGATGGTCCGGTTCTTTCTCTCAACTACTCCATTCTGCTGTGGAGTCCTAGGAGCAAACAACTGTCTCCTTATACCCTGTTTCTCACAAAAGTCAATGAATTCACCAGATGTAAATTCACCACCTCTATCAGACCTTAGACACTTTAGTCTCAATCCGGTTTGATTCTCCACCATAGCTTTGAAGGTTTTGAACTTCTCAAAAGCTTCCGACTTTTCTTTTAGAAAGGTAACCCACATCATCCGGGAATGATCATCAATCAACAACATGAAATATCTATCACCCTGTAGACTCTTGATTCTTGTTGGACCACATAGATCAGTATGTACTAATTCCAGCAATCCGGTAGAAGACTGATCTTTGCTTTTGAAAGAGACTCTGCTTTGTTTACCTAGCTGGCATTCTTTGCACAAACTATTTGTAGGTTTCATCAATTTTGGAAGATCTCTTACAGCCTGAGTATTGCTTATCTTGATGATGTTATCAAAATTTACATGACACATTCTTCTATGCCATAACCAACTCTGATCAATTTGAACAAACAAACAGCTTTTATTTGAACCAACCAGATGAAAGATATTACCTTTTGTCTGAGTACCGGATGCAATTTCAGTTCCGGAGCTTGTAAAGATTCTACATTTTCCATTCTTGAACCGGAGATCATAACCTTTGTCCACTAACTGACCAACACTGAGAAGATTGTGCTTCAATCCTTCAACATACAGTACATTTCCTGTTTTGCTCTTACCATCAAAGGAAATAGTTCCCCTGCCTCTGATTCTGCCAGCAGAATTGTCACCAAACTTTACCATTCCTCCTTCATATCTTTCCAAATCTAAGAACTTATTCTTGTCACCAGTCATATGGTGAGAACATCCACTGTCAATAACCCAATCATCCTTTTCATCCACTTGAGCAGCCAAGGCTTTTTCAACAATTTTGTGATTGACAGATTCAGAGAGTATTGAATCTTCTTCCTTGATGGCTATAAACACCCACTCATTTCCGGATTTGCTTCCTAGTTCTGATTCATCATCTGTTACTCCTTCATTGTCATCTTCTTCATGAACATAATAGCAATTCTTTTGAAACCTTTGTCTGTGAGTATTAGATCTTGCAGATCTCTCCGGACATCTTGAGGCAAAATGACCAATCTTATTGCAGTTGAAACACTTAAAGGGTAGTTTTCCTTCATACTTACCGGATCCTCTTGGCAGTCTCTTTGCAATGAGGGCTTCAAGTTGAGCTGTTTCTGCTTCTTCTTCTTCCATGTCTCTTCTTGCTTGATCATACCATGACATTCTCCTTGATGAGTTTTCACCCGGATCAAATCTCTGTTTGCCTTTCACATAGGCACTGGCCTTGAAAGCAGATTCAGTCTTGGGAGGATCATCTCCAAACTCGGTCATTTCAAATGCAGCTAGTTTGCCAGCCAGTTGTTCTCTTGTGACAGTTGTATGGGCTCTGAATTCATCAATGGCAGCAACTTTGATTTTGTAGGCAGCAGGAAGGGATCTTAGGATTTTGCAGACAATCTCATTTTCATCTAAAGTTCCACCAGCATTTCTGATTCCACATACCAGCTCATTTACTCTTGGCATGAAGGTAGTGATGTTTTCATCATCTCTCATTTTCAATCTTTCAAATTTCCCTTTCAGGCTTTGTAACCTTGCACTTTTGACAAACTCATCTCCTTCATACAGAAGTTCCAGCTTAGTCAGGATCTCATATGCAGTTGGTAGATCAATAACATTCGAGAGATCTGAGTCATTCAATGCGCTTAGAAGAGCTTCCTTGGTCCGCAGATTGTTTTCAGCTTCTGTGATTTCATTCAGAGTTGTCGGACCACCTTGTGGAGGTACATATGGTTTTGAAACCATATCCAAGTATGCTTTTCCCATACATTCCAAGTGACACTTCATGCGACCCTTCCAGAGAGTGAAGTTGGTTCCATCGAACTTCGGACTATCCTTCTTGTATGACGACATCCTGGATCTCCTCAAGCGGTTAAGCTCCTGTCAGAGGAACTTAGCTCTGATACCAATTGTTGGATCTAGGGCATACAACTGAGAGGGGGGGGGGTGAATCAGTTGTATAAAACTTCTTGTTATTTCAAACACTTGATTCTTTGTTATTAGTTAGCAGCATATCAAATAATCATCCATGAAAGCATAATGCATAAACACAAGAGCAGATAAGTATCAACACATTGAACACCAAGATTTTGACGTGGAAAACCCGGTTAAGGGAAAAACCACGGGGTGATTAACCCAAGAATTATTCTCTGTTAGAAGAATAAAGAAAAATGAATGGCACATGCCAATAAGGGCTCACTGCCCGAGCACACTGCTCACAAAGAGGCCCACTGCCTACAAGGAGACACACTGTCTACAAAGTGATAAAAATCACAGTCTTGAACTGGAGAATGACATCTCTACCATGTCCGGATCAGTTCCAATTAAGCCCAAAAACCTCTGCTCTGCCTTTCGCACTTCTCTTCGCTATGCCACACTCATCCACACACCACACACTTTGAAATGAACTCACAAACCGTTATTTATACAAGACATCAACTTAGGAACAAACATCTAAGTCGGCAAACAACCATAAGAACATCCGCAAGATGAATAACACATCCGGTCGGCCACCACAAGGATGAACATCTCATCCGGTCGGCTAAATAGAGTAAGAACTTCATCCGGAAGAATATCTTCAATTCCGGGTTCTACTATCAGTGCGGACCGACAGCATAACCTCAACATGATCCAAGAACCTTCACAGGCCTGCCTGAAGGACCGGATACATCCGCACTTCCTTTACCTACTTGAATCTCTTGTCTTCCTCATCCGGAACTTCAAGAACACAGTCTGTCACCATTGTCATAATGCAAGAGATACTTCCGGACCTCTAAATCATACACAAATCAGATGCGGACCAACAACACAACCTTAACATGATCTAAGAACCTTCACAAGCTTGTCTGAATGACCAGGTACATCCGCATTTCATTTTCTTACTGAAATCTCTTATCCTCCTTATCCGGAACTCCAAGAACACTGTCTGTTGCTACTGTTATAATGCAAGAGGTATTTCCGGACCTACAAATCATACACAACTCGAGATGGAACATCACAAGGACATCTCAAACACTCTTGCCAATCTGCATATTGGGATTGTACAATTCCGGACCTCACCGGACCTTTCTGTGGTCCTCTGTCACCTCTAAGCACTTGCCGGGACTGGTTCTACACCGGCAGCCACAACTTCTTCAGATCTTCATGCGGACCTCTGAAATCGTGATTGAAGCATCTCAAGACTCATATCTACAAACCCTTTAATCCGCATCCTCCGGTTCTCAACCTATACAACACATTTGCCTTCTTCTCATCACTGTTCTTCACTGTTCCTGACTGAGGCTAATTTTCTCAATATCCTCAGCATATAGCTCATCAAATCCTTCTTGCCAATGCAATATGAGTATGTTGACATCAATGACAACACTGGATCACCTCATACTTGCAACATTTTGGACTCCTCAGTCTAGGTAGGCCACACTGCAGCCTCGAATCATCAGCTTTAAGTCTGATTTCATTTGAACTTGGCAGTCAATTGCTCCAGATCAGCCTCATGGGCCATTGATCAACCTCTGGCATCTATATTGGTGTCATAGATCCTCCTTTATTTTTTTCATCAGATTTTTTGCATCTCTGATCTAAATTTGATGTTGTGGCTATGTGGTTTTAAATATTGCAAATCGAAGGCTCTCTTTTTTGACCGATCTACTTTGGTCAACAATCTATTCACCTTGGCAAGCATTGGATTTGGCCTTAATCAGATCTATTCTGTCATGTACAATAGGATTCAGTTGCTCCTGTCTTTGCTCACCACTTCAAACAAGATCCACGCCTCTTTAGTATCTGGTCGACTCTTTAAATTATTGGCATCTTCAAACTTTGATTTTGTACACTGTAGTCTTGAATTGTCAACTTTAAGGGTGAAAGTTCAAAGCCGTGTCACACTTTTAGAAAGGAAATGGCCAACACTGACCTAACTTTTTAATTTGAATCAATGCAAAGTGACGTATATGTTTTAAATTTTAAAATGATGTAAACTAATAAAATGTATATTTTTAGTGCATTTTATGTTTGCATTTTTAAAAAAAAATTAAAAATTTATTTAAATGTAGTATTTTATAAAATTAACACTATAATTTAGTTGCTAATAAAATGCTGAAAAATAAGGTTGAATGGGACATCGCACTTTATATAGTAATTTTTTAAATTTTCTTCTATATTTTTTTGTGTATTCATAAGTCAAAACTTTAGTGCATGGATTACTTTTTCCCTAATTTGATAAATATATATTTTTAAATAAATCTTGGAAGCTACATGTAATGAAAACATAACTGTTTCGATGGGATGTCAACTTTTTTCCTGATTATTTATCCAAAATAAGGGAAAAAATATATTATCTTGACATGGAATCTCTCTTCTAGTTTATTATATTTTTTTCAATTTTTTTTTATAAACTTTACTATTTTTTCTTGAGAGGACAATAAACACCATATTTTGCTACTGATGCCCTACTTTTAGTAGAAATAAAAAAGTAAAATATAAACACTAATTGAAATGTTTAAAAAACATATTTTTACAAAGTAGATTTATAGATCTTTAAAAGGGTAGTTTTAGATTTTTTTTAAAATGATTATTTGCACGAGGAGTTGTTAGAACATTAAGTTTTTCAAATAACTTCATTTTTTTGGTAAATAAGCCCCAAAGTGATGCTACATATGTTTTTAGTGGATGGTTCCAATTGGAAAGATGTGGCCTAGATCGAATTTAGCTAGAATTTATCTAGATAGAACATAAGTTTCACCAAAATTGACTTTTAGTTGGAAATCCTTAAATTTGTTTATGCTAATAAGTTGGCCCAAAGTGTGACATAGATTTGAACTTTTACCCTTAATGTTAATTTCATTTGGTTTTATAGACCTCATCAACATCTAGATTTACCTCTCTACATTTGTTTCCAGTGGACTGTCATTCCATTTTTTGGTCAGCTCAAGTGAGTGCAACTTCTTTGCATTGGTCTTCACAGCTCTAGCCAACTAGTTCAACTTCTTGTTTCATATTCAAGGAAAATAGATCGACCCCCTATGTTCTCACACTAACCAATAGTGGATGCTCAGTCTACTTGTGAAACACCAAGTCCAATAGACTGCACTTTCATCCACATCAGGTGAGGATATTTTTTATCTTCAAGGCAATTTTTTAAACAAAAGGGGGACTGTTCTTGGTTTTATATTTGTTTGTCAAAGATGGAGATTGAGGTCCGGTTTGGTAGGAGTCCATTGCTCCCTAGAAAAAAAATAATATCTCACCTCCTTGCTTGTTGTTTCCAACAACTAGTCAAAAAATGGGTTTTGATCATGTCGCATTCAAGTCGACGTCGTTCACCATTTTTTGCAAAATTTGACAAAGAGGGAAATTTTTTCATTTTTTCTTATCTTACAAACTAGGAGGTGTATTTTCACATTCTTATAGCCATCGAAAAGGTGGTTCAGTGAGCTTTGGCTAGTGTAGGTAATTTATTCAGATTTCACCATTTTTTACCTGTTTTAGCCACCTGAAGTTATAGTTTGCATTTTCCTTGCAATAGGCATAACTTACAACATCAAAATCTGGTGAATTTTTATTTGAAATTTCTCAGAAAATCATAAGGAATCTGATTCTAACCTCTGATTTTTCTCTTGAAAAGCATTTTTTCCTCAAAATTGTAAAAATCACCGTGAGTTATAAATAGTTGATTTAAGCTTGTCGATTGTATAGAATTTATTCTTCTTACATTGTACTTTGTTGGGGTGTTACAATTACAATGTTAATATATTTTTGGGGGTTGAAAGGCACACTATAAGTGCCCTTGTATCTTTTCTTCTTGGTGTTTTTTTCTACACATGGTAGAAAGTGTGTCTCTAAAACCACTCACTCCACATAATTATCACATGTGGGATTAAAAAATGAAACAACTGCTGCAATCTAAGGGAATTTGGCAAATGCTAGAGGATAATCCACTTGGTTTCACTGAGGAGTTTTAAATATTTGTTTATAAGAACAAATTAGATGAGACTATGGGAATCATAGGATTGCATGTATCAGACAACTTGTTGTTTCATATTGCAGAGTGTAAAACACCTAAGCAAGTTTGGGATAAACTTGAAGAGTTGTATGGTACCATTAATGAATTCTGAATCTTGCAACTAGAGGTAGAGTTGACATCACTCTCTCCAAATGGATTTCCTACTATCCAAGATTTTATAACAAAATTCAAGATGCTCTTGTCACAATAGAAAGGATGTGGGCATGATAAAACTGGTAAGGAATGTATCTTCTTGATTTTGTCTAAGTTGAAGGGTCCATTTCAGGTGTTTTCATCTGCCTTCTATTCTACTATGGAATCCTTGGGGAAAGACCATGAGATGCCTTTCTTTGAGTTGTTTTGTGAGCATCTTACTAGGGAGCAAGCCAAGTTACTTCAAATAGATGCACTTCCTAGTTCTAAGAGTCATGCCTTGATGGCCTCATCCTCCAAGGCTAAAGGTAATAATAAGAAGAAGCCCAAGACAAAATATCCTTTAGGTAATGAGTCTCCCTTCAAACCAAAGATGAAGAATGATCACAAGCCCACTCCTCCACCTAATCCTTCCAAATATGGTGACTCTTCCTCCAAGATAAAGAAGAAGAAAGGTGGCACTTGTTCAATTTGTTGTGTAATATGTCATGATAGGTCTCATTGCTTTAAGAGGATAGAGGCTTTGGAGAAATCTATGAAGAAGCACAAAATTTCTATCCCCAATCCCTCCTCTATAGGCAAAGGACATGCTCTTTCGACACATGGCTTGCAGTTTGCATCTTCAGATAGCTAGATACATGATTCAGGTGCTTCACATCATATGACCAATTCACTTGATCTACTTGAGACTCTTTCTGATACTAGCACTTCTCATATTGCAGTGGGGAATGCTTCACAGATTTCAGTTATGGGGACAAGCACAATTCAGTTGCAAGATGGTTGCATTGAGGATGTTCTTTTTGTTTCTAAGATTTCAGCAAACCTTCTCTCCATATATTTGATTTTTCATTCTGGGGATGGGAAGACAGTTGAGTTTTCTCCTCACAATGTGGTTATCAGATAGCTATAGGAACCTGAGATAATTGTTGCTATAGGGAGAGTGGATCATGCATCGCTACTATATAGATTTGATGGATTTGAGTCTTCATCAAGATCATCTCTTATAGCAGATGCCAATGCCTTGAGAAAGCTTTGACATAAGAAATTTAGACATTTGAATTATAATTATCTTCAGCAGTTGAGCACAAAGAAGTTGGTTGTTGGTCTACCTAAGATTTATTGTAAAGGGGAAGTTTGTCCAGGTTATGTACTTCGCAAACATCATCAGGATCCCTTTCCTAAGAATAAGGCTACTCGATCTTCAACACCCTTAGAGTTGGATCATAGTGATCTCATGTCCTTTCCAACTCCTTCATTTTCAAGGGGCAAGTAAGTGCTCCCCTTCATTCTCACAATGCACATGGGTGTACTTTCTTAAGTACAAGAGTGATGTTTTTGACACATTCAAGACTTACAGGGCATTTGTGGAGAAGTAGTCAGGTCATTCTCTTCGATAGATACGCACAGATAATGGGTGGAATATGTGAATCATGCTTTTCAAGATTTCTGCAGTGAGCATGGAATTTAGCATCAATTTTTTAGTTCCATACACTTCTCAATAGAATGGTGTGGTCCAGAGAAAGAATAGGACTTTATGGGAGATGGAAAATTGTATGATTCAATCTAGGTCTATGGCTCCTACCTTTTGGGCTAAAGCAGTCAATTGTGCCAATATATTTAGACTCGTATGCCTCACAAGGTAGTGTAGCATATATCTCCTAAGGAGGCTTGGTCCCATGTCAAGCCTAATGTATCCTTCTTCTTAGTATTCGATAGTGAGGCTTTGACATTCATTCTGAATGATCATCGTAAGGCTATGGAGAAGAAGAGGCAGCCTTTAATTTTTGTTGGCTATTGTGAGGATGTCAAGGCTTGTAGGTTGTTTGATCTTGTCACTTAGAATTTCTACTTTCATAGAGATGTCCATTTTGATGAGTCCACACAAGTGGATTCCTCCTCCACTTCTTCTTCCTCACTACATACTCTACCTTCTTCATCATCACTTGAGGATATTTTTCTTCTTTAGGATGATACTAATGACGGTCCTACTCAACCACCTCCTCATGCACTAGCTTTTCCCCGATGGGCCTGCACTACTCTTGAGGAGGCTAGTCCTCTTGTTGGTGATGCCACAGATACTAGCTACACTCATTCACAGATATCTATGGTGTCAATCTTTTGAGTCATTCCATTTCAATAGATCCTCAGATGTTTTATGATGTTGTAGGTATTCTAGAGTGGGATAGTGTAATGGTTGAGGAATATTCTTCTTTGATGAAGAATTATACTTGGGATCTTGTTCCTCTTCCTAGAGGAATGAAATTGGTTCAGTGCAAGTGGGTGTACTATACCAAATATGTAGTTGATGGTTCTATAGAAAAGTACAAGGCCTATCTTGTTGCTAAGGGGTTTTCTCAAGTTGAGGGTATTAACTACTCTGAGACCTTTGCTCCTATTGCCAAGATAGATTACATTTGCCTTGTACTTTCTCTTATTGCATCTCAGGGATTGTCAATGTATCAGATGGATGTGAAGAGTGCTTTCTTGCATGATGATCTTAATGAAGAGATCTAGATAGAGCAGTCTCCAAGTTTTGTGTGGGACTCTTCACTTCCTTCTAGGCTTTGTTGTTCATTATATGGTCTCAAGAAAGCCCCTTGAGCTTGGTATGAGAAGACTGATAGTTTCTTTCTTGTTTCTAGCTTTACATGATGTCATTCTAATCCTACAGTTTACACTTAGAGATGTGGAGATGATATTTTGATTCTTGTACTTTATGTGAATCATTTGATTCTCACAGGCAGTTCTACCTCCATGATTTAGAGTATTCAACGAGCATTGATGGAGCATTTTGATATGATAGATCTTGGTCTTCTGTACTACTTCCTTGGTCTTTAGTTTTGCTAGACTTCCAAGGGGATCTTCATTTTTTAGTAGAAGTATACTCTTTATTTGCTTCAGAGATTTCACATGGTTGATTGCAAGCATGCCCCTACTCCATTTTAGTTAGGTGTTGTACTTTCTACCAGTTGCACTATTCCTAGAGTTGATGGATAAATTCATGAAGTTGAGTCCACTTCTTGTTGAAGTTTTAGACTTAGCCAAAAACTTGAAATTAGAAAAAACAAAATGGGATCCTGTTATTTATAAAAAGGGATCCCATTATGGATCAGGATCCCAAGCCTAAATTTAAAATAGGATGCCATTCCATAGCATGATCTCGAGCCTAGGATCATGAAACAGGATCCTCGTAAAAGTATTTAATTTTTAAAAAATAGGGTGCGAGATCATTTTCACCACCAGCGAGAGAAAAAAAATAATGGGATCCCGAGTTTGAGAGAGCGATTTTCAACCATCAAATAGTCCAAGTGAGTTATTTTTCCATTTTTTTCATTTTCTAGTATTTTGTTATTTTCTTAAGTTTATTTTGTGTATTAAAATGTAAATTAGGTTTTATACTTGGTTTGAATCTTCCTACAAAACATATAAACCCTACATTCAATTGAAACTAAAAAATTTACCCTACACACAAAAAGTTTACCCTAAATGAAATTGAAACGAAAACATTTACCCTTAAAACAAAAATATGAACCCTAAATTGAGATTCAATCATGCCTACAAACCACTGTCGAGTCATAAAAAAATAAATTTTAGTTACCGTTTAATGGTAAATCGACTGCCATTTTAGTTTTAGTTTTTTTTTTTCATTTGCATTTTTATATTTTAAATCTATATGCAAATATTTCAAAATTAGATATACTTAATTTCTTTGAGAAAAAATCTAGATTTGTGTAAGTTTATTTTATTCCATTATTTAGCACTTATTATTAATTGTTTAATCTAGCCACATACATTTAAAATTTGTAGTACATGGCATCCATATGTACCCATGCACAAACACCTACTCTCTAACATATTTACATATAGTTTTCTATCAGCGTAATCCTTGAACCTTCTTTAGGTGCAAGTGCTAGTATATATTACTTTTTTATAATCGTAATCCCTATGAGGTTTCTAGATATATGTTGAATTACAAAGAAGATAGAAATTAGTCAAAACTATCAACTAATTACTTAGTTTCACATTAAAATATAAAATTAGAATCACACATTGCCATAATCTTATCATTCTCTACATATACGTAGTCCATATCATTAGTCCATCACACATTAGATCCAAGATAGAAGAATAAAATTGATAGAAACCATGATCTAGGAATATGTTAGCATGATCATATTGATAATGGAGCATCTAATACTCCCTCCTAAAATATGATTGTTCATTGAGGTTATCCTCCTCAAATGGCTTAAAGGGATTAAATTTACCTAGAAGTTTACATATAATATTCATCTGAGATATTTTATTCCATGTGATTAATGCAATATATACATGTGGTTTAATTTGAATTAAAGGAATAAAATGTCAATCCATGGCTAACAAAATTTCATCCTAAATGATACACTAAAATGTATTTATAAAAGTTGTGTCCTCTCTAGGAATCATATCCTTTTAGACTTGAATATTTCTATCTATAATTATAATTACTAGATAAGGACAGATTCATCCTAAATATGCAATAACCAACAAAATAATACTAGATATTAATAACTTTAAACATTCAAAATTTAGGTATCCTCAAAGAAATAAATGACTTTGACTAAGAGCAAACATTCAAAATATGGCTATCCTCTTTGCAAAATCCAATTTGATTTGAGAGATTTATGGGGAAAAAAAATGGATGAGCATGAGGTAAGTAAGAAAGAATAACCTTAATTTATATATTCCGTCATCAAATAATTTCATGTTTAAAGAGTTTCTTAGAGCATATCTATAAATTTAATTCTCATCATATAATTTATATCATAGATATCTTCCCTAGTGTGTCTAATCTATACCACCCAATCTATAAATTTAATTCTCATACTTGTGAGGACCTTGAGAGTTTGGAGGATCCAAATGAGTTTGTAAAATTAATCCATACTAATATAGATTATCATTTTTAAGCCTCAATGGTTCAAACTAATTGATAAAATGGTATTTCATTGAGAGTAATAGGATAAATGCAAAATTTTATATTTTAATGACAATCAACCCATTAATGATGGTAAATTGCTTAAGGATGTAGATGAAGGAATGTTTTAGATATGGGAATGATTATAGATATGAATAGGTAGATAATGGGAGGAATAGAAATAAAGGATAAAATCAATAGCATTGAAGGACCTCTATGTGGCAAGGTATGCTAGAGTATAGGGAAAGAATTGAGAAACTTGAGTAGGAATTTAAATGGATACTAAGGAGGATTTAAATTTGGTAGTGCATGTAAGTAGAGGATAATTTGGAATAGTTATTTAAATGGCTATAGAGATTAAGGAAGGAGTATTTTTTTTTTAAATCTTTCTATAATATTTGTCAATTGGAGTCCATACACAAGTATCAATAAAAATCAATAATCTCTCATCAAAATAGTAAGTTTATAGTTATTAATTAACAATAGGAGGCCATCATATGTTATTAATTACCTCCTAAATACATTTTAAAAAAATAGGATCTATGTAAAATGAAGTGTACTATCAATTAATTATTGGTAGGATGTTGAGATAACCAATAATTAACCTAGAACAATAGTTCATCAAAATGTGACCCTACAAAACTAGATTTCACATCACATTAACAATTATTTACTTTTTCGAAGGCACACAAACCACATTTGATTGTCAAGGGATGATCATAAAATCCATATCATGATCTCATACCACATTTTCTCTTTACACACTTACCTGTCACATAAGAGGGCTACACCAACATAGACTACATTATTCACAATACACACCAAGTATGTATAGTAAATTTTATTTCATCATTTAGTTTGAGTGAAATTTCATATAAATATTTTATATGAAGTTCCATTCTCTATCTAAAAATCACAAAATAAATTTCATTATCATGATAACTACCAACATAGTTTTATATAGTAATAGTTTTATCATCCAATAAGAGCATTGTGAAGATGGTTGAGGCCCATGTTAAATTTTACACTAACATTAATGATGGAGTATAAAATAAATAATAATAACTTTGACATTTTCTCCTTACAAATGGATCCATATACTTATTTTCCCCTTATACATGGATCCATATAAATGTAGCCTCTTCATGCCATAGATTAAGTGGATTTAAGAAAATGGCTTAGGAAAAAATCATTCCATTAGCATGGTTTATGGACCTAGGAAAAATGACATGGATTAAGGGGATTTAAGAAAATTGCTTAACACCCATCCTAAGAGGATGTAGATGGTACAACTTGAAATCTACTTATTAATCCCCTTAAGCCACTAATAATAGTCAAATTGATCATTCACATTTAATCTGTTACGGGAAAATTGGGAACAATATCAATGTATTAATAAAATCTAATAACTCAATAGAAATTGCAAATAACAAATATTTAAAACAAAGAACAAACTTTGCAACCTTGTTACCTCATGACTTCCATTGTTCGCCTAATCTCAATCGATCTTTGTATGTGAATGAAGCCATCAGAAAATGCACTTCCTTGCTTTATTCTTCAAGATGACAATGGAGAGATGGCTATGATACTTCTTGTAATGAAGATGAGCTTCAATACAATAAAAGAGTGATTGCAAGCTATGGATGGATTTGGGTGTCAAAGGTGCACTAATAATTCTGCAGAGTAAGTTTACTAAACTCTTGGATGATAGAAATGGAGGAATAGGGTTGTATTTATAGACTTGTGAGAGAGAAGATCAACGGTGTAGAATGAATAAGAAGATTGACAGAGGATATAAATCTAGAACTCATGATGAAAGTGCACACGACATGTGTCACACAAAAAGTTGTTTTTTTTTAGTTAACTACTTTCATGACAAAGATAAGATTTGCTTTTATAAATTAGAATGATTTTTTTCTAATTTAAGAGTTGTTGATAAAACAAGATTGATTAAATCAATTAACTCAAATTGTGATTTGGTTTTGCATGATTTTAGAGAAATTAAATAATAAATTATTTAATTTTGTGTGCATGATGAGCAAGATTTATTTTTAAAAGATTTAGAAGATTTTTGAGGAATTTAGAAGATAAGAAAGAAAATTAAATAAATATATTTATTTAATTGTTTGTGCAAGATAGAAGAATAAATAAAATATTTTGTTATATTTTACTTTTAGAGATTGAGAGAATTTAAATAAATTTGCATGATTTATTTAAATTTGGAGGAACAATTTAACTTAATTAAATAATAAAAATTATTTAACTGTTTGGAAGAATAAAGTTGATTTCAATGAAATTATTTAAATAAAAGGTAATTTATTCAATTAATGGTAGGAATATGAATCAAATAAATAAATTGATTAATTTATTTATTGATAGAGGAATTTAATGGAATAAATATTAAGAATATTTATTTAGATAGAGTTGTGTAATTTATAGGTGTATACATTTTGCCCCTCTTTGATGTAATGTGTTTTATCACATGGTTTCAAAGAATAAGATTTCCTGACAATGATACATGCCATAGTTTGCCCCTAGTACAAGTTTAACGATAGGATGCCCTCTCAGGAGATTGGACGAGAAGAAGGTAGAAGGGACGTGAGATGGACAATCTCACAATGAAGAAGGTGAGAAATAGGTTAGGATGAAGAAAAATAGGTCACGGGTAGGAGAAATGGGAGGAAACAGGCTTGGGAAGTAGTCATGGTTGCCACACAGCCAGTTAGGGTTCACTTGCTATATATAGAAGCTGGGTCCACAATCCTAGTCATTTGCACAATCCTAGGATAGTTTGATATTCCTCACTATCGTGCACTTGTGTATTTATAGATTGTACCATATGGATCATCCTTGGATTGTTACCAGTATTGACATTGATCTACTTTGCCAATACCTTATATCGACATGGTGTCAATAGCACTCTCCTTAGATGTCTCAATAGCGAGGAATATCAAACTTCCCTAAGCAAAGTGCACGATGGTATATGTGAGACCCACTCTAGTGGTCCTACCCTAGTTAAGAAATTTATACACATGGGATACTACTAGCCAATTATGGAAAAAGATTCCTATCATTTTGTAAAGAAGTGCAAGAAATGCCAAATCCATGGGAACTTGATACATGCACTAGCATAGGAGTTGTAGCCTTTAACGACTCCTTGGCCTTTCTGTGAATGGGGACTCAGACAAGATCTACCCTCTATCATCCAGTGGCCGTAAATTCATAATCACCTCCACTGAGTACTTTATGAAGTGGATTGAAGCCATACCCCTCTCCAATGTCATAGGCAAACAAATTGCCTCTTTTATCCTAAACTACATCATTTGCCGCTATGGTATCCCTTTATCCATTGTCACCGATAATGGATGACTATTCAAAAATCAGGATGTTAAAGAACTGTGTGACAAATTCCATGTCCAGCACCACTTATTACCCCCAAGGAAACGGCTAGGTGATGGCATCAAATAATACCATCTTAAAAATCTTGAAAAAGACTGTCAATGATGTTGGTCGTGATTGGCATGTCCAATTGAATCTTGCATTGTGGGCCTACCTCACAAGTATCTGCACACCCACATGTGCAACACCATACTCCATGGTCTATGGATATGAAGCCATCTTGCCCATTGAAAATAACAATGATTTAAAACAAAGAACAAACCTTGCAACCTTATTAGCTCATGGCTTCCATTGTTCACCTAATCTCAATCAATCTTTGTATGTGAATGAAGCCCTTAGAAAGCACACTTCCTTGCTTTGTTCTTCAAGGTGACAATGGAGAGATGAATATGATACTTCTTGTAATGAAGATGAGCTTCAATACAATAAAAGAGTGATCGTAAGCTATGGGTGGATTTGGGTGCCAAAGGCGCGCTGTTAATTCTGTAGAGTAAGTTTACTAAAAGCTTGGATGATAGAAATTGAGGAATAGGGTTGTATTTATAGACTTGTGAGAGAGAAGATCAATGGTGTAGAATAAATAAGAATATCGACAGAGGAGATAAATCTAGAACTCATGACGAACATGCACACTACATGTGTCACACAAAAAGTTGTTTTGTTTGAGTTAACTGCTTTCATGACAAACATAAAATTTGCTTTCATAAATTAGAATGATTTTTTTCTAATTTAAGAGTTGTTGATAAAAACAAGATTGATTTAATCAGTTAACTCAACTTGTGATTTTCTTTTGCATGATTTGAGAGAAATTAAATAATAAATTATTTAATTTTGTGTGCATGATGAGCAAGATTTATTTTTAGAAGATTTAGAAGATTTTTGAGGAATTTGGAAGATAAGACAGAAAATTAAATAAATAAATTTTATTTAATTGTTTGTGCAAGATAGAAGAATAAATAAAATATTTGATTATATTTATTTTTAGAGATTGAGAGAATTTTTTTTTTTTGTGCCTTGTAAACTTTTTTTTCACGTGACTGGCGATGCTGGCATGACACGCCCTCTGGTACCACGGGATGGGGGGAGACTGGACTTTGTGACCATCTTTACCACAATGGAATTACTTAGCCAATCGAGCCAGGGCCCCTGCCCAGAGATTAAGAGAATCTAAATAAATTTGCATGATTTATTTTAATTTGGAGGAAGAATTTAACTTAATTAAATAATAAAAATTATTTAATTGTTTGGAATAATAAAGTTGATTTCAATGAAATTAATTAAATAAAAGGTAATTTATTCAATTAATGGTAGGAATATGAATCAAATAAATAAATTGATTTATTTATTTATTGATAGAGGAATTAAATAGAATAAATATTAAGAATATTTATTTAGACAGAGTTGTGTCATTTTTAGGTGTATACATAATCAATTTGTATATTATTAGATGCTTGAAGTTTTTACAAACTTGTTAAAGATATATATATTAAACTTGGTCAACTTTGGAAAAAATCATTCCATTAGCATGGTTTATGGACCTAGGAAAGATGACATGATTAAGGGGATTTAAGAAAATTGCTTAAGTCCCATCCTAAGAGGATGTAGATGGTACAACATGAAATATACTCATTAATCCCCTTAAGCCACTAATAATAGTCAAATTGATCATTCATATTTGATCAATTTGTATAATGTTAGATGCTTGAAGTTTTTACAAACTTGTTACAGATATATATATTAAACTTGGTCAACTTAGGAAAAAAAAATTCCATTAGCATGGTTTATGGACCTAGAAAAGATGACATGTGGATTAAGGGCATTTAATAAAATAGAATTTAAGGGGAAACTTCACTATTCCTTGTAAACAATTTAAAGACATCAAGCCACAAAATTTTACATGCCTTAGAATTAAATTACCCTTACACATTTTGTTATAAATTTATCTTTTTTGAGTATGTTTTTATTTTATTTTTTAGTATGTACATGTATTAAAATTACATAGTTAGATCTTAAATTTTAAAATTTGTATGTATGCTCAAGTTGAATGATGTATGTATGTGTATGTATCCTAAATTTTCTTTTAAATGTAGTCATGTACGTTTAATTTAAATATTTCTTGTGATTTCACAACATGTACACTATCTAGTTTTTAATATATTTATTTATAATTTGTATATAGATTCTTGAAAGTTAATTTTGTACTTGTTTGTATAGTTATATATATGCAGGTTCACAATTTTTATATCATGGATATTAACTTTGATATTGAGGATTTCCTCAATGCGCCACTTCCACCCCCTTCACCTCAACACCCTCCACCTCCACCTCCACCTCAAAAGCCCCCACCTCCATCCCCACCTGGATATAATGAGGCTCACTTGTGAGCTTGAATTAATGACAATATCAGATCCATTGAAGAAAAAATCAATGCAGTTCGAAATGAAGCATTCATGCTACCTCACCTAATGCATTTTGCATCTTTGATGCAAAACATTATAGATGTTGTCAGGTCCATTGATATGGACTTAGATAATTTTTGAGTATGGAGAGAGAAGAGGCGACAATTTCATTCTGATGGACTCTCCTATAAGGAGATCCTTGATCTAAAAATCACAAAAGCCCATTTAGCTCCATATTTTTTTGACCCCATCAACAATCAACTGATTCCCATAAACAAAAAAACAATATCAATTAGGTGGTGTAGACATCTAGAGATGGCCGCCAATTTTTGGGATCAGTGGTGGATGGTATTAGATTATCCATCTCGTGCTAATTGTGACATTCTTCTCTATTTTTTGAGAAAATTATATGTAGAGTTTGTGATGGGTAGGAAACCCAATTTTTTTGATTTCAAATCATTCTAGAGTGTTGGTGGTAGCATGCCACAATAGAGGTTAGGGGCACGAGTTGGTCCCCAATGACCCATGCCTGCTCAACCTCTTGTTGGCCCTCCTTCTACTATCATTCCTACACAAATCCAATATCATGTGGTGGTATCCACACTAGGAGCATTGAGTGTGCTCTCAACTAACCTCAATGAGAAGACTTCTGAGATGGAAGCTAGGGTTAGTGGGCGAGACTATGGAGGAGCTGATGGCAGAGTTGGTCCTAGTACCACTCCATATGCATTGATGCCTCATATGTGTACAAGTTGTAATCAATTATGTTATGGACCTGATCAAGCTACACCCACTTCATATGAACGTGGAGCATCTGATGGTATCGGTTCATTTGTAGATTTTCTAATTGCTGATGATCACCCTATAGATCATTTAACACACACACACACACACACACACATATATATATATACGTACATGTTGAATTTATAACAATTTTAAGAAAATATTTTTAATGAACATATCTCAAAAAAATTGTAAAATTTTAACAATCAATTTGTTTGGTGTAGATGATGGCTGTAGGGACATTAACATCTTTTGATCGATTTCATTTCACATCAATACCTATGCAAGTCGGCCACCCATTTGGGGCATTTTGATTGATTTTTTAAATATCTATTAAATAATTTTAACTTGATTTTAATTTGTAATTCAGTCTTGAACATGTGTTAAATATTTATGCTGGTTCAAGGAAGCCATTTGACTTCCACATCACATCGACCATAGGGTGCATCAAGTGCTCCTTCATTGTCAGGTGTCTCGCATGAGGCACTCATATGTATACTATTTTAAAAAACTATACTTCGAATATTGTATTTTGAATTCAATATATCAAACGTGCATGTACTTATATTAAAAGTATACGTCTATGTAGGTTGACATGACCATGAGGATGGGTATTGCACACCTGAATGATCCAAGCTAATTTTAGGAGTCAGCTCCATTTTAGGTTGTTTAAAAGATAGATTAAAACAAAAATTGAGTACACAAGTGAATATATATGTTTTAACCTAATTTGTACACATGTGCTTTATTTGACCTTCTAGGATCTCATTAGTGACACTTTTTGTCTTGATGATGCCATACCACCTACAACAACACATGCAGAGTAGGACGACAAAGGAGATGAGCAGCCTCATATGGTAATTTAAAATTTAGATTATATTTAAAGTCAATTATATTATACATTGTGAATGACTTAAAGTAAATTTTAATTAAATATATGTTCATGTGTTAAATTCTTTTTCTTCTATAGCGTGAGATAGGTCCTGTAGCAAAGCATGTAGAGTAGGTTGTCAGAGGAGATGAGTAGCCTCATATGGTAATTTTTATGATTTTATAAATCAAAATGAATTAAATTATTTTTAAACATTTTAAATATGATTTTAAGTTTCTTTCTCTTGTATAGATTGATCCAGATCATCCTAGTCCACATGGAGTGAAGAGGTCTCTTTATTATAGGGATGATAGGAGTTATATATTTACACATGTACATTTATAGACTATTATTGTTTTAGTAATTTACACATGTACATTATGCATTTTAACTTGAACAAATTAGTTTTCCTTAGGAGACCATATTTTATCATTAAATTTTAATATTTTCATACATTAGTTAAATTAGGAGTTGAAAAATAATTTAACACTAATGTTATCTAAGGTCACCACCTTATTCATTTGCAATAAGGTTCTTATAGTTAGATTTATGAAATTTAGTTACTTATAGTAGTGATAACAATAATAATATATTCACAAGTTTGCAAAAACATAAGCATTTCAAATATTTTTGCTTTACATTTGATTCATAGTCAAAATGTTTGATAGTATTAGAATAGGATTAAGGAATTATACAAATGTGAAGCACATTATATATCATTACTTTTTAAGCTATACATATATATATTTTTTATATATAATCATTAATATGACATGCATCAATGTTACATATATGTGCAAGTATATAAACCATTCATTAGACCAAAAAATAACCAAAATCATTCAAGATCATGATAATCAACAACATACAAGAATTCAAAATTTGCTTAAGGGGATCAAATAATTCAAATTATGTCTCATTTTCAATGGTGTTGTCACAATAGTGTGTCCCACTTATGCTCCACATCCTAATTTTTGTCTGAAATCACATATTTTTTAGAAAAATTAATGATTTAAAAGCCTTGAGGGGTTCCATCTAAAGGGGTTTAATTGAAGGGTTTGATAAAACCCCATTAGATCAAATCCCCTTGGAAAGAACACCCTAGTCTTAAATCAAACCCTCGATGGAGTCTCCTCCACACATATCAAAATGCTAACAAAAGCAAATTTTGCTTCACATTTTGGGGAATCAAATGAAGTCATTTAGAAATTCTATTTTGTAAATATGTATCCCTTAGTATAAGCTTTTCAAAAAGTATGATTTTGAATATGTTTCATTTAATTTTATATTTATTTTCTAGTGAATGTAAGTTTTTCACTGAACATCAATGTCTCTATTCCACACACACGGAAAAATAAAAAATAGAGAAAAAAATTCTGAAAAATATTTGTGCACTAGATATTGTTGTCCTTGTTTCACCAAAAAGAAAAGAATTTTGATATATAGACAACAAGTTATGCTTGACGATATATGCCTATGTCCAAATTATAGTTACCCTAACTTAAAAAATTAATTAAAAAAATACGTAACAAAAAATTGAGAAAAAATATCCATGCACCATATATATTGATGTTAAAAATCTATATTTTAAAAATTAGAATTTTATCCTTTCTAGAAAAAAAGTTATGTTGGATGACATAAACATTACTTTCTGAAAATGTTGTTTAGTATTAAAAACTAGTTATTAAAGGATACGTTGAAAGATTCATGATTTATTCCAAAAAAAATATAAAAAAATATATTTAGAATCTATACACAAATCACCACAAATTATGAGTTTGCATCATCTCCAATTTCTTAATGTTTTAGCTACTATAGATCTCAGAAAGTGAAGATTTAGTTAAAAATGGTGATATCAATATCCATCTTGGCCAAAAAGTGGGACTCATTATTGTGGGATTACCCTCAGATGAAATCACAATTGATATAATTAATTAGGATATATATATATATATATATATATATATATACATATATATGAATTAAGGGGTCCTAGGAGAAATTATGGCTTAAGGGGTCCTCATAGTATGGCTTAAGGGGTCATAATAGGATGTCTTAAGGGGATCAAAGATTTCAAAATTTGCTTAAGGGGATCAAAGAATTCAAAATATGTCTCATGTTCAATGACAATTGATATAATTAATTAGGATATATATGAATTAAGGGGTCCTAGGAGAAACGATGGCTTAAGGGGTCGTCATAGGATGGCTTAAGGGAATCAAACAATTCAAAATTTGCTTAAGGGGATCAAAGAATTCAAAGTATGTCTCATTTTCAATCACAATTGATATAATTAATTAGAATATATATGAATTAAGGGGTCCTAGGAAAAAGGATGGCTTAAGGGATCATAATAGGATGACTTAAGGGGATCTATGAATTAAGGTCCTAGGAAAATTATGGCTTAAGGGGATCAAATTTGGTGAAGTTGCCCAAGGCAAGAAAATTTAACAATAATATACATGACAAAGTGATTATACATTCAAATTTTAAGTTTCAAAGTAGGAAAACATGCACATAACGATCAAAATATATTGAATATCAATTTTTATATATATAAGTGTAGAGTAATTGTGTATGTACATATACAAATTTGGCATATATGCCAACTCAAAACAATATTTACAAAATGTGGCTATGCCATCTCAACGAAATCCAAAACTTGTGGTAGATCATCAAAATGTAGCCTCTTCATGCCACCTGATATAAAATAAATTCACATTAGATCTTTCACAAAACAAACCTGCTATAAACTCCTTAATTGTTTCAGGTGGCATATTCATACCACATTCTTGCATAATTATGTTAGTATCTAAAGTAAAATGTATATATCAAAAAACATCATAATAATAATGAAATTGTACCTAAGTTTTACAATAAGAAGAGATTTGTTGCTTATTAATTTTGACATACCAAGATTTACATTTTTCAAATGATCTTTGACTTATGTTAATATTTCCAGGTAACACTGAATCATCTAAATTTTTTCTAGATAAAATTAGGTTTGAGTTGTGTCTAATAGGTGTTTAGGACGAGCATCATAAATTTTGGACTCCACTCTTAATTTCAAAACATCTCTAGCATTAGATGATACCCGAGTATTATCATGCCAATATTTTTAAACCAACGATTTGATTTTAATATTCAATTTCATGTCAAGCCTTGGGAGTCGACCACTAAAAATCCAACATTGGTTGACTTGATTATTTTCTATACTTTCTCTTCTCTTTACCACTCTTGCCAACATTTTAGGATGTATGTTTAGAATTTCACTTATGTTTCTTAACATTCTTTTATCCAAAGTTGTTTTATTAACTATAGCAGTTGTTATAGCTCATTGTGTCACATTCTTATCTTTAGATCGACTCTTCTTTCCAATAGACTCAATGGCACTAACAATAGTAGATATAGCATGTTTAAGTTATTCATCTTTTCTTTTTGGTTTCAGAAAAATGCCTAACTTTTCCATTAGTTTTCTCATTTTCCACATTCTCATCAATTGCATCATGAGTTCACATTGAAATGGTAGTTTTTTTCATAAAAATATTGTTTGTATAATCTATTGACATAGGTTCTTATTTTTCTCCAAAAAATCTTACCAGGAAGATTATCCAAAACAATACTTTCAATTTTTTTAAAAATATTTTCATTTTCAACAACACAAGGATTTTCATTTTCAACAACAAAAGGATTTTCATTTTCACCAATACAAGGATTTTCATTTTCAACAGCAAAATGATTTTCATTTTGACCAACACAAGGGATTTCATTTTTAGTATTCGTTTCTACAACTTGTCTATGAATAAAATTGATCTCAACATTGATATATCAAGCTTCTTTTAAATGATCAATACAAATCATCTATAATCACATTTTCCATATCATTCAAAGGTGGATTTGAAGATGTACATGAATTTGTGCCTATTGTCACATTCTCCATAGCATCGAAAGGTGGATTTGACAACATACCAGGACTAGTTTTTATAATCGAATTATCTTCCACATTCACCTCTTGCATATTTGCATCATCTACATCCATGGTCTCTTCAATGTTTTTATCTTCAATAGTCATTGAACCAGATGCTTCAACATTATTCATTACTTGAATCCTCATTCTTCTATCTATTTTTCGTTTTGCCTCCTCTCTCTTTTCTTAAATTTCTTCAGGGGTCAATACAAAATTCTAAAGTACAAATGAATTTCAATAGTAAAAGTCTTTCCTTTTTATTCCTCCTTCAAATGAGTAGAAAATGAACACAATTCCTCTCCAAAATTGTCCCAATGTCACCTCCTTCCAAAATTCAAATGAAATTACAAGTTCAAGAGCATGTAGACGACAATATTTGATTAAAAAAATTGTAGAATTAGTCACTTCCAGCCATACACAGTCATGTAAGATGTCAAGTTGTAGAAGAAAGTAAATATTTATCAATAAAAAATAAAAAAGGTCAAAAATGAAATGGGATCCCGTTTAGGATACGGTATCCCATTTGCTATGGGATCCCGTTTATCCTAAATGGGATCCTATTTTATTTTCCACCACTTGAAATAATAAAAAATGAAAATGGGATCTTGTTTAGGAAATGGGATCCTATTTCTAAAGGAGGATTCCATTTCTTAAATTTGAATTATAGGTGTGGTTTCTGCTATGGCTTTTGGGTTAGGAAAAAAGGTTGGGGACCTGACCCTTAGCTTTGGACCTACTTTGATGTTTCAAGTATATGCTATCGGTGTTGTCATTGATGTCAACATGCTTGTGTTGTCATTGGCCTCAACTAGTTGAGTAGAGATGAGATTGTTGCAGTGGTATGAGTTGTTTGGTCGAGGTGCTTTGTTGATGATGATTTGGTTTCTTTGTAGAGATGCTAAAGATGTTGAGAATATGTTTCCATTGGTTGGTTTCCAACTACTTTTGAGAAATTTTGATTAATAAAGGAAACAATGTGATGAAGTGGCGTTTTGGCTTACAGAGTAGTGTTATGGTTTTTCTCTGCATTTCCTCTATGTTAAAGATCTATCTTTGCCGTTTGACATGTTTTTTAGAGATGTTCATAGATGTTATTTTTCAAATTTGGTGCTCTGGTTCATTATAAAGAGGAAGTTGTGTTCACTAGTGTGTGGACTGTGTTTCTGAGTCTTGTAGAGGCATCTAGGAGAAACTATTTTGCTCTGCATTTCTTTGTAAATTTGTTTTTGGCCTTGTGGTTCTGGAAGTGTACTTATAAGGTTCATATCTTTCTTATGTTGAAGTTATTCATGGTTTGCTCCTTAGAAAGTTGATTTCCAAAGATACAATGTATGACAGAGATAACTAAGTATATTAGACAAATATGATAAGACTATATGACAAGTGAGAGTTGTTGGAGAGGAATTTGCTAGATTTTGGGATGTTTCAAGATGTTTGTGGAATAATCTAGATTATGTTGAAGCCTTGGATGTTTGAGGAAGCTTGTACTTAAAAGTTTATTGTATTAACATAGGTTCGGTTGACCATGGATGTTTACACTAATTGCGGAGCTATTTTGGTGAATGTAATAACATGGAGCAGCATGCTTGGATGAATTTAGATCCAAGCTAAGGTGTGTTATGTTCCACCTTCATTCCTTTCTCCCACAGGAATGTTTAGGTCCAAACCTAATTTGAATCTTCTAGATCGAGGTGATTTTCTAACCTTAGAGAATGCTCTCAAGGTTGAAGACAGTATAAATAAGTGACAAGGGATCGTGATCAGGTGTGCATGTGATGAAGATGATGTGAATATAAGAGTGATTGATTGTGTGGTGCAGTACAAGCCTTCATGTGTTAGACTGCTAAATGTAGTGAGTAAAAGGTGTCTACTATTCTTCAGTGTTGTTGTAGAGATGATGTTGATGTTGTGTTGAATATTGAGCTTCATTGGAACTGTAATCCATGTATATGTTAGATGCAATTATAACAGTTCAACTCTGGTAGTAAGCCATCTCTTCTATCTCTTTCTTTTAAGGCAGTGAGCCCTTTAGTAGTGAGCCTTTCTTCTGGGTAGTGAGCCTTTTGTAATTTGGTGTTGATACTACTTTATATTGTGAGATAATCATCACCATGGTTTTTCCCTTCTTGGGTTTTCCACGTAAAATTTGGTGTTCTCTTATGTATGGCATTGTTGTGGTCTAGTTTCTGTTATTTGCATTTCATGCTTAATCATCATAAATGTTTAAAGCTTAATTGGATTAAAGTGGATTTCAATGTGTGTGAGGGTTATGGAATTTTATGTTACAAATGATTCACCCACTTCTTAGTTGTCTTGTGCATTCAACATTTGACATGTAACTTGAAGGTCATGTCAGTGTCACTAGAAAAGAGTGACTTTGGACATATGTCTGAAGATGTTTTTAGTAAGATTTTTTGATGAAATTAAAACCTATTATAGATGAGATTGTGTCTACTCCAAATATGTAATTTTTTTTACAATTTGATTATTTTTTCTATTTTTTAAATATTTTTTTATGAAACTGGTGAAATATCAGGTTTTCCTATTATTTTAATAACTTTTTATTAAAATAATGTTTTGAAAAAAAAATTATATGTGAGCAATCTTTAGAAAATTCTTTTCAATTTGAATTTTTTTTTAAAAAAATGATAAGTTTAGGTCATCTTACGCGTGACGTACACAAGGGATTTTCAAAACAATTACAACCAATAAAAAAGAAATAATTTTTTTTTTTTAAATTACAAAAAAATGTCATGAGCAATCTTCAGTGTGTTACAGATCTTTTCCCAAAAGTATTAAAAAAATATAATTATTTAGGTCAAAATATGGCTGACGTACACATGCATGGTATGGTAAAAAAAGTGAATTTTAAATAGTAGTTTTTAGACATGCCTATTGAAAATTAATTTGCATCATCTAGGTATTAAAATAAATTATATATTTGAAAACTAGACTCTAAGTACTACATTTCATATTACTAATTTTTTTTAAGATTCAACCTTTAAGTGCTTCAGATTTTTAGGTCAATGTGACAAATTCTAAAAATCAGGGAAAACACTTCCACTTTTTGGCCAAAAGGTAGACTCAACTTCTTGTAAAAACCTTGATGCTACATTGTATGTGTAGTTGGTTCATAGTCTTTTGTACTTGACACACAGTCATCCTGATAGTTCCTTCATGGTTGGATTTATCTCCCATTTCTCTTAGGAGCCACATCAGAGTCATTGAAATGTAACCAAACATATCTTGAGGTATTGTTACCAATTTTTTACCTACATCTTAAATTGGCAGAGCTGAAGTAGTTGTTTCCATTTTAAGGTGAAAAGTTCTTAACATACTTTTGCTATGTTTGATCATTGCATAGTTTAGAGTGCTTGAAAAAGAAAGAGTTTAGTTTTATGATGCCATGTGTCATAACAGAAAGGAAAGCATTTAGCTTGTCTTTCAATGCTTTGCAACATAAAGGAGATTTCATGGATTATAAATAGTTGCTTCATTCATTCAGCAATAATTTATTCACTTTGCAATGATTCATTCATGTTGCAAATGAAGTATATACAGAATTGTACAAGATTCCAAAACACTATTTTTTATTCATTTTAGAGAAAAGAGAGATTAAATGTGCCACACAAGCCATGGGAATCGCTGAACCAACACATCATAAAGAATGTACTATGCATCTAAAGATTAAATAAAAGAAATGAAGGAAATAAGAGGAGACATATACATCATTTCATGTTGGTGTTCGGTGTTGGTTTCATTGCAGCCTGCTTCTCCTCGCTCCTAATCCTTGAGAGAACCTGCATCATGATGAAAAGAGTTGTTAGAGCTCTGGATATGAGTCTTCCTATGTGCTCTATAAAAAAAAAATAGTACATTGCCTATGATGCATTAGATCAACAAACATTTGTATGCAAGAAAGCCTGAAAAATGAAATATCATAGGAGCATTGAGCTAAACTACTTTTATCTAACATGTTTACATTCATTTTACAGGTATAGGCTAAATCATGATCCATTTATGAAGACATCATAGCATGTGGTACAAAAATGGGCTCCCACAAGGGTTGAGCCCATCATGCTGCCCCTTGAAATTAAGGGGAATATAAGATAAGAAAAGAAACTTTCTGATCAATAAATAAAAGCATATTCTGATTAAAAGTCAATGACAACACCAATACATCATGGATAGCTAATGAAGTAAAGTAGTCATAAATATCATTCATAATGACAAAGTATAAGAGCAAGTCTCTTTACTATCTAGACATCATCCAAAGACATACTGATGCCATCAAGTGAACACACAGTGCATGGATGCATATGATCTACAAGAATATAAAGAATGGACACCACAGTCAGCTTGGATACAATCATCTTGACAATAAATGCCTACTTTGTCATTATTAACAACATTTAATACCACATCAAGAGCATGACAGCTAAGGATGCATCATGGAGCAGTAGTTAGACAACAGTAGAATAGGTATTTACCACTTTTGTTGTGAATGAAGTGTAAAGTTGCTATTGAATGCATGAAACAATCATAAAGGACAAAAATTAGTCATGATCATGACTATCCGATCAGTCATAAAGCATATTATCAGCTATAGGACAGTCATACCAAGAGAAATAGTCCTATATATGTTATAGAGAGGATCAACTTGAGTCATGATTGATACAATAGTATAACTTCCATGTCAACTTTCTAATATGCAAGAGAGATCATAAGTAGAGATAATAGGACTGCCTTAAGAAGCAAGAGGAGCATCAAACAATCATAAAGGTATGCTTGTGTTAGATAGAACACAGTCCTAAATGTAGAGGAAGGACAAAATTGTACCAAGAAAGGAGTTGTATCAACCTAGGAAGCAGACATATCAGCCTAAGAGACATTCTAAAACACAAGGAAGAGTAGCCTTAAATGAAAGAGAAGTAAAGTATAGTCACATGGAGGCAGGATAGTCACATTGCCAAATACAGAATTGCAAGACAGCAGTCACGTGATTTCATCATATCTTGAAAATTACGAACTAGGTTTTCATGATTTTTTAACAGAAATTAGGAAACATTTGGATGAAAAACACATTAAATTTTACGAAAACCCTATTTGTGGTTTGAGAGAAAAATTCACCAGTCTGAGCTATGTAATGTGAGGATAGCAAGTAACAAAGGTACCTAGCAGTCATATGTGATATTCAATGGATAGTGATGATGCTAGCGAAGGTTCGAGGACATGGCGAGTTTTTCTTCATTTTTGTAAATAGACTAAGCAAAGTAGAGATGAGTCCAAGTTGAATCAAATTACACAAGTCTTCATACACAGTGAAGTAAGCATGACAGTCACTATAGTAGTCACTAGGATGATTGTGTTACAGTCATGTTTAAGCATTCAATCATAGTCACAACAGTATGAGGTGGATAAAGGATGGAGTCATAGGAATCATTTTGAAGGAACAATCATATTGTTATTGTTTGTGCCCCCAAGTTTTGTCTCAAGTTTTATATTCTTGTTACAATCCCCTTATCCCTCGATCATGCTTGAGTGGGTGCAAATAATATGTCGTCAAAGGTGATTAATAGTAATAGTTTCTTATTACTATTATAAGAGGTAGGATATGTAGTAATCCTCAATCATAAGATGGAGAGAATAGTCTACTAGAGCAATGGAAAGGTAGTCACAATAGTCTATGATAAGATTGTGCATGACAGTGAAGGATGTTGTGAAACCTACACTACCCTTTCTAATCCTAAAGACTACTCATGACTAAGGCAGAATGATATAAGATTTGGTTGTGTAAGACTGTCATCAACTCAATAGGAATATTGCATAGAGGGTTTTTCAAGAAAGAAGACTATTTTTACATGAGACTTTAAAGACTGCACACAGGTTAGAAAGGGATGTCATAGCAAGATAAAGGGACAAGGTTAGTCACTAGATAACTATTAAAAGAAGAAGAATAGTCCTAGAGGATGATGATAGTAGATAAGACTACCAGAACTAAGTAATAGATGACAATCAAGAGGAAATATATGATGAAAATCCTTAAATTATACCAAATTCCCTAATCCTTGACAAAGACTTAAGGTATGCACATTTGTAGGACAAGATATTGAAGGAGTAGAGACCCTATAGTGTTGTGAGACAAGATATGCAAGGGACAATGGTGGAAAGTGGCCAAAGGATTGTATATAGAAAGTTGAAATAGTCAAACATGGTTGTATAAGATGAGGAAGCATTCATTGGTATAATGGTGTTCTAGGGTATTGAAGAAGCTTTTAAGGGATCTATGATGCTACAGGGTTAGACAAGGGTCTTCACAAGTAGTAAAGTCACTATCAAACCATTGCATCCTTGTGGAATAATATTGAAATCATTGTCAAGTGAATACAAAACATGTTAGCAATAAAGAAGCATGCAAAGGCCTCATGAAACTAACAGTCAAAATGTTTTTCTAAGAAGTGACTATACCAAGGTAACTGTAGCATGAAAAGGAATAGCATTTTCATCAAGTTAGAGCATTTAGAATTACTTTCAAAGGAACCAGTTCATCATCAGAGAGATCTGAATGACAAATGAACTATTATAAAATATTCTTAATGATTGTCATAATAGATGAGACAGTCATGAACATTGAATAACAACAAAACTTAAATGGTTATCATCATATGCCTCTGGGTTTCATGAGAGAACAACTCAATATCATAATGAATGCATTGTTCACTATTAGAGACTAATTTTTATTCTCCAAAGGAGAGCTCTAGCCAACAATGATTATCAAGAGACTATAAAATGGAGAAATGAACTAGAAACACTGTTGAATAATGCTCATAATACAACAAATACTTCCTTCATAGTCAAGGACTATAGAAATGGTGACAACCTCCATGGGAATCACATGAAGTGTGGTCATAATCCTAGCTATAGAAACATTATTTATCTCAAGAAATCCATAAAATGGAGATAGAAGACGAGTCTAAAGAACAAATGCACAGAGGAAAGAAACTATTTTCAGCATTTTAAAAGCCTGAAACGAGCATTATTTTTGCAGAAAATGATAAGAAAATGGCAGATTTTGAATGGAAGAAGCTTACCCAAGCTCAATGTTGGTCGATTCCTCATGCCAATTGCCTTCAAAATATCAAACTAAAAGGATGGATGACAGTCTCAGAATGAAAAAGATGACAACAAAAAGTGAAGACACAAATGAAATGCATCAGAAATATGTTCATGGCTGCGGCTTGGGAGCCCAAGAATGCTTCAAAATATAGAATAATGTTCAAATTTGTGATAGAGAAATACTCACTATGCAATCTCCTATGGAAATCTTCAAGAAATCTCTCAGAAGCAGCAAGGAATGGGAAGGTTTGAGCCTCAAAACTGTACCAATGGCGGCGGCCAATGTTGCCCTCTCAGTTGTTGTCCTTGATGTCAAACATACTCTCATGATGATACTATGTCAGTTGGTTGTTCATTCACATACTATGATTATGGTATCCATGGTATCCTTGATTAACTAAGGTATGCTCTCTAGTTGTATTGGTTTCAATATGGTCTCAAATCAGTTGGCAGATATTAGTTGATAGAGATATTTGATCATCTTTGATCTTTGAATAGTGGGACAGTGGGTTTCATCAGTTTCATTCCCAATTACCATTTGAGATCTTTGAAGTTCATTACTATGTCTTGATTAATCACTTTCTTAAATTGGTTAGTTCATTTCATAAAGGCACCGTGTGGTTAGAAGGAAGTCAAATGTTATATATCTAAAGCATGACATCTTTCTACAAGGTTATATTTGTTAATATCTCTTTTGTATATAATGATCAAAAAGCATTTTCAAGCAGTTAAGTTGTTAAGCTATTGGGCAGGTTTCAAGGTTGAAAAAGAGGTAAAGTTTGGTGTTTTCATTGTTTTTGGTCACCAAGCACTTTAGGGCACAATACGATAGTTATTCAACAAAGAAATATGGGAATGAGTTTGTTGAGATTTCATTTTGCTAAGTACAACTTTGGTTTATACCTCTTTCAACCTAGGGTTTCAGAATAATGCAAGATACTTTAGGATTTTTTCATGATTTCAGGGAGATCTTTGGGATTTGACAATACTGACCTTCAATGGAGTGAGCTTATTCACTTTAGTTGTTTCTTTTGATTATGAGTCATAACAAAAAGGTTTTCTTATCATCTTATACAGGTGACATTGTCCCTTTGCATTTCTATTTGAAGAATCATGATTCCTTTCTCAAGTTTTTTAGTTTTGTTTGCATGAAGAGGAGGAAAGATCTGTAGTATAGTTTGAACTTGTCAACAAACTTGAGTTTTCTTTCCTTGATTGATTCTTGTTGTGGGTTTCTTTTATAAACTCTCTACATTAAAAAAAATGGTTTAAAACTACAACAATTTTCTTGGGCTCATTGAGTTTTCTTGGTTAGAGATATCTTGATAGCAAATCTTCCATTTGTTGGTTTGAAACTTGAATTTACATAGACCCAAGAGGTCTCTCTGTCACTTATACTTAAGTCTATCTTCATTTGAGCTTTGTGGTTTTTAGTTAAGAAGACAATTATCAAAACAAATTATGACTTCTCATAACTCAAGTTGTATGGTGCAAAGATTTGAGTGTTTACTTTTTCTGTTGGTAGAAAAGGGTTATAAACAATAGTGGTTTAACAAGCATAAAGAGTCAAGGTTTAAGAAACAAAGGTTCACCCATTTAACTTAACCTTGTGGTCCATCTATGGTGGCATTTTTTGATTAACTCTAAAGGTTCTAAACTGTTATATATACTTTATTTGTCATAGAAAAGAAGGGAGTTCTGAGGTTATCTTGAGCAGTTTTATTTAAGCCTTGGGTTAAAATGAAATCATTCGACCATATGGGGCTTTCAGTCATTTGTTCTAAAGAGAAATTCCTTGTGTAGTTACATTGTTTCAGTTACAAGTTTAAATTGTTTCATGAAAAAAAAGGAAGGCTGTGTGAAAATTTATAAAATGACATGTATTGTAAATATCTAGCATGATATTGATGATGAGTGTTAATTACACTATCATTAAGATTATATTAGTGTGTTGAAAGGATATTCTTGAGCAATTGTATAGTGGATTCTTGAGTCTCAAATAATGAGACAGTCAAGAACTGGAATGTAGAGAAGCATAGTAACCCTCTGTATTGATTCATATTATTCATTGTATTTGATTGAAATATGCCAGTGAGGCAATAATGAAAACAAGCCAGTGAGGCAATGATAAAAAGCTAGTGAGACACTTTTCTGTAGCCAGTGAGGCATTTTACTGAGGGGGTTTTCTACCCCAAGAGATTTTTCCACTCCTAAAATCTCTATCTAATAGTCTCATTTGTTGCATGATTCATTTGATCATTGTACTTGATTGTTTACTTCTTTAATACTCTTTTACTTGCATTAATTGTACCTAAATCAGAATTTGCTTCAGTTGTTAAAGCCTACAATAAAAGTGTTTAAATTAGTTTTGTTTTCTCCAACACTGATTCACCCCCCTCTCAGTGTTGTCAAGTACTGAAACAAGTGGTATCAGATCCAAACCCTTGTCTAAAAGGTTTAACCAAACTAATGGATTCTTGGTGTAGTACATACCATGTCATCTCAGGAAGGTCTATCTACTTTCAGAGCACCATTGTTTGATGGTTTTGATTATGCCTTTTGGTAGTATAGAATGACTCAATATATAAAGTCTTTAGGCTTTGATGTCTGGAATGCTATTGAAATTGGTTATTCTGGTCCAGATACACCATCTATAGCTGATGAGAGAAAAATGTATGAAAAGGATGCAAATGCCATTTGTTATGCTCTGTCCAATGATATCTTAGTTAAGGTCATGGAATGCAAAACAACTAAGGGTATATGGGAAAAGTTGTCAAACATCTATGAGGGTGATGAGGATATAAAAGAAGCAAAACTTCAAGCTCTGAGAAACAAGTTTGAAGGCTTAAGAATGGCAGATGAAGAGAAGGTATCTCATTACCTTCAAAGAGTCTAAGAAATTGTAAACACTATGAGAGGTTTAGGAGAAAGAATAGAAGAGGTAACTATTGTTAAAAAGGTGTTAAGAACTTTGTCTCCTAAATATGATTCTAAGAATTCTACAGTTGAAGAAAGAGACATAAAGAAATTAACTGTAGATTCTCTTCATGGAATTTTTATTGCCTATGAAATGAGAAAGGTCAATGAAAATCCTAACAAAGAAACTACCTTCAAAACTATTAAAAGGGAAAATGAAATAAATTCTGAGTTTGAAAAAGTGAATGATGATGAGTTAGATTTTATAAGAAAACTAAAAAGAGGCTCAGTAGGTAGATATAAAGGGAAATTACCCTTAAGTGTTTTAATTGTGGCAAAATAGGACACTATGTAGTAAACTATCCAAACAAAGAACTTGATAGTGATGAAGAAGACAATAAAAAACAAAGTAGGAAAAAGTAGTATAACTTTAAGAAAAATATCTTCAAAAAGAAGAAAAGTTTATTTGTTGATGTCACTAGCAGTGGCTCAGAAGAATCTACTGCAAGAGATGATGAAACCTTGTTTATGGCAACAATCAATTCAATTGATCCTGATAATACATTAGATCAATTTGAAGCTGAGATTGATTTTGAGGGTGAACTCAAATGTGCCCTTAGTGAAATAAAGAAACTTAAAAAGGAGGCCATGGTACAGAAGAGTCCGATTACTAACTATGAAAAACAAATCTTAGATCTGAAACTGCAACTTGAGGAAAACAAAAAAAATTAGAAGTCACTCAAGAATAGTTGCATGCCAAAGAAAAAGAGTACTACACTCAAGAAGTTGAGATTGTCAGTTTGAGGAAAAATCTTTCAATATGTGAAAGTAGTGACAAGTTGTCTCATCTCTTAGGAAAATAGAAGTCACATAATGATAAAAGTGGCTTGGGGATGATAAAAGGACAATGTTCAAATTCTAACAATGATGGGTTAGATGCTGCTGAAAAATCCATTGCAAAAAGAGGTAATCCTCTTAGATTCAATTTGCACTTTTTTTACTATTTTAATTGCAATCAATATGGACACAAGGCAAATGAATGCAGATTTGTATCTAGAAGTAAGCCTAGTTTTGTTGATGGAAATCTATTTAAGTTTTTGAACAAATTGAAATGTTTTACTTGTGGAAATCTTGGTCACATAGCA
Organism: Cunninghamia lanceolata; assembly: GCA_027924645.1. NCBI lineage: Eukaryota > Viridiplantae > Streptophyta > Pinopsida > Cupressales > Cupressaceae > Cunninghamia > Cunninghamia lanceolata. The sequence continues at coordinate 3,296,490 of BSBN01000649.1, read as the reverse complement.
AGATTTTGCAGATCTATTTTTTATATACAATCTAATGCTCAATCTAAGACATCTCCTAATGCTGAAAAGACTAAGCAGGTTTGGAGAATGAAACAAAATGTTAAAAAGGATGATGTGATGTTTGTTCAAACAACCTTTCTTACTCAAGAGAAAGATGTGTGGGTTGTTGAGAGTGGTTTCTCTCACCATATAACTGGCGATAGAAGAAAATTTTTTACATATGAGGATTTTGTTGGTGGTTTTGTAAAGTTTGGTAATGATTTCTATGTTCAGATCAAAGGTATAGGTACTATCTTGCATGATAATGATATTCCTCTACATGATGTTTACTATGTAGAAGGTTTGACTCATAATTTACTGAGTGTGAGTTAGATATGTGATAATGGTTTCAAAGTAACTTTTAGTGCACAAGGTTGTGAAATCAACAAAAAATCTAGGAAGGTTGTTGCAACTAGTCTAAGGACTAAAGGAAACATTTATAATCTTCATGAGACTTCAAGAAATATCAAATATGGGCATATGTGCTTCATGAGCTAAGTAGAAGAAAGCCAAATGTAGCATAGGAGATTGGGACACATCAATTATGATAATCTGGTTAAACTTAGCTAGAACCAAAATGTTAGAAATATGCATGTCATTTTAAAGCCCAACAACAATGCTTGCAAGGAGTGCCAAGAAGGTAAACAAACCAGGCCATTCAAACAACAAGATGAAGATAAGGAAGAGGTCCAACCATTTGAAAAGGAGGAAAAATTAGAAGGAGAGGAGGAAAATCCAGCCAATACATCTATTGCTCCTGAAGTGTCAACTTCCAAAACTCCTTCCAAGTCTTTCCTAAAGAACCATCCTCAAGGACCGATTATTGGAGATAAATCTACAGGAGTTCAAACAAGAAGAAAACTTGGTAGTGCAAGAGAATAGGTACATCTTTGTTTAATTTCTTAGTTTGAGCCTAAAACATATGGTGAAGCCAATAAAGATGAATCATGGATTAATTCTATGAAAGAAGATTTAGATCAAATTGAAAAAAATAAAACTTGGGAGTTAGTTCCTAGACCCATAGATAAAAATGTTCTTGGTGCCAAAGGGGTTTTTAGAAACAAGCTTGATGATCAAGAGAATGTAATCAAGAACAAGGCAAGGTTGGTTTGTAAAGGATACTCTCAGATTGAGGGTATTGATTTTGATGAAACTTTTGTTCCTATAGCTAGATTAGAGGCAATCAGAATCTTTCTTGCATTCTGTGTTTATAAGAATTTCAAAGTTTATCAAAAGGAATGTTAAAACTACATTTCTGAATGGTGACCTTGAAGAGGAAGTTTACATGGAACAAACTGAAGGGTTTGTATCTGCTGGCAAAGAAAATTATGTTTACAGGCTCAAAAAGACACTTTATGGCCTAAAACAAGCTCCTCGATCTTGGTATTCTAAGCTTGACAAACATTTACAAGATCAAGGTTTCAAAAAGGGAGGAGTAGACATTAATCTATACTATATAACCAAAGGTGATAGCATACTAGTTGTTGTGTACATTGACGATATTATCTAAGTTGGTAGCAATGATGATGAACTATGCTCTACTTTTCCTAAAGTTATGCAATCTAAGTTTGATATGTCAATGCTTGGTGAAATTTCTTTCTTTCTCAATTTACAAGTTTCACAATTCACAAAAGGCATCTTTATATCTCAAATGAAATATGCTAAAGAGATGTTAAAAATATTTCAAATCCAGATGAGTGCAAACGAGTTAGCAAACCTATGGAAGTTTGTTGTAATTTATGTAAAGATTTTGATTTGCCTAATATAGATCATAATTTGTTTAGATCAATGATTAGCATCTTGTTATATTTGATAGCAACAAGACCTGACATTATGCAGGTTGTATGCTTGGCTACTAGATTTCAATATGCACCTAAACAATCACATTCAAAATGTATAAAATGACATGTATTGTAAACATCTGGTGTGATATTGGTGATGAGTGTTAATTGCACTATCATTAAGATTATATTAGTGTCTTGAAAGGATATTCTTGAGAAGTTGTATAGTGGATTCTTGAGTCTCAAATAATGAGATAGTTAAGAACTGGAATGTAGAGGAATAGAGTAACCCTCTATATTGATTCATATTATTCATTGTATTTGATTGAAATATGCAAGTGAGGTAGTAATGAAAACAAGCCAGTGAGGCAGTGATAAAAAGTCAGTGAGATACTTTTCTATAGCCAGTGAGGTATTTTACTAAGTGGTTTTTCTACCCCAAGAGGGTTTTCCACTACTGAAATCTCTATCTTATAGTCTCATTTGTTGCATGATTCATTTACTCATTGTACTTGATTGTTTACTTATTTAATGTTGTTACTTGAATTATTGTACCTAAATCAGCATTTGCTTCAGTTGTTAAACCCTGCAATAAAAGTGTTTAAATTAGTTTTGTTTTCTACAACACTAATTCACCCCCCCTCTCAGTGTTGTCAAGTACTCCAATATCCAGCAGCAGAGCTCTTTTCCAAAAAAGGTCGAATGTGAAATGAGGCTAAAAAGTTAGGACTTGTGTTTTATTTTAGGGCTCTCATTGTTGCACTAATTCAAAATGTGTTTTTATCACATTCTTTTTTTAAATCTAATGCACCATTAATACCTTTGAGGTATTATTTTACTTTGCATGTATGTTATACCTAGGCTTTGTGCCTTAGGTTTATTTTGCAACCTTTTGAGGAAAAATCAACCTTAGTGTGCCTTGGAATATTTTGTGATCAAAAAGGCCTAAGTGGAAACATATCCCATACTTGGCAAAATTTATTCCTTAGAATCATACTTGCCTTGTATATTTTTTTTCAAAAAAATCAAAAGATCAAGTCGGGCCTTCCTTTTCTACACAGTTGAAGCTGTAAAACATTGTAAGGCCTTATTGAAAGCAATATTTTATAAATTGCATTCATAAGTGTCAATTAAAATGTAGTTAAATAAAGCAATGATGATAAGACTTTCCATTTGGGGTTTGAGTTTGTTTGGGCTAAATGAGGAAAAACTGGGCAAACTAAAGTTTCTATTTCAGTTTCTAGTCAGTTAGAGCCTAATTTTTGAGTCTTTTTAGGTGGGGCCACTTGGGAGGGATAGTTTCCACCTATTATTACTCATTTTGGATCAGTTCTAGGCCCTATTTTTGAGGCTTTTCCCCTTGGCCCAAAAATGGAACTTAGGTTTCCTTTCTTGGATAGACAATTGGCTGAGTTTTTAGAAAGTCCTTTTGGCTATTTATAGGGTAAAACAACTTAGTTTATGGAGTTCAAATTTGCTTCTTTCTTTCTTGCACACTGTAGAAAGTTCTGTAGGCCTTGATTTGTACTCAAATCCTTCATTTTTACATACTCCTTTCATCTTTAATAAAGTAGCAGAGTATTCCTATTTCACATTTTTTCTTGTATTTATAGTATTGGTTTGATATTTCATTGTGATCATAAAATTAGGTCCTTTGTTGTGTTTCACTGTTATGAATCTATGTGCAAAAATTTCATATAATTCAGGTTGCATGTTGTGTTCATTTTGAGCCTTCATGCAAATCATTGTTGAGTTATATATTCTAGATGAGATTGTGAATATTAATGTTTTGAGAAATTGATTGTGAGTGAAGGCATTAAAACAAGTAAAGTGCTAGTGTATCACCTATTAGAGTTTAGGATTTTCATTTTTAGTCATCTGTATAAACCCTTTTCCTCAGAAAGTTCTGTAGTTTAGGTAATTTTCTAGGGGAACCAGCCCGCTCTGGAGATTCATTATGACCATAGGTCACCCACAACTTGAGAGTGTTTCCATGTTTCAATGGGAGAGTTAAGTCTAACTTAGCTAGGGTGCCATCCTAATTGACAACAATTTTTCACACGCCCGATGGGATAGTTTGAACTCTCACTGTTCAAAGCTCATCATTTCATTATTGGTTCTTGGTGTGTGCACCAGTAATCTCAACCTTTGGAGGCATGTTCTTCAAACACATTTGGCGACTTCGAATCAAGATCTACTAGTTTGAATAGATCAAGTGTTGGTATACTTAAAAAAATTAAGCTTTTATTCTTATTTCCAGCTCTACATATGAGTAGAAAGGTTAAATTTTCATAGTCAATATGTATACCCACCCCCATACTATGAAAATATTGTCAACGGACCTTATTACCAACCATACCCAAGTAGCCACAAGGTTGGTTTTAGTCCAAATAACCCTATTTTAGCAAGCTACCAGCTTACTCAAGATGCTTACCACCCATCCACTCTTGCCCAATCTTCCAATCATCTTCAAAATTTTGAAATTATGGAGCTTAGAGACTTTTTATTAGACTTCCACAAGTAGATGGATGACATTAAGAGGGAGAAAGAGATCAATTTTTAGCTGGAAGAATGTTCTTATCAGGCTTATCTCCATGAGCAAGAGGAGTTGACTCATCAAGCCTATCTTCATGAGCAGGAGATGGAGGCACAAAGGATGCAGTTTGAGAGGGAGACGCTTGCAAAAGAAGAGCAGATCAAGCTTTCAGTTTCTCAATCACAAAGGCATGAGGTCCAAACAACTCCTTTCATTCGAGATCAACATGTTCAAGAGGAGGTTTGTAAGCATAATTTTCCATGTTTCAAGCAAAGTGAGTCTCCTAACCCTTCTAAGGTCAAGATTCTAAGTTTCAAAGATCTTTTACCATTGTAGGAGCCTAAGTTGGCACAATCTAAATTTGTTATGCTTCAAAACCAGCCACTTGAAGAGCCTTTTTTCCTCCAAGAAACTCAAGAAACTCCCCAAAGTCTCCAAATTCCAAGTTTTAGAAGTTCTAATTTTGATCAGGGGTCTATTTGCATTCAAAAATAGTCCTTTAATTCTCAGTTTTAGTCATATCAAGAACTTGAACCAAGTTATCAAACTTTTGAACAACCATGGCAGCCTTCCTAGACTAAGTATCCGAGTTATAAAATGCCAAATCTTGTTAAGGATACCCCTTCCATACCAATCCAAAATCAAGAAGAGGAAAAGGTAGTAAAATCTAAACCAATCAAGATTCCAATTTGGTGTGGTGAATAGGAGCAAAAGATTTTAGAGCCCAAGACAATCAAAATTTCAAGTTTCAATCCAACATCTAAAGGTTCTTGTGGTCCTTTTTGTGCCACCATATTAGAAAAAGAAGATGTGGAGCAAGAGGTTACTGCTATTTGTGCTATATTCCAAACTGAATATGAGCATGATGTTGGTTCAAACTTGACACCGAATCCTTTGCATTTTGATTCATTTGAAAAGTTTTCTAATGCTATTTATAAGATGAATGAAAGCATAGTATAGAGGTCACAAGGTGAAAGTCTTCAATTGCAAAGACAAAATGACCAAGTTTCATTAGATAAAGCACCACATGAGGAGGAAGAATCATTTTCTTTGTTCAATCAATTACCTAGTTTTGTTGAGTCAGATGAGGAAAGCATGCTCATACCAAAGACAATAGTTTCAGAACAACAAGAAGATCATCAACAATATGAGGAGTTGTTGATTGAAGCTAAGCAATCTGACAATGGAGTATGAAGGTAAGCCTATCATGGAACTTACACAGCTGGCTGAGAACTATTATGAGGTAAAAAGTAGTCCTTTTTTATCAAAAATTCAAGAGGAATGTGATGAACTTTCATTTTGGGATGACGTTGATGATTTTGTTGCAAGCTTAGATAATGTCAAGGATGTTTCAGTTAATATCTTTGATGCACTCCCTAGTTTTGTGGATGAGAACGGTTGTGAGAATGACGTAAATCATCTGGACAAAATGCTAATTAATAAGCAGATCAAAGACAACAACCTTGATTTGGGTAATCAAGATATCGAGATGAATGCAAATTTTGTGCAAGTGCAGTAAGACAAAAAGTAGGGCACTTCTTTCCAAGTAGAGGTTGAGTCTCAAAATTTAGCTAATTTTGTTTGATGAATTTCTTGAATTTGTTGATGAGAACAAAGATAATACATGCATTCTAACATCAATGTCTAGTTTTGAACAACAAAATGATAAAACTCATTTGGATTCAGTGTAAGATTATGAGTTTGATGAGAACATGTTTTTAGGCATCATAAAAGATTTTTGCTCTAACATTGATAATGATTTGGTGCAATGTGAATCGACAGTATGTGATCAGCCTATTCAGGTGAAAGAAGTAGTCATTTCTTTGTTATTCGATGATAGATCAACATCTCCTTCAGATTAGATTGAAATTGTGAAAAAGGATGTAACAACAGATCTCAATCAGGGAACCAGGAGTATCAACCAAAGGTTCATCCTTGCAAGAGGGTGTCCAATCAGGGATTTAGCTGGTAGAGAGATAAATAAGGAGACACATGTTACTATTGTACCCAAAGAGGAGATTGCAGCCTTAGAATAATAGACTTGACTCACCTATTCGCTCCACATTAGCCGTATGCTTGATCAAGCTTAAGAGGTGAGTGAGTTAGGTTATGTTCTTCATGAAACATTTCAACAGATTGTGGGATATCTTCTTGTTTCCCACTTCTTATTAGTGGTCTATAATCTTGCAAAATATCCCATGTTGGTTAGAAGAGGGGGTTATTTTACAAACCTAGTTAATGGGTTTGTTTGACCTTCTTCTTTGTGTGGTTAGAGTAGGTTAGAGTTAGTGTTTTGAGTTAATAAGTGCTCAAGGTACGTTTGTTTCAGTTATTTTCTTTCCCTAAGTGTTGTTGCACATGTTTTCTGGTCACCAAGGCCCTTTAGTTTGCTTTCAATTTGGTTCTGTTTGGTTTTCTGCTGGTGTTTGGAGTAGTTTGCAGTTCAATTTCATGGTTTCTGATTTTGAGAAGAGTGGAGTTTGACTCCATGCCCAATGGATCATTTAAGGAAACTTATCTATATGCTTAGCAAGCAAGCATTCAATAGAAATCACTATAAATGTTACCAAATTTTCACCTACAACTCAAATTGGCAGAGCTGAAGTAGTTGTTTCCATTTTAACATGAAAAATTCTTAACATACTTCTATTATGTTTGATCATTGCATAGTTTAGAGTGCTTGAAAAAGAAAGAGTTCATTTTTATGATGCCAGTGTCATAACAGAAAGGAAAGAAGTTAGCTTGTCATTCAATTCTTTGCATAATAAAGCATATTTCATGGATTATAAAGAGTTGTTTCATTCATTTAGCAATGATTTATTCACTTTACAATGATTCATTCATGTTGTAAATGAAGTATATACAAAATTGTACAAGATTGCAAAATGCTATTTTTTAATCATTTTGAAGAAAAAAGATATCAAATGTCCCACACAAGCTATGGAAATAGCTGAACCAACACATCATAAAGAATGTACCATGCATTTGAAGATTAAATAAAGGAAATGAAGCAAATAAGGGGAGACATATCCATCATTGCATGTTAGTGTTTGGTGTTGATCTTCATTGCAGCTTGCTTCTCCTCACTCTCGATCCTTGAGAGAACTTGCATCATGATGAAAAGAGTTGTTAGAGCTTTGCATATGAGTCTTCCTATGTGCTCTATCAATAGAAATATAGTACATTGCCTATGATGCATTAGATCAACAAACATCTATATGCAAGAAATCCTGAAAAATGAAATATCACAGGAGCATTGAGCTTCACTATTTTTATCTAACATGTTTGTTCACTTTCCATGTATGGGTTAAATCATGTTGCTAATCCATTTCTGAAGACATCATAGCATGTGGTGAAAAATGGGCTCCCACAAGGGTTGAGCCTAGCATGTTGCTCCATGATCTTAAGGGTAATAGAAGATAAGCAAAGAAACTTTTAGATCAATAAATAAAATCATATTCTGATTTAAAGTCAATGACAATACCAATACATCATGGACAACTAATGAAGTAGAGTAGTCATAAATATCATTCATAATGATAAAGTACAAGAGCAAGTCTTTTTACTATCTAGGCATCATGCAAAGACATACTGATGCCATCAAGTGAACACACAGTGTATGGATGTATATGATCTACAAGACTATAAACAATGGACACCATAGTCATCTTGGATACAGTCATCTTGAAAATAAATGCCTACTTTGTCATTATTAACAACATTTAATACCACATCAAGAGCATGACAGCCAAGGATGCATCATGGAGCAGCAGTTGGATAGTAGTAGACAGGTATTTACCACTTTTTTCGTGAATGAAGTGTAAAGTTGCTATTGAACGCATGAAACAACCATAAAGTAAAAAAATCAGTCATGATCATGACTGTCCTATCAGTCATAAAGCATATTATTAGCTATAGGACAATCATACCAAGAGAAACATTCCTATATCTGTAATAGAGAGGAACAACTTGATTCATGATGGATATAGTAGTATAAGTGCCATGCCAACTTTCTACTAAGAAAGAGAGATCATAAGTAGAGATAATAGGATTGCCTTAAGAAGAAAGGGGAGTAGCAAATGGTCATAAAGTTATGCTTGTGTTTGACAGAACACAATCCTAAATGTAGAGGAAGGATAGAATTGTACCAAGAAAGGAGCTATATCAGCCTAGGAATCAACCATATCATCCTAAGAGACATTCTAAAACACAAGGAAGAGTAGCCTTTAATGAAAGACAACTAAAGGATAGTCACATTGCCAAATATAGAATAGAAGGATAGAATTCATGTGATTTCATCTTATTTTGAAAATTACGAACTGGGTTTTCATATTTTTTTACAGAAATTAGGAAACATTTGGGTGAAAAAACCCATTAAATTTTACGAAAACCTAGTTTGTGGTTTGAGAAAAAACTTCACCTGTCTGAGCTATGTAATGTGAGGACAGCATGTAACAAAGGTACCTGGCAGTCATATGTGATATTCAATAGACAATGATGATGCTAGCAAAGGTTCGAGGACTGCATCATTTTTGTAAATAGACTGAGCAAAGAGGAGATGACTCTAAGTTGAATCAAATTACACAAGTCTTCATACACAGTGAAGTAAGCATGACAGTCATTGTAGCACTAGGATGATTGTGTTACAATCATGTTTAAGTATTCAATCACAATCACAATAGTATGAGGTGCATAAAGGATGCAGTCATGGGAATCACGTTGAAGGAATAGTCATATTGTTATAGTTTGTGCCCTCAAGTTTTGTCTCAAGTTTTATATCCTTGTTACAATCCACTTATCCCTCTATCATGCCTTAGTGGCTGCAAATAATATGAAGTCAAAGGTGATTAATAGTAATAGTTTCTTATTACTGTTCTAAGAGGTAGGATATGAAGTGATCCCCAGTCATAAGATGGAGAGAACAGTCTACAAGAGCAATGAAAAGGTAGTCACAATTGTCTATGATAAAATTGTGCATAACAGTGAAGGATGCTTTGAAACCTACACTACCCTTTCTAATCCTAAAGACTACTCATGACTAAGGCAGAATGACATAAGATTTGGTTGTGTAAGATTGTCACCAACTCAATAGGAATATTACATAGAGGGTTTTTCAAGAAAGAAGATTGTTTTTACATGATAATTTAAAGACTGCACACAAGTTAGAAAGGGTTTTGATAGCAAGACAAAGGGATGAGGTCAGTCACTAGATGACTATTAAAAGAAGAAGAACAATCCTAAAGGATGATGACAATAGATAAGACTGCCAAACCTGAGTAATAGATGACAATCAAGAGGAAATATATGATGAAAATCCTTGAAGTATACCAAATTCTCTAATCCATGACAAAGACTTAAGGTCAGCACATTTCTAGCACATTTCTAGGACAACATACTGAAGGAGCAGAGACCATGTAGGGTTGTGAGAGAAGATATGCAATGGACAATGGTACAGAGTGACCAAAGGACTCTACAAAGAAAATTGGAATAGTCAAACATGGCTATGTAAGATGAGGAAGCATTCATTGGTACCATGGTGATGTAGGGTGTTGAAGAAACTTTTAAGGGATCTATGATTCTATAGGGTTAGACAAGGGTCTTCACAAGTAGTTAAGTCATTGTCAAACTATTTTATTCTTGTGGAATAATATTGAAATCATTGTCAAGTGAATACATAACATATTAGCAATAAAGAAGCATTCAAATCCCTCACGAAACTAACAGTCAAAATGTTTTTTCTAAGAAGTGATTGTACCAAGGTAACTGTAGCATGAAAAGGAACATCATTTTCATCAGGTTAGAGCACTTAGAATTACTTTCAAAGGCACCAGTTCATCATCAGAGAGATTTGAATGACAAAGGAATAGTTATAAAACATTCTCAATGATTGTCATAATAGATGAGACAATTATGAACATTGAATAACAACAAAACATAAATGGTCATCATCATATGCCTTTGGGTTTCATGAGAGAACAACTCAATAACATAATGAATGCATTATTCACTATTAGAGACCAATTTTTCTTCTTCAAAGAAGAGCTCCAGCTAACAATGATTATCAAGAGGCTATAAAATGGAGAAATGAACTAGAAACACTATTGAATAATGCTCAGAATACAACAAATACTTCATAGTCAACAGCTACAGAAATGGTGACAACCACCATGGGAATCACATGAAGAGTGGTCATAATCCCAGCTATATAGGAACATTAATTATCTCAAGAAAGCCATAAAATGGAGATAGAAGCCAAGTCTAAAGAACAAATGCACAGAGGAAAGAAACTATTTTCTACATATTAAAAGACTGAAACAAGCATTATTTTCATAGAAAATGATAGGAAAATGGCAGCAGCTTACCCAAGCTCGATGTTGGCTAATTCCTCATGCACATTTGATTCAAAATCTCAAACTCAAAGGATGGATGACGGTTTCATAATGAAAAAAACAACAGGGAAAAGTGAAGACACAAATCAAATGCATCAGAAATATGTTCATGGCCGTGGCTTGGGAGCCCAAGAATGCTTCAAAATACATAATAATGTTCAAACTTATGATAGAGAAATACTCACTATGCAATCGCTTGTGGAAATCTTCAAGAAATCTCTCAGAAGCAGCAAGGAATGGGAAGGTTCGAGCCTCAAAACCCTAGCAATGGTGGCAGCCAGCAGTAGAGCTCTTTTCCAAAAAAGGTCGAATGTGAAATGAGGCTGAAAAGTTAGGACTTGAGTTTTTTTAGGGCTCTCATTGTTGCACTAATTTGAAATGTGTTTTTATCACATTCTTTTATAAATCTAATGTGCCATTAAAACCTTCAAGGTATTATTTTACTTTGCATATATGTTATAGCTAGGCTTTGTGCCTTAGGTTTTTTTTGCAACCTTTTGAGGAAAAATCAACCTTAGTGTGCCTTGGAATATTTCATGATCAAAAAGGCCTAAGTGGAAACATATCCCATACTTGGCAGAAAAATTTCCTTAGAATCATACTTGCCTTGTATATTTTTTATCAAAAAAATCAAAAGATCAAGGTGGGCCCTTTCCTTTTCTACACAGTTGAAGCTACAAAACATTGTAAGGCCTTATTGAAAGCAATATTTTATAAATTGCTTTAATGAGTGTCAATTAAAATGCAATTAAATAAATCAATGTTGATAAGACTTTCCTTTTCGAGTTTGAGTTCTTTTGGGCGAAATGAGAAAAAATTGGGCAAACTAAAGTTTCTATTTCAGTTTCTAGTCAATTAGACCTAGATATTTTAGCCTTTTTAGGTGGGCCCACTTGGGAGGGAACATTTCAACCTATTATTACTCATTTTGGATCAATTCTAGGCCCTATTTTTGAGGCTTTTCCCTTGGCTCAAAAATGGAACTTAGGTTTCCTTTCTTGGATAGATAGCTGGGTGAGTTTTTAGAAAGTCCTTTTGGCTATTTATAGGGGAAAACAACTCAATTTATGGAGTTCAGATTTTCTTCTTTCTTTCTTGCACACTACAGAAAGTTTTGTAAGCCTTGATTTGTACTCAAATCCTTCATTTTTACATACTCCTTTCAGCTTTAATAAAGCAGTAGAATATTTTGATTTCACATTTTGTCTCATATTTATGTAGTATTGGTTTGATATTTCATTGTGATCATAAAATTAGGTCCTTTGTTATATTTCATTGCTATGAATCTGTGTGTAAAAATTTTATATAATTTAGGTTACATGTTGTGTTCATTTTGAGCCTTCATGCAAATCACTATTGAGTTATATGTTTTAGATGAGATTGTGAAGATTAATGTTTTGAGAAACTGATTATGAGTGAAGGTATTAAAATAAGTAATGTGCTGGTGTATTACCTGTTAGAGTTTAGGATTTTCATTTTTAGTCATTTTTCTAAACCCTTTTCCTCAGAAAGTTCTATAGTTTAGGTGATTTGCTAGGGGAACCAACTCACTGTGGAGATTCATTCTCACCATAGGTCACCCACAACCTGAGAGTGTTTCCATGTTTCAATAGGAGAGTTAAGTCTAACTTAGCTAAGGTGCAATCCTGATTGACAACAGGTATATTAAGGGAACATCACACTTTGGCATTCATTACACATCAAGAGCTTCTTCGATTGTGGGCTTCATTAATTTTGGCTGGGCTAGTGATGTTGATGATTAGAAGTCTACTTCTGGATTTATTTTTCCCTTGGTTCTGGCCCGATTGCATGGTCTTGCAAGAAGTAGCTAACTATTGCATTATCATCGATAGAGGTTGAGTATTGACATGCAATTTTGGCTAGCCAGGAGGTTATTTGGCTTTGACAATTGATGTCTAAGTTTGGATTTCCTCTAGATCATCCCACTACTCTTTGGTGTGATAATAAGAGTGCCATTCAAATTTCTCACAACCCCATGGAGCATTAGTGTACAAAGCACATAGAGATCTACATGCACTTCATCACGCAGCTCATCTAGGATGGTATTCTTACCTTGGAGTGCTTGCCTACTAAGGATCAAGTTTTGGACATCTTCAAGTTAAACCTTTAGCATCACCTCATTATCTTCAGTTGTGATCGATGCTTGGGGTGAAGGAAGTTGTCCTTGGGGCTTCTTCTTGAGTCCTCCTTCCTTCACTTTTTCACACTTTTTCGTTGCATGTTTTCTCTCTTTTAGAGAGGAGTTTTGTTGCATGAGGTTTTCTCCTTTTCTCCGCTTGTGAGAGATTGTTTGTACATGGGTACCTAACATGGTCTTTTTTCCAGGACCCTTCTTTACATGTTTGCATTTGTTTGTTCCTCCCTAAGTTACACTTAAGGGGTGTGTTGGTGTGAAAAGTATTATTACCTATCCTATTTAACCCTTGTGTGGATAATTCATATTATTTAACTATTTATTAGTTAAAAAATACTCACACACATGTTCACATGTTAAGTTAACTTATGAAGCATTCTAATTGTTCCTAGATGTTTCTAGTTTGTCTAGTTGATAGTTCACATCTTATCCTATAGTTGTCACATGTCATAGGATTAAGACACTTGCCACATGACTACAACATCTTGTGTTTCACCTTGGTATTTATAACCAAGGCCTCTTTGTACACTATTGTATCTAGTATTGTTGTATCATGGCAATATAACATTGTTTTTGCTTATCTCTCTTGTGTAGAAGGTTATTTGGTTTTGTAGATTTGATCCTGGTGGTTGATTTCTCCAACACTATTAAAACCTATAGCACTATCATATCATAGCTTTTATGATACATCAACTTGTATAGAGGTTAGTACATCTCCATATGATGCATTTAAAGGTTCTCCAAAGCTTGTAATTGATAGTTGTGTTATAGATGACGATTATGTTTACAATCCCACCATTGTATTCCATTAATGCATAGAAATTTGCATACTGAGCTCTCAAAAAGAGGATTTTCCAATGCATTATCAGAATTAGTATCATTTGAAGGTTGCAAGATTCATAATACCATGAAACATAATTTGTTGTATTGCATCCCTTTCATATAAATAAGACTAGATTTATTCCTCAAAGAGAGAGATAATTGTTGAGGATGTATGGGTACCTCTAAATGATGATGAGAAAGAAGAAGAGGTCATTTCAAATCATGCATCCATGACAAGTCAAGAACAAAAAGGTAACATGGAAACCTTGGGTTTATTTGATGAGTTGCCTAAGTTTCATGAAGTATTGTTTGAAGAAAATAACCAAGCAAAGCATCAACCATGTGGTGATTCTCCTGATCAAAATTAACCTATGGAGGATTATATTCATGCTGGTCTGAGTGGAAATTATGATGAAGCATAGAATAGCTTGTTCCTAGATGACTTTGTGGATGATCTGTTTGCTTTGATGACAAATAGATCTTTTGACATAAGTCAAGAAATTGATCCACAAACTAATTTTTTGCAAGTTAAGGACCCTATTCATGGTTGGGACAACTTAGTGGCTCAGGAAAATCAGTCATATCAGGCTTGTAACAGCCATGAAGTTGAATTAAACAAGCTGAAATGTTAATTAGATTATGGAACAACATGTGGATCTTGTTGTATAAATTAAGGATTTGAGTTAGAATCTGATTTTTTAGAGGAAAATTGTGAAATGAAAGTTCATATTAGTCACATAGCCTCTAATAATCAGTCATATCAGACTTATATCAACCAAGAAGGTAGAGTTAAAGGTGAGTTAATTGCTAATGTATATGAATGTGTTGATGAAAATGAGACTAAGCTTTTGTTGCAGCTGGAGGTGCATGATGAAATTTAATTTGAGGAGGTACAAGAAGATAAATAGGATCATAAAGAGACTTTCCTAGAACCCAAACCACTTCAACATGACTAGCAAAGAGAAATCAAGGAGTATTTTCATGATTTTGGTGGCGGTGATTCAATGTATTCAAATGACTCATCTAGGACATATTCTTGTTTAGCATGTATTTATGATTCTAACCCCATTTATGATGATCTTCAACTAGATGCACATGTATTTGATGATGCTCTACAAGAGTTTGATGAATGCCAAGCCATACCAACCAGCAAGCAAGATGACTTGACATTGGATGAGATTAATAAGTTGTTTGACCTAGTTGCCAAATTGAGTGAAGAGATGTCAACTCATAGGTGTACTATGCACATATCAGACCTTGCATCTCATGATTCATGTAGAGTTCATCCTTTTTATTCACATCTGAAAGTGAGTTGCTTTGATTTCTTGTTAGCTTGGGAGATTACCATGGTAGGTAAGGATGATTTCGAGCATGTATTTTTGGGAGTTGATCATGATGATGATTGTCTTGATGATATTCACACTTCAAATCCTCTAAAATAAATGTTTACAACTAAAGTTTTTAGCCCTAATGGGGTTGTACATGTTGATTTGTTAACTAGAACTAATGAGGATCACAACAAAGATAAGTTATTTGATGTTCTACGTCTTGAAACTTGTTGTAATGATATTAATGGCTACGATATGTTACTATTGGATGTAGATCCTCCTAATTTGCATGTACTTGAGAAAAATGGAGAGGCATACCATGAGTTAGGACCGCCAGAAGATGAAATCGCATTGCATGAGCATATGCCTAGACTTGGAAATTCATCAAATCAGGCGATATCTTTCCATTCTCCTTTGGATTTTTGTAATTTTAAATATGAATATGATGTTTTAGGAGTCAAAACATGCATGTGTATTAATCATGACCATGGAGAAGATGCGCAACTTCTAATTTTACATGACTCATACCAAGAATTTAAGTCTATTATGCCTAAACCTTATTTTTATGAATACAAGGATGAGTTTGTATTCCTTAGAACCACATGGGGTGGGTTATTATTTTTGAATGTAAGGAAAAAATAGCTATGAAGCAGCCCATATGATTGTTGTTCTAAGTTGTGTACATAGTCTGAGTCATGTCTAGTTAGTTAACTTTCATTTGAGTTTTTGTAACTAGTTTGATTTTGATCAATTTTTGCTTATTCTTTAGTATATTGGTGTCATTAGATTGTTGTTTTCAGTTGATTTTAGTCCATTTGGTCTGATTTTGAGTTTTGTTTTGGCTTGTTGTTGTTTTTCCTTCTCACCCTAGGTCCTAAAGCTTTATTTTTCTAATTGGGTGCATGTTTTAGCTGGAAAAAGGCTTGTTTGTGTGGGTTTAACAGTGGAACCATTACTATAGGAAATTTTTAGTCATTTCTTTTCTAGAAATCAGTCATTTTCTCATAATTTTTAGTTTTATCATTCATATCATCTTGTGTGTTTGCTGGTCCAACTAAGAGTCAACGTGATTTATGTACTTCATATGATGTTTTCTTGAAATCTTACATATAATTACATGTTAATGCTTCTTTATGCTTGCTAGAGTAAGTTGTTGCAGCTGGGTATTGGGTGAAAAATTTAATGATTTTATCTTTCTAGGTCACCACCATTAGTTTAACCTAGGAGTGGTTTGCTCCTTATATGTTAGACTTAACCCCCAACCTAGTAGCAAGCTTCATTGCTTGCGAGTTGAGAAAGATTCAAAAGAAAAGAAGAGAAAGAAATGTTAAAATAAAAATCAAAAGAAGTGCTTGAAGAAAATAAAAAGAAAAAGAAAAGAATGAAAAGAGAAAATCAAAAGGAAAACTCAACTATCTGGGTGATCCAGGCAATCTCTACCGGGGCTATGGACACCTGGCTAGTAGCCCTAGGGTGGGGTTAATGATATCTCCATCCAAGCTATGGACATGTAGCTGGTAGCAAAACTAGGCTAGTAGCCCTAGGGTGGGGTTAATGATATCTCCATCCAAGCTATGGACATGTAGCTGGTATCTCAACTTTTATCTAACCCAATCTCTAGTTTGTGATTGATGAGTTCTTATATGTTTAGAGAAAGGTAAGAAATCACATGAACACACTTGGATTTTAGATACATTTGATCATGTGCTTTAAGCATTCTTGCTCTTGGTTTTTTCTAGTACTCACTCTTCTATTGTGACTAATGGAATAGGTGTTCTAGATCTTTGGTTTATTTTCCTACCTTGAAATGCTCTGGAGCATTTTTCTATTTTAGCTGGCATTTGTTGTGCCCTACAGAACACACCCCATTTTGCCCCAAAATGTTGACCCCCTTCTTCACTTTCTTTGAGTATTTCAGGACTTTATGCTTCATTAGATTAGTTTAATGACCTCCCAGTTTCTAGATAGTGAATTGATTTGTTCTCCTTAGATCTCATTTCACCTGTATGATTTGGTGTCTCCATGTGCTTTATCTAAAGTCAATGAGTTTTTGACTTGATCTATTTGATTATTGGATTTGTCCTTAGTCATTTTAGTGATTTTATCCTTTTCAAGTTTTTGGGCTACATCATTATTGCATGATGGAAGGGGCGGGCTTGAACCCCCATGCTTTACTGTTGTATTCTATTGGGTTCACTTTGTTGATTGGGTTTCTGTGTTTACCCTTAGTGCTTTAGTGCTTTTCTACCTTTTTGGGATTTTAGGGTTTGTCATTCTAGCATGACAGTAGAAACATCCCTGAAACCTTGACATTGCCTTCATTTCCTTTGCTTGTTTACCTATGTTCTTGTTGGTTTGTCAGGGTTAGTCATCTTGGCATGACTGTAAAGGAATCCCCAACATCCCAACTCCCATGGGCTGAAATTGGGTTGGTGTCTCACCTCCATCAGATTTTTGGAGTTGGTCATCCTAGCATGACCATAAAGGAATTTATGATATTCAGCATGGTTCAACAAAATCCCCGTTCCGCAATCCTTGACAACCTACATTTTCTTTGTCTCTCAATATCAGTCAATCAAGCCTTTTGTTATTCACCTACCATTTGAGCATAGGTGAACTAGTATCCCTGACTCTTGACCCCCAATGAGTTCTTTTCTTTATTATTAGTGGACTCAAAGCATCAGGATGTTTTGTACCCACTTACCTTTTTGACATGATTATTGTGTTGTCCCCGACCTCGAAACCCCAATGACAATGTTATACCTTTGTTATTTCCCAATGTTGGTAGCATTCATTTTGGCTCTTTATTTGATAGAGGGTAAGCGAGATCCTTGAACCCCAATAAAACCTTATCATACACTAGTGTTAGACCTCTTAGGTTTCACTTGTCATAAGTAAAAGGTAGAGATTGCACTCAACTTTCGATCCCTGATGCCCTCTACTTTGGCTTGATTTCTTAAGTTTGATTTGGATGATCGAATGCTTTCATTGGATGTTACATATCCTGCTTGAGTCATTAGGGGAGTTTTGGGATGCTTTGACTTTAGGACTTCTGGATGTTGCATAGAGTTTTTTATGGCATTTTTCAAGAATAATTATACCTCTCTATATCCATATCCTTACGAGCGAGGTTACATTTTTTGGTGTCAAGGTAGATACATGCATGTAATATTTGGCATTATATGGTCATGATCAAATGGACTTCAAATTTAAAACCACTCATCTTCATGACCTCATGTGTTAAAGGTTCAAAGTGCATTAATTAAGATTCCATTCCATACTCTTGGTTATATTGTGTCTTTTAATATCTTTTAGAGCATTTTTAGTGGTTTAATACATTTTAATGAGGTAGTGGTCCAAAGTCAAAATCCAAGTGTCATCAATTTGAGAGGTTTAAGTTAGATAAACCCATTTAAAATAGTCATAAAATCCTTCAAATAATATTTGAATTCCAAAAGTAAATAATTAAAAAAGGAAAAGCATTTTGGTCTTAGTTTTATAGTTTTCTTAGCTTAAATTTGATGACATGCAAGAAAAAGCAAGAAAAAATCAAGAAAAAGCAAATAACATTAGCTAACTTGATTTCCTTGATTTTTTGAGCCATTAAAATTGCTATGAAATAAAAATTTAAAATGCTTGCACATACATACATGGGATATTTCTATTTGCAGCTATAAATTACTTTTTTAAAGTGATTTTATAAAAAAATAGTTGCATAGGAAGGAGAAAATAGTTATTTTTGGAGGTTTTTCATGGGCTGCCATTATTTTAATTTTTTTTCTCCTTTTCCTTGTTTCATTTTCATGGAAGCCTTGATTCCATCCTCAATGTGCACATGATGAAATTTTTTAACAGGTCAAGATCATTGGGAGTTTCATTCCAAAATTCTTTATTCTCAGGATTTCAAGAAATAAGAAAAAATAGAGAGGAAAATAGTGAATTTCATATTTAATAACCATGAGCATTTTTTGTTTTAATTTCAATTGCATGGTGAACTTAGGAATAATTTGCAAGGTGATTAAAGGTCTAAAATGATGAGATAAATGAAGAATATGACTATCTTTACCTTCAAAAATGCCTTGGAAGTTGCTTAAATAAGCTTGAAACTAAATTTTAATAACTCAGAAACCCTAGGACAGCAATGGCGAATTAAATTTCTGATTTTGTTTTTCAATATACAGTAGATTAAAAGGTTATCTTTGAGGTGGCAGGAGGTTTGAGTAGGTATTAAAGATGAAAAATTCAAGAGGATAGATGGAGAAACCAAGAAAATCATGATAAAACCCCAAATTTGTGAAGTTGGCAATAACAACAAATTTGTCCAGAAATCAGAATTGATAAAGATCAATGATTGAAACGATACTTGCTGATATTTATAGAATGAAAATTGATTTATTTTTTAAGAATTTGATGCTCTTTTATGTTTGTTTGCAAGTTTAGGGTGCTAAAACACTATGGTCACATGCCAGGGCATGATGAAGACCTACAATACTTAGAGAAACCTTTCTTCTACAACTGTACGAGGCTATTTGTGCTGGATAAATGGAGAACTACAACTTCTCAAATGGAGGAAAAAGGTAAATGCTGTTAATTTTGATGAAATTCATTTATAAGATGTCTAAATAGGACTTAGTCGACCCATGGCATGGCTTGCAATTTGTAACTTGTTCCTATCTTGAGATGCATGCTAACTTGTATAAAATGTAAATCTTAATGCAATGTAAACCCCTCTAAAAAGAGGAATGTTTTTTATTTCAAAGATGGAGAAGACAAGGAGACTATGGATGAGTACACAAGTATAAAATGGCAATGATGGTGTGAGAATTTGGCTAAGTTGTCACATGCAAGATAGTTCTTGAGTGTGCACAAAAGCCAAATACAATTATGGTGTGGGAATCTTGTTAGGTTGTCACAAGCCAATGGCATGCTAGTCCTCCACTATAGGTGGTGATGTATTTTGTATTTGTTGTTCTAAAACTTTTGATTATTTGGTGAAACTCAATAAAATGTTGATTGTCTACAAAGATTGTGTAATACCTACGTATATAATATGATGGTTTATGCAAATAATTTGTTATTTTCATTATATTCCCCAGAGTCTTGCACCATGATGTTAATAATTGTGTGAAATGTTGGTTATGGCATCATTATGTTAATGGTTCATTGGATCTTCCAAGTTATAGGACTGTAAATCAAATGCAAAACTAATGGACACTTCATTTTTATTTTTTATTTACTCTCTAAAACCCTTATCTTTTTGTTCTTTTTTGTAGATTTGGTTAGTTTAGGAGTAGGTTAGAGTTAGAATAGGACCTTATCACTTATTATTTTCTATTATAAATCAGATTTATCATAATTGCAAGTTTCCCTATTGTTCGTACAACATTGTAAATGTTCATTTCTAAGTAATATGTGATCACAACATCCTATTTGTGCATTTTTATCTTACTTGCCGATCTGCTTGAGAAAATAACCCTATGTTTACATGATACCAGCAACCCCTTGAATAGGTGCCACTACATACGCCACTGATCTATCCAAAACAGCTGAGACCCAGTTAACAGGAACCTTGGGTTTTTCAACCTCTTGAGGTTGGTTGCCTTTCAAGAGAGGTGGTTCATTTGTTGTTCTACCTACTTGTTTTTGAGTGTGTTAAAACACCCCTCAACACAAATATGAAAAAAATTTAAAGAAATGAGGTCCCATGTTGGAGTCTACATCAAAAGATGGAATTCTCTAGAAAAACTTGAATGTTGTAGCTATACAAATCAGATATATAGTGATGAGATCAGCCTAGACTAGAGTTCAACCACTTTTATAATCTACAAAGAGTTTCTAGGCATGAGTCCAAATCTCAAAATGCATGGATGAGTCATAAAACATTATTTGTGAGAGAATATTTTCCATCAAATGCTAGAGTTAAGCCTACCTAATCTATTTGTTAATTCCATAGTAATTTATGATCATGCTTATGAAATGTTACTATATCAACTCTAATATCTAGGCTATTTATTTTTTGCATTTAATTAATCACAAATAGTTATGTAAGATACTTTTTATTTTCGAATGGAAATTAGTTAACCTAATTGATCAAACACCCATAGGATTTATCCTTCCATACTAGATTTTAGATTTGATATTTTTGATAAGTTTGTATCTTGCATTTTAGATCTGATTAGGGTTTGCATCCATTATAACCTATGTTTCATTACTTTATCTTGACTAGGGTTTTAGATTTTAATGTTCTTAATCCATTGCCAACCAGCCTTTCTTTCATTGTGTGTTATTTCTAGAGGATTTGAACCATGCATTCCTATATATCCTTACCTTTATCCTCTATCTATGTATGACTTGGATTTTGATTTGTTT
Source organism: Cunninghamia lanceolata (assembly GCA_027924645.1). Taxonomy (NCBI): domain Eukaryota; kingdom Viridiplantae; phylum Streptophyta; class Pinopsida; order Cupressales; family Cupressaceae; genus Cunninghamia; species Cunninghamia lanceolata. The sequence goes on along the minus strand of BSBN01000649.1, from coordinate 3,275,071 downwards.
ATACACTTTGCCACATTGAATCCTTCCATCTATAATGATCTCATGTCATTCTATCCCATTTATAAGGTGTTGTATTGTAGGCTTGGGAATGAAATGTAAAGGAAAGATTGACAAAATGAAATGGATGAGAATTTGGATAAAAAAGAGTATTAAATAATACTCTTGTTCCATTCATGTAAAATGTACTTACTTATGAAGATGAAATGCACATTTAATTCATCTTTGAGGTGTCTATTCAGGTTCTAGTGTATCTAGAAAATATAAAATATTATTCTACTACTCGTAGGAATATGTACAATAGTGTTACACCCCCCTTAATCTTTAGAGATAGTGATAAAACCAAAATTTATGTCGCACATTGGGAAACTTTTTTAAGAGACCTCATTTTCTTGATATGAAGCTCTAATATTATGCAAAAGGATTTGTCTAAGTGATATCTTGTTCCATTCTACTATTTTAGATTTTTCAAGAACCAAGATATATTGACTTGATAAAGACTTTAGTTTGTTTTATGAAGTCATGTCAATTGTCTATGATGTTATATCCTATTTTAATAGGACACTACACTTGTTTTCTATGAAATTTATGATCTCACCACCATTTTTCATGCTATGTGAAATCTTAGAATCACTTCTAAGTGATGAAATTTATAGGAGACTATTCCACTTCTATCTCTATCACTTTTATCTCGAAAGACAATGAAAGATAGAGAACCCAAGTTGATTGCCCACATGAGTAACCCAAAAGTGTGATGAAGCATGCATTGAATTACTAGACTTTCTATCAAGTTGAAAATGTGAACCTCTCACCATTCACAATGATCTCAAATGAAGACACATGTTGACATAGAAAAAATTGCACTTGTGGTAGAAAGATACATAAAAAAAATGAAGGCATTTGATGATCTCACTCCATGCATACTCATCAAAAACTAAAATGATGTGTGTAATCTCAAGTGTTTAGGTGTTGAGAAGAACATTACTTGTTGAGATGTTATAGTAATAAATCATAATATGTTGTACTTCACAATATGGTACAATGAAAAATCCTCAATGGATAATGTGAGAAATGTAAAAGTACCATGCTCAAAAAACTCAAAATCTAAATCCTCATGTTATTACTTGTAATATGAGAGTGGAGAGCTACTAGAAAGACCCCCTTAGAAAGAGAACAACATAGATGAGCCTATGTACATATATGTTGCAAGGGCTCCATGGAAAGAGATGCATAACTCAATAATTCCCTCTTAGGTTTTCATCTCGAGTCTCCATTAAGCTACCTTTTCAAGTTTTCAACTTAATGGGACAAGTTTGTAAGCCACCCTTTTGTTTTTTAATTTTAATTTGTAAGATGCTATTTTAAGTTTTTAACTTAATACTCAAGTGCAGAAGTATAATTAATAAAAGTAAATATCCATAGTCTCAAATAATTTGAATTGAGTTACTGGTACTCCTTATTTTCATGTATGAACTTGATCTTTCTATTAATCCAATATGGGTGTATTCTTACACCTTTTATAATAATAATAATAATAATAATAATTTGAATTGAGTTGCATATTTAGCAGTATTAACATGTTCATTATCAATATCCTAATTAGAATAGGAAATCATAGGTAATATATTCATAATTATCCTCAATAGGAATTGAGTGCAACTCTACAATTGATTTAGTGGGTTGTTAATCAATAGTACAAGTATCAATAGTATCTATAATACAAAGCTTATCATCAACTAGATTGACAACAACATCCACATCATGAATAGACAAAATCAACAAGCTCTCATTCCAATGCTCAACAATAGATAATATTAAGTTCATTATCAAATAGATTGATAAAATTTACATTAAGAGTAGATTTAAGTTATCATCTAAAATGGTCAATTTGACTCTCCTATAGGATTTTGATAATAGGTGAGCCTTATTTTTCATTTGGAGTAATCCTTTCATAAAAAATGTATATGCCTCACAAATTTTAAATAGGTGAATCTCTAATATAACATTATTTTGGAGAATGTGTATGTTGACCACATGATAGACAAGGATGTAGATCAAAACAATCACTAGAGGTATCACCTTGACATCCATAATGCCAACATGTTTCGACTTGATGGGTTTTAGTGCAAGTTGACATTAGGGTATGTGCATGGAAATGGAGGACCAAAAGGGGGTCAAAAGTGGCCACTTTTTTTCAATCAATAAAAAAATGATATTGGATGAGAAATTAAAGATATCTACACTCAAAATTTGAAGATATGACAAGAACAAGATTTGTAGTGCTCAGAATCTAGTTTCTAAATTACTATTTGTTTAAAAAGTGGTTGAGATTAAGAGGTTCAAATAGGGGAGAACAAAATGTGCTCTTGTTTTTGTCAGAAAAATATAACATTTCAGATCCCCTACAAAATGTCAAAAAAACAAAATGTGCTCCCCTACAATTTCAGATCCCATTTGCTTTTCCTAGTTAATTATTGATTAATAGATGAATTAGAATTAAGATAATTGAGTATGAAAATTTGTCTTTTGAATTTTAATTTAAATGATTTCTATTAATGTTTACTCATTCATGAGTTTATATTAGATATCAACTTGATGATGATTAATTATGTGTTTTATTTTTGTAAAAGTGATAGGAAATACTAATGCTCTCTTAGGTAAGAGAGAGTATCATCGAGGAGGAGAATTTAGATGTTTATTGGTAATATGAAGTGAAGAGATTTGATCACACACTCACTAAGAAGCATGTCGTTACAATTACATTCTTCTGAGAGTATTTTCAAATGTGCATAGAAAGTGTCTAGTGAGTACTTTACGGGGTTAATCCTAGTACCATTTCCTGACAGATTTTGACATAGTCTAGTTGAGGGATTATAAATTGAGTTCATGGAAAATTTGATAAAAAAATATGTACCTTTTATTGATTCCTGAGTCACTCTTGTTAGGAAAAAAAATCAATATAAACCCAATGACGTTGGCAGAATGGGAATTAATAACAATGGTTTTGCTTTAAATTTTCATTTCTTTTAGGGTGAATTGTTTTTCTCGAGGATTCTATTGAAGATCCTTTGGAACTCTATTTCTCGTACTTTGTTGGCCTAGTTTAGTAAATCAGAGCATTAAAATTCTAGTTGTTGCAAAGGACTGAGTATAAAAGCTAAGGTACATGGATTGTTGGCCTAGCCAATGCCCCTTCACTTAATGCAATGTTGGCATGCCATGTATCTCTATATCCATTAAAATATATAGTGATATAGTCAACATATATAAAGAATAATTCAATAAGGATATCCATTAATTATATTTTATTTTATAAATATTAAAGTTAAGCTTTTAGTTATTAAAGATTAAAAATAAAAAAGAAAGTGCAAAATGAACTTGCTTAGATAAAATTAAAAAAAAATGTTTGAGTTTTTTTCCATGAACTAGTAAAATGGCAATGAATTTACTACTTCAGTAAATGGTACTTATGCTAGCCAACTCAAAATAGCCAGGAGTTGATTTCATATTACCATAGATAATCAAATCCACATGCCTTCGTAGTGAAAGCAAATAATGATAAAAAATGTGGCAATCTTTGATTTCTAGGAGATGACATATTTTTGAGGCATTCTATAAAAATAATTACATTCCTTGTTTGTGGGGGGAATGTGACATACATGTCAAGGAGAGAATTTTCTAATAGATGGGAAAAATGAGGCATAGAAAATATGTTGGGAAGGTTGTAGAATTCGGCTTTACATCAACAAGTCACATTTTCTTAAAATATGGAAGAAATTTTCAACAAGTGATTGGAAATTATCCTACAATCATGGAATTTCATGGAATGACATTCATTTTAAGAAGCTTGTGAGACAATTCATGTGCCTCTTTGTGCATGGGTATGTTCATGGAAATGGTGGACCAAAAGGGGGTCAAAAGTGGCCACATTTTTTTGAAGTCATAAAAAAATGATATTGCATGAGAAATTGAAGATAGCCACACACAAAATTGGAAGATGTGATAAGAATAAGTTTTGTAGTGCTTTGAGTCTAGTTTCAAAACTACTAATATTTTCTAAAAATGGTGGAGATTAAAAGGTTCAAATATGGGGAGTACACAAAGTGCTCCTGTTTTTGTTAAAAAAATATAACATAGTGTCTTGTGTGCTCCCCCTAAAATGTTGACCTTTTTTAAGTATTAGACAAATCACAATAGTGGCAAATTAGCTAACACCATTTATTTTATGCCTAGTTTTTCTATTTTTTTTATGAATATATGAAATTTTTATGAATTTTCAAAGTGGACAAATCCTAAAAAATGAAAATTTGAGCGTGCTCCACCCTAATTTTTTTGAAAACTTATCCAAAATTATTTTTTTTTCAATGTGTATAGAATTGAGTCTAGAATCTAAAAATGTAATTTGTTTCAAATTTTGATAAACTTGTAAAAACTGACTCCAGAAATACTAGGCATAGTTTTTCTAAAAAAAGAACACATTAGCAAAAAATATTGAAGATGGAAACCTTAATGTTATTAGATTTAAAAAAAAAACATGGTTAGAAAGCTAATAAAAAACTTGAAGTTGTCCTGGTATTTTTCATATTGATATTGAAAAACATGTAAACTGTAGGGGGAGCATGCACAATATTTGATCAAAATTTCTAACTTTTGTGAAAAACATGTCCTTGGCATCCAAAAGCTACCTCCAACCCTTCAGGTTGGATGCCCAAGGCAAATCCAACCCTTAGGATTGGAATTTTCCAAAGCAGGAAAAAATGTGAGTGCATTATAATGTGAGCACATTATAAAATAGTTAAAATAAAATTTATACATCTCTCTCTCTCTCTCTCTCTCATCATTCACCTTCATCTCTTTGTGTCTATTTGACTTCTTTTTTCACCTCCTCTCCTCTCTTTTTCACCTCTTAACCCTATCTTTATTTCCTTTAGATCCCACCAATTTTTCCCTATTTTACTATTTTGCACCTCTCCTCTCACCATTCTTCCCATCCAACTAACTTTCAATTTATCTTTTTTTTTAATTACACCTGGTAAACTTTTTAACGTGACTAGTGACACTAGTGCAACACGCCCTCCAGTTACATGAGGATGAGGGTAGACTGAACCTCATGACCTCCTTACCTGCAATAAGCATACTTAGCCAATCGAGCCAGGCCCCATCCAACTTTCATAGGGAGATAGAGGAATGATAGGGGAGAGAGAGGAGAGATAGGGAGAGATAGATAGGTAGAGAGAGAGAGGAGACATATAGGCAGAGATAGGGAGATAGGGAGACATAGAGAGATTGAGAGTAAGGGAGATCTCCAGAGACATAGGTAGAGATATTGAGAGGTAGAGGGACAATAGAGATAGTGAGATAGGGTAGAGATGGGAGAGAGATAGGGAGATAGAGGTTTAGGGTTGCTGATGTTTAGGGTTTAGGGAGAGGTAGGAAGAGATAGAAACATAGAGAGAGAGAGATAGAGAGAGACAGAGAGGAGACAGAGAGGAGAGATAGGGAGATAGAGAGTGAGGGAGATATCCAGAGACATAGCGAGAGGGATTGAGAGGTAGAGGGAAGATACAGATAGGGATATAGGAGAGAGAGAGATAGGAAGATAGAGGTTTAGGGTTACTCAAGTTTATGGTATAGGGTTTAGAGTTTAGGGGTTAGGGGTTAGAGAGAGAGAGAGGTTTAGGGTTGCTTGGGTTTAGGGTTGCTTGAGTTTAGGGTTTAGAGAGAGAGGACTGATAGGGAGATATAGAAGAGAGATAGGGGACAAATAGGGAGATAGAGAGTGAGGGAGATGTCCAGAGACATAGGGAGAGAGATTGAGAGGAAGAGGGATGATAGAGATAGGGATATAGGGGAGAGATAGTGGTTAGGGGTTGGGGTTTAGGGAACTTCATCCTACCCTAAGTACGGGGTGAGCATATTTTGGGAATTGAGAGATAGAAAGATGATAGAGATAGGGATATAAAGATTTAGGGGTTAGGGTTTAGGGATAGATAGAAAAAGATCTAGAGAGTTAGAAAGAGATATCTAGAGAGAGAGAGAGAAAGAGAGAAAGAGTTTGTGAAAAAGTGGAAGAGAGGATGATAAGTAGTATTCTAGCTAGTTCGAAATGTGCTCATGTTAGAAGAGAGGATGATAAATAGCAATTCAGCTAGTTTAGAACACGCTCGCATTAGAAACGTGAGCACATTATGAACTAGTTAAAATTATGTCTAACAGCTTGTAAAAAGGAAGGCCACATGATTTTTGATGCACATGCTTGATTTTATTCCCTCTTCTACACTTTTTCTGACATTAAAAGAGACTTTTCATGATTTTGAGGTTCTCTCATCATTGGTTGACAAAATTGATGCACTTTTTGTTCTTGTTTCGATGCACAAGATTCAAATTACATGTTTTCAATTCAAATTTCATATTAAAAAGCATTTTTTGATGTTTTGAGGGATTGCGACACTAGATTGAATAAATTAACTAGTTTTTTGTTTTGCATTGACAAAAAACAATGTAATTTTGCATGTTTTGTATGATAACTTGATAAATTATCAGATATTTTTTGTGTTCTTTTGACCATTGTTTTAAAGTGACATAGAATTCAATACAATGCTAAGGAAATGAGCAAAAACTCTAAAACTAGAGGATCATAAAGCCGAGAATGCAACTAAAAGAGAATGAATGAGACAAGTTCGTGACAATAAGAAATTGAACTTCTCAAATGAAGGTGAACAGTCTTTAACAATTGAATTGGATGATGAAGCATTGAAGAGAGAGAAGGAATTGGAGAAACAAAGGGAATGAATGAAAAAGCTTTGTGTAAGTAAGAAATCAAATATGGGAGAACTTGAAGGTATGTCATCTTTGCCATCTGAATTCAATACTATAGAAAATGTTCAATCTCCAATTGAAAATTATGATGCATTTATAAATGTTGCAGTAGATGATACACCAATCGATCAAGTTTTTAGTGATCAAAATTTATCTTGTGAATCAAGTTTTACATTGAGAACACTTCCTAGAAGTTTGCATAAAAAGCCTAAGTTTTTTATTGAAATTGATGAGAATATTCTAAAACCAATGGTTGATAAGTTTCCCAAATGTACTTGTAGAAGAAATGTGAATTTATTAGATATGGAACAATTTTTTTCAAAACATAAGTGAAATTGAAAGATGTCAATTATTTATTGAGATGATGAAAAATCTAAAGTTCAGGCCAATCAGGAAGATTCTTGGCCTAAGAACATCAAGTGCTAATAGTGAAAAATCTATTGTAAGAAATCTAATCAATGCATATCAAAACATTAGTTGCACCTTATACACGAAAGATAGTAATGCTACATAACATGTCACTACATCAACTATTGTGAGAAATCAAACAAAGAAATCTCACTTGTTAAGAAAAACCAGTCAAGATTTAAAGATAAATATAATTTTTTTTATGATTTAGTCATTGGGAGGTGAAAAATAATTGAGGACTTGAACAACAATTAACTATGGGTGTTTTCCAGTAGATTCCCACAGAAAGATAAAGTCATAGTTGAAGCCTTAAAATCCCTAATTGAGGAGTTTTGTTCTAATAACACAAGAGTACCTCCCAATCAAATGGATTTGTAAGAAGGATAATTGGTTTTCAAAACTGTGAGCCACATCCAAAACATTTTTTAGATATGAGTCAAACACAAATTTTCTCCAAATTTGTAGCTACTTATCCTCAAATTCAAATTAGTCAAAAGGTATTTTGAAATGGAAGAACCTTTTTATGTGAAGATAAATCACACATGCATAACTTGTTGTAAAGTTCACGTGGAATTTTCTATTCAAAATGATGTTTATCCATCCAAATATGTGTATCTTGGCATACTAACAATCTTTTGCAGGAGTGTATGATAGAGGCTTCACCTAAATCGGCAAGAGATTTCATTTCAATCATTTTTTTGTGAAATGGTAGATGGAAAAATGTTTTATAAGACATCATGTTTGGATGGACCATGTGATAGTTGTAGTGGTTTGTACATTTGAAAATTTGTGTACACATGGAGAGTGCACATGCAATTAGAAATGAACTAGTGCCTTTTGGAAAATATAAGACAATGGCATATAGTTTTAAATATGGTAAAGAAGAAAAAAGGTGTGAATTGGTTAGTGAAGAAATACCAGTATCTACATTTATGCCTATTTTTCAAGAAAATATAGTTTATGAGTATGCAAGACATACACACAAAGCTTGATGATTGGACTTGCAATTCAAGTTATGCAAGAACACATTTCCTCTTCATACGATTATGTCAATTGTTAACTTTTTACAGAATTAAACACTACAACCACAAAATGAGGTTCAATCACAGTACTACAACTCCACTCAGGTTGCTATATTTGTGCATATAACATTCATTCATGCACCTAATAGTATAGAGGAAGATATATAGATATTGAGAGAGTATCACTTTTATATTAGTGATGATCACACACATTATATAGAGTTTGTGCAAGGTTGCTTTCAGATGTTCTATGGTCATTTGAGTAGTAGGAACATCATGTTTGATCAACATATCATATGGTTAGATAATTGTACATCACAATGTAAGAATTAATGAATGTTTTATTGGTTGAGTAGGATGCATATACTCAATGGTGTTTAACATATATGGAATGCATTTTAGGCTGGGAATGGAAAAGGGGAGCATGACGGTGTTGGGGAATGTATTAAAAGAGCCCTAACATGAGAAGAGTTAAAGTACAAGGATGGTGCAAAGTTGATAGATGAAACATCCATCGTCGAATGTTGCAGCTCCATAATTGGTCCAAGTAATGAAGGTAAGTCTATAGTTTGTAGATTCTTTTGGTTGATAGAAGAAGTTAACATTGCAAAATATGAAGATTGTTGTACATGGTGATATGATCGAGTGAGTTCTACTCTTTTAGAAGCTCAAATTTAGCTTCATGGACTATTTATTCAAGGTAGATGGTGTGTTTTTGTTCATCGTGTATGCATTTTTATTGGAATGATTGTGAGTCAAAAGAATGGGTTGATGAATGGCATGGCAGATCTTTAATCACACTTCTAACATATCAAATTCCAGGAGTGCTACAACCCATGCAGATGGAATCATCAGTTGGCTTTGAGCATATTGTAGATCTAGTTAAACTAGGTAGTATGTTACTTAATGAAAATTATTATTTATTTTAGATTATAATGTAGTAATTTTTATCATTTATTGAATTTTAATTTTTTTTGTGCATTTTATTGTAGGGTATGTATATGCAATTATTGTGGATGAAGATAATGATGAGGAAATGTATTATTATTTATATCGTTGTGTTGAGACAAAAATGAAATTGACAGTCCCTACCATATATGGAGAAAACATTGAGTATCCTACAGGATTGGTGGTTGTTATTAGAACATGGCTTAGAAGGTATCTGATGAAGAAGTATGATGTGTGGTTGCTTGAGCACTTTGAGACACATAGGAATATTCTTCATTATTCTAACATTGTTGTGGCATCAAACATTCATTTGATAAAATATGGGGGTAGACCGTTGAATAGAAACTTGTGAAAAGTTCACGAGTCCTACCATGAAGCAATACTTGACACCATAAAGGGTAATGCAGATCTAGATGATTCATTAGATTAAATTAGTAGAATGATAGAAAGGTATGTAATTTTTTTTTCTATCCTCATTTAACATTCTATATTTTTGACATTTTTCTTACCTTCTTATATATGCTCTTATGTCCTAGTTGATTAGTTTTGTTTCATTATAGAGCTCCTTGGTCATGATTGGTGAGTTGATTTGATCAAACTAAGTCAGGTGGTTTGATTGAACTCATATTTTAAGGTTAAGATATTTTAAACAACAAGGTGTGTGAAATATATCACTATTTTTCAGCTTATGAATATTAACATTGATACAGATAATAGAGTATGCAGTTTAAGTTAACCAATGGGTAACACAAAGATTGAACTGTGGGGAGGTATTTTTATGGTATTGTCTCATTTCATCATGTTGGTGTACTCATTTTGGCTAAATAGTGTAATTACATTTGTATGCAAGATTTGAGTATGATGGAGGTAGGCATAATCCTTATGAAGTTGGTTTTTGAAGGAAATTAAGGTAGGTTTTCATGATTATTTCATGATGATATGTTCTTTGGGGTCAATTTGCTAATTGTTCATTCACTTGAAGAGTCATACCATTATTTTTTCTTGAAGGGTCATGCCATTATGTCCTTTGGAGTCAACTTGATGATTGTTCTCATTTGTCTAGCAGGCCCTGAGATTTTGAAGGTTTCATAGTACCAATGGTGGCATTCTTGGCCAAAATATCCTCTATTAGGCTTAGGAGTAGCCATGGTTCTTCATGCATCATAGTGATAGGGATTTCTTCAAAGATTGTTTCAACATGTTACATTATGGTTTCATTCATGGAAACCAAAGTTGCAAAGTGTACATCAAACTTATCATTGCATCATGAAATCATGTACAAGGATCTTATTTCAAACTGGCTTTGTCATATCCTATGAGGAGATTAAGACCATAATATCATGATGTTACTATGAGTTTTAGTGACAAAGATTCCATATTATAAACCCTCATGTGTTTCTTCACATTTGGTTCTAATAATTGATAATAGTGGTAAGGGCTGCCTTAATTGATGCCCTACAACACATTGGATCAAGTGAGAACACCTTTATAATAGGGTCTACTAGAAAGGTACTAGGATTGTTTTTTTGTATTTGGCATCTCCTAGGCCCAAACGAATGGTGCCAAAACATTTGGGTGGGTGAGTAAATGCCAAGGGGGGTATCTTTTTTGTGGTGAATCCTCCTAGTCATTCTTGGCTACATTGGATGGAAATAGTTTCCTAAGAGCCCTAAGACAAAAAAAAGGGTCAAACTTTGGACCAGCTATTCCGTAAAACTGTGACACCTCAGAATATCATCTTTGCATGTATAGTTGGATGTTAAGTCCACCTACAAATACCTACCTCAATCTTTTAAATCAATTTATTTTGCATGTGGTGGCATGGAACACATTGTTCCAAAATGCTTTAGTTTTATGCAGTGGAAAGGTGGTAGGACTGAAATTTTGTATTCTACTCATCATGGGGCCCAAAAGACTATACCAACATGTCGGGGTGGGTAGGTAAACCCTAGGGAAGGTCTTATTTAGTGTGCCAAGTTTCCTAGACATTCTAGGTTGCAGGCTACCGATAAAGTAACTTGAGATCACTAAGAGCAAAAACCTACCAAACTTTAATGGAGTGGTTCTCAAACTTTGTGGCACCTGGGAATGTTATATTTAGACCTAAAGGTGCACATGGGATCCATGCACAATAACCTCTCTCAATTTTTATCAACTCTAATCCATTTGACTGCGTCAAAATTAAACACAGTCTTGCAAAATGAGTGAGTGATATTCAACACAACTTTGCCAAGAGCCATCTTTTTTGTTCTGCTCATTGTGGGGCCTAGTAGATTGCACCAACACATTAGGGTTTATGGGTAAACCCTAGGAGAGGTCTCTTTTCATGCGCCAAGTGCCCCAGATGCTCCAAGCTGCATTCTACCACCAAAGACACTTGAGATCTCTGAGAGCAAAAAACTGCCAAACTTTGATGGAGCGGTTCTCAGAATTTGTGGCACCTGGGAATGTTTATTCTAGACCTACAAGTGTACATGGGTTCCTCCCACAATAACCTCTCTCATTTTTTGTCAACTCCAATCTGTCTGACTGATGCCAAAATTAAACACATTCTTGCAAAATGCTTCAGTGGAATTTAGTACAACCTTGCTAGGAACCATATTTTTCATTCTTCTCATTGTGGGACCCATTGAAATATGCCAACATGTCATGGTGGGTGGATAAATTCTAGGGGAGGTCTCTTTTCATGTGCCAGATTCCCTAAACGTTTCAGGTTGTAGGCTACCAACAAAGTCCATAAACTCTTAGGGATCTCAAGTGACGTTTTAGGTACCCTGCAACCCGAAACATCTGGGGTACTTGGTGTATGAAAAGAGAGCTCCCATAGGATTTAAAAACCCACCCTAACATTTTGGTGTAGTCCATTGGACTGCATGATGAGTAGAAAAAAAATATGGCTCTTGGCAAGGTTGTGTTGAATGCCATTGAAGCATTTTTCAAGAATATGTTTAATTTCCACATGGTCAAATAGATTGGAGTTGACAAAAACTAAGATAGGTTATTGTGGATGGACCCCATGTACACTTGTAGGTCTAAATGGAACATTCCCAAGTGCCATGAATTTTAAGAGCTGCTCCATCAAAGTTTGGTAGTTTTTTGCTCTAAGGGATCTCAAGCGACTTTGTCAGTAGCCTGCTACCTAGAGTATTTGGGGCATTTGAAACATGAAAAGAGACCTCCCCTAAGGTTTACCCACCCACCTTGACATGTTGGCTTAGTTAATTAGGACCCATAATGAGAATAATGCAAAATTTCACTCCTAGCACCTTTTCACTGCATGAAACTAAAGCATTTTGGAATAATGTGTTCCTTGCCACCACAAGAAAATGAAATTGATTTAAAAAAACTGAGGTAGGTATTTGTAGGTGGACCTGACATCTACCTATACATGTGAAGAAGATGTTCCTATGTGTCACATTTTGATGGAATAGTCGGTCCAAAGTTTGACACCTTTTTTGTCTTAGGGCTCTTAAGACAGTGTCTCCATCCAATGTAGTCGATAATGACTAGGAGGCTTTATCACCAGAAAGACATCTCCCCTAGAAATTAACTACCCACATGAATGTGTTGGCATTGTCTGTTTGGTCCTAGGAGATGTTGAATGAAAAAATCTAGTCCTAGCACCTTTCTAGTAGATGAAACTAAACTAAAAGCTATATTGTAATCTCTATTTAAACATGTTTCCTCTACTCTTCTTAGGGTGATATGGTGTTCTAACATAATCCAATGTGTTGTAGGACATTAATCAAGGGTTCAAATAGTCTTGAAGATGATGAACCCATTCCAATCCATGTAAGGACATGAAAAATGTAAAATATATGATCATGTTAGCACAAGGAAAATGTAATAATGGCATAGACAACATCATCTAAAACAATAAAATATAATCTTGTAAGAACATGTATCTAGTTTTTAAGTAGACAAAACATAATGACAATACACGGCTTAAAGAATGTGCTACAAAAATCACATGAAATGGTTATCAAACTAGGGTTTATGATGATTTTTGGAAAAAAAAAATGGAAGAATTTGCTACTATTTTGATTGTTGCAGCTATGGTAGAAGTTTCAAAATGGATTAAATTTCATCTTTTCAGACTTACATTGTGGTTTCATGGTCTTGCATACATATTTGATTAATGTTTGTGTTTAGGGATGTTACCTATGGTTGCTAGGGTTCTTGTCTTTATTATTACATCATGGGCTTGCCTTTTTCTAATGAACCCATGAAGTTATCCTATTAAGTTAGTCATTAGATCATCAAGAAAAGAATCATGAGGATACTATGACAGTGTCATGAGTGGAGGGCAACCTTGTTGAGCATCTAGAAACCTAATTAGCACTATCAAAAACATGCAAAATTATGACAGTCCTAAGATTGTAGTAGCAACAAGATGTCTTATTCATAAGCAAAGACCCTAGTTTTCATCAATAGTGTTCTCCCTATGTTTCTCTCCCAATGTGTTAAAGTACATTGGTCGCTAATGTAACTACATAGAATGAGGATAATAATTCCATCTTTTGTTTCAAATTACAAAAGGAATAGGCATAAAGAATAAGATTGCAAATTAGAAGTTCCATGAATAATTTGTATCAAAATAACCATTATTATTTTATGTCCAAAATGAACACCACCACTAATAAAATAACCACTCACCTAAGTCAATGCATGTTTTGGGGTGTTGTATCAGATGTATACTTGTTGTTAAGCACTTATACAACTTGTAGTGGTTTATTGTCACATGTTGTAAGCCATGTATGTGAAGTTGAAAACATAGTTTATCCATTTGCATGAGAAAGTATGGGATATAACATGTATTTATGACATGAGCAACACTACTACATATTCTTAAGTGTTGTGAATATGCATATTCTTATTTCATCATGTTATGCTTCATTGTAGCATTAATCACTTGTTGTAAGAATGTACAATTATAGCATGTTTTGCACATCCCAAATGAAGGAATGTTGTAACTCCAACAAAAGCTAACATAAACATGGGGGAAATGAGGGCAATGTTGTCTCATGCAATGCAATGATTGTAAGATATGCACAAAATGGATTTTTTGATAAGGCTTCAAATAAAATTTCAAGCAAATGCAATTGGCGAGTGTAAATCCAAACTCCACAACCTTATCCAACATCCTCATTTATGCCAAAATGGGATCTTTAGAATAGGGCATGGACAACCATCAAAGCATAAAGGATAAAGGAATTTTGTCAAATGTTGTATTTGTAGCTACCCTTATAGACATGTATGCAAAGTGTTGAAGCATAGACAAGGCATGTGAACTATTTGACATGATGCCTCAAAGAGATGGCATCTCATTGAATGCAATGATTGCAAGATATGCACAAAATGGATATTTTGAAAAGGCTTTTGAAACTTTCAAGCAAATGCAATTGGCACGTGTAAAACCTAATTGCATAATCTTTGCAAGTATCCTCCCTATCTATGTTGAATTAAGCGCTTTGGAATAGGGTATGGACAACCATAAAGGATATAGGAATTTTGTTAGATGTTGTATTTGCAACTGTCCTTATATACATGTATGCAACTTGTGTGGAAGCAAAGACAATGCATGTGAATTGTTTGACATGAAGCCTCAAAGTAATGTTGTCTCATGGAATAGTATGATTGCAAGATATGTACAAAATGGATTGTTTGATAAGGATTTAAAGAAAATCTCAAGTAAATGCAATTGGTGGGTGTCAGGACAAATTCCACAACCATATCCAACATTCTCCTTGCCCATGCCAAAATGGGAACTTTAGAACAGGCTGTGGACAACCATCAAAGCATAAAGGATATAGGAATTTTTTTAGATGTTTTATTTGCAACTGTGCTTATAGACATGTATGGAAAGTGTGGAAGCATAGACAAGGCATGTGAATTGTTTTACGTGATGCCCCAAAGAGATGTCATCTCATGGATTGCAATGATTGCAAGATATGCACAAAATCAATTTTTTGAAAAGGATTTAAAAACTTTCAAGAAAATGCAATTAGAATGTGTAAAACCAAATTCCATAACCTTTGAAAGCATCCTCCTTGCCTATGCCAAATTAGGTTCTTTTGAATAGGGAATGGATGTAACCATCAAAGAATAAAGGATATAGGAATTTTGTCAGTTGTTTTATTTGTAACTACCCTTGTAGACATGTATGCAACTTGTGTGGAAGCATAGACAATGCATGTGAACTATTTGACATGATGCCTTAGAGAAATGTTGCCTCATGGAATGCAATGATTGCAAGATATGAACAAATTGGATTATTTGATAACTTGGCTTTAAAGAAACATTCAAGGAAATGCAATTGGCAGGTGTCAAGCCAACTTCCACAACCTTATCCAACATCCTCCTTGCTTATGCCAAAATGGGATCCTTAGAATAGGGTGTGGACAACAATCAAAGAATAAAGGATATAGGAATTTTGTCATATGTTGTATTTGCATCTGTTCTTGTAGACATTCATGCAAAGTGTGGAAGCATAGACAAGGCACGTGAACTATTTGAAATGATGCCTCAAAGAGATGCCATCTTGATTTCAAGATATGCACAAAATGGATTTTTTGAAAAGGCTTTAAAAACTTTCAAGAAAATGCAATTGGAGCATGTAAAACCAAATTTTATAACCTTTGCAAGCATCCTCCCTACTTGTGGCAAATTTGGATCTTTAGAATAGGGTATGGACAACCATCAAAGAATAAAGGATATGGGAATTTTGTCAGATGTTGTATTTGCATTTTCCCTTGTAGGCATGTATGCAATTGTGTGGAAGCATAGACAATGCACATGAACTATTTGACATGATGCCTCAAAGAAATATTGTCTCATGAAATGCAATGATTGCAAGATATGCACAAAATCAATTTTTGATAAGGCTTCAATGAAACTTTCAAGCAAATGCAATTGGCAGGTATAAATCAAAAATCCACAACTTTATCGAGCATCCTCCTTGTCTATGCTAAAATGGGATCTTTGGAACAGGGTGTGGACATCCATCAAAGCATAAAGGATATAGGAATTTTGTTAGATGTTGTATTTGTAGCTGCCCTTGTAGACATGTATGCAAAGTGTGGAAGCATAGACAAGGTGCGTGAATTGTTTGACATGATTCCTTAAAGAGATGCCATCTCATGGAATGCAATGATTGCAAGATATGCACAAAATTAATTTTTTGAATAGGATTTAGATACTTTCAAGAAAATGCAATTGGCAAGTGTAAAACTAAATTCCATAAACTTTGCAAGCATCCTCCATGCCTATACCAAATTAGGATCTTTGGAAGAGGGTATGGACAACCATCAAAGAATAAAGGATAAAGGAATTTTGTTAGATGTTGTATTTGGAACTACCCTTGTAGACATGTATACAACTTGTGTGGAAGCATAGACAATGCACATGAACTATTTGACATGATACCTCACAGGAATGTTGTCTCATGGAATGCAATGATTGGAAAATATGCACAAAATGGATTTTTTGATAAGGCTTTAAAGAAACTTTCAAGAAAATACAATTGGCAGGTGTCAAGCCAAATTCCACAACCTTATCCAACATTCTCCTTGCCTGTGCCAAAATAGGATCTTCACAATAGGGTGTTGACAACCATCAAAGCATAAAGGATATAGGAATTTTTTCAAATGTTGTATTTGTAGAAGCCCTTGTAGACATGTATGCAATGTGTGGAAGCATAAACAAGGCACATGAACTATTTGACATGATGCCTCAAAGAGATGCCATCTCATGGAATGCAATGATTGCAACATATGCACAAAGTAGATTTTTTGAAAAGGCTTAAGAAAATTTCAAGAAAATGCAATTGGAATATATAAAACTAAATTCCATAACCTTTCAATGAATCCTCCCTGCCTGTGCTAAATTAGGATCTTTGGAACAAGGTATGGACAACCATTAAAGATTAAAGGCTATAGGAATTTTTTTAGATGTTGTATTTGAAACTTCCCTTGTAGACATGTATGCAATTTGTGTGGAAGCATAGACAATGCATGTGAACTACTTGGCATGATGCCTCAAAGAAATGTTGTCTCATGGAATGTAATAATTGCAAGATATGCACAAAATGGATTTTTTGATAAGTCTTTAAAGAAACTTTCAAGAAAATGCAATTGGCAGGTGTCAATCCAAATTCCACAACCTTATCCAACAGTCCCCTTGCCTATGCCAAAATGGGATCTTCATAACAAAGTGTGGACAACTATCAAAGCATAAAGGATATATAGGAATTTTGTGAGATGTTTTATTTGTAGCTGCCCTTGTAGACATGTATGCAAAGTGTAGAAGCATAGACAAGCTGCATGAAGTACTTGACATGATGCCTCAAATAGATTGTATCTCATGGAATGAAATGATTGCAAGATATGCACAAAATGGATTTTTTGAAAAGGCTTTAGAAACTTTCAAGAAAATGCAATGGAATGTGTAAAACCAAATTCTATAACCTTTGTAAGCATCCTCCTTGCCTGTGCCAAATTAGGATCTTTGGAACAAGGTATGGACAACCATCAAAGAATAAAGGATATAGCAAGTTTGTCAGATGTTGTATTTGTAACTACCCTTGTAGACATGTATGTAACTTATGTGGAAGCATAGACAATGCACGTGAACTGTTTGACATGATGCCTCAGAGAGATGTTGTCTCATGGAATGCAATGATTACAAGATATGTACAAAATGGATTTTTTTGATAAGGCTATGTTAAAGAAACTTTGAAGCAAATGCAATTGGTGGGTGTCAAGCCAAATTCCACAATCTTATCCAACATCCTCCTTGCCTATGCCAAAATAGATCTTTGGAACAAGGTGTGGACAATCATCAAACCATAAGGGATATGGGAATTTTGTTAGATGTTCTATTTGCAGTTGCCCTTGTAGACATGTATGCAAAGTGTGGAAGCATAGACAAGGTGAGTGAACTGCTTGACATGATGCCTCAAAGAGCTTTCATCTCATGGAATGCTATGATTACAAGATATGTACAAAATGGTTTTTTTGGAAAGGCTTTATAAAATTATAAGAAAATGCAATTGGAATGTGTAAAACCAAATTACATAACCTTTGCAATCATCCTCCTTACTTGTGCCAAATTAGGATCTTTGGAAGAGGGTATGGACAACCATTAAAGAATAAAGGATATAGAAATTTTGTCAAATGTTGTATTGTCAACTGCCCTTGTAGACATGTATGCAACTTGTGTGGAAGCATAGACAATGCACTTGAATTGCTTGACATGATGCCTCAGAGAAATTTTGTCTCATGGAATGCAATTGTATGCAGAAAAATGGATCAAAGGAGAATGTAAGATAAATGTAAACAACCCAATACCTTCAACTTCAAACCAAATCCTTCACACTTGATAGAACGGAGTAGATGGACCCAAATCTACTAGCTATGTTCTCTATGATAGATGATGGATAGAATGAATTGTTGATTGCTCATGATTTCTAGAGCATAACACTAGTATGAGGATGATAGATAAGAGGATCTAGAATGATTTCAACATCATGATGTTGTATGAAGATGTGTTTCTCAAATGGCTTGGGTGAGGCTTGATTTATAAGAGATGAGGGATAGGAATAGATGGCTAGGATTAGATTAGTGATGGATGGCTAGGATTACGTAAGACATAGAGTTGTAGTTATGTGACAAGTGTCATATGAGGGTTGAATGAGAGGAATAAAGTCAAGAGGCTTCCTTGTAATAAGGATTTCTAGATGCTTCTAGTCATGTCAGAATAAAGAGAAATAGGGAATTAAATAATAAAATTATTTGATTTTTGGATAGGGATGATGTGAAAAACATTAATTAAATAAATCTTTAAATTATTTAATTAATTTGGATGAGGGAGAAAAAGTGAGAATTAATTAAGTAAATATAATTTATTTAATTAATTAGCTAATGGGAAGATAAATAGGATTGAAATGGGATGAATTGGGATTAGTTAAATAGATATGATTTATTTAACTAATTAGGTGATGAAAGGGGTATGTAAGGGTCCTAGGACAAAAATTCTTATAAGGTGTCTCAAATGATGATGTTCACAAGACATGCATCAATTTTAGGTGTCTACAACAATGATTGCAAGATACACACAAAATGTATTTTTTGATAAGGCTTTAAAGAGACTTTCAAGAAAATGCAATTGGCGGGTGTCAAGCCAAATTTCACAACCTTATCCAACATCCACCTTGCCTATGCCAAAATGGGATCTTCAAAATAGGGTGTGGAAAACTATCAAAGCATAAAGGATATAGGAATTTTGTCAGATGTTGTATTTGAATCTTCCCTTGTAGACATGTATGCAAAGTGTGGAAGCATAGACAAGGTGCATGAACTGTTTGACATGATGCCTCAAAGAGATGCCATCTCATGGAATGCAATGATTGTAAGACATGCAAAAAATGTATTTTGCAATGATGTTGTCAACATATATATAATGTCATGAGAATATATATAATGTCAAAAATATAATGCCATGGAAATATACACAATCTCATTTATACATAATGTAATGCAAATAAAATATAGTGTACATATATCAATCCATATAGGCATGTACAAATAAATTCATATAGGCATATACAATGATATACATTGATAACATACAAAAGTATGTTTACAAAGCCAAATTGGCATATGAAAGAAAATGTCCCAAAATCAAATCTCCTATGGACTACTATCAAATAATCAATGACTCTTGCTAGGCCATGAAGATGGTGAACCGATCAATGACATCCTCTATCGCTCGTCGACTAGACCTCCTCGATAAAGATTTTTGAAGTTACACTTATTAATACACTAAAACAACATCCACAATAATATAGAAAATATTCAAAATATATAACATGGCATTTAAGTAATCAATCACCTACCACTAACTTGTGATTCCTCTCGATCATTTGTTGTCTCTCTTCTTTTGTAGCTAGACAGGAAGGAGTTGTGAGATCCTATGAGAAGCATGAAGAAGCAAATTTAATTAAACATGAATATCATTTATGTGCATTAAATGATGTGAGATAAAACAAAAAATACAAAATGACATTTATATGTTGGCTCATACCTTGGTCAAAGGATTTGTAGACAAAATAGTTGTAGCAATGCCCACCTCTGCTAATTGACAAAGATGAGGAGTCTACATATTCAACATCTGAAAATAGATTTCAAGGTTATTTGAGAAAAATAGACACATAACATTATTTAAATGCATAATGATTAGAAATGGTAAAATTTACCTCAGTGAAAGTGGCTCTGCGTGGGGACCAAGGAAATCATCCTGATGTTGATGCTCCAACATCCACCTATTCATCATCAAATTGTATCTAAATAAGATTACCATTGATATATGACAAAAAGTTTACATGTGCTATATTTACGATCTTGTGATAAATTACATACCTGTTGACTAGACCTCCTCTCATAACCCTACACTAGATGGCTTACAGACGTAGGATGAATACTTTGACCCTATAATTTCATAGTGTAGACAATAAAATACATTAATTTTGACCTATAATATCTACTCATATAATTAATTAGAGATTTAAAATAAAAATATATTAAATTGCAAAACCTTGTAAAAAATTACTTGGGAGTCAATATCAATTGTATGTTGTAAGAGATCATCTGTGAGAACAATATTATCCAATATGGATGTGTCCATCACTTGTTGCTACCCCTGCATCGCATCGTGCTGACACATTGGAATGTTTATATCCTAGGTAGCATTCCGGCTCCCAACATCACACAATGTCCCACATGAACCACAAAGATGGGGTGACTGACAACACATACTGTTCTCACCCTCTCCAACCTACAAAAGATCATCACCATGATGTGCTAAAGTCTGGGTGAGGGAACTCAGGGAATGTAATGTCTCAACCTCGACACTCTCCTTCAAATTCGAAGGGACTGAGACATGGTGTGGCCTCATAATGGCTCTTGGTGGATGGTCCTAGGCACTATGTGCACCCTCTCTATTCTGTGCAAAGTCACTACCTCTACCCTAGAACTTCCAGATGTCAAAGTGGTTTGGGATGTCCTTGAGGACAAACTCACAATAGATTTCCATCAAAAAATATCGGGGGACCTCATTATTATTACAAGGGAGGTCATAAAAAACCATGTATCATCTATCCTAAAAGTTTTGGGATATTTCTTCATGCACACACCAATGAATTGGGAATCATTTACAACTCCCATGTAATGGTTGTTGCATTTTAGGATCAGTGAAAAGTGCACATAGATCACTTTTCAAAATTTTCTTATCTTTGACTTGTTTGTATGATAATTTATTAGTGTAGAATGTCTGACACTCCTCCCTATAGTCCTTCCAATCGGTGATTTACTTTGTAACTGAGTCAATATGAGAAATAATCGACTCTAGTGAAGTGGCAATTGTTCTCCTGTGATTGTTTCTTGTATTCAAATTTTTCAATGTTTCAACTAAGGATTAAAGTTGCTTTTTGTTTTATTCAATTTGGCTTATATAATTTTGTTGGGTGTCACATGGAGGGTGTGGATGTGAAGGCAAAGTTTGAGGGTTTTGAGGTTACTCTTCAGCAAGAATTTTAATATATGGATTGAGGTTTTGCAATGATTCATTAACTAAAAAATTAGAAAGAAAATTTTAATTAAAACAATGAAAAATAACTTCATTTGTTTTTAAATGACAAAAATTGATAAAACCCTACCTTCTTCAGTTGCCCAACTTTGTTGCCCTCGTCCACGATGGGATTGGCAATGCAACATTGTGTTTGATGGTATTCTCCTTCAAATCTTTCAACACATGCTCATGTTAAAGCCCTAGTCATGTTTTGGATGCAATAAGAAAATAAAAATAAAAAAGTGAGGCTCTAGGACTGTGTTTTTCACTTTATTTAGCTGTTAAAAATGTGATAACGTTTAGGTTTCCTAGCACTAAAAAGTGGGGTGGCCACTTTTTGGCCCCCCATCTTCATGTACATGCCTGTATGCCTCCTCTTGGGTGTACTTCTACAAATTCATTCTTCCTCAGTCTACTTAGAATGTAAAGTAAGTGTAATTTTTCATCCATAACTTAATTGTCTTTACTTGCCATTACTACAAAAGAGTCTTACCATCATACTAATAGTGATTGGTGAATGCGTTATAATGGGAAGTAGTATTGCTATGTTTATTTTGAATCATTCTTGGTTTATTGTGCACATCTGGAGAGTTATCTCAAGCGTCGATACATCTTGAGCTCATTTTCTTCTTGTGATTATATTTCTATGAACATAGTATTGCCCTTACTCAAGTTCCAAAATAGACTTGTAGTCATTGATTATGTTTACATGGATGATGCTCCATGTCTTAAATTTAAAAAAATCAAAACTTGAAGTGTCTTTGGCAAGTATTTTTGTTTTATAAATGTTTGGTTTGAACCTGGGTGGTTAATGAAAACCCACTATTTTGGAAAAGAATATCTTTCTCCTCTTAATTTAGTGTAAAGGATGTATTTGATATATTTTGACTTAATTATTAAAAAAAATTATCACCTTTGTTTATGAGGCAACAAAGCCCAGGAGAGGTTGCACCTTACGAGGGAGGTCATGCCTCTCCAGGTAGTGACCATGAGCCCATTTTGGGCAATTCTCCATTCATTTGTTTATCATTTTTTTTCTATATTCTGATAAGGAAATTTACACAACTTTATTCTCTTCCATTTCTATGGGCATGTGTATTTTTGAAATTATAGTTTCAGGGATGTCCATTATTACTAAAATCTTACATGATGCACATTATTATAGTGCAAGCATATTTTTCAAATTGCTTCATTTGGCATCACTGATAAACTCCATAAGAACATTGTCCTTGTTTAAAATGGTGGAAAAGGTTTGCATCTCTCAATATTTTCTTTTGTGACAATCTTGGAGATAAATTTGTTGCAATGTGGCAATTAGTAGTATACTTGAAGGTTCTTAACAACTTGAATAATCATTCCATGGGGCATGTCTAGCAAACCAGATGCAACTGCCAACTTTTCACCATGGTGGTGGAGAAAAAATTATTTTTCCTTTCTTATAGAATATTAAGTAAATGCAAGAGATAAAAGTACTTAGCTTTGTGACCTAAGTATGAGTGATATTTCTAGATTAGTGTATTTGAACTATTTGGTAATAACTAATAAACATTTATATGCTTGACTGAACATTGGGATATATATTTTTTCTATAGTTCTTATGGTATGATATGACAATACAGTTAAGGACTGTATGAATTAATTAATTCATGGGTTTTGGAACCTTTTGTGTCAATTATACATTGACCATCATGATCAATTTTTTTTGTTTAGTTTGATACTAACTAGAATTTCAGAT
This sequence comes from Cunninghamia lanceolata, assembly GCA_027924645.1. NCBI lineage: Eukaryota > Viridiplantae > Streptophyta > Pinopsida > Cupressales > Cupressaceae > Cunninghamia > Cunninghamia lanceolata. Next base: position 3,251,518 of record BSBN01000649.1, on the reverse strand, counting down.
ATATTAAGGCTGGTCGATATGTTTAATTCTTGCAAGGAATTTCATTGTTTTAGCTTATGTATTTGGAAATAATTTAGGAAAGAGTATTTTTACCCTTGATCCAATGACTTGGATGGGATTTAAACCTAAGTTTGAGGTGGTGAGTTCTTAGGTTTTATTTCTTCCTTCTATATGAACAATACAAGACATAGAGAGGAACTATTACATGATTTTTTGAAGAGTTTGATGGTGTGTGACCTCATGTAAACCATACTATTGTGTAAATACTCTGGATCAATGAGTTAAAAATGAACCCTTTGGTATGTCCCAAAGTCATTAATAAAACCAAAAACCAAATGCTTGGTAGTGATTATCATCACAATGTTATCCCTATGATGTGGATTTTGATTTTTTCCTCTAGATATATTTTTTCCATCCTATTGAATGTCAAGATATCATGGTAAGATGATAGGGAATTCTTAAATTTGTTGAATGTTGGGATATTATGGTGAAATGATAAGACATTCTTATATGATAAGCATTGATTTTCATTGTTTTATTTAACAAAATCACATTACCAGGGGTTATAAACTATATGTATTGAGATCTAATGTGCTTAGTACATTATAATTGATTGATAGCTGAGGGATGAGTATGGATGGATGTCTTTAGGGAACCTAGAGAAGGTAGGTTATTTTTCCTACAAAAAAGATGCTATAGCATGAAATCAAACATAAGTGAGTTACTTTTCTTGATTATATTATCCCCCATAATATGTTATCATTGAACATGTGCATTAGATATATGTTGCATGAGCATATAGGTTGCTTTATTGTCAGTGATTCATTTAGTGCACTAGATTCCTTCATGATTGTTGGCTACATATTGTTAGATCCTTCATGATGGGTCAGGCTTATCTAGTGGGGTAGCATGGGGAAGCTTAATGCTTTGTGGTAGGGTGGATATTGCCTCATTGATGCTCTATCTTCCTCTCTCTTCTCCTTTGCAAATTTGTGTATGCTTTGAAGAAGTGAAAACCTGAAGTAGTAACTATAAATGTAAATGAATTGATATTTGATGTAAGTATTAAAAAAAAATTAACCCTTTCCACATTATTTATTGAATTATTAGTAATTTAATTGTTTATTTTTTTGGTGGGATCTTACATAAATTGTTGACTTTTTTAAGTATTTCACCATTTGCTTCAATGGAAAATTAGCTAACATCGTGTAATTTATGCCTGATGTTTTGCTATTTTTTTAATGAATATATGATTGTTCATGAATTTTCAAAGTGGACACACCTTGAAAATGAAAATTTGAGCGTGCTTCCCCTTAATTTTTTTGAAAACTAATTAAATCTTCAAAAAAAATTAATGTGAATAGAATAAAGTCTAGAATCTAAAAATCTAATTTATTTCAAATTTAGATGAATGGATAAAAAATGACATAAAAAATTCCATATGTAGGTTTTTGGAAAAACAAAAAGACACTAGAAAAAGAAAAAATACATGGTTAGAAAGATAAGAATAACTTGAGTTCATCATAGTATTTTTTTAGATTAACAAATTGAAAAATATGTAAACTTGATGGAGAGCATGCTTGAGATTTAGTTGTTTTTCTATGTTTTCTTGAAAACACATCTTTGGGCACCTTACATGTAGGCCCAACCCTTTGGCTTAGATATCCAAGCCAAATCCAAACCTAAGGGTGGGATTTCAAAGCAAGTTTAAATAAACACATTCAAATTATAATACATGCACTTTATAACATATACACATGAATTAAAAAAAAAGATGGCATTTTCTTTATTTTTAATAAAGAAATAACTTGACATTTTCTTAAGCAAATGAAAATATTTCTACAATAAAATAAACAATATAAATAAAATAAAATAATTTTTAAATAATTATAAAGTAAAATAAAATAACTCAATATTAAATAAATATATTTTAACTAAAATTAGTCCATTCCACAAGAAGACTTCTTTTTAAATCAATAACTTATCACCACAAGCTCTAAATACCATGGTAAAGGCGTGTGGTGTATTAAAAACATACATTTATATACACTAATATTCTATGTATGGAGAAACCTTTTTCTTTAACCTTCTCCAATGAGTGACCCACCGACAAGTTTCTGCTTACAGAAATTACTTTAATAATTAAAGACGTGCAAAGAGGGAGATGTCACATGAGACTTGTGGTACCACAAGGTGTGGTTTGAGACCAAGATTCCCTTCGACCAAAGTTGAGAGACGTCGATTTGAGACCAAGAATTCCTTGGACAAAGCAGCCGTTGGCACATGGCCATCATATCACTAGTGTGCCCGGGATCGATAACAATAAACGTTGTGATTTACGTGACATACGGAGGCATATGCATATGAGATGATCTTTTCCTAATCTTGACGATATATTCGAGAAGGCTCCTTTAATGATGCATTTGTGGTTATCTTTGGGAACATGATATAATTTACTCTCGTGCGCTCAACAACCTGCAAGCAAAGCAAGGAATTTTTTGATTCCGAGAAAGAAATTTAACTTTTTTTTGTTCATTTGGTTAATGATCCAATATTTACAAACATTTAGCAAAATCATTAACTTAGGAGATCCATACATCTTCTGCCACCCAGATGTGAATTTACCATATTCTTAGCAAAATTATTAACTTAGGAGATCCATACATCTTCTGCCACCCAGATGTTCTGAATTTACCATATTCTTACTTATTTGTGACCATAGATAACTTTCATTCACACCAACTACTTCATCGATTAGTATTGATTTTAAAATATTTCTAAAATTTGCTCAATGTTGCTTCTTCTTATTAAGGTTTTATTCCAAATTTTTTATTAGAAAAGGTGTCAAATTTTATCTCGAGATAATCTTATGTGTGTGCAAATAAGAAAACAAGTGGTAAATGTTTACTTGCATCAAGATCTTAGTTTTTTTTCTTTTTAACCTATGTGGTTAAGTCTCATGGGTTTAAATAGGGTTATTAGAAAGTCTCTATGTCACTTTAACTAGCCAATAAAAGTTTAGATGCCAAATTTGTTTAGCATTAAAGTCCTTTGAATCTAGCATAACTTGTTTTTAAATTAAATCCTTAACCCCCCTTTTTTTTTACTTTAGAGATGTAAAATTTAATAAATCTCAAAGTATACTGTTTTAGATTTAGGATTATCATTAATGCGTAAGAGGTAAAAAGTCTAAAAAGTTGTTTCAAAGAAATTGGGATGTAAAAATTGATTGAAAACTAACTTAAAATTATTTGAGACTTATGAGAAACTCACACAAAAAAGTGGGCTCTTTGTGTTAAAATATATTTGTATTCAATATTTACTTTACCAAATTGTAGCTTTGAATATAAAATCAAGTGGACATATGATAACAATTTGTATTAGATTAGGTTTCATTAATATACACCAAATATAATCATTACTATATTCTCATGAAAACACATGTTGACATCTCTTAACTCTAATTATGAGAAAACACCCAAACAAAACATAAAATTGGATGAAAAAAAACTCAAATTAAATCACATTTTAGATCTAGAATTTCCTCAGAAGTAAAAAAGATAAAAATTAACTATGAGATGAGCTTTTAGATGATTCTAGATCTGAAAACTAATAAAATCTAGGTCAAACGCGTTTGGAAATAAAAGAAATTTAAAAATTATTGAATTTATTTTACAACATATTTCAAGTCTAGATTTCAATTAGAGGAAAAAGCAGTAGAAACAAAGGATTTCTTATGTGAGAAACACTAAGAGTAAATATTTTATTTAATTAAACTAGGATAAACTTAGAGATATGTCCTAATTCAAATAGAATAGTAGTGGTGGGAAGATTAAACACAAAAATGACTTGGGAAACTATACTTCATGGCCCAAATCAATCTAGAGAAGAAACTCTTGATAGAAAAATTTAGTTAACTGATTATAACTATAACATTAATCAACTTTAACACTATGATGACTGAAATTTGATGAATTGAATGTTTATAGTCACCAAAATGAAAATCAATTTATGGAAACAAAATCAAATCAAGACTTGCAAAATATATTAATGGTACCTAAGTTTAAAGAGCATGGGTGTATAGTGGTGACATGCGATAGTATATAATTTATTCATTATAGCTTAATTCTCTTTATATTACTATTTTTGCATGTATGCAAATTTTGTTTTGCACTTACACTAAAGTTGGGGCCAAATGTAGAGGATAAAAGTGCAATCCTAAGACATGTTCCTAATTTGTTTTACACCACTTTACACACTAGTTTATGTTCCTCAAGTTACCCTTCTAGAATTAATGAAATTACACATGTTTATTTTCTTAAGTGGCCTCCTATCCCAAAAGGCATTGAGTTATATGACTAGGGCATATATTTAAATGAATCATCCCTAGGTAATTTTGGACATGAATATTTCCGATTGAGAGAGCATTTTCCAACACAATGAATTTCACACGTCTTTCTCTAACATTTGGCAAGTTCATAGTGACTTCTCTATCTACATTAGCATCAACATATCACTCCACACTTACTATAATTTTTATTATTAAGTCGCTCTCATCACTCACAACTTAGATTTCCTTTAATCATATATCATCTATGTGAACATTTTCTATAGTACCAAATTTGTGATTCTACATAGGATAAAAAAATGAACTAATGAGATAATCAAACCATGTAAATTATATAGCTCCTACAAGCATACCTTCCATAAAATTCTAAGGATAATACAATTTAAATTTTTATAGTTTTTTTACAATCATACCTTCCATAAAATTCTAAAGATAACACAATTTAAATTTTATACTTCATGTCCAAGAGGCATTCTAGAGTTGCATCAATAAAACATCATGTCATGAATGTATACATTAAAAATCCTAAAATACAACCAACATATATTTAAAAAAAACACTAAAACTATAAAATACCTTTTAAGTAAATAGAAATAAAATAAGTCTTAAATAGTTCCAAAGTAAAATAAAATAACTCTTAAATAATTAAAATAATTATAAAATAGCACTTAAGTAAATAAAATAATTTCTACAAATAAAAATGAAGTAAACAATGTAAATAAAATAAAATTACTAAATAAAATACTTTAATATTAAAAAAAAAAATTAACTACTTTAATTTAATCCATTCTACAAGAAGATTTCTTTTTAAATCAATAACTTATTAGCATAAGCTCTAAATACCATAGTAAATGCGTGTGGTGTATTAAAAACATACATTTATCTCATGGCCCCATGAAAATTTATAATTATGGGAAAAAAATAATATAGAATCTTTCCTAATTTTTGTGGAGCAGCTACTGATTAGAATTTGAAAATAAGCTCTAAAGGAAAAGTGAAGGCTGAAATAACATAATGAAAAATATATCATATGGAGAAACCTTTTTCTTTAACCTCTCCAATGAGTGACCCACCGACAAGTTTCTGCTTACAGAAATTACTTTAATAATTAAAGACGTGCAATGAGGGAGATGTCACATGATGTACGAAATCTGGAAAAGCAAGATTTCCTTGGAGCAAAGCAATCGTCGGCACATGGCCAGCATATCATTAAAAGTGCCCGGGAATAATAATAATGAACGTTGTGCCTAACTTGCCGATTGGAGGCATCTGCGAACCTTCCAAAAACGAAACGGAAAGCACTTTACTAAATCTATATATTCAGTGCAATAGTGTCTTTTCCCGCATCGACTAGAATGGCCAAGAAAAAAGAAAAGCAAGCGTTGGCATGGCCAAGTTCAATGTTGGGATGCCTTCCGTCTTCAAAAGACGCTGCGTCTCCCAGTGCTGCTAAAACCAGGATAAGTATTTCAAAGCAAGTTGAGGAGTCTGAAGATGAAGACCAGTTGCCTGCTGGCACCACAATGGATGACCAGCAAATACTTCAGAAACTTTCCCATCAAATAGATAGTTTCTTATACCACGCGGAAAGCCAGGTTGAATACATTCTCTGAACTTGTCTGTTTCATTAGTTGGTTACTGAGATTTTTTCAGAAGACAATGAATCGATATGTGCTTTTGCAGAGTCATTGGTCGGAAAGCTTGGGATCTATTGCAAAAGGGATCCATATTGCATCCAGAGGGATCCACTCCATGTCCGACGGCTCCTCGAGCGCTTTTGAAAAGGTACTTCTCCGATCCATTAGTTGCATATGGCATTATGATAGTCTATATTTAAGCTTTCTTCTGTGAGTCAAGGAGAACCAAAAGTTTCACAATTATTACTAGTACTCTCTATTTAAATATCATCCACTTCAATGATCTTAATAATATGAGATTTTTTTTTTTTCTTTTTAATTTCAACTTTTTATTTTGATGGGTTTATATTTTATTGTCTGTACTAAACAACAAAGGGAATTATTAATAACGCCAATGGGGATGCGTGCACTTTCACCTCAGGAACCTCAGGAATTACCAATATGGAATGATTAGGTATAACGCAAAATTGAAAGCTTTTCCAAAAACCGTGTAGATAATCTAATTTTTTTTAAAATCTCCATTATGAAACTTCATGTTCAAAGGGTTCTTGGTCTAGTGGTGGTCTTGAAAAGTTTGACTGAACTCACTAACCCTATGTCCCCATGTGACTGCTTAAGTTAATTTTCTGCTTAAATGTAAGCAGTTTTAAGTTGTTAGAGTGGCCCCATGGAAATTTATAGTTGTGGGAAAAATTTCCTTCTTTTTTTTAAAAAAAAATTCTTCTAAATTTAATTAAGATTTAAAAAAACTACTTATTAAGATAACTGCTTATTTTAAGCAGAAAAATAAAATTTCATGGGGTCATTGGCTCCACAAATATCTCCTAAAAATCTCCTAAAAAAATTGAGCAGTGGCTGCTAGCCAAAATAAACTAAGCAGCATGGAGACATGCCCTAACCCCATGTTCCCATGTGGTTGCTTAAATTATTTTTATGCTTATAATTAAACACTTCGAGTGGCCCCATGAAAATTTACAATTATGGGAAAGGATAATATAAAATTTTTCCCTATTTTTGTGGAGCTGATTATGAATTGTCAATACGCTGTGGAATAAAGGGGATTGGAAATAAGGACGCATATATAGTAAAAACTATAAGGGCTTAAGATAAGCATCAACATGGGATATGCCCTAAGGATCAAGTTTTGCTGATTGCGAGGACCTCAGATCATAAGAGTTGAGGTGCCCTAGGCAAATTTGGCCCAATCTCAATCCTTGGCGCTCTAACCAAAGAGATTCAGCATAAGGCTCATTCTCCTATATTGAGTAGCAAAAATAATCTTGTGAATGATATCCATAAAAAAAATCATATTCAATTATGATCAAATATTATTTTTTATAATTTAATATAAATATTTAATATATATTTTTGAAACTTTCTACAATTAATAGAAATGATATTATTTTGTGAAAATATATTTATTTAAAAGAGGTTGAAAAATATCAATCTCCATGCACCCCTCCTCAAAATACATTTAATATTTTTTTAATATTTTGATGGCTGTTCTTAAATATCATCCACTTTAACAGTCAAATGCAAATTTTGGTCAATAAAAACAGGACAAATATTTAACACTTTTTATTGTCAATGAGGTGTAAAATTGATATTGATTGTTTGATCATTGAAGTGGATGATATTTAAATAGAATATATTTTGATTGGGTAAAAAGCTTTTGTGATCAACTAATATTGCAACAACTGAAAGATACACCTCTTACTATAATTCGTTAGTTGGATTAGGTTTTTAATTTGTGATTTTATGAATTAACTATTTTAATTAGTTATTTAATTTGTCATTTAAAATGTTGGTGTAATGAATTGGTGTGGTTAGTTAAAATCGACCAAGTTCGAGGACGTGATGACTACGGCTGGAGATATATTTCAAGTAATGGGTAAGGCACATTGGGCTGCGTCAGGATTGTTAGTTGTAGCAGCAGTCATCCACAACATTGAGAGACTAAAACGCGTTGATAAGGAGTGCATTGAATTACTGGCGCTGGTGAATACAGTGGCAACGTCTCTTATAAAGTTAACAAAATTGCCGCAAATACCTGAAGAAATGGAAACCACTGTAAACCGAGCCAAAAATGTTATATCCAAGAGTGCGGCATGCTGTTTCTCTATCATCTATTCGCAAGGATATTGCAAGTAAGTTACAAATTCTCTAGTTTTCCATCCCGTTGGATTTTGCTTTATCGATAATGCTGTAATAAATGGAGTGATACATACTACAGGTGCATATGTTCTTCCAAGAATGAAAGAGAAATCTTTGCATGTAAGAAGGAATTAGAGAGTATGCAGCAAGCGCTGGTATATCAGCTCGTGGTTGCTGATTATTCTGAACGTCATGAAACCCTCGACCGCCCGTTCCGCAAAACAATAAGTATACGTTACCTTTCTTATCCATCTTTCTATTGCTTTTTTATATCTATGAGTGAAGATTTACAAGCTCCTCACACAAACTGGGTCGAACTCTTTTTCGGGTAAAAGTTTATTAATCAGGAAACTGCAAGTACAAAATCAGAAGGGCAACCTTTTCAGGAGACAACAGAAAACTAAAAAGGATCACCAGCACCACAACTAATCAAACCAGAGCCAGGAAAACCACCCAACCCCAGAATCCCAAACAAGGACTACAACTAACCAACCATATCAGCAAAGATCAAATTTTAAACACAACTTTTTCCTTCAGTTTTTTTATGTACATTACTTTTTGTTTTAAATGCTTAGTGTTAAGGGTGTACTGCATTTTAGTCAATCACAATGTAACAAAAATACTCGTGATCTATTCCTTGAGACTTACAGAGCAACAGGGCGAACACATATCCAAACAGGAAGAGGAAGAAGGTAACTCAGAGTTGAATAAAACTAAATTTCTTATAATTATTATTATACTTATCTTTGTAAGGAATAAAATCTTTGATAGCTTTCGGTGTTAATTTGCTTTATGAGGCTGTATATCTTCAACACCTAATGTGAGTTAATTTGTATTCAGATAGATGGCACTCGACAAGTGATGCGTCTCGTGGTAAGCGGTCCCTCTCTTATATGTTTAACAACACTATACCTATTAAATCTGTCTTTTTATTCTTTTGCATTTGAAAAACCTAGATTATAGGTGCCTTTAATATCTTTACTCGTGAAAGGAAATAAAATAAAACCTTTCATTTAGGATTATGAGTTTAGACATAATTTATATGTAAGTATGGTTTTTAAAATAATAAATAGCGATTAGGATTTACTTTCTTTGTGTTAATGAAATAATGTGTTGTATATCATGTTGAGTTATTAAAATTAGTGTTTAGTGATCACATTTAAAATTTGGAAACTCTTGTCAATGGTTAAATATTTTGTGTTTATAGATATAAGGTTTTATATCTATGAAAATGAACCTTAACTATAGATTTGATTTGTACTCATTTTTTACTTGCACAATTTTAGATGTTTGTTATTTGCTCTCCATGCTATCAAGAACATATATCTAAAAGATGACTATTCTTAAACATCAAATGAATTAATAGTCAAAAGTAAAATTTTCCTAATAAAAATAGAACAATTGTGTACCACTTTTGTGTGTAGAAGAGGTGTAAAATTGAAGTAGAGTATTGATTATTTGATTGTTGAACTACTTAATATTTATGCAGAAAATTGAAGATTGAAAATATTGATGCACACCTTTAGCATTTTGTCAAGTGACAATATTCTCCTTATACAATGATTGATGACACACACAACTATATAGTATGCCTAGTATATTTTTAAACATAGATGTTGTGTAAGATAACTTAATGCTCAACTATGACCTTAGATGAATCTTTATTAGATAATTTATTAGATGTCTCATACATGGATAAAAGTTAATTAAGATTCATTTGATTATGTAGTATTCTAATACACAAATTAACACATTTCATGTTTGAATTGATAAATAATAACTACTAAGAAGAGATTTGTCCTAAACCCATTCTTTAATTTAAATTTGTAAGTTCTAAAATTATACACATATACAACTTAATTAAAAGAATACAAAAATTTAAGAAATAACTATTCCCTAAAATATGAGTAAATTAAATTTAAATTATTTACCAACTTTCATTAGAAAAACACACACAACTTATTGGTCATTGCATAGGGACAACCCTCATTAAAATGAGGCAAAAGGAATAGAATATGTTCAAGGTATATATATTTGACCCTTAAAACTTGTAATTCATTATATCTTTCAACTTGAAAATGATTTGTGGTTCTAATATTTAGGTTTTAGCGGTTCCTTTTACCACTTAAAACTGCACCCTCTTTTGAACCTAGTTCAAATGTTCCAGTGACATAATGGGAATGACCTCAAGATGTGGGACCTTACAGTTGAGGTCAAACCTCCAGATGAAGAGTTAGTTCCCTATCTTAAAATGCCATTTAGATGATGAAATAAATCCTAACCTACTCTAATGATCACCAATGAAAAGTGGTAGAAGGAAAATAAATGGAAATGTTGCGATGATACACCCAAGATTAGATGATCTATGGACCTATATAATTAGCACAAAGTTATCTCAAAAATTGGCTAATACATGCACATAATCATAAATACATTCACATGGGTTACGAGAAGAAAATACAATTGAAAAAGGGACTGCTATCCACAAAAGAAACCATAAATCTTCCAAAAAACATAATGTTTCAATATCAAGGAAAATGAAATTATCAGATCTTTATTTATAGAAGAGGCTACAACACGGATGATATAGAGGTAGTTCTAAAAGACCCACCCTTAGTACAATTTTGTTCATGCTTATATAGAAAACTTGGCACCGACTTCCTCGGATGGGGAATCACCTAGCCCAACCACCTTCAGAAAAATGGCATTGGATTACAACCACTTTGCCATTCCTTTGCCATGCTATGAGTCACCTCACAATAATAGCATCTTGGAAGAAGGTGCAAGGCAATCAGACTCACCCATGCCCATTTATGAGGCTTAACAGCTCAAATTAAAAGTGCCACGCCATTGTAAGGCATGAATCAAATTGCAATATGGAATGAATGGTCACATAGGATGAATTAGACCAAAAGGCCCCATGCTTGATTTAAAGTTGCCATTATTGAAAGCCAAACTACTAAGAGTCCCTTTAAAGGCATCTCTAAGTCTTCCTCATAGGTCCTGGAGGCCTTTTGAGTCATTAAATTTAAAAATTGGTGTGTCAGACTCCTTTTTAGCTATGAAAGGTCCTGCATAAATGCATGAATTGTCAGATCGATAGGGGCTCAATATTAATGGCTCCATTATTCTTTTGATTCTTGATATATAGAATGGGACCCATCATTGGAATGATGTGGCATGAATGAGCCAATGGTGCACTGAGAAAATTGTGCCAGAACTAGCACTCCTAAATGTGTGTGAAGGTGCCACATGGATCCATCAAGATTACCTCAAGACTCCTACTATTTCTTCTTTATTTCATCAAGTCTATATTATGGGCCTCACCATAGTGATGGCATGGTGCAACATTGCAACACCTGGGAAGAGCCAGTGTTGCTTCTTTGAGCAGTAATGAGAGGCCACAGTGTATCTTCTTTTATCTCTCCCCTAACTCCCCAACTTTGAATGAATTTGGGCCCCACCAAATATCGAGTTAGCATCACTTGGCCAATTACACAACATTACAAAGGTGTTAGTGTTGATAACTGAGAGGGGGGGTGAATCAGTTATCCTAATTATTTCCCTTATTGAACTTTCCTTTTAATTGAAGCAGCATAAAATCAAACACAAGACATTAACCATGAAATAAGAAACACATGACACAGTATTTTGACGTGGAAACCCTGTTAAGGGAGAAAACCACGGGGTGATTAACCCAAGAATTATTCTCTGTTAGAAGAATAGGAAATTACAAAAATGGCACTTGCCAATTAGGGCTCACTGCCCGAGCACACTGCTCACAAGAGGCCCACTGCCTACAAGAAGACACACTGTCTACAAAGTGATGAGAATCACAGTCTTGAACTGATTGGAAGCATCTGCATATGCTAGAGTTCAGTTCCGGTTAGGCTCAGTACACTGATCTGCTGCACTTCATCTTTCCTCTGTTCTTTATTCTGCTATCTTTCACATACCGGATCCTTTTTGCTACCTCTGCTCTTTCTCTGGACTTATTCGCATATCTCTCTATATCACATCACACTTCACAACTAAATCCATCCTCTATAAATATCCGCACAAGTAATTTCATCACCTTTCTAGTCGGCATCCGGAACAGTCTAGTTTCTTATAAACTCTCATTCTGTCGGCTGAATCCTTCCTCACCAAGCAATGCGGATCAAGCATATACTTGTAGATATCATTAATCATGTCGGCCAAACATGATTCATGCCTTCACAACCTCTGTCATCAACAGTAACCCATCCGGAAAGCAGTCTGATACTCTGCCAGTCAGTTCTTCCTCTGTTTTCACTGTCTCTCAGGAATCCGGTACTCAACCATTCATATCTTTTTCCTTGTCCATCACCGAAGGCTAAATCCTTGGAATATACCACTCAAGGTAGTCCTCTTGACTTCCCCAAATCCGCACTGCACCAAGACACTTCCACTGAGAGGTCCGGACCAATCTGTCGGACCTTGCCACATGCTCTGTTCTTCTTCACCGGACCACAACATTCTTTATTCTGACTTCCGGTAGAGACACATCATGACTTGCGGATATGTGGGATGACCTTTGTTGCCATCAATGACAACAACCATGAATCCATATAGTGTCTCTTGCCAACAATCTCCCCCTTTGGCATTGATGGCAACACTTAGTGAAAAATGACTAAGTGTTTTCACTATGCTCCCCCTTTGCTGATGCTCTGTCTTTATATACAATTTCCAGAACTCCCCCTTAGTTGGATCCCTCATTTTTCACTGCTCCTCACTCCCCCTTTGACATCAATGGCAAAGGGTAGGGTCCGCATATCAAAATTTTCAAAAATTTCTTATACTTAGCCGCATATTTACATACTCACATATATTGAAGAATGTCTGCAAAGGATGTCTGTAATTGAATCATTTCGGTAGCCCAACTTTGCTTCATTCTGTCCAAAATTGAAATGTGACCACTTAACAAAAATGCAAACGCTTCTGCCCGCTTGAGATCTGTCGGATCTTTTGTTTGGGCGGTGGTCCTAGCATCACTGATGGCCTCATGCATGGTTTCCAACTTAGGGATTATAATCCTTCTAAGTTCTCCCATCCGGTTGGTGATGTTCTTCCTTTCCTTCTCAAGATTCTTTATTTCGTTCAAGACTGCAATAGTCTGACATTCTTGATTTATTATAGAGGAAGAGAGAGGATCAAAACTTTGAGATAAGCTTTGTAGCTTATCCTGTTCCTCTTTTATTTTCTTGTCAAATGCTGCTGTTGCCTTTGACCAGGATATACAAAATTTATAGATATCACCGCCATCCTTAAGAGCATTCTCTAAGCTCCTTATTCCAATGCTTACAATCTTCCTATCCTTAGAGATTAATTCTAATATTTCTAAAAATCTCTTATCCAAAAATTCCTTCCGGACCTTTTCTTCAGCTGATTTTTCTAAAGAATCAAAATGTGTATCAACACTGCTGACTAAGGTTTTTAGATTACCGGAAGTGGAGGCTGTCGGATCTATCTGGATTGATGGCATGATCTTTACAAGTATTCCGGAAGCAGCCTCTATCAACTCACAGTCTTCCATATGAGACTTCAGGAGCTTTTCATTTGCCTTGGCATTTGCAAATGAAGCTATCTTCATTGTTTGTACCGGAGAGAGAGAGTCAAAATCAAATGGACCTTTTAGAAGCTCCGGTTCATCAATCTCTAGAGTTTCTTTACTCAAAAATTGTTGAACAGTTTGTGCAGTGTCTCTTGCCGGAGACAGATGTTTCTTTTCTTCTGCAGTCTTAGAACTGTCAACCTCTTTGTCTTTCACCACTGCTTCCTTCTCCTGTAGTTGCTCTTCTTCTTTGGATCCGGAGACTGTAGGGGAAACCGGAGGAGAGATACTAACTTGTTCATGGGCCACTTCTTCTTGAGCAGAGGGTCCCAAGTCCTCACTTGTCTGTTCAGGGCTCACTTCTTCCGGAACAGAAGATTCCAAATCAGCAGCTGTTTCTGCACCTAAGTCCTCTACAACAGGAAGATTGAACCTTTTGAAGGCCTTCCGGAGGATCTCTTCTGTTTCTTGGGCCACTTTGTCAGTCTCACCAAGCATGAGTTGATTCATCCTGGCTTTGCTTCTGAACTCATCTTTGCAGTCCTTGAAGATAATGTTCATTGTCTTGGGATCAATTTGAGGATATAGCTGAATAGCTATCTGCTCCCGGATCTCAAGATCTTTGGCATGAGCATTATTCTTTCTTACTTCCATTTCCTTCTCTAGGCTTTTAGGAATGAGAGATATGATCTCAATGAAAGCCTTATTGTATATGTTCAGATATTTAACTGTGGCTTCCTGCAGAGTCTTTTGGTCTGCCTCACTGAAGTCATCATAGGATTCAGTCATTGGTTGAAGGTTTCCATCCACCGTGACCGACTTGATTATGCTCTCTAGTGACAGAGTGGGCTTTTCAACAGTTACCTCTGCCATTTCCTCCTTGTCTTGGCCTGTGGAGGGCTTACCGGATCCTTTCTTTTTCTGTTTCTTTACTTCTCTTACTCCCTCATCTCATTCTGTTTCCTCTTCATCCTTTTGGCTTCCATAAGCCCTTGTGGCTTTTGCCTTTGATCTCTTACCGGATGCCTGGACTTCCGGTTTTGAACTTTTGGTTGAGGGAGGTGCAGATCTCTTTGTTGATCTGGTCCGGGTGGGAGCTCCAACCGGAGCACTTTCTTTGCTTTTCTCTTCTTCCTCGGCCTTCCTCCTCTTTTCCCGGCTGGCATCAAGTGCCTCCTTTGAGATACCTAGGCCTTGAGCAATGTGCTCTACTTCTTTTCTTACCTTTCTTTTAATCTCAGGTTCCCTGAGTTCTACATGTATTTTTACACTCAGCTCCTCAAAGGTTCCAAACCTTTCTGCCTTAGGATCTTTGGGCTAACTTAGCATGTGTTGAACATGCAGCTCCACTATCTGTTCATCAACTTCATACCCCATGGGCATGATCCAGACAGTCCTTGGCTCCACTGCCTCCATTAGGCACTGATCAGTGTCAACCATAAAGCACACTGAGTCCTTGTATTTCTCAATGAGAGATTGAGGAATTCTCTCTCTTGCTTGCATCATGCTCTGAAAGTTTTTGAAGTATCCCCATAGAGCTGAATTTCTCGCTTTTGCATCCCCAAGTCCATGCAAGTAGTCTCTTATCTGGACTGCAACAGGTTTGTCATTCTGCCATACCCATCCACTTGTTCCGGGTAGCTCATTCATGAAATAGAAGAATAGACATACAATAAGAGTACCATATTTAAAGGAATTCTTCTTATCCTTCTTGATTTTCTGTATGTTTTCCATTAATTGGCTTAGTAGTAGTTCGCAGAGATCATATTCTGCATTCTTTCTTAACATTTCATAAGCAGTGTATATTGCAGTTCCGGATACAGAATTCTCCCTGCTGGAGTGGTAGATCTTGTATCCTATTATCATTGATGCATATTTGATATCCGGATCGGAGATGTCTTCAATGGTCATTGCCCTTTTGTCAAATTTTGATCTGGTGGCCTCAGTTACAATGTTGTTCTTGACAGATTTGAGGATAGGTACTCCTCCGGAGGAGTATAGGCCAGTTACTGCTCTAATTGCCTCTTTTGTGATCTTGCAGGGTCTATCTAGCCATAGAAAGTTGTCATGCATCCTGCTCAGTACATACCGGACCCATTCATCCTCTTCAAAACAGGGGAAATGAATAAATTGCTCAAATTATTTCTTCTGAATATCCTTATACTCTGGTTTAAGCTCAAAAGCATTGTCAATCAGCTGCTTGTGATAGAGGTCTCTTAATTTGAATTCCCCAAATTCCTCAATGTTTGCATGTATGTAAACCCTAATGTCTTCGGTGTGTAAAACTCCGTGAGGAACACTAGAGAAGGCTCCTAGTGGGTCAACCTCCAATGATTTGTAGGGATGTTTCTTGAATGAGGGGCGAGGTCTATCGGAGATCTTAACTATGTTTGGAGTAGCCATTCTTCAAAGATTTGCAGTGAGGTAATGAAAAACGGAGAATACCTTATGCGCCTTCGGTTTGCACGGAGTGGTTGGATTGATTTCTTTATCCAATAGCTTCGGCAGGAGATCCTTGGTGTGCTTGAAGAACCTTGTTGCAGAGCTCCACTTTTCGCTTCTTCTCGAGTGCAGAATGAGCAAATGACCTTTGAGAAATCCCTTAAATTGCTCCGCGAACCCTAATACCTGTCTGCAATAAATGCTTCACCTACATCATTCCGGTTTGCCTTGTCTGGATAGCTTGGAGTATCCGGATTAGTTCTGATCTGTGGATATCATCCGGATCTTTCAATCATGAATAAATCGAGGTAGCATATTACAAGATCATTTCAAACATTCTGTCCAATCCGCAGAACAAGATAGTGCATTTCCGGATCTTTCCGGACCTTTTTGTAATCCTTTATCATACCGGAGCATCTCCCTGAACAGGTCTTATTTGATCGATCACAGCTTCTTCATAACTTCATGCGGACCTCTGAAAACTTGACTGAAGTATCTCAAGATTCATATCTACAAACCCTTTGATCCGCATCTTGTGCCACATCCGGCACCACTTGTTTGGCTGGGGGAACAAGATTTTCTTTGAGTCTCCCCCTGAGCCAGAGCTCACTTTTAATTTCCGGAAGAAATATCAGCACCAGAGTCTGGTGCGGATCCAACCTCTACATTCTCTGAACTTTTCTTCACCCAAATTTTGCTCATCTGATTCCTAACCTCATCCGCATTCATCTTTTGTTTACCCTTGTCTTGATTCTGATTATACACCGGACCTCTTTTGTCCTGATTCTTGTTTCTGCAGATTTTAGCATTATGACCGGACCTATTGCAGATTTGGCAAATAACATTTCTTTGCATATTTGACTGATATCCTCTTGATCTGCATTGATTTGCCATATGACCTATTCTATTGCATGTGAAGCATCTACCTTTGAATGATTTGTTTACTTGCATAATTCTGCATTCATGGGATTTGTGTCCATACCTTTTGCAGTTGAAGCACTGTCCGGAGAAGGATGAATTATTCTGATTCATTCTCATTCTGCACTGATTAGCTTTGTGACCAAAGTGGTTGCAGTTGTGGCAGTATCCATTGAAGGATGGATATCTTTAAGCATTTGGCTGTCTTACCGGAGGTCTTCTAGGCCTGCTCCTTGGATTTTCTGATCCAAGATTCTTCTGACCGGATCCGGAGCTTTCTCCTTTCTCATATCCCAAGCCATACTTGTCATCTGTCCTCTTTTGACTTCCAAGAAGAACTTCAAGTTGAGCAGAACTTATCTTGAATTTCTCTTTATATTCATTTGCTGTTTGAAGGTCTCTTTTGAGAGAGGCAATTTGATCCTCAAGTTTTCCTTCATTATCTTTGGCATCTTCAAGATCAGATTCAAGGTGTCTGATAATCCTGTCCATCTGGTGGCATTCTTCTGATTTTTCTTTAAGAGATTGTTTTAGATTGTCTTCAGCCTTTCTTTTTTCTTCAATCTCTTGAGTAAACTTTATAGTTCCTGATTCCATTTCATGTCTTAACATAATGACTTCTTTTGATAACTTTTCACATAACTTGGTTTGCTCAGTCAATTCCTCATTTGTATTGCTTTCTTCACTTTGTCTTGCCAACTGTTGAAGCAGCTCCTTTCTCTTTTTCATAGAGAGACTTAATTTGTCTTTTAATTCTCTCATGAATTCATCAGCCTGTTTGAGTCTTTCCTTTAATTCACTGACTTCAGAATTTGACTGTTCAAGATCCTCAAGGGCAGTCTTGAGTTGCTCCCTTAAACCATATGCATCCATTTGAAATCCCAGATCTTCCTCAAGCTGTTAGGCTCTATTAGGAGGAACTTAGCTCTGATACCAATTGTTGATAACTGAGAGGGGGGGGTGAATCAGTTATCCTAATTATTTCCCTTATTGAACTTTCCTTTTAATTGAAGCAGCATAAAATCAAACACAAGACATTAACCATGAAATAAGAAACACATGACACAGTATTTTGACGTGGAAACCCTGTTAAGGGAGAAAACCACGGGGTGATTAACCCAAGAATTATTCTCTGTTAGAAGAATAGGAAATTACAAAAATGGCACTTGCCAATTAGGGCTCACTGCCCGAGCACACTGCTCACAAGAGGCCCACTGCCTACAAGAAGACACACTGTCTACAAAGTGATGAGAATCACAGTCTTGAACTGATTGGAAGCATCTGCATATGCTGGAGTTCAGTTCCGGTTAGGCTCAGTACACTGATCTGCTGCACTTCATCTTTCCTCTGTTCTTTATTCTGCTATCTTTCACATACCGGATCCTTTTTGCTACCTCTGCTCTTTCTCTGGACTTATTCGCATATCTCTCTATATCACATCACACTTCACAACTAAATCCATCCTCTATAAATATCCGCACAAGTAATTTCATCACCTTTCTAGTCGGCATCCGGAACAGTCTAGTTTCTTATAAACTCTCATTCTGTCGGCTGAATCCTTCCTCACCAAGCAATGCGGATCAAGCATATACTTGTAGATATCATTAATCATGTCGGCCAAACATGATTCATGCCTTCACAACCTCTGTCATCAACAGTAACCCATCCGGAAAGCAGTCTGATACTCTGCCAGTCAGTTCTTCCTCTATTTTCACTGTCTCTCAGGAATCCGGTACTCAACCATTCATATCTTTTTCCTTGTCCATCACCGGAGGCTAAATCCTTGGAATATACCACTCAAGGTAGTCCTCTTGACTTCCCCAAATCCGCACTGCACCAAGACACTTCCACTGAGAGGTCCGGACCAATCTGTCGGACCTTGCCACATGCTCTGTTCTTCTTCACCGGACCACAACATTCTTTATTCTGACTTCCGGTAGAGACACATCATGACTTGCGGATATGTGGGATGACCTTTGTTGCCATCAATGACAACAACCATGAATCCATATAGTGTCTCTTGCCAACAGTTAGTGTTGTGGCATCATTGATGAGCACGCCATCACCATATGTCTTGTGGAGGGTCCCATCATGAATCCACTTTGAGTCTTGGTGAAAAGGGGCCCCAGCAACTACAATTTATGATAATTTTCAAGAAGGCGGATCATATTAAAGGTGTCAAATTGGCCACCCTTTTGAGGTGCATAGGGCTAACATGTTGCATTATGGAAACTACCTTAGGGAGCCATCTGGTTTCCTTTTCTCACAAGGAAATGAAAACAAATGAACCCTGCCACCTTTGACGTGGCATGATGGTGCACCATTCTTTGTGTATCAGACTTGCCAATGTCTCAGAGGAGTGAGAAGCCTCCATGTAGCATGCCTTTGGAATGAAATTGTTCTCCCATCCTTGATTCCTTAGAAGCTGATATGCAACTTAAATGATGCCACCTCCATGTGATTCTTGACCTGATTTCCTTGACCTTTTGACTTGATTCTTCAAGGATCCTACAACAAAAATAAAAAGTGCCACATATCCCCACAACCATTTGAGTCTAGCAGAGTCAAAAATAGTCATCATTTTCGTGTCCTCTTAGGGACATTTGCCTGCTAAATGCTGATAACTAGTAGTCTTAAGCATCCATTGAGCATAAGAGTCAAAAGGGAATTGTATCAACCACACAAGAAGAGCCTCCAAACCAAAATAAACAACTAAGACTTCCCAAGAATCAACAAAATGTGTAATCTCCTAATGAGAATGTAGTGTGTGCAACAACACTTACTCATGAAGATAAACTATCCTAATATGTACAAGACCTCAAAACCAACCTAAAAGCAAGGTTTGATATGGATCCCATTGATTGGGATTGGAAGGGCCTCTCTATTTAGCTTCAAAAGATGGAACACATTGGCCTGTTTAAAGCTAGTTATGACATAGCGACTGCTCCATATGACATCAAGATTTATGTGCCTTCTAGCCTTGGTCTTTTCTTCATCCCATTTCAACACCAAATCACCCTCATTGAAAACTCTATCAGCTGTACTTTTGTCAAACATTCTCTTTACCTAGGCACGGTCAGTTTCAAGAGTCTTAATAGCCTAGTCTCTTCTCTCCTCCAATTCCATCTGTTTAGCCAACCTAAGTATCTTAAAATCATTTCCCAACAATTTTAGCTATTGCACAAGCTCAAGAGAAGGCAACTCTAGTGACAATGGAAGCTTGGCTTCTCTCCCATAAACTAGCATGAAAGGTGAATTACCAATAGCCATCTTAGACATGATTCTATTAGCCCAAAGGGCTATTTTGAGCTTAGTATGCCAAACCCTCTCATTATCTTCAACTATCCTCTTGATGATTCTTATGAGGTTTTTATTTGTAGACTCAGCCAGGCCATTCCCATGAGGGTATTAGTTCAAATATGTCTTCAAATAAACCCCATGTTTGACTACCCATCCACTGATTTGAGTGCCCACAAAGCCCTTAACATTGTTATAAATAACAGTAAATGGGACACCAAACCTTGTGACTATCCCTTCAAGGATATCTAGAATGGAGGTTTGGTGTCCTTTAATGCAGCTGCTTCAGTCCACCTTGTGAAGTAATATGTAGCTTTCAAGATCCACTTATGACTAGTGTTGGATGGTAGACTTATCATGCCAATGAAGTCCAAACTCCATTGGACAAAAGGCTGATCTATTTGAATGGGATGAAGAGGGAGAGTGTCCAGTCTTTATTTTTCTTGTGAAAAGAGCACACTCCTTGCAACTTCCTCCCCACTTATGAGCATCTATGAAAATGTTGGGCCAATAATAACCAGCCCGTGTGATCTGAATAGCCGTAGCCCTTGGTGAAAATTGACCCCTTGAAAGGCCACTATGGAATTATTTGAGCACCCTGCTAGTCTAATTTTGCTTGATACATCTCAATAGAACTCTATTGATGTCTTTCCTAAACAAGACAACATTAACAAGAACATATGGAATGGACTACAATCTAAAATGTCTTCTTTTAGATTAATTCAAGCCATTTGGATACTTGCCTGTTTGTAGAAAAAAAATCATGTCATACCAAACATTTGGAGCATCAAGCTCAAATGTTTGCACCTCTTCAAGAGTGTATACTATATTATTTATAGCTTCTATATTAATTTCCAATTATACATATAGTCCTTTACCGTCACTAGCTTGGTGATTTTGATATCCAAGTCATATTCCATGAATTTGGTGATGTAACCAGCTCTTTTCTCACTCACATCTCTATCCAGCAAGAACCCCTTCACACTTGGGTGGTTAACCATCAGCTGCACTATGTTATTGGAAAGTATATGTCTAATTTTTTGAGGGATTTCACAATAGTAGCAACATGTTTCTCAACAAAGCTATACTTGAGCTCATAGTCCTTGAGGGGTTGACTAAAAAAATCTATCGGCTACTCCATTTGGTCACCATTTTGTCGCGTCAAGATAGCTGAGACACTTCCCTCACATCCAAAAGAATAAAGAATTAATTCTTTATTATAGTTAGGGTTGGCTAGGGTCAGAGCCTGAGAAATGGTTCACTTGATCACCTCAAAGCTATCATTATCTTCCTTAGACCACCTGAAAGTAGCATTCTTTTTTAGCATGGAGGTAAGAGGCTTTGTTATAGAAGTGAAATTCAGTATGAATCTCCATACAAAGTTAAGCTTTGCCAAAAATCTTTGTAGACATCTCTTATGTCTTAGAATAGAAAGAGAAGAAATGTCACTCACCCTTTCTAGATCAATAGAAAACCCTTCTTTTGAAACTATGTGCTCCAACAATTTTCCCTTAGTGACAACAAACATGCATTTTTTGGATTCAATGATATGCCAAATTCTTTGCACCTATAAAATACTTTCTTTAGATGGCCCATGTGCTCATGTGCATGCTTGGAGTAAATAGTTAATTCATCCAAATAACTGGAATGATGTCATTTATTAGGCCTTTGAAGGCCAAATCCATTGTCTTTCGAAAAGGTCACACTAGCATTGGTTAATCCAAATGACATCTTCTTGTAAGCCATAGTGCCCCACTTGGTAGTAAAGATTGTTTTGAACTGATCTGACCCTTGGACAAGAACTTGGTTATATCCCAAAGAGCCTTTTAAAAGGGAAAACCTTTCAACCCCAACTATTGTTTGGAGGATTTGGTCCATAGATGGAAGTGGGTAATGATCTTTAAGAGACACTTTGGTGAGATCCCTAAAGTCCACACAAAGCCTAATCTACCCATTCTTCTTCCTCAGGAATTGGATTAGCTACCCAAGATGAATGCTTAATTGGAAAAATTATGTTAACCTCTAAGAATTTGGATAACTCTTTCTTCATTAATGGTTCTATTTTAGGATTGACTGGCCTTTGTTTTTGTCTAATAGGCTTTGCATTTGGATCCAACTCAATGGTATGTTGGGCTAGGCCAGGGTCAAAACCTCTAATATCCATGGAAAAATTTCATCATACTCTTTATAATGATCAATGAAGGTTTATTTTTTAGATTTATTACATATCTTCCCAAGTTTCAGTACCTTGTCCTCTACAATTGCTACCTCCTGATAGTCTTCCTTCTTGATAGTAATATTTGGTTTATCCTCTCTATGCTGATCATCGGAGCTAAAAATGCTTTCTAAGGTGATTAACACTTTAGGCAGATTATTGGTCCTCACCTAAACGATTTGATCACCATATTGCCCTTGCAACGTGGAATGGTTTTTAGTAGAAAACTATGCTTCCTCTTGTAGAAAATTAGCAATTTATTGGTCATTTTTGAATACTTGCCAATTGATTACATTATCAGGGACCGCTAGTCTCACTACAAGTTAGATAACCTGGTCTGAGTCTTGCGTGACATTCTTAGGGATGTCAAATTGGGTTCCCACAGTTGCAAGCATGTTAGCAACTCTATTATTTTCCCTAGGGATTACGTAGATATTGAAGGCATCAAAATCTTTGATCAGAACCCATACTCTATTCTTATATACCTTTAACAAGTCATTTTTTGATGTGCTTCGAGCTCTAACTTGATGAGCAATAGCTTGTTGTCACCAAGTACTTGCAACGCTTTGATTCCTCTTCCTTGCGCAATAGAAATACCTTGAATCAATGCTTCATACTTAGCTATGCTATTAGTGCAACTAAATTGAAGCTTGAAAGTGAAGAAATACTTTCCTTATGAGGAGAAATCATCATCACAATAGCACCCACACCATTCAAACTACTTGAGTCATTAAAGTACTATTGTCACAAAGGATTGCGCCCTGAATGCTAAGCCTCTACAAGCTTGGCAATCCCATGTAACATGGGAACATTTTGAGACTGTGGGTTTGTCTCTTTTGAGAATGAACATCTAAAAGAGCCAGCTGCCTTTAAATGCCCTTTAGATCTATAAATTGATGGAGGAAAAAGATAGAAGAAAACTTGAATAAACTAAAAACTAAACTGAAAACCTATCTAAAGGGGTAATGTACCAAATATTTTAACTTTAATCTACTAAATAACTCACAAACATTCTCCAATACACCTGTTCTTACAATCCAAACTGATTAGATTCATCACATAAGTAATTCACATGTAAAGGCATGAGAAATCTTGCACAAGCTGTGACATGTAATAAACTGAGATTTCTATACTTACATCTAATAAATGAGATACATATTTTAGAGGTTTTGAAGAAAAACATTGAAAATTCCTATCAAATCACTCACAAAATAACAAGACACCTAAAATCGGATGGAAGAACCCTTGATTGTATTAGAAAATGGAAGGAATCTCTGCAAAACAATAATAAAATGCTAGAAAAATGAATTGCTGCTACTAAAAACTATAAAAAAATGGCCGAGTTACAAGATGATCTCCTCTCTGCAATATGCAAAGGCAAAAAAAGCAAGAACTAAGGAAAAAAGCATAAGCTTTTCCATTTAATACAAAATTGTCACCAAAAAGTGAATGGACAGTCAACTCCAACTCAACTGGACTCCAAAATCTACATGAGTGAGTCCCAAAAAGCAACTCCAAGTTGCTAGGTGAGCACAAGTGAAAAGCCTAAAATTTAGGCCCCAAAACTCCTCCAAAATGAGCAAAAATAGCTCAAAACTCCAAGTCTCAAAGATCTTGACCAAGAAACTACCAAAAATAGTCATGTTTGACCCTAAGTAAAAAATCAAACTCCAAATATCTCTCCCTGTATGACCCTGCACTTTAGTTCGACTCCTCTCCTATTTTTGTGTACCTTGAAAGACTTCTGATCAAGTCTAGAATGGTATTTTTGTGAAAAATATCGAAAATATATTTTAATTTTTTTTTTCAATATTTGCTACATCTTAGTAAATTGCATTTTTAGATGCCTTCAGAGTGGAATTAGGGCAAACCCACTTAACACTAAGCAACCTATAACTCAAAATAGATAAGTGGTTTATCTTTCTAATGAGTCAAAAAACATTAAATTTTGATAAAGTAGTGAGGAGTTATGACCTTGCCAAAAAATTACATATTTTTTTAGATGAACCCTTGCCATAGCTCTTTTTGAATTCCAAGGGTAATGTGACCCTTCATATTATATATAAGCCTTTATATTTCGAATGAAAATGGCATAGATGAATGTTCTTCAAGTACTTATGTCCGCATAGTGAGCAAACATGTTAGTTAAAATTTAGAGGTTGAAGCCTCTCTCTTGACTGTTTTGATCTGATATTCTCTTCCTTCCTGCTTCATTTGAAGTCACTTGCTTCTTAAAAGCATTAGAAAACAACTCTTATAGCCCAACCTAATTGGGATGCCAAGCACAATTTAGTAACATTTTTGGTGACCTCTACGCCAGTCTTGCTTGCTAAAACTCTCGTGGCTAGCTGCCTATTATGTCCATTGGGCAATAGAGTCTTCCATTAGCCTTTGCAACTCATAAAACTCCTTAAAAACTCAACTGCTAGAAAATCAACAGTAATGGAAACAAAATGAAAACAAAACAATGTTGGCTCCAAATAGGACCAGTCAGCTATGCATCAACAGTTCTTAGAAAAAAAGAAACTGAAATGAAACACTTGTGCAACCAACACTTATTAAACTGAAAGCTTATTCTACTATGATACAATTGCAACCCTTTGCTTCTCAAAAGTAGTGTTTGAGGTGAATCCTATTAACTCATCCCACTCGAGAACAATGTCTCCTTCCTTGAAAAGTTTGAATGTTGCCCTCCTGTCAAATGTTCTCTTCATCTACATCTGATACATCTCCAATTGCTGAGATGTTTGTTTTCTTGTCTCTTCTAGTTCCAGTAACTCAAATAGCCTTACCTCCATAGGACTAGCTTCCATAAACTCAAGTTCTTTCATAAGACTTAGGGTTGGTAGCTTAGTTGAGATAGGTAGTTTAGCCTCTTCGGCGTAAACCAAAACAAAAGGAGATTGACTAGTTGACCTCTTAGGAGTCACTCTATCAACCCATAAGGCTGATTTCAACTTTGAATGTCAGGTTCTCTGGTTATCTTCTATTGTCTGTTTGATGATCCTGATGAAATTTTTATTAGTGGATCATTCAACCTACCCATTTCCCAGAGAATATTAATTTGATGAAGTGCTTAGGTAAATGCCATGTTTGATGTTCCAGTTAGTAATTTTTAGGCCTACAAAAGCCAATGCATTATTTGAAATAATTGCATCTAGTACACCAAACCTAGCCACTAAGTCTTCATAAAAGTTCAAAACAACACTTTTATTAGCTTCTTTCAAAGCAATTGCCTTTGTCCACTAAGTAAAATAATCTATGGCTATTAATATCCACTTGTGACCAGTACTGGAAGGTGGATTAATTGCCCCAATGAAGCACAGGCCCCATTTTGTGAAGGGCTAATCAACTGAAATAGGTTGGAGTGGCATGGCTGCCAACCTTTCTTTACCCGCAAATACTACACTTTTAACACACTTTCTAACCCAGGGATGCACATCTTTGAAAAGAGATGGCTAGTAATATCCAACCTTCATAATTTTTAAGGCTATTGTTCAGGCAACAAAGTGACCACCAGTTGGCCCATTATGAAACTCATGTAATACTTTATCAATTTGATCAGTTTCAACACATCTCAAGAACACTCTAGATTGTAGTCTTTTCTGAACAATATATCTTCAACCATGACAAAAGGAATAGCTTGTAGCCTGTAATGTCTTCATTTTGTTGCACTTAGCCCTGCTGGCCATTCTCTAGTCTACAAATAGTGTATCATATCTCTTGTCTAGCTAGTACTGTTGGCTGGAACAACATGTACAACAGTATTATTAGCCATTAAAACCACTTCTTTCAGTAGTTTAACTTCATTTTCTGTTGTTTCAGCTAGCTACTCACATAGTCCTTTACCCTGAATCAGCTTGGTAACTTTGATGTTGACATTGTACTCCATCACTCTAGTTATCCAACTAGCTCTTTTATCTACCAAATCTTTTCCCAACAAAAATTCTTTCACACTTGGATGGGAACCATAAGCTGAATCTTGTTATTTCATAACATGTGC
Organism: Cunninghamia lanceolata; assembly: GCA_027924645.1. Taxonomy (NCBI): domain Eukaryota; kingdom Viridiplantae; phylum Streptophyta; class Pinopsida; order Cupressales; family Cupressaceae; genus Cunninghamia; species Cunninghamia lanceolata. The sequence continues at coordinate 3,224,932 of BSBN01000649.1, read as the reverse complement.
CTAAATATTTTGAGGCTTCTTATGACAGCAAGTACATGCTTTTCAACAAATGTGTACCTTTTCTCTTAGCCTTCTAATTCCTAGCTGAAGAAGGCTATTGGTTTCTCCTAGCCTTCTATGTTCTACTGGGTCAGCATAGCAGAGCTAGTGTCAATTCCTCCATAGGCATATAGAATAAAATCTTTTGAAAAGTTAGGATTGATCAATGTAGGACCTTCTACTATAGCTACTTTGATGTCCTCAATGTTGGAGTACTTGGTAACACTGAGAGGGGGGGGTGAATCAATTTTACAGAGAACAAGACAAATTCTAACACTTTCATTGTAGGTTTAAACAACATATATAAATGTTGGCTCAAATGCTTATTAATGCATGCAATAGAGCATTAAAAAGACAAGTAAACAAGTACTATGAGCATATGAAACAAATAACAAATAACATCATAAGGCAGATGGTAAATCAAACAGATAACAAATGACAACATAACACAAAAATTTTCAAAAGTGGAAACCCTCTGCGGTAGAAAACCACTCAGTAAAAGTGCCTCACTATCTTATTTTATAATCTTACCTCACTAGCTACAATCACTACCTCACTGGCTTATTTAATAATCTTGCCTCACTAGCTACAATCACTGCCTCACTGGCTTATTATCATTTTTGCCTCATTGGCTTATCCCAATCAATACAACAAATGAAGTAAATCAATTACAGAGGGACACTCTATTTCACTAAAGTCTAATCCTTGATGATCTCATTAATTGAGATTCAAGTGTCGATACAACTCAGATCTAACATCAATGATAATGCAATCAATCCATATATTCTCAACAATACATTAGGTCTCTTCAAGACATTATATATAGTTTGTCTAAAGTCTTTCTTTCTCTTCTACAAACAGTTTGAAAGCATAACTGTAGAAATGAAATTGTCTTAGGTAGTTTTCAACTAACAAGGTGGTTATAACAGGCATATGGTCGAATAGACCCATAAGAGATAAATAAAACCTTTGAACTACATCCTCAACCATGGTAAGAAACTGCAAAGCATGTAGTTCAAGATTGTGTATAGAGTTAAAGAAAGCTTTATCAAACATCTTTAAAAAGTGTTCTTGATAACCATGCAAGAAACCCTAATGAAGGGTAAAACAACTGTTCAAAGATTTAAGCAAGCAACCATAGTTTCAACCACAAATTACCCCATGGGTTTGCTCATCACAGTTATAACTTTATACAATAGTATTGAATCATATACCAACAAAAGAAAATTTGTATGCCTTTGTTGTTTCATAACTATCAACAAATCCTAACTGGCTATTCACAAAGAAATGTAAACCCTCAAGAGGTCCTTATGACAGTTATAGCAGAGTATTAAAAACCCATAAGATACCTTGCCATACCATTAATATTTTTGCCTTTAACATATGTGAAACCTTTAACAAGAAAAGAATGTTTTGTTTTGTAACCCTAACATTCATTGTTATGGGTATGATAAAAAAAACAATTTCCTACCGAAAGAATCAAAACAAAACTAAATGCTTCTCTTTTTAACAGCTGTAATATTGTGAGAGAAAGATATCACCTGGTAAGTCCACTAAAGTCAAAGAATCAACTGAAACAACAAATTGGCTTTGTCACATCATTTAGATCCAAAGGAAGATACCATCTTCTATGCCATAAGATTTCATCATGATGTTGAAATTTCAAACCCTAGGTTAAGAAGCTTCATATTCGAAGCTATAGACTTTACATTATGAGAACCAAACTTCCTTTTTGCCCAATGCATAAATATATGACTTAAATATTTGGTGAGCCCTAAAAAGAACCAGTCAATCATCGACCAAAAACACATCCTTTTAACCTATTCTCACTGTCAACAACCTGCCCAATAGGTGAAGTAACTTAACATGCCCAATAACATCATACTTTGTTGAGTGTGAAAAGAATTAATCACTAGGAAATACAAGTTATTGATATTTAATGAAACCCCTGTTCAAAACCATAGAAAATAATAATGTCACATGAAGATCATACAACCATCTCAATGGTAACATTAAGACATTCTCATGTATTTTATTTATAAAATAACCTTAATCAAAATATGATACCTCATTAGTGACTATAAGTGACTCAAAAGATAAAATAATTTAGGACCTTGGTTTACCCATGCACTGCTCATGCCACAATATCAGATGAAACAAGAAATGAAAAACAAAACTGTCACTGGTAGAAATCCATTGTAATGCCAATCATAGAGCCACTAATTTTGTATGCCAAGGTCACCAAAGAGCCTCTAAAGAGATGCCCATATACCTTGCGAATAGTAAACATCATAATGCTCAAAACCCTTTGCCCATGCTTTGAGTTGGTTACCATATCACTCATGTATAAGTGTTGTTACAAGGAAGATCATGTGAAAATGTTGTTCACCAAATATCAAGCCAAAGATGTCATAGATCTTTCATTAATTGGATATCAAACGCAAGCAATGTCAAGAAGATCAAGAAGTGACTTCATGTGACTGAACCAATGCAACTCGGAGTATGATCTCAACACATCAAAGCAACTCTGCCAACCAATATAACTACAAAGAATGACATCCAAATGATGCTAAAAACATCATGCACCTTGTGAATATGGAACAACCCCATAACATCATATCACATGTCAATTGTTTCAAGCATAACATGATAACACAATATGACATGCCAAGTATAGCATGGACACAATGACCATGAAAGTATCAACTGATCCAACTATCATATCATTAGGAGATCACGAGAGCATATCAACTGTCAAATATCAATAGTTATATACCAAGAGATCATATGAACCTTATGAAGCATATGTCACCAAGCATTGTCACTAAGCATATGTCAAATATCAAAATGAAACAACAAGAATCAGAGCATCAAAGATCAAAGCATAGTATAGCATGTGATTGTAACATGATATGAATGCCAATTATTATAATATCATCATGAGATCATAAAATCTGCCAACTGCTTGTAGACCATAGTAAGTGCCACAACACAACATGTTTGATGTCTCTTCAAGACATACCATATCCATATCCACATAAGAGAGGTTGTGTGTTTGACATCAAGGACAACAACTGATAGGGCAGCAAACTCCCCCTTTGTCCACGATGGCAAAACACAACTCTCTCTCCCCCTTTTTGACATCAAAGACAAAGGGAGGAAGAAAGTGTGCCAATGCCTCCAGGAGATAACATAAATCAGAGATCAACAAATGCCTAAAATGAGAAACAAAATCAACATACCAAGACTATCCCATGAAGGAGAAACATCCAGAGCATCCTAAAACATAATTGTACTATTAGCACTATGATAAGCAAAAAAGAAGCATATATCAAAGAAGGACAACAACTGAATATGCTGATAGAATAACACTGTCACCATTAACCCATCACTATATCAAAGATCAAGGAGCAAGCACCACAAGAACATCTAAATATATAGATAGACTAAACACCAAAGTAAACATGGATAATAGCACCACAAAAATTTATGGTGAAGATTTCATACTTTGTTCCAAGACCATAATGGAAAGCAAGACACATCAATCATATGACAAAGAAACCACAACTCTCCCTGTAAAAGAACTTCCAAACAAGAAATGAGCATGACATAGTCAATAAATTGATCAAGATCCAGTCTCAATTCTCTATTGCTTACACTGTTGGAACATAGACTACACAATTCAGTATACTGAAACCAACTTCCATGTTGCCATGAAATTGTATCAGTACTGTCAAAACACTGAGCCACTATCAGATCAAAATACATATACTATAACAATTGATAAGCACACCTATGAATATCATAGCCATGACAAGTACTCTTACCAGGAAATCCTAAAGTTGATTAGACCTATTGGACAAGGGTCTAGCTCTGATACCACTTGTTGGAGTAATTGGTAACACTAAGAGGGGGGGTGAATCAGTGTTACAGAGAACAAGACAAATTTTCACACTTTCATTGTAGGTTTAAACAACAGACATAAATGCTAGCTCAAATGCTTATTAATGCATGTAACAGAGCATTAAAAAGACAAGTAAACAAGTACTATGAGCATATGAAACAAATAACAAATAACATCATAAGGCAGATGGTAAATGAAACAAATAACAAATAACAACATAAAACAGAAATTTTTAGGAGTGGAAACCCTTTGGTGTAGAAAACCACTCAGTAAAAGTGCCTCACTAGCTTATTTTATAATCTTGCCTCACTGACTACAATCATTGCCTCACTGGCCTATTTAATAATCATACCTCACTAGCTACAATCACCGCCTCACTGGCTTATTATCATTTTTGCCTCACCGGATTATCCCAACCAATACAACAAATGAAGTAAATCAATTACAGAGGGACACTTTATTTCACTAAAGTCCAATCCTTGATGATCTCATTAATTGAGATTCAAGTGTCGATACAACTCGGATCTAACATCAATGATAATGCAATCAATCCATATATTCTCAACAATACATCAAGTCTCTTTGACACATTATATACAGTCTATATAAAGTCTTTCTTTCTCTTCTACAAAAAGTTTGAAAGTATAACTGTAGTAATGAAACTGTCTCAGGTAGTTTTCAACTGACAAGGTGGTTATAACAGGCATATGGTCGAATAGACCCATAAGAGATAAATGAAACCTTTGAACTGCATCCTCAACCATGGTAAGAAACTACAAAGCATGTAGTTCAAGAATGTGTATAGAGTTAAAGAAAGCTTTGTCAAACATCTTTAAAAACTATCCTTGATAACCATGCAAGAAACCCTAATGAAGGGTAAAACAACTGTTCAAAGATTCGAGCAAGCAACCCTAGTTTCAACCACAGATTACCCCATGGGTTTGCTCATCATAGTTATAACTGAATCTAGTAGTATTGAATCATATACCCACAAAAGAAAATTTGTACTCCTTTGTTGTTTCATAACTGTCAACAAATCTTAACTGGCTATTCACAAAGAAATGTAAACCCTCGAGAGGTCCTTATGACAGTTATAGCAGAGTATTAAAAACCCATAAGATACCTTGCCATACCATTAATATTTATGCCTTTAACATATGTGAAACCCTTAACAAGAAAATAATGTTTTGTTTTGTAACCCTAACATTCATTGTTATGTGTATGATAAAAAAATAATTTCTTGCCGAAAAGAATCAAAACAAAACTAAATGCTTCTCTTTTTAATAGCTGTAATATTATGAGAGAAAGATATCACCTAGTAAGTCCACTAAAGTCAAAGAATCAACTAAAACAATGAACTAGCTTTGTCACATCATTCAGATCCATAGGAAGATACCATCTGTTATGCCATAAGATTTCATGATGACATTTAACTTTCAGACCCTAGGTTAAGAAGCTTCATATTCAAAGCTACAGACTTTGCATTATGAGAAACAAACTTCCTTTTTTCCCAATGCATAAACATATGACCTAAATATTCGGTGAGCCCTAAAAGGAACTAGTCAATTGTCGACCAAAAACACATCCTTTTTACCTGTTCTCACTGCCGACAACCTACCTAACAGGTGAAGTAACTTAACATGCCTGATAACATCATACTTTGTTGAGTGTGAAAAGAATTAATCACTAGGAAATGTAAGTTATTGATATTTAGTGAAACCCCCTTTCAAAACCATAGAAAATAATAATGTCACACAAAGATCATACAACCATCTCAAATGGTAACCTTAAGACATTCTCATGTATTTTATTTATAAAATAATCTTAATCAAAAAATGATACCTCATTAGTGATTATAAGTGACTCAAAAGATTAAATCTTTAGGACCTTCGTTTATCCGTGCACTGCTCATGCCAGAATATCAGATGAAACAAGAAATGAAAAACAAAACTATCACTAGTAGAAATCCATTATAATGCCAATCATAGAACCACTAATTTTGTATACCAAGGCCACCAAAGAGCCTCTAAAGAGATGCCCATATAGCTTGTGAATAGTAAACATCATATTGCTCAAAACCCTTTGGCAATGCTTTGAGTTAGTTACCATATCACTCATGTATAAGTGATGTCACAAGGAAGATCATGTGAAAATGTTGTTCACCAAATATCAAGCCAAAGATGTCATAGGTCTTTCATTAATTTGACATCAAACCCAAGCAATGTCAAGAAGATCAAGAATTGACTTCAGGTGGCTGAACCAATGTAACTCAGAGTAGGATCTCAACACATCAAAGCAACTCTACCAACAAATATAACTGCAAAGAATGACATCCAAATGATGCTAAAAACATCATGCACTATGTGAATATGCAACAACCCCATAACATCATATCACATGTCAATTGTTTCAAGCATAACATGATAACACAATATGACATGCCAAGTATAGCATGGACACAATGACCATGAAAGTATCAACTGATCCAACTGTCATATCATTAGGGGATCACGAGAGCATATCAACTGTCAAATATCAATAGTTATATACCAAGAGATCATATGAACCTTATGAAGCATATGTCACCAAGCATTGTCACTAAGCATATGTCAAATATCAAAATGAAACAACAAGAATCAGAGCATCAAAGATCAAAGCATAGTATAGCATTTGAATGTAACATGATATGAATGCTAATTATTATAATATCACCATGAGATCATAAACTATACCAACTATATGCCAACTACCTATAGAGAATAGTAAGTGCCAGAACACAACATGTTTGATGTCTCTTCAAGATGTACCATATCCATATCCACATAAGAGAGGTTGTGTGTTTGACATCAAGGACAACAATTGATAGGGCAACACTCAAAGCTATCTTTTCCTTCTTTAGTCCAGGTGAAACCAATATTCTTCTTCAGCATGGCTGTTAGAAGCTTCAATAAACTTGCAATATTCAGTATAAACCTTCTAATGATATTAATTCTCCCAAGGAAACTTTGCAGCCCCTTTTTTATGGGCTGGTAGAGGTAAGGCTGAAATAACACTTACTCTTTTAGGGTCAATTGTTATCCCATGCTTGGAAACAATGTGACCTAGCAACTTACCCTCGTGAATAGAAAAAATACACTTTTTTGGATTAAGTGAGACTCCATATTCCCTACATCTTTCAAAGACTTGTTTGAGATAAGAAAATTGATGTTTGGCGTTCGTAGAGAAAATGGTGATGTCATCTAGATATACCAAGACAAACTTATTCATTATGCCCTGAAAAGCCATATCCATAGCTCTCTTAAAGGTTGCTCCAGCATTCGACAACTTGAATGGTATATTTTGATAGGCCATAGTACCCCATTTAGTTGTGAATGTTGTCTTGTACTAGTCTTCCTTCTTAACCAAAATATCGTTATACCCTGAAAAGACATCTAGTAAAGAAAACCTTTCAGCACCTAAAACTACTTGCAAAATCTGCTCTATTGAGGGCAATAGGTAGTGATCTTTCAATGATGTTCCATTCAGGTCCCTAAAATCAACACACAACCTAATCTCACCATTTTTCTTCCTGACAGGAACCAGATTAGACACCCATGATGTGTGTTTGATTGGGAAAATAATGTTGCTTTGAATTAGTTTATTTAATTTTGTTTTCATCATCACTTCCAGCTTGGGGTTAAGAGGCCTTTGCTTCTTCCTCACTGGTTTTGCCCCTGGTTCTAGCTCTATTGTGTGTTGAGCTAGCTCGGGGTTAAAACCTTTGAGGTCTTTGTATTCCCATGCAAAAATATCATCAAATTCTTAGCACAATAACACAAAAGCATGCTTATCTTTAGTTGTACATAGCTTTCCCAATTTGAGAATTTTGGACTTGAAAATATCCACTGATTCATAGTTTTCCTCTTTGACAAGTATGAACTGGCTTTTTCTTTTCTAAGCTGATCATCTGAATTGAAAATTGATTCCAAGGTCACCAAACCTTTTGGCAGCTTATTTATCTTTAATTGAACAATCTAGTCTTTAAATTACTACTGTAATTTTTGTTGATTATCAGCTAAAAACTCAGCCTCCTTAATGAGAAAATTTGCTATTTGATCATCACTTTCAAAAACCTGTCAATGTATATTATTATCAAGCATTGATGGCCTCACAACCACTTTCACATACTATGCTACTCAGTGTTTCTAATTTCTTTGGGTAGATCAAATTTAGCCCCCATGCTACAAGCTTATCAGCTTGTTTGTTTTGATTTCTAGGCATAGACAATAGATTAAAAGCATCAAAATCTTTAATCAAATTCCATACTCTATGTTTGTATGACTTAAGCAAGTCATTTTTGGCAACATTCAAGTTCCTTACCTGATTTGCAACAAGTTTGCTATCATCATACACCTTCAAACACTTAATATTCTTCCTTCTGGCCCATTCTAAGCCCTGAATGAGTGCCTCATATTCTGCTGTGTTATTTAAACACTTGAATGCAAATCTGAAAGCTGCATAATATTTTTCATTTTCCAGTAAAATAAGCATGGTTCAACCTCACACACCTACTTTGCTCCATGCACCATCAAAATTCAGTTGCCACAACTCATTTTCTGGTTGCTCTTTTTGTTGTTGCTACTAATTTTCAGCTTTCACAATGTTAGGAATAGGCTGATTCTGTTCATGGATCATATAGATACCTAAACCAACTTCTTCCATTTGCTTGTAAGGGTCATCTTCATATTTTTTGATGCCGATTCATCTAGAAATAGGTCTATTATGCTCTCAATTGGGGTGTTACTCTCAAGAATAGTAGGTTTTTCCTTCTCATGATAGGTCAAATTAGCATTAACAACACTAGGGGTACAAGGCTCAATGTGATCTTTGGCAAAAGGTTCAAATTTTATAGTCACTCACGTACCATACCTAGTCCTAAAACATGACCAATCACCTAACACATAACCTCCTAACTTTGCTATAAACTCCCTGGAGAGGCATAAGACAAAGTATGGGGGTAGGTCCACAACATATATGTCTTGCGGGATTCAAAAGTTTAGGCAAGAATGCAAGGTGAGACTTAGATTCTTTACACTCCAAGGGTATTGATGGATGAACCATCTAGCTATGTTACAGGTTTAGACATTGGTTCATATGCCAATCATAACTTGTTCACTATCTATTTTGGCATTATTGACATTCTAGCACCTGAATCAATCATATAGTTATGCACAAGATTTTTACCATTGATTAATGAAACATAAAATGGTGCTAGTTTGACATCTTTGGCTTTCTTTTCATTCTGAACTGGTGGGTCATTTGCAAGCACTACCCTAGGCTGGTCTCTTGATTGGTCTTGAGTGGTCTCATTATTCATAGAGGTATTAGATAAGGCCTTTTGTAATAAATCTTTTGGCCTAGGAAAGATAATGAGTCCCACAAAGACATGTTTACATTTGCCTTTTTCATATAATCAATAATATTAAAAGAACATGAACCAACCTTTGGCTATCCCCTTAAAGAAGCAAGATCAACTTGCTAATGTACTTGTTGTGGCTGCCCTGTGTGCTAGTTTTGACTTGGAATAGGCTACCCTCTTGGTAAAACATGAATATTTGACTGTTGTGACAGACCAGCAGCACCTAGTTGGTTTGATTGGGCCTAATTTTGGCTTCTTCTAGCTTTCTGTCTAATATCTACAGTTCTCTTTTTGGCTCTCGTGTTGGTTGCTATGGACTAGGTAGATTGGTTTTGCCCTTGCATATGATTAACCCTGCAAAACTCTTCGCCCTTCCAATTCATGAATGCTACATCAGATTGCCCATGTTTAGGATAAAAAACTTGTTGCTCTGAAACTTCTCATATAGTACATTGCTGAACAACAACATTATTTTCTACCATTAAGGGCTGATGAATCATGCTATTTGAGTAGGTTGATTGGTTGTGGTAGATTACAAGGGTAACACCAATCGTATTCTTGTGCCATATTGTTTTGCACTAGTATTAACTCTCTTGATGAGATAGCAACCTGCTGGTTGTAAGGTTGATAAGACCTTGTATTGAAGTTCCTTCTTTGGCCTTACTTTTCAGGTTGATAAAAAGGCATGTTCTACTAGTTACTTTGCTGGTTATTCTAGTTATTTTGTTGCTGACTCTGGTAATTTTGCTTCTTATTTTAGTATGGGGGCTGATAAGGCCTATAAATTTGATTCTACTTCTTCTCTATACTCACTAATTTATTGCTAACAATTTTTAACATCCCTGCTTGTTCTTGGAACTTCACTTTAAGCTCTTACAGCTCCTGAGATGGGGTTGGGACAGTATTAGTTTGGGCTAAAACTTGATAATTAAGGGCTGATAGAGTAGGTACAACAACAAGTGGTGGGATTTGTAATGGGATTGATGGCTATATTTATGGAAAAATAGGCATTGATAGCTTTGGGGCTATTTTACCAGCCTGAATCGGGTTGTTTTTAGCTCTTATGGCAATTGCATAAGCACACAGCAGTGTTGTACCACCAATTGACTGTACCATTACTACTATATCACTATTTAGAACCCTAAGAAAATATAAAAAATGCGCGTTCCTGAGTAGGCCTTACCACTGCTAGAATTTTGTCCTAAGTCTGCTAAAAATAGAAGTTGAAATCAACCATATGCTCTTGTGGAGCTCTCTTTATTGTGCTGAGTTGTTCAACTAATGATAGATTGTAGGATTTATGTTTGAACTATTTGTTCAATGCATCCCCAAATAGGTCCCATGATGTAATAGAACCTATAGCCAATCCCCTGAACCATTGAAGGGATTTACCCTTTAGAGATGTAGCTAGCAATCTCATTGCTACATTCTCTTGTGTTATGTGATGGACTAAACATAATGTAGCCACATCTTTTATATGCTCAATTGGAGTAGTCTAGTCTTCACCTGTAAAAAGTGGTAAGCCTCTCAAGGCTACCATTGGAATGTCATTATGTGCTGCAAGCAACAATGGGCTGCCAATATTAAATTGCAAAAAAGGATATCTTCTCACCATTGGTGGAGCTTGAGGCATCTGTGGTGTTTGAGGAGTTTGGGGACTCTATGAAGTCTATATTTTCAATTTTATCACCAAATTCCTCTGATCAAACTCTGTAGTCCTGAGACTTGGAGGATTAGATTGAGTTCTCCCTACTAAACTAGGTGTTCTTACTATTGTTTTGCCTCTTCTCCTTGGAGGTGATAGTTGTAGATACTCAAATGGAGTTGAATTTCCTCTCATTAAGACTTTTCTCACTTGATAAATTCACTAGATCTATAAAAAAATAGAATTTTGAGTCGCCAAGTACGCTATTTTTGTTGATAACTGAGAGGGGGGGGTGAATCAGTTATCCTAATTATTTCCCTTATTGAACTTTCTTATTAATTGATACAGCATTGAATCAAACACAAAAACATTACCATGAAATAAGAAACACATAACACAGTATTTTTGACATGGAAACCCTGTTAAGGGAGAAAACCACGGGGTGATTAACCCAAAATTATTCTCTGTTAGAAGAATAGGAAATTACAAAATGGCACTTGCCAATTAGGGCTCACTGCCCGAGCACACTGCTCACAAGAGGCCCACTGCCTACAAGAAGACACACTGTCTACAAAGTGATAAGAATCACAGTCTTGAACTGATTGGAAGCATCTGCATATGCTAGAGTTCAGTTCCGGTTAGGCTCAGTACACTGATCTGCTGCACTTCATCTTTCCTCTGTTCTTTATTCTGCTATCCTTTCACATATCAGATCTTTCTTGCTACTTCTGCTCTGTTCTGTACTTATTCGCATATATCTTCACACCATCACACACTTCACAACTAAATCCATCCTCTATATATATCCGCACAAGTAATTTCATCACCTTTCTAGTCGGCATCCGGAACAGTCTAGTTTCTTACAAACTCTTGTTCTGTCGGCTGAATCCTTCCTCACCAAGCAATGCGGATCAAGCATATACTTGTAGATATCATTAATCATGTCGGCCAAACATGATTCATGCCTTCACAACGTTTATCATCAATAGTAACACATCCGGAAAGTAGTCTGATACTCTGTCAGTCAGTTCTTCCTCTGTTTTCACTGTCTCTCAGGAATCCGGTACTTAACTATTCATATCTTTTTCCTTGTCCATCACCAGAGGCTAAATCCTTGGAATATACCACTCAAGGTAGTCCTCTTGACTTCCCCAAATCCGTACTGCACCAAGACACTTCCTCTGAGAGATCCGGACCAATCTGTCAGACCTTGCCACATGCTCTGTTCTTGTTCACCGGACCACAACATTCTTTATTCTGACTTCCGGTAGAGACACATCATGACTTGCGGATATGTGGGATGACCTTTGTTGCCATCAATGACAACAACCATGAATCCATATAGTGTCTCTTGCCAACAATCTCCCCCTTTGGCATTGATGGCAACACTTAGTGAAAAATGACTAAGTGTTTACACTATGCTCCCCCTTTGCTGATGCTCTGTCTTTATATACAATTTCCGGAACTCCCCCTTAATTGGATTCCTCATTTTTCACTGCTCCTCACTCCCCCTTTGACATCAATGGCAAAGGGTAGGGTCCGCACATCAAAATTTTCAAAAATTTTCTATACATAGCCGCATATTTACATACTCACATATACTGAAGAATGTCTGCAAAGGATGTCTGCAATTGGATCATTTCTGTAGCCCAACTTTGCTTCATTCTATCCAAAATTGAAATGTGACCACTCAACAAAAATGCAAAAGCTTCTGCCCTCTTGAGATCTGTCGGATCATTTGTTTGGGCGGTGGTCTGAGCATCACTGATGGCCTCATGCATAGTTTCCAACTTAGGGATTATAATCCGTCTAAGTTCTCCCATCCGGTTAGTGATGTTCTTCCTTTCCTTCTCAAGATTCTTTATTTCATTCAAGACTGCAATAGTCTGACATTCTTGATTTATTATGGAGGAAGAGAGAGGATCAAAACTTTGAGATAAGCTTTGTAGCTTGTCCTGTTCCTCTTTTATTTTCTTATCAATTGCTGCTGTTGCCTTTGACCAGGATATACAAAATTTGTAGATGTCACCGCCATCCTTAAGAGCATTCTCTAAGCTCTTTATTCCAATGCTCACAATCTTCCTATCTTTAGAGATTAATTCTAATACTTCTGAAAATCTTTTATCCAAAAATTCCTTCTGGACCTTTTCTTCAGCTGATTTTTCTAGAGAATCAAAATGTGTATCAACACTGCTGACTAAGGTTTTTAGATTACTGGAAGAGGAGGCTGTCGGATCTATCTAGATTGATGGCATAATCTTTACAAGTACTCCGGAAGCAGCCTCTATCAACTCACAGTCTTCCATATGAGACTTCAGGAGTTTTTCATTTGCCTTGGCATTTGCAAATGAAGCTATCTTCATTGTTTGTACCAGAGAGAGAGAGTCAAAGTCGAATGGGCCTTTTAGAAGCTCCGGTTCATCAATCTCTAAAGTTTCTTTGCTCAAAAATTGTTGAACAGTTTGTGCAGTGTCTCTTGCCGGAGACAGATGTTTCTTTTCTTCTGCAGTCTTGGAACTTTCAACCTCTTTATCTTTCACCACTGCTTCCTTCTCCTGTAATTTCTCTTCTTCTTTGGATCCAGAGACTGTAGGGGAAACCGGAGGAGAGATGCTAGCTTGTTCATAGGCCACTTCTTCTGGAGCAGAGGGTTCCAAGTCCTCAGCTGTTTCTGCACCTAAGTCCTCTACAACAGGAAGATTGAACCTTTTGAAGGCCTTCCGGAGGATCTCTTCTATCTCTTGGGCCACTTTGTCAGTCTCACCAAGCATGAGTTGATTCATCCTGGCTTTACTTCTGAACTCATCTTTGCAGTCCTTGAAGATTATGTTCATTGTCTTGGGATCAATTTGAGGATATAGCTGAATAGCTATCTGCTCCCGGATCTCAAGATCTTTTGCATGAGCATTGTTCTTTCTTATTTCTAATTCCTTTTCTAGGCTTTTAGGAATAAGAGATATGATCTCAATGAAAGCCTTATTGTATATGTTCAGATATTTGACTGTGGCTTCCTGCAGAGTCTTTTGGTCAGCCTCACTGAAGTCATCATAAAATTCAGTCATTGGTTGAAGGTTTCCATCCACCGTGACCGACTTGATTACACTCTCTAGAGACAGAGTGGGCTTTTCAACAGATACCTCTGCCATTTCATCCTTGTCTTGGCCTGTGGAGGGTTTATCGGATCCTTTCTTCTTCTGCTTCTTTACTTCTTTTACTCCCTCATCTGACTCTGTTTCCTCTTCATCCTTTTGGCTTTCATAAGCCCTTGTGGCTTTTGTCTTGGATCTTTTACTGGATGCCTGGACTTCCGGTTTTGAACTTTTAGTTGTGGGAGGTGCAGATCTTTTTGATGATCTGGTCTGGGTGGGAGTTTCAACCGGAACACTTTCTTTACTTTTCTCTTCTTCCTCAGCCTTCCTCCTCTTTTCCCAGCTGGCATCAAGTGCCTCTTTTGAGATGCCTAGGCCTTAAGCAATATGCTCAACTTCTTTTCTTACCTTCCTCTTTATCTCCGGTTCCCTGAGTTCTACATGTAACTTTACACTCAGTTCCTCAAAGGTTCCAAACCTTTCTGCCTTAGGATCTTTGGGCTGGCTTAGCATGTGTTGAACATGCAGCTCTACTATCTGTTCATCCACTTCATACCCCATAGGCATGATCCAGACAGTCCTTGGCTCCACTGCCTCCATCAGACACTGATCTGTTTCTACCATGAAGCATACTGTGTCTTTGTATTTTTCAACAAGGGATTGGGGTATTCTTTCTCTTGCATGCATCATGCTTTGGAAGTTCTTGAAGTAACCCCATAGAGCTGTATTTCTTGCTTTTGCATCCCCAAGTCCATGCAAATAGTCTCTGATTTGAATGGCAACCGGTCTGTCATTCTGCCATATCCATCCATTGGATCCGGGAAGCTCATTCATGTAGTAAAAGAAGAGACAAAGGATCAGATTGCCATATTTGAAGGAGTTTTTCTTGTCCTTCTTAATCTTCTGCAGATTTTCAAAGAGTTGGTTTACTAGAAGCTCGCACAAGTCATAGTCTGCATTCTCCTTTAACATCTGATAGGCTGTGTAGATTGCAGTTCCTGGTACTGAATTTTCCCTACTGGAGTGATAGATTTTGTAACCAATTATCATAGCTGCAAATTTGACATCCGATTCAATGATCTCATCAACTGTCATAGCTCTCTTGTCAAACTTGGATCCGGTTGCATCACTGACTGTCTGATTTTTGACAGATTTGAGAACAGGTAATCCACCGGATGAGTGCAGACCGGTTACAGCCCTAATTGCATCCTTGGTGATCTTGAAGGGCTTGTTCAACCATAGGAAGTTGTCATGTACTCTACTTAGTACATACCGGACCCATTCATCTTCTTCAAAACAGGGGAAATGAATGCACTGTGCAAAGTGTTTGTCCTGGATGGCTTTATACTGAGGTTTGATCTCAAAGGAGTCATCTATCAATTGTTTGTGATAGATATCCATCAGTTTTGATTCTCCAAAGTCTTCAAGATTCGCATGGATGTAAACCCTAATATCTTCCGTATGCAATACACCATGAGGAACACTAGAGAAGGCTCCTAGTGGATCTACCTCCAATGATTTGTAAGGATGTTTCTTGAATGAGGGGCGAGGTCTATCAGAGATCTTAACTATATTTGGAGTAGCCATTCTTCAAAGATTTGCAGTGAGGTAATGAAAAACGGAGAATACCTTATACGCCTTCGATTTGCACGGAGTGATTGGATTGATTTCTTTATGCAATGACTTCGGCAGGAGATCCTTGGTGTGCTTGATGAATCTTGTTGCAGAGCTCCACTATTAGCTTCTTCTTGAGTGCAGAATGAGCAAATGACTTTTGAGAAATCCCTTATATTGCTCCGCAAACCCTAATATCTGTCTGCAATAAATGCTTCACCTACATTATTCTGGTTTGCCTTGTCTGGATAGCTTGGAGTATCCCGGATTAGTCCTGATCTGTGAATATCATCTGAATCTTTCAATCATGAATAAATTGAGGTAACATATTACAAGAACATCCCAAACACTCTGTCCAATCCGTAGAACAAGATAGTGCACTTCCGGATCTCTCCGGACCTTTTTGTAATCCTTTGTCATACCGGAGCATCTCCCTGAACAGGTCTTATTTGATCGATCACAGCTTCTTCATAACTCCATGCGGACCTCTGAAAACTTGACTGAAGCATCTCAAGACTCATATCTACAAACCCTTTAATCCGCATCTTGTGCCACATCCGGCACCACTTGTTTGGCTGGGGGAACAGGATTTTCTTTGAGTCTCCCCCTGAGCCTGAGCTCACTTTTTAATTTCCGGAAGAAATATCAGCACCAGAGTCTGGTGCGGATCCAACCTCTACATTCTCTGAACTTTTCTTCACCCAAATCTTGCTCATCTGATTCCTAACTTCATCCGCATTCATCTTTTGTTTACCCTTGTCTTGATTCTGATTATACACCGGACCTCTTTTGTCCTGATACTTGTTTCTGCAGACTTTAGCATTATGACCGGACCTATTGCAGATTTGGCAAATAACATTTCTTTGCATATTTGACTAATATCCTCTTGATCTGCATTGATTAGCCATATGACCTACTCTATTGGATGTAAAGCATCTACCTTTGAATGATTTGTTTACTTGCATAATTCTGCATTCATGGGATTTGTGTCCACACTTTTTGCAGTTGAAGCACTGTCCGGAGAAGGATGAATTAATCTGATTCATTCTCATTCTGCACTGATTAGCTTTGTGACCAAAGTGGTTGCAGCTGTGGCAGTATCCATTGAAGGATGGATATCTTTGAGCATTTGGCTGTCTTACCGGAGGTCTTCTAGGCCTGCTCCTTGGATTTTCTAATCCAAGATTCTTCTGACCGGATCCGGAGCTTTCTCCTTTCTCATATCCCAAACCATACTTGTCATCTGTCCTCTTTTGACTTCCAAGAAGAACTTCAAGTTGAGCAGAACTTATCTTGAATTTCTCTTTATATTCATTTGCTGTTTGAAGGTCTCTTTTGAGAGAGGCAATTTGATTCTCAAGTTTTTCTTCATTATCTTTGGCATCTTCAAGATCAGATTCAAGATGTCTGATAATCCTGTCCATCTGGTGGCATTCTTCTGATTTTTCTTTAAGAGATTGTCTTAGATTGTCTTCAGCCTTTCTTTTTTCTTCAATCTCTTGAGTAAACTTTATAGTTCCTGATTCCATTTCATGTCTTAACATAATGACTTCTTTTGATAACTTTTCACATAACTTGGTTTGCTCAGTCAATTCTTCATTTGTATTGCTTTCTTCACTTTGTCTTGCCAACTATTGGAGCAGCTCCTTTCTCTTTTTCATAGAGAGACTTAATTTGTCTTTTAATTCTCTCATGTATTCATCAGCCTGTTTGAGTCTTTCCTTTAATTCATTGACTTCAGAATTTGACTGTTCAAGATCCTCAAGCGCAGTCTTGAGTTGCTCCCTTAAACCATATGCATCCATTTGAACTCCCAGATCTTCCTTAAGCTGTTAGGCTCTATTAGGAGGAACTTAGCTCTGATACCAATTGTTGATAACTGAGAGGGGGGGGTGAATCAGTTATCCTAATTATTTCCCTTATTGAACTTTCTTATTAATTGATGCAGCATTGAATCAAACACAAAAACATTACCATGAAATAAGAAACACATAACACAGTATTTTTGACGTGGAAACCCTGTTAAGGGAGAAAACCACGGGGTGATTAACCCAAAATTATTCTCTGTTAGAAGAATAGGAAATTACAAAATGGCACTTGCCAATTAGGGCTCACTGCCCGAGCACACTGCTCACAAGAGGCCCACTGCCTACAAGAAGACACACTGTCTACAAAGTGATAAGAATCACAGTCTTGAACTGATTGGAAGCATCTGCATATGCTGGAGTTCAGTTCCGGTTAGGCTCAGTACACTGATCTGCTGCACTTCATCTTTCCTCTATTCTTTATTCTGCTATCCTTTCACATATCGGATCTTTCTTGCTACTTCTGCTCTGTTCTGTACTTATTCGCATATATCTTCACACCATCACACACTTCACAACTAAATCCATCCTCTATATATATCCGCACAAGTAATTTCATCACCTTTCTAGTCGGCATCCGGAACAGTCTAGTTTCTTACAAACTCTTGTTCTGTCGGCTGAATCCTTCCTCACCAAGTAATGCGGATCAAGCATATACTTGTAGATATCATTAATCATGTCGGCCAAACATGATTCATGCCTTCACAATTTATCATCAACAGTAACACATCCGGAAAGTAGTCTGATACTCTGTCAGTTAGTTCTTCCTCTGTTTTCACTGTCTCTCAGGAATCTGGTACTCAACTATTCATATCTTTTTCCTTGTCCATCACCGGAGGCTAAATCCTTGGAATATACCACTCAAGGTAGTCCTCTTGACTTCCCCAAATCCGCACTGTACCAAGACACTTCCTCTGAGAGATCCGGACCAATCTGTCGGACCTTGCCACATGCTCTGTTCTTGTTCACCAGACCACAACATTCTTTATTTTGACTTCCGGTAGAGACACATCATGACTTGCGGATATGTGGGATGACCTTTGTTGCCATCAATGACAACAACCATGAATCCATATAGTGTCTCTTGCCAACAATTTTTACCTCTAAAAGGTTGAAAACCTTGTTGTGCATACCAAACAGCAAAGAAAATTTGAGTTAAAGTGGCCTAAAACTCTGTTCAGTGTCCCATCGGGCATGCCAAAAATTATTGTCATGAAGGATTGCGCCCTGAATGCTAAGCCTCTACAAGCTTTTCAATCCCATGCAACATGGGAACATTCTCAAACTGTGGGTTTGTCTGTTTCGAGAATGAACCTCCGAAAGAGTTGGCTCCCTCTAAATGCCCTTTAGATCTATAAATTGATGGAGGAAAAAGATAGAAGAAAACTTGAATAAACTAAAAACCTATCCAAAGGGGTGATGCACCAAATATTTTAACTTTAATCTATAATATAACTCATAAACATTCTCTAATACACCTGTTCTTACAATCCAAACTGATCAAATTCATCACATAACTAATTCACAAAAAGGCATGTGAGAAATCTTGCACAAGCTGTGACTTGTAATAAACTGAGATTTGTATACTTGCATCCAATAAATGAGACAAAGAATTTAGAGGTCTTGAACCAAAACACATAAAATTCCTATCAAATCACTCACAAAAGAACAAGACACCTGAAATCGGATAGAAGAACCCTTGATTGTATTAGAAAATGGAAGGAAACTCTAAAAAACAATAATAAACTGCTGGAAAAATGAACTGCTACTACTGAAAACTATAAAAAAAAATGACTGAGTTACAAGACACTCTCCTCTCTGCAATATACAAAGGCAAAAAAAGAAAGAACTGAGGAAAAAAGCATAAGCTTTTTCCATATAATACAAAACTGTCCCCAAAAAGTGAATGTGCAGTCAACTCTAGCTCAATTGGACTCCAAAATCTGTATGAGTGAGTCCCAAAAAGTAACTCCAAGTTGTTGGGCGAGCACAAGTGAAAAGCCTAAAATTTAGGCCCCAAAACTCCTCCAAAATGAGCAAAAATAGCTCGAAACTCCAAGTTTCAAAGTCCTTGACCAAGAAAATACCAAAATAGTCATGTTTGACCCCAAGTCAAAAATAGAACTCCAAATATCTCTCCCTGCATGACCCTGCACTTCAGTTCAACTCCTCTCCTATTTTTGTGTATCTTGAAAGACTTATGATCAAGTCCAGAATGGTATTTTTTGGAAAATATCAAAAATATAATTTTTTTTGATATTTTCTACATCTTAGTAAATTGAATTTTTTCTACATCTTAGTAAATTGAATTTTTGGAGGCCTTCATAGTGGAATTAGGGCAAACCCACTTAATGCTAAGCAACCTACAACTCAAAATAGATAATTGGTTTATCTTTCTAATGAGTCCAAAAACTTTAAATTCTGATAAAGTAACGAGGAGTTATGAACCTGCCAAAAAATTACTTTTTTTTAGATGAACCCCTACCATAGCTCTTTTTGAATTCTAAGGGTAATGTGACCCTTCATATTATATGTAAGACTTTATATTTTGAATGAAAATGGCATAGATGAATGTTTCTTCAAGTACCTTTATCTACATAGTGAGCAAACATGTTAGATAAAATGTAGAGGCTTAAGCCTCTCTCTTGACTACTTTGATCTGATATTCTCTTCCTTCCTACTTCATTTGAAGTCACTTGCTTCCTGAAAGCATTAGAAAACAACTCTTACAGCCTAGCCTAACAAGTACAAGTACCATATCCCACCCATATCCTCTTGTGGCTTCACAAGATTAGGGATGATTGAATTTTCTTCATGGATACAATAACTACCCAGCCCTATTTCTTCCACATCATCAAAAAGATTCAAGTGGAAGCTATTTCCCCATTCATCAAGTAAAAAATTAGGAACTCCATCTAGAGGAGTGGTTGACTGATGAACAACATTATCATCCTCTTGAACTCGTATTGTGCAATTCATGTTAATAGGACTAGGGGAGTATGACTCAATATGGTTCAAAGATATAGGATCAACCTTTATGGTCACTTTGGTGCCATACATTGGTTTTAATAGCATATGGGATCAATTAGAGGATAAATGCCCTCTTATTTTGGGGGTAAGTGCATGGAAATGGGGGACAAATTAGTGGCCAACCTTGAGATTTTTATAAAAACACATATGTGTTATGAAAATCATAACACTTATCTATTTTAATGGCTACACATTTTTAATTCCTTGAATTCAAATATTTTATGATCCTACACATTTAGGCTTATATTTCCAAGCCTAAGTGTTGGACATCTCTTGTGGCTCATGTTGGGACCTATAAAATTTTACTCCCTAATACTTTATTTTTCCCCAAAAAATCCATCAAAATCCCCACTATTGCCCTTGCAGTCAAAACCCCCTGTATAGATCTGATCCGAGATATATTTTATAAGAGTTTTATATAAATTTTTTTTAAGAAATATTCCCTTAAGTCAATGTGTTTTCTCCCTTAGGAAAAAATTGTTCATTTATGCCCTTTGTCAGCAAATCGGCAAATTCCCAAACTAGTGAACTTGGTTCACAGGTTTAAAATTTCACTGGTTCACCGATAAGGTGATTGGCCAGTAAAAGATAAAGCAAAAGGGAAGAATGCAAGGAGAGAAAAAGTTAAGGTTTGTGGCTTTGTTGGTAAATGGGCAATTTCGAGAAATGTCAAACTCATCGATTGAGTTCCTAAGTTTGCTTTTTCACCAATTCGTCGATAAGCAGGATGACTTATAAAAAGACAAAGAAAAAGGCAAAGTAGAAATAAAAGATAAGTACTTTGTTAGTGAAAGGAGGAGTTTGCAAACTTATAAGTTCACTAATGGATAGGTTGATCAATGGCAAAAGTTGCCAACAAAGAAGAAAGGAGGTGACAAAGAAACGGTTTGAAAAGGGGTGAAGTTTCTGACACAGAAGGAGAAGTTCAAGAAATTGAAAATTTGTCAATAAAGGGGAAAGGTGAAAGAAGACAAAAAACCAAGTTCGTGAAAAGTGAGATTTGCTAATAAGGCGAAAAAGGGAGAAGGAAGAGAAGTTTGCAAAAGGGAAAAGTTGCCTATAGGAGAGAAGAAAAAGGAAGAATGAAATGGCAAAGGCATGGTTTGAAAAAACAATATTTTGCTGATAAAATAGGAAAACGAGGAAGACACACCAAGAAAGAAGTTTGAGAAAAGAGAAATTTGCCGATAAGGTAAAATAGTGCCAAGGATGACAAAGAGAGATAAAGGAAGGAAACTAAAGAAGGTGTAGAGGTTCTTGAAAGTCAAAATTTAATGACTAAGGGCAAAATAGAGATCAGAAGCAAAAAGTCAAAGGAAATTCAAAGTGCTTTATAAACTATAATATAAATGCAGATTTGTACTCAGCATTAATGAGTTACAGGCCAAAGTTGTTTAGGTTGTTCAAACAGTGAAAATCTTAAATGCATCTACATATATAAAGGACAAAAAGGATAAAATTAGGTTTTGCAAGTGTCAAGAAGAATTCAAACCTTCCCTCATTATTGATTTAGGTAGACTAGGTGTGCAAGCAATCTTCTTCTATGTTCAGTATTGTCAGGATTCGGGCTTTGTTTCCAAACGTACAAACTTCCTGACATTGTAGTAATTTGAATTTAATGTGGCATTGGTGTACTCATTGACTAAGTGTAGCACTTGGGATGAGGGAGAAAACTTGAATTTCTATATATGCATAAGTCTTTGATGCATGGTTGGTTGGCTAGTTGGGCAATTTTCTTAGCAATTTTTGAGCTCCAGAATGTAGATTACAAAAGGCTATTTCTACAGTTTTTGTTCAGCATGAAACAATCATTGAAATGTATGTAATATATTTTGCGAATCTTTGTATCAAACCATTATTTTTCTCCATTTTTGTAGATGTTCTTTTTAGAAAACTTAATCGCAGTTACAGTTTGCTCTTGCCACATTTTGTGGTGTGAATGTAAGCATTGATTTGAATGAATGTGATAGTTCTTAAATCATTTATGAGGCTTTATAAATGATTTTTTCAATATTACATGATAAAGAATATGATATGGTGTTGGATTATTAAGTATTCTCAGTGATTTGGTATTGATTTTAATGCATTTGATTTATCAAATAGGTAGTTGAACATTTCTTCATAGTTGTTTTTCCTTTGTTGAACATTAGACTCTGCAGCCCAACTAATAGGCACCAATTTGAGTAGCCTTAGATCACCCAATCTTCAAAACACAAAAATGCATCTATCCTTTAGATGTAATAGTAGTTTTATCCATCCTCAGTGTGTAGGAATGCCTTTATCAGCTATATAGGGGTCTTGTAACAACCAATTGTTCTAATTTTAGTGACAAATTTGGGACTAAAAAAGTGATTTAGGTTTGGTTGTTCATCTATTTTTAGTTGTTCATCTTGTTTTGATGTTAAAACCTATTTAGGTATACCCCTTAGAATATCCCTCCAGAGTTTAAGCTGAGGTCAAAGAGTAGAGGAGTCTACCCACTCCTATTAGTTGGCTAAAATCACCCATAACTTGTTGATAAACCTCTTTCTATCACCTTGATGACAATCCCTGGCCTAGGTGATTTAGAACTATTTTAGAGTTTTGTGCTATAGTGATTTTGGGACCCAACAAAATGGCATTGCTGCTGGGGAAGTAATATCTTCATTTAGATTTTGAAAGACCTTTGCAAAGTAGTTATTGAAGAGGTTTGCAATGTTTTGTTTTTTGTTATGTGTTGAAGTTGGCATCCCATAAACTTACGACAACAAAATGGCACCATTATCAGTGACGAATTGAAAGGTTGAAGAAATTTGAAGACCCCTATAATGGTGATTTGTAGTTTTGCATGTGTTTGGGTAAGTTGGTAGCTCATCAACTCACACCAACATATTTGCTAGGTTGTCCTCCCCTAAGGTGACTATTGTGAATGATGAGCATGTGGCAGGCAACAATACAACATATCAGGTTGAGTTTGTTCTTAGGAAAATGAACTCATGCGAGGCAGCATCATATGATAGTTGTGCTGAAAGTGAAGATGGTGTAGCTACCTATCTTCAATTGGATGCATCATCTCTTGTGGATGATGATGTTGTTGCTTTGTCTTGAGATCCCCAATCTGAAATTAAAGATGACAGTAACATGTTTGCACCCAATGATAACTGATCTGAGATAGGTAAAAGTGCAGACATTTGGTTTCAATTTAAAGACCTTGTTGTGGGTTGTGGTGTTGGTGAATGTGATATTGGGTAGGTGCAATTTGACAATGAGGTCATGTGGATAGGGGTGTTTAATGAAACAACTCTTTACAATATGAAGGATGAGAGCAACATATGCACTCTTTTGCATTTGGATGGGTCAATTCATGGGGGTGATAGAAATGATGAATTTTTGTTTAGTGAGCTCTCAAGTTTTGTCCCTTTTGACAATGATGAGTTAGATGGTGCTGAGGATGCTTGTGTGGTAGTCATGGTGTCTTGTGATTCAAGTGATATTTCTCACACCTGCTCCTCTTTTACTGATGATTTGTGTACTGACTAGTTCTAGTTGGATGATCCTATAACTACTGACATCAGTAAGAGCAACCTCCATAATGACCATTTTGTTGCTAATCTAGTTATGCAGGCAATAGATAGATTTCTTTGTGATGGTACGGAGGAGGACAATCTTGCACCTCTATGCATTGGCAACTATACTTCATTGAGTTGCCCATTTGAGATTGAAATAGAGAGGTTGTGGGATGCATGTAGTCCATCATTTGAAACACCTCCTTATGATTCTTATACTGATGATGATGAAGAAATTGATCAGGTTTGTGATCCAAGTGTGGAACAAGAAATCATCATTTGTGAAAATGATGTATGCTGGTAGCCTACTATCTAAGAGTTTGCCACTTGTGAGTATGAAATTTTCCTTTGTAATGAAGGTCAAGTATCTGTTACTGTGGATGATGATGATGTGCCCAAATTTGAGGCTTTTATTTGGACCCAGTATACATATTATAATGACATTAAGCAACAACATGAGTGCCAAGTTGAAGATCAACATGTTCCTACTGAACTTGAGGATATGACAGAGCTAGATTTTTTCTTGTTTGATTTACAAAAGGATGTGTTTCTTGTTCTGGATCAATAGTGTATTTAGGCACAATTCTCTTTTCCATGTGAATTGGAGGCTTTCTCCTTTTCTCTCAATTTGCATGAAGAGGTTAGTAGGCATGAATGCTTGGCTTCTGATAATGAAGGTTTGTCTTTATTTATTTCTTTTGTTGCTGGCCTAGTTTTTAGTTTAGCACCCCTTGCTGCTAGGAACAAGCATGATATGGATATGAATAGGTTATGTACCTATCTCTTATGGTTTCCTTGCAGTAATGATTTTATTGATGAAGCTAACCTTGGCTCCATGAGCATATGTTGCAGATTGGCACAAGTTGGGGATAGTTTTTAGTTGTTGTAGCTGGGTGAAAAGTGTAAATTAGGTTTGAGGGGGATCAACTCCTTCATTTATCTTTTTTCTGATAGAGGCAAGTGGTTGCTATAGTTTTGTGTAGATTGGACTTGCAGTGCTCTAAAATTTTGATCAGTCACTTTATTTTGTACTTTCATGCTCATGACTGTGTTTTCTTATATATATGTTTTGTAAATAAGTTTATGTTGTTTCCCATGTTCATTTTTTTCTTTTGGTCTACCCAAAGATATTCTAAGATTCTTGTTGTTACAAAATTTGCCACACATCCCCAACCAGAGCCACTAAAGGGACCTATAAAATTTTGCTCCCAAATGTTTTATTTTGCCCCAAAAAATCCATCAAAATACCCACTTTTGCCCTTACAATCAAAACCCCTATTTAGATCTGATTTGAGATATTTTATAGGGGTTTTATACAAAAAAAAATTTAAGTAAAATTCCCCTAAGTCAATGTATTTTTTCCCTTAGGAAAAAATTGATCCTTTCTGCCCTATGTCAGCAAATTGGCAAATTCACAAACTAGTGAACTTGGTTCACAGGTTCAAAATTTCATTGGTTCGCTAATAAGGTGATTAGATGGTAAGGGATAAAGCAAAAGGGTAGAGTACAAGAAGAGAAAAAGTTAAGGTTTGTGGCTTTGTAAGCGAATTGGTAATTTCATGAAATGTCGAACTTGTTGACTGAGTTCCTGAGTTTGTTTTTTCATCGATTCGCTGATAAGGCAAGATGACAAAGAAAAAGATAAAAGAGAAAGAAAAGATAAGTGCTTTGTTGGCTGATGGATGAGTTTGTGAACTTATAAGTTCACCGATGGGTGAAGTTGCTGACAAGGAAGAAAGGAGGTGACAAAGAAAAGGTTTGAAAAGGGCCAAAGTAGCTGGCACAGAAGGAGAAGTTCAAGAAAAAGAAAATTTTCTGCTAAAGGAGAAAGGTGAAAGAAGACAAAAATCTGAGTTTGTGAAAAGTGAGATTCACCAATAAGGAGAAAAATGGAGAAGGAAAAGAAGTTTACAAAAGGGAAAAGTTTACAATAGGATAGAAGAAAAAAGAAGAATGAAATGGCAAAGGCATTGCTCGAAAAAATAATATTTTGCCAATAAAGTAGGAAAAGGAAGAAGACACACCAAGGAAGAAGTTTGAGAAAAGAGAAATTTGTCGATAAGGCAAAATAGTGCTAAGGATGACAAAGAGAGATAAAGGAAGGAAACTAAAGAAGGTGTAGAGGTTCCTGAAAGTGAAAATTTGCTGACTAAGGGCCAAATAGAGATCAGAAGTAGAAAATCAAATGAAATTCAAAGTGCTTTATAAATTATAATATAAATGCAAATTTGTACTTAGCATTAGCATGCAATAGATCTTCTTCTGACATGTTCAGTATTGTCAGGATGTGGGCTTTCTTTCCAAATGTGTAGGCTTCTTGACATTGTAGTGGGATGAATTTAATGTGGCATGGGTGTACTCGTTGACTGAGTACAACACTTGGGATGAGGGAGAAAACTTGAATTTCTATATATGCAAAGTCTTTGATACAATGTCGGTTAGTCAGTTGGGCAATTTTCTCAAAAGGTCTCGAGCTCTAGAAGCTAAATTAGAAAAGG
Organism: Cunninghamia lanceolata; assembly: GCA_027924645.1. NCBI lineage: Eukaryota > Viridiplantae > Streptophyta > Pinopsida > Cupressales > Cupressaceae > Cunninghamia > Cunninghamia lanceolata. The sequence goes on along the minus strand of BSBN01000649.1, from coordinate 3,198,305 downwards.
CTATTTTTACAATTTTTGTTCAGCATGAAATAGTCATTGAAATGTGTGTAATATATTTTGCAAATGTTTGTATCAGAACATTGTTTTTCTCCCTTACTGTAGATGTTCTTTTTAGCAAACTTAATCACAGTTATAGTTTGCTCTTTCCACATTTAATGGTGTGAATATAAGCATTGATTTGAATGAATGTGACAGTTCTTAAATAATTTCCAAGGATTTGTAAATGATATTTTCAATATTACATGAGAAAGAATATGGTATGGTGTTGGATTATTAAGTATTCTCAGTGATTTGTTATTGATTTTAATGCATTTTATTTATGAAATAGGAAGTTGTACATTTCTTTGTAGTTGTTTTTCCTCTATTGAACATTAGACTCTGCAACCCAATGGATAGGCACTGGTTTGAGTAGCCTTAGATCACCCAATCTTCAAAACAAAACAATACATCTATCCTTTAGATGTAGTAGTAGTTTTATGCATCCTTAGTGTGTAGGATTCCCTTTATCAGCTATAAAGGGGTCTTGCAAAAATGATCTGTTCTTAGTTTAGTGACAAATTTGGGACTATGAAAGTGATTTGGGTTTGGTTGTTCATCTATTTTTAGTGGTTCATCTGGTAAATTGACGTTAATACCTACTTAGGTATACCCCTTGGAATATCCCTCTAGAGTTTGAGATGAGCTCAAAGAGCAAAGGAGTCTACTCCTGTTAGTTGGCCAAAATCGCCCATAACTTGTTGATAAACCTCTTTCTATCACCTTGATGACAATCCCTGGCCTAGGTGATTTATAAATGTTTGAGAGTTTTGTTTTGTAGTCATTTTTGGACCCAACAACTCCTAAATTCATGTTTTTAACATAAAAAAATAAAATTCAATCTTCAACCTCATCATATTTCTATTTCCAATAAAATTTTATGAAGCCACCACCAAAATTAAGAGCTACTTCTTAGTTTTCTAGCCATACAATGTTTATAATTTAGTGATAAAAACACTATGTTATAATTTAGTGATAAAAACATGAACACTTTTGTATGTGATCAATTTTTCACCCCCTTAACCTTAACCATTTTAAAAAATCTTTAGTAGTTTAGAAACTAGATTTAGAGTACTACAGTTCTTGTTCTTATCATATCTTCAAATTTTGAGTGTACACATCATAAATTACTCATCCAAGTTCAGCTTTAGTTGATTTTAGAAAAAATGTATCCACTTTTGACCACCCTTTTGTCCCCCATCCCCATGCACTTACCCTTCGCGATGAATTGTCTAGATAGACATGCCAAAATATGCAGGGTGATATATGATTGAAATATCTTGTAGAATAGAGTAGCCAGGGCATGCATGTAAGGTTAATTTCAAATCCTTGATGACTACTATTGTTTTGATAGCAGTGCCACATGGCTGCACAACTCCCTAGCACACTAGGTCATATTTAATACCAAGTAGATCAACCACTTCCTTGGGCATGAAATACTAGCCTCTAGAAATCAATCATACAGTTGTGAACTAACTGATTACCACTAATCAAGAATAAATAAAAGGGAGGTGGCTTACTAGTTTTTTTTGTGTTTTCCCCCTCTTTTGGTTGACAGAGGTTGATTGGTGTTGTTCCTCCCTTCATCACAACATTAGCTGGATGATTGAAACCTTCCAAGACCTCCTAAAAAAATTCTCTTTGATCTAGAATTGATAAGGTTTGCCACATGGTAACATTTAGATTAGCCTTCCTCATTTGATCTACAATATTAAAAGAAATGTGACCCATCTTTGGGGAAGTATTGATGATAGTAGAGTTTACCCTTACTTTCTAATTGGTACAAGGATGATCTTGTGCTTGACCACTCTTTCCAACAATCTAATTTGATTGTGATTTAGGGGTTCTAACTACTGTATTCCCTTGGTAGGCTCCAGAGGTGTCTGGGAGGTTAACACTTGACTAACCATAGAAGCTAATCCATGTTCGATCACTCTATTTTTTGACCCTATGTTATGTGCCACTAGACTTGTGCCCCTACCTAATGCTTCAATGTGATTCATTATATTTAGGTAGGCCATTGGAAAGAGTTAAGCACCTATACACATGAACAATGGGACCCACCTAATTATGTATGAATGCATTTAAAGTTATCATGTCTTACCTTGTACATGTGCTTGTATGTGAGGTCTAATATTTGACTTAGTTGCCCAAATTATTAAGACACTAATATATTGCTCCTTAATCTACCAAATCACATTTGAATCATTAAGGACAATTCACATTTTGTTTCAATTTTAGTATAGCTTTAGTCAAAACAATGTGCAAAAGTTCAACAAAACAAACTATGTCTTATCTCTTGTGACCTCAAACTTGAAATTCATTTAGAGAGCTATGTATGTTTGATTCTAAGTTGTACATATGCACTCTAATGTTAAGGGGACTTGTTGTCACATGAAATTGCACGCTATTTGAACTAGGTTTGAACATTCCAATGAAACAATGGTAATGATCTCAAAGTTTCAAACCTTGCAAATGAGATCAGATCTCTAGAGAAGGTCGATTCTTCTTTTTGAGCTTAAGGCTCGAAGAACTAAACCTATGCAAATAATCACTAGGGAAAGGGGGAGAAGGAGAAAGGCTGGAAAATAAAAGTCGATGCACCAAATTTAGCTTGTTTGGCTGGGATTGGCATAACACAACAATGACCTCAAAGGTTGAAACAACTCACACACACTCATAGAGACTATGATGGAGGTTAGGGGAAAAAAATGAAAGCTACAAAAGGGACTATTTTATCCACAAGATAAGAATACAATATTCAAGGAAACATAGTGTAAAGTCCTATAAAGAGGCAAAAATCAATTGCTTCTATTAATCATGAAGGCTAAACAACCATTACAAAGGAGAGAATGAATCCTTCTTTTTGGATAATGACCTAGCAACCAACCAACCAAAATTACATCTTTCAAATACGCATATATAGCATTTACGATCACACTGTAGTAGCCTAGATGAGGGAAAGAATGGTCAACACGTTTGCAAGTCACCTATTTCTATTGTGTCATACCCACATGGGTCATTTCAGGAAAATCTATAGAAATGGAGTGTTCACCCATGCCTCAATACATAAATTCATTAATGAGCAGATACAAAAGCATGGGGGCACAAGAAGTCCAACTAACACTCCATCAGGCTCTGGAATGAGAATTAATGGTGAGCAAAAGAGTCATACCGAATCCTTAATATTGAAATACTTGGAAGTTATATTTAGCGGGGATTAGAGATCGAGAATACCATGAACCATCAAGCCATCCATGGAGTAGATGAATAAACACCTCCCCAACACCATGATCCTGAAATAGTTAGGAAATGTAACACATCGGGGATTGAGGATACCTTTGAAAGCATGGTGCCGAAGCAACCAAGAATGAGAATGACTGATGCCTTGATCCTAAAAGACTTAGGAATATTTTCAAGGCAGCAAGGCAGAGTTAAAATCTGATAAGAATGGCATGCTGGTAGGGAAAACCCCAAAACTCTAAAACTCTAAAAAAGATAGAAAATCAAAGTGAAAAGCCATGAAACTTTTAGACTTATGTTTTATGGGCTTTCCCTTACATTCAAAGACATGAAGGATCAATTTTGGTTATCTTAGATTGGTTATCAACATAGGATCAAATGGGTCAAGGCAAAGAGCCCAAAAAAACCTTAGGATTTTGATGAATATGGGTAGGAATTACAAGATTCCTAAGGGGAAGACTATTTAAGTTTGAAAGACTAAAATAGATCAACATTTTAGCAACCTCTCAGGGATGTTTTCCTGATAAACATGATGAATCCACTATCCTTAGCATCCATTGGGTATAGGAGTTAAAAGAGATAATAAAAAAATTGACCAAAGCAACTAAAACTGGCCGATAACAAAACACAAGGCAAAAGCAAAAGTACAAAGCATACATTCTCCTAATGAGAATGCATCCTATGCAAGAGCACTTGGAGGAAAGGAAAACTACAAAACCTAATCTAAACCTAAACTAACAACAAGGAAATAGCCTCAAACAATTCCATTAACTAGTTTTCCAAAATATCTACCCTTTCTAATCAATTTAGGATGATTTTCACAGTTGTGGGAAACTAACAAGTGTTAGGGAAGGGAGGAGCCTACAACAAACTAGTGAAACACTTCCCTAAGGATGGAAAGAAAATCACTTACCCACTTGAGCTGATTGTGAATGTGGTTGTCTTGAAGTGGATAAGTGGGTTGATCCATGCCTTCTCGATGCTCAACTTCAAGCTTAGGAGAAAGCATGTGACAAGTGGTGACTTTTGTTCATATGTCCCTAACTAGGCTAGATGCCATATAGGACACCCTCTTGAAAAATCATGCAAACCATTAGAGTTATTTCCATGTCTATGCTATGCTTCTGTAACCTCTTGGTAGTTTGAATGCTATGGCTCTTGTGGCCCATTTGGAAATATGTCCACCTCTAATTCATGCTCATGTTGTTCATGGTGGCCATATGAAATAGGCTCTAAAAAGAAGTCTTGAATGTGTTCAATGGTGAAATATCCTTCACCAATAAGTTGGTATCCCCACTGGATAATTGAGAGTAAATCTTCAACTTGTTATTCCTTATGTTCAATCTCCACTCTGTCATCCCCAACAAAAGGTGGAAGCTCTTCAAACAGGTCAATGCCATCATTCCCTCTAGCCTCTAGGACTTCATCTTTATCTTGCAAATGGATTTCAACCTTAGGAGTAGCCACATAATCCCCATTATTAGAATGTTCAATTTTTCTTCACTTAACTGCACCTACTCCTGATTTTGCACAAGTCACCTCTGTGACTGAAGGTTCTCGCCATGCAATATTTCGATTTAATTCTTATTTGCTTCATGAAAAGCATGGGAAAAACTTTCAAATGAATCATAATCTAGAGGACTTAACCTTGTACATTAATTAGCATTACCCACATGCTCAAAGCACTACTACTCCAACTGATTAGACTCATTTGCTTCTTGCAGTAGATGCAATTTTTCAATTTTCATGGTGCATGAGAGCTCACAAACAACAAAATTCTCTTCATTTGCCTCAGACACTTCCTTCTCCAACTCATCCACCAAGCTAGCTCACTAAACAATGGGCCCACCTTTCCAAAGTGAAATGGTGCTATAGAAAGTAGCCCAAGGGATGGTAATGAGAGATTGCAGGGCCTTTTGAATCTCTTGAAGGTGGACAAGCTTTTGAGTGAGTTGTTCCTAGGGAGTAATAGGATAGGTTTTCATAGGAATAGGATCTTGTGAAGGATGAGGGCCTTTAAAACATGCAAAATTAAAGCACCAAGGCTCATTTGACATCTTCAAAGGCTTCCCCTGCTTGAAGATTGGGATTTGGAATTTGGAAGGCTCTCCTCTATAAATTGATCATAGTTGTAGGAGGAGTTGGTCTGAAACTAGGAAAAGAGGTGAATGAGCAAGTTTCTTACCTCTGGGTTTGGACAAGTAGCTACCTCATTTACTCTTCTTGAGCTGCAATCTGCATAGAAAGATTTTGTTGATAAACTTACCTCATTTTTTGCTCCTCAAACGCAATCTGCATAGCAAGATTTTCTTGATAATCTCTTTCTTGTGCCTCCATCTCTTGGTGGTGAAGGTAATCTTAATGAGAAATCTCATCTTGATGTTGGTTATACTCTTGCTCTCTTCGAATATCATTTATCCTTCTTTGGAAGTCTAACATGAGTTCACTGGGACTACCAATGTCCATGTTGGCAATATCTTGCTCACTAAGAAAATATCCATGCTGATTAGGAGAAAAATAGTCTTCTTAAGGTCGATAATAAGCATGATTAGGTTGCCAAGAAGGATAAGCAGGGGTGGGAGGGAGGAATAAACTATGATACTGCTGATAACCTATTGTAGCAGAGGGATTTGGCATGAAACTATGAGCATTCTAGGTCTGATATGGTTGATAGGGAGGCATAAAAGATGTGTTTTGACAAGGTGGAGGGGAATAGCCATAACCAACAAAATAGTCTAACATAATAGAGTATTGAAGGTAGCTATGAAAATATATTCATTATAACAAGAGAAACTAGAGCCTCAATTAAGAATTGGGTACATACTAGAAGAGAGTTGTTAGGTGATTGGAAAATCTTAAAGGCTAGAAAAGATCAAGAGTATCACCGAAATCCTAATCCTTGATAGTTTTAAGTTCTTTGAATTATTAAACTAGTAGATCTGATCTTGGAGTCACCATGGTGTTAGAGAATACTTCCCTAAATGAAAAAATACACTAAAGAACACACCAAACTCTTCAATAGATGATAAGGATAATCAAATTGGTCCCACTAGGCATGCCAGAAACTATTGTCACATGAAATTACACCTTGTTTGAAATAGGTTAGAACATTCCAATGACACAATGGGATTGATATCAAGGTGTGGGACCTTGCAAATGAGATCAAACCTGTAGAGAAGGTTGGTTCCTATTTCTGAGCTTAAGGCTTAGAGAACTAAACCTATGCAAATAATCACCAAGGAAAAGAGGGAGAAGGAGAATGAATAGATAATAAAAGATGATGCACTAGATTTAGCTTGTTTGGCTGGGACTAACATAACACAATGATGACCTAAAAGGATGTAATAACTCACACAAACTCATAGAGACTATGATAGAGGTTAGAAAAAAAAATGAAAGCTACAATAAGGACCATTTTATCCACAAGATAGCATAGAATATTCAAGGAAACATAGTGCAAAGTCTTAGAGAGAGGCAAAAATTAGTTTCTTTTATTAATTATGAAAGCTAAATAACCATTACAAAGGGGAGAATGAATCGTTCTTCTTGGATAATGACCCAATGACCAACCAACCAAAATTAAATCTTTCAAATATGCATATATAGCATTTACAATCACACTGCAGTAGCCTAGACAAGGGAAATTATGGTCAACACATTTACAAGTTGCCCATGTCTACTGTGTCATACCCACATGGGTTGTTTCAAGAAAACCTATAGAAATGGAGTGTTCTCCCATGTCTCAGGAAAAATAATCATTAATGAGGGGCTATTGAAGCATGCGGGTGAGGGAAATCCAACCAACATTTCATTTGGCTCTGGAATGAGCATTAATGGTGAGTAGGAGAGTCACTATGAAGTCTCATCATGTTTTGAAGTGCTAGAAGACCATGAAGGCATAATCATCAAGGGATGAAAAATCAATCTTCCATCAAGTCTTCTATCTATGAAAAGGAGTAAGAGAAATCTCCAATCTTTGAAACTCTAAAAGAACAAAGGGACCTTGTCCAGTTTCAGCAATCAAGCCCTTGCTAGGACATCTACTGCTTTGAAATGACAAAGAAAGAAACTTCAAAGTCTAAAGTCTAAAACAAAAAAAGAGAAGCTATTGAGCTTCAGTAATCAGGCCTTCATCATAACATCTTCTTCATTGAAATGGCACCAAAGAGATCCCTGATCTCTAAAGTTTGTAAAGGGAACGAAGAGGAACCATCAGGTTTCATGGATTGTGTTTTCATTATAACATATTCCTTGTTAGGTTCCAAAATGCCTCATGCTAATCCCTAAAACATTCTCCAATCTTTGATGCTAGAGATGTCATCAAGGAGATAGAAAGAGGTTCATCAACAGGGTAAGGATGATTAAGGGCCAATGGTTGGGAATGGGTAATCTCCTATTCTCTTATGGATCAACTAAGCCAAGGAGGGTGTTCCAAGAGGTATCTCTTAGCAGGTATTAACAACAATGGAAGATGTTTTTAGGCTCATATCATTGCAACAATACCTAAACTACTGTCTTAATCCCTAAATATAGTCATTGAATTAAGAAAAGCTTGTTGCACTAAAACCTCTATTTAAGCTAATGAAAAGCACTTCTTGCAATAATGGAAGGTGATAGTATGCATGTTTGGTTTTCTAGAATTGGAACTTTGAAGATTCATTAATTAATATTTCATAGATGCAACACATAACCATGACAATGCATACAATAGTAACTGTTTACTTAACACTTGATAATTTTTTTTAGTTTTTAAAAGACATGCAGGTAATTAGATATTTCATATTGGTGCCTATTATGATGGGCTATAGAGTCCACAGTCCAACAGAGGATAAGATAATATAGAAATGAAAACAAGCACTTTTTGGATACCCAAGTGTAGAAAAAATAATAACCAGTGAGGAATATGCTTAGTAATCCTTTATCAACATGAAATCATTCATATACAACCATGGAAGAGATCATCACATAGCATGTAATGTCTTAAGAATCTACCATATTCATCTAATCAATAGTTACAATTATAGCATGAAGTGTGGCAAGAGGAAACCCTAGCTAAAAATTAGGATTTGCTTGAAAAATTACATGAGAAAAAAGAGTTCATACAATGATTTTTCAAACCAATTTGAATCTTTTCATAACCTGGTTATCTTCCCTACTGGAGAAATTGAACTTTTATTCTTTGAAATCCTAGAGAGCTCATCACTTTTATTGCCTGAAAACTACCAAAAGACCGACCCTTGAAAAGAGTTTCCATCTTTGATTTATAGCCTTTACAACTTCGATATGATGGAAGAATGGGTGGGAAAACCCCAACCACTTCACCTAATGCAATAAAAACCTTACTTTCGACTACCCACTTTGCATTAATGGAGATCTAGAGAGTTGGTGATGTGTTTTTCCCATGTTTTTGGGCCATCTTGCAAGCTAACCAGATGTGGATATGCAACAGGATATCTAGTTAGAAAAATATCTAGTTAGAAATGAAGCATTGCAACTGGATGTGGATATGCAATATGATATCCGGTTCAGGATGTCCACTTGAGAGATGTCCTGTTGGAAGATGTCTTGTAGGAAGATGTCTGGTTGGAAAATGCCTAGTTGGAAAGTATGCTTGAGAGATGCCTAGTTGGAAGATGTCTAGTTCGAATATGTCCAATTGGAAAGTCCCCTTGGAAGATGTCTAGTTGGAAAGTATGCTTGGAAGATGTCCGATTGGAAATATGTCCAGTTGAATACAAGCAATACAATCAGATATGTAACATGATATCCAGATGGATGATAAAGCATCATAACTAGATCTAGATATAACAAATCAATAGGATATGGGTGTGTACAAGAAGTTGAGTCCACTTTTTGGCCAAAAAGTGGAAGTGTTTTCCATGATTTTTAGAATTTGTCACATTTGACCTAAAAATTTGAAGCACTTAAAGGTGGAATCTTGGAAAAAGTCAATAAATATGAAATGTATTACTCGGAGTCTAGTTTCCAAATATGTAATTTTTTTTAATACCCAGATGATACAAATTGATTTGTAATAGGCGTATCTGAAAACCACTATTTAAAAGTCACTTTTTTTTACTATACCATGCACGTGTACATCATCCATATTTTGACACAAATAATCATATTTTTCTAAATCCTTTTGGGAAAAGATTTGTAACTCACTGAAGTACGTTTTCCATATTTTTTTGTATTTTTTTATTGAATATATTTTTTTTGTTAATTTTTTATTGGCCATTTTGGTGTTTTAAAAATCATCATGTACATCATGCATAAGATGGCCTAAACTTATCATTTTTTGAATTTTTTTTTCAAATTGAAAAGAATTGTCTGAAGTACATTTTTGTACAATTTTTTTTACAAGAAATTATTTTAATAAAAATTTATTAAAATACTAGAAAAACCTGATAAATTTTCAAGTTTATGGACCTATTTTATCATAAATTAATTGAAAAATAGAAAAAATAATCTAATTGTAAAAAAAATTACATATTTGGAATCTACACTGTCTCATCTATAATGGGTTTTAATTTCATCAAAAAATTCTACAAAAAGGCCTTCAGACATATGGCCAAAGTCACTATTTTGTTGTGGCATTAACAGGACTTTCAACTTGCAGGTCAAACCAGGTCCAAAGCAAAGGGTTGGGTTCCCAAGCCTTTTTTTGGACCCAAAACCCATAGAAAAAATTGGGTCAGAAATTCAAATTTTATGAAATGGGATCCCGTTCTAGAACTGGGATTCTATTTCTACAAAACAAGATCCCATTTCATAAAAGGTTAATATTTTAACCTTTTATGAAATAGGATCCCATTTTGAAATGCGATCCCATTTTAAAATAGGATCCCGTTTCAAAATGAGATCCCATTTCTAGAAAATGAGATCCTACTTTTGGCTCAGGATCCCAAAGTAAAACGAGATCCCATTTCATAAAAAGTGGGATCCCGTTTTGGTTTACCCGATTTTGGATTTTTTTCTAAGTCCGAAACTTCCACCTTAAGTGGACTCATCTTTGCGCATTTACCCATATCTAATTAGAAATGTCCTATTGGAATATAAAGGGTGTTGCAACTGGATCTGGACATGAAAGACAACCAGACAGAAATACAAAGAAGTGCAACGGGATCCAGACATGAAAAACAACAAAATCAAGATGCAACAAGGCAACAAGATCCAAATACACTCACTTGAAATCGATCTTACACAATGGACATTCAGTTCATCTCATGTTCCACATCTGGTTAGAGTTTAATGTCTAATAGCATTTAGATGAGTCATGATGTCATACTCCAAACTGACATATTCCAGATTAACATATAATAAGTGCAAATAGATGTGAATAACATAAGACAACAAGATCTAGACATGAAATACAAATGGACATCTAGTTGAAATGCTAAGAAGTGCAACTGGATGTCTAGATGTTTGGATGGAGAGATGAACATAACTTAGCCAAAAATCATCATATCTTTGCCAAATTTGAATTGTAGGTACCCATTTGGCTCCTTAACTTGGGCATGATTCCAACTAGATCTATTAGATTTTTTAACATCCACCCCTTAAGAAAATTTTAAGGAATTTGACAAGATTTTGCACATATGAGGCTTGCAAATAGGAATCCCAATAGTAACTATGGTTGGAGATGTGTGCCAAGTAGTGGTGCAGTGAGAATCCAAAACATCTTTAGGAAGACTACAAAAAATAGGAATAGGAAAACACAACACAAACACACCATCTTGACCAACAATGGTCAAGACTACACAAGGTTCAAAATATGAAAGATAGAACTTGATTTCTCCATTCAAAATTTGAAGGAAATCATTACTTATGAAAAGTAATGCTTTAAATACTGACCATGAATAGGTAGCTCCATAAGTTCTCCTTCTAGATTCATCAAATGGTAGATGTTGAGCTCCAACTTCTCAGCCACTTTGAATGGCCGAAGCCACAATGGATCAAACTTACCATGCTTCCCTTTATCTTTAGATTTTGCATCCCAAAAGAGGACCAAGTCACCAGTCTGAAAATCTCTTGACACAATATTATTATCAAATAAACACTTCATTTTCTACTTATGATTCAAGTCTTTATCATGTGCAACTCTTTTCTACTCCTCCAACTCAGTCAACTACATCATCCTCTAGGAAATTGCATCATACTGATCTTCTTCTATATCTTATAGCAACTGACTGACTAGTAGTTCCATGTTGATGGGAATCTTCACCTTTGTTCTATATGCTAGTTCAAATGGGATTCTACCTATGGCCCCTTTGAAATTTATCCTGTCAGTCCATACAACATATTTCTTGAACTATCATCCCATCTTTTCTTATTCTTATCCAATATTCTTTTTATGATCTTCATCTGGATTCTATTACTTGATTCATCATGTCCATTACTTTGGGGGTGATAGGGGATGAATGCACAAGGTTTATACCAAACTTAGAACACATGTTCATCATTTCTTGAGACTTGAAACATATTGCATTGTCTACTAGAATCCTACCTGGCACTCCAAACCTGGTTACTATATTGCTGACTAGGAAATTGATAACTGCCTTGGAAGTTGCATTGTGAGTGGGGACTACCTCTACCCACTTGGTGAAGTAATCAGTGGCTAAAAGGATCCACTTAAATCCATTGCTATATTTATCTTGTGTTTCTCTGATGAAGTCGATTTCCCATTGCTGGAAAGGTGCAACTATAAGGTGTAAAAGGGGAAGTGCTCCAACAAATTTCATCTTACCAGAAAAGCATTATCAAGAATCACACTTTCTTATCTTCTGTCCTACATCCTTGAATAAAGTAAGCCACCAATACCCAACTCTAAGGATCTTATGAGTAGTGGTCTTAGTTTTGAACTGTGCCCTGTAAATGCCATGGTGATACTCATTCATTATAGCTTTAGCTTGCTCTTGATCCAAACACTTGAGCAATACACCTTTGTGATTTTTCCACATCAACTCATTTTGGAACAGCACATACCTCTAAGATTTCAGCTTGAGGGTTCTTTTCTAATTCTCATCCATACATGGTGGACAATTTGAATATTTTTCAAGCTATTAAAATATCACATCTTTTTTACCATGCATTGTCAATCAATCTGCAATGAGGAGTATCTTCTACATCCGTTTCATTTACCTATGCTTCTTCAAGATTTGAATTAGCCATCAACTTAACTAAACCTTGGCTTCTAACCAACTTTGTGACCTATATGTCCATGTTATATTCTTGGATCCTATTGATCCATGTACATCTCTTTCTAGAGACTTCCTGCTGTATGAAAATATCTTTCACAATTGAATGGGGCACATATGCAACTATCTTTGCACCCATAAGATATGACCTAAAATTTTTACTATCTTAACCAAAGCATATGCATGCTTTTCCATACTTAAATAATTCAGTTCAGCAGCCTATAGGGATTTGCTAAAGAATCCTATGGGCTGCTCAAATCTATCCTCATTCTTTTACAATAATACAACAACAATAGTGTAGTATGAAGAAAAAGAGAAGAGTGAAAAGGCCTAGAGTAGCCGGACATACCAAAACTAGTGCATCCCTGAGAGCCTCCTTTATGTCAATAAAGGCTTCAACTAGTTCCTTGCCCCATGCAATAGACTGCTCCTTCTTGAGCATATTGGATATTGCCTTGGTTTTTTTAGCATAGTTAGGGACAAATTGCCTCACAAAGTTGATTTGTCTAAAGAAATACTGGACACACTTCACTAATTTAGGGTGAGGGATAAGGTCAATGGATTTAACTCTTTCAGGATCCATTCTAACCCTATCCTTTGATACAATAATTACAACCAACTTGCCTTCTTCTACTCCAAACTAACATTTCTTGGGATTCAAAGAAATCCCATACTCCAAACTTCTGTAAACGATCAATTCCAAATGCTTGCAATGATCTTTCCTATCTTTGGAGAATGCAGTGAGATCATATTGGTATACTACCATGATTTAATCAATAATTCCTGCAAAGGCAACATCCATTGCTCTCTAAAACATTGATCCTGCATTCTTCAACCTAAACAACATCCTCAAATAAACATAGGTTCCCCAAGGAGTAGTAAATGTTGTCTTGTATTGTTTTGACTCCTTGACCAACACTTGGTTGTAACCTAAAAATCCGTCCATCAAAGACATCAGTTCTAAACCAACAACCCTTTGTAAAAGATGATCCATACTTGGAAGAGGATAGTTGTCCTTAAGGGATTTGATGTTAAAATTTATAAAGCCTACACACACTCTAATCTCCCCATTCTTCTTCCTCACTAGGAAAAAGATTAGATACCCACTCAAAAAGTGTGATTGGTTTTATAATACCTCCATCTTTTAGCTTTGTTCTCTCTTGTTACATTCTTGGGGCTACGGTGGGATTGAACGGTCTTTGCTTTTGTCTGAATGGTTTTGCATTAGGCTAAAGGGTAATGGTATGGTGAAATAATCCTTCCTATAAGACTTCATCTCATTATAGGACCATCCATAACATTTTGAATTTTCTCAGCAAAGCAATCAACATTTTCTTTTCATGGGATCTGATTCGCTTACAGATATAAACCATCCTAGATGCATCCTCAGTACCAAGATTAACACCTTCAATGTTGTCCTCTTTAATTGATTTACCTTCACTCTTCCATTAGTCAAAATTATCAAACATCCTTTCAAGTGCCACCAAACCCTTGGTGATGGTATTTGTCTTCAACTACACCACTTCATTCCTAGACAATGTTTCCTTTCTATCTTCTACCTCTGTCATAGGCTTCCAATTGATCAACTTACTATCAAACTCATCTAGGCAATTGAGGAAACTATAAATCTGATTTCTATCATTGAAAACTTGCCAATTGTATATGTTGTTAGGGATTGTTGGCCTTATAAGCACTTCAACATCATAATGACCATAAGAAAAAGTTAACTGATGATCAAATTTTGAAGCAGCTACAACCAAGGCATCTTCCTTTTCATTCTTAGCTCTTTCTACCCATTTAATGCCAATAGCATCAAATAGTTCTATAGTCTCACATTGCATTCCTATATTCTCTTAATCTATTGTCCTTGGCTGCAAAAATACCTTTGATCTGCTACACAACTAATTCTAAATCACCATAGATCTTCAAACACTTGACTCCATGATTATGAGCAAAATTTAAACCTAACAACAATGCCTCATACTTAGCTATGTTGTTAGTGTATTATAAATCAATCTTGGAAGAAAGTCCAAATTGTTCCATATCTGGTGAAGTCAAAACTATGCCTACACCTGAGCCATCTCTAGAACATGCAATTCATCAAACTAGAAGGTCCATAAAACATTTTCATCATGCATAGGAGTAGAAATCTAAGGCAAATAAGCACATAGATTAGGTTCATTGTCATCATAAAACCCCATAAAACAATCAATATTTGTGTCAAAGAAGTTCACGTCTTCATGGGTTTTGTAACGGGCTTCTATGTTTTGGTCATCTAACTTTTTCCCCCTATAAAGCTTCCCTTCTGCACCATGGACTAGAATGGTGGCATATGATAGATCCATTTGTATACTCCCTCCATAGAGGCTACCCACTTTCTAGATAACAACATACCCCATTTAGCAAGGTAGTCCACAACAAAATTTTATATCCATAAAATGGAGTTGTTTGAATATGCAGCTAGTTGAACATCAACATCTTTGACAAGACCAATCACATCTACTTCTCTTGAGTCCATAGAAAATCACTTACCAAAAGACTTGGACACCTTCAACCCCAAATCATTCATGATTTCAAGTGGCATGAAATTGGTAGATGCTCTAGAATCGAGCATACAATTATGTAACAGCCATCCATTTATTATGATCAATGTGGTGTAGAAAGGATTCGCGACCATCTGACTATTCACCATAGATGACCCCAAATAAACTTCAACCATTTCATCATCTTTAGGAGGAATAACAATGGGTTGTATAGGTGTACTGTTGGTTGTGATAAATGAGACAACCCTATTTCTATGCTCAGGAATCCTAAGAGCCTCCTCTAGTGGTAGTGAAATTCTAATTTTACTTAACATTTGGGCCATGTCAATGGGATGATATGGAGGTAAAGGGGTGTCACATGAGATTGTAACATCATTTGCATCAAGAATATAAGGTATCAACTAACTGGAAGAAATATCCATACCTTTTACGTGCTTCCTCTTTGCTCATTGAATGAGCCACAACATAATTGGTTGGATCATCCAGAAGGAAACATCCTTGGAACCATAAAGAAACCTCTTGTAAATTGATTTGATCCTTTCTCAATGGATCAGGTGTGTCTCTTTTAGGTTGTTTGAAAATAACCTACATAGGGGTTGCTTGTCTATCATTTTGTTGTGGTCTCTTAGACCAATTAGTATTGTATGGCCTATTATGTAGTCATTGACCTTTGTTAAAATGTGTTGTAGCACCTTATGGAGGAAACCTTTTCTCATTTCTTGAAACTTTGTAGGACAAGTCTTTCATGACCCCCATAATTTTATCTAGTTTGTCTTCAGTTGTGAGGGGCTTATTGAAAGCTACTTTATCTGGCTGGGATAGTTTTACATTTGATCTTTTAATGTGCTTCCCTAAAGCCCTCATGTTGCTTTCAATGTTAATGGCTATATCATAAGCTTCTCTTAATGTTTGTGGACTCTTGTCCCTCAAACAATAACCAATCTTTGAGTCAAATGTGCCATAATACAACACCAAACACATTGACTCATTAGGTCTCAAATGAGGAGGTACCTTTCTCATATTCATGATGAAGCGAGTGCTAAAATTAATTGTTGTCTCATTTATAGCCTTTTTGATAGTTGTCAGTTCATGGATGGAAAACTTTGGGTTAATCCTATCCCTGTATTGCAATTGGAATATCCTCAAGAATTCCTCCCAAGAGTCAATATTGATATCTAGGAGAGCCTTATACCTTTCTTTGGCACTTTCTTCTAATGAGTGTATAAATAATTTCATCATGACATCTTCATCCTCAATTTCATACTCATCAATGACATTAATAAAATGTCTAAGATGCTCTTCAGCTATGACAATATTGTTGCCTTGGAACCTTGGAATATTTCCTCTAATCTCAATTGGAATTGGATTGAGAAAATCAGGGATGCTAAAGAAATCAAGTTGTTTATAGAATTCAGCTCCCAGAGGCTACCTTAGTGGAGGAAATCTTTGTGATTGTCTTCATTGTGTAGGCCTAGGGTTCTAAACATTACCATACTACTAATTCACTTAATTTTGTGGTGGCTAATTGTGAACATTTTAAACATGAGCATAATTTATACCTTGCTGTCCCATTTTTTTATGCTGCTGTTGATGTTGTCTTTGATCGTATTGTTGGTTATACCATTAATTTTGACCTTGTTGTTGTGTATTTTGATTTGCATGGACCTACTAGGCAAGTTGAACTTGTTGCTAGTCAAGTAGGGTATGTACCTCTCTTTGTCTATTCCTGATATGACCAATTAGTTCAAGATCATCATGGAGGGTCCTTTCTCTTTCCTCAACATCAGGCTATTCCTATTGATCTTCCTAATCAAGAATGTTATCATACCGACCTCTAAGTGATCTTGTGGGAGAAGTAGGATGCTAAGTATTCTAAAGTGTCTCTTCATTCTCATTGGTTATTCCAAATGTTGTCAAATGTGCATCACGAGATCTATCCCTACTTCCTCTACCAATAATGTTCTCATTTGTTTGGACCTCATACTCATTCCTATTTATCCTTTTGTTCATTCTAAGTATGTTATTTGTAGAGTCCTCAGAAGTATATTAATACTGGTAATTGAAATCATTGAATGTATCATTTTGCTAGAGGTACCTACTTGATCTTGGGAATTCAATGGAGGTAGCACATTAGGGTTTCTTTCCCTCCATCTACTCCTATTTCTTGTACTACCAGAGGAATAATCATGCCTAGGATACTCTTGGTTTCTTCCTCTATTCATTGTGAATCTCTTTTCTTTTGAAACTGTAATTAGTTTCTATGTTGTCAAAATAGAGTCGCCACTTCCCCTACTTGGAAGAAATATTTGAACTATCACTATATTACAAAGCTACAACAACAAGAAGTAGACTAGTTTTATGGGTGCCTAACAATGGCACTAATCTGTTGGCATAAATTGATGGGAGGCCAAACTTACCTAAACAAAATGTACAAAAGTAGATCACTGTTACAAAGGTCTTCAAATTTGAACGAAAGTATTAAATGCCTAGTAACAACACCAATCTGTTGGGTCCCTAAATAGATTAGTCTAATCCCTAGAACATTCTTTAATCTTTGAGGTCAGGGATTTCATCAAGGAGATAGAAAGAAGTTCATCAACAGGATAAGGATGATTAAAGGGCAATGGTTGGGAATGGGTAATCTCCCCTTCACTTCTGTCTTAGCTAAACCAAAGAGGGTGTTCCAAGGGGTATCCCTTAGTAAGGATTAACAACAATGGAAGATGTTTTCAGGCTTATATCATTGCAACGATACTCAAACTATTGTCTTAATCCCTAAATATAGTCACTAGATTAAGACAAACTTGTTGCACTAAAACCTCTATTTAAGCTAATGAAAAACACTTCTTTCAATAATGGAAGGTGCTAGTATGCATGTTTGGCTTGCTAGAATTGGCACTTTGAAGATTCACTAACAATATTTCCTAGCTACAACACAAAACCATGACAATGCATATAGTAGTAACTATTTACTTCGCACTTGATAAATTTGTTTTAGTTTTTAAAAGAGGTGTGGGTGATCAAACATTTCATACTGGTGCCTATTATGATGGGCTATAGAGTCCATAGTCTAGCAGAGGATAAGATAATACAAAAATCTAAACAAGCACATTCTTGATACCTAAGTGCATAAAAAATAATAACTGGTGAAGAATAACCTTAGTAATCCTTTATCAACATGAAATGATTCATATACAACCACAAAATAGATCATCACATATAATTTAATATTTTATTAATATGTCGTATTCATCTGATCAATGGTTACAACCATACCACGAAGTGTGCCAAGATGAAACCTTGGATGAAACTTAGGATTTCCTTAAAACATTACATTAGAAAAAGGAGTTCATGCACTGATTCATGAAACCAATTTAAATATTTTCATAATGTGTTTATCTTCCATGCTAGAGAACTAGAACATTTGTTCTTTGAAATACTAAAGAGCTCTACACTTTTATTGCCTAAAAGTTGCCAAAAGACTGACCCTCGAAAAGAGTTTCCATATTTTATTTATAGCCTTTAAAACTCAGATCTGATGGAAGAATGGGTAGGAAAACCACAACCAATCCACTTACTTCAATAAAAAGCTCACTTTCAACTACCCATTTCACATTAATGGTGATCTAGAGAATCAACAACACATTTTCCTGTGTTTCTAGGTGTTTCTAGGCCATCCTACAAGCTAACCTGGTGTGGATATGCAATAGGATATCTAGTTATAAAAATGTCTAGTTAGAAATGAAGCAGTGCAATTGGATATGGATATGCAATAGGATATCTAGTTTGGAATGTCCGCTTGAGAGATGTCTAGTTGGAAGATGTCCAATTGGAAAATGTTGAGTTGGAAAGTTCACTTGAGAGATATCTGGTTGGAAAGTCTGCTTGGAAGATGTCCAGTTGTGTCTAGTTGAAGACAAGTAGTGCAACTAGATGTATAACATGATATCTAGATGAGATCCCTGAATGGTTGATAAAGCATTGTAACCAGATCTAGATATAACAAATCAATAAGATATCTGGTTAGTAAATATCCTATTGGAATATAAAGGGTGATGCAACCAGATCTAGATAGAAAACACAATCGGATAGAAATATAAAGAAGTGTAACTGGATCTAGACATGAAAGAGAATAGGATCCATATGTGATAAGGCAACTAGATCCTAATATACTAACTCAAACCTGATTTTACAGAATGGACATTTGATTCATTGCGCGTTCCACATCTGGTTAGAGTTCAACATCTGATAACATTCGAATGAGTCATGATGTCATACTCCAAATTGACATATTCCACATCAACATATGATAAGTGCAACTAGATGTTAACACTATAAGACAATAGGATCTAGACATGAAATAGAATCAAATGTCTAGATGGAGCGATGAGAATAACTTAGCCAAAAATCATTAGATCTTCACCAAATTTGAATTACAAGTACCTGTTGTCACTTGGATTTGCACCCTATGTTGAAGGATTTTAGGACTTAAACAATCCAGTGAAACATTGAGATGACCTCTAGGTGTGGGACCCTGCAACGAGGCCAAATCTCCAGAGAGAGGTTGGTTCCTTCACTAAATGAGAGATTCAACTATTCCTAGGACTAAACCTAATCTATCCACCATTGAGGAAAAGAAAAAGAGGGATAAAACTATAAATTAATGGAGGTGATAGACTGGGTTTGAATATAAAATGTCTCACAGTACTGAGAATACACAAAATAACTAGATACAACTGATAAAGTTACACAAGTCTAGCTGATTCTAATAGAGGTAAGAGCAGAACAAAATTGTAAGGAATAAACATTCACATACAAGTAAATCATAATTTACACAGTGCTATAAAACAAGCATGAAGAGGTAAAACAAAGTGTTTTTTTCATTAAAAAGGCAAGGTTACAGTAGAGGGGTCTGTTTAAAAAATATAGAAGAAAACCAGAAATTCAACTATCTTGCAATTGTTTTTCAACCCTCATTACATCTTTTAGATATGCATATATAGCATTTGATTACATTGACCTCATTCATTTCACAATAAATTTGCCCCCATGGGCATGTCAAAAAAATCCCTATCAAAGGGAATGTCTGTTGAAATGTACCAGACAACTGAGAGAGGGGGGTAAATCAGTTGTCTCCAAAACTTTGACCAAATATGAACATAAACACATCAAACACTTGTTTATTGTTATTCATATTTAAGCATGAAAGCATGAATTGAAAAACTCAACACAATAACATAATCAACACATGAGGCACCAAATTTTTTATGTGGAAAACCCTATAAGGAAAAAACCATGGTGGATGTTAGCCCACGAAGATAAATATGTTATAGCAATACCGAAAAATAGAGGCTCACTACCTTAGGGCTCACTACCCAAAATGCTCACTGCAAAAGTTAGGGCTCACTACCAAAGGGTGGCTCACTGCCAAGGGGTGGCTTATTGCCAAAGGTTGGTGAACTGATTTGATAGCATCTACTCCATGCCTAAGTTCAGTTCCATTGAAGTACAATATAACTCCTCTACTCTGGTCTTCTTACACCTCTTTGCTTATCTTTTCATTTTCACACAAGGACACCTTTTTCACAACTACATTACATGTTTTTATACAATTCATCAACCTTGGAATGTGCATCAAGGTCGGCATTACATTATCAACCATTGGAACAATCTCCAAGGTTGGCATTACATTATCAACCATTGGAACAATCTCCAAGGTCGGCATTACAATCATACATAGAAATAGGTCTAGACCTAAACAAGATTGGCTAAGCAAAAGATGTGTGTGGATCATGCTATGCCTTAGCTAAGACTCAAATGTAATCTCCCATGTCACGACACGCTTCCACAATCTTCAATGCATCTCCCCAAGTAGTGAAAACAACCAAGTCGACCAAGACTAGTGTTAGCACTAGGTCTTCTAGGAATAATCTTCTTCCACGATCCAAATTACTCTTCATGGACCAATCAAAAGATAGGAACATGATCAGGAGACATCCACAAGCATATTATAATCATTAGGAACTTCTGCACCACATCTAATCACTTCATTCATAGGATTCTTCAAACTAGAGCACATTACCATAACTGCAAGCCATTGTTATAAGAAAAAATCACTTGTGGACCACCAAATCATGAACCATTAGAATTGAAGGCACATAACAATATTACAACCTTAATTCTAGAATTGTAGACCAAAAGACTTAAATGCGGAGGAATACGGAGTAGAATACATTCTCCCTGTCATCATCAAATATATAGAAGAAAGCAGTTTTCACTCTGGTAAACATAACTCACTCAAAACTTCATACCAAAGGCTCAAACTTGGAACATAGTGTATTCAGACATGCTTCTAAATATCTCCCAATCCATAGACAAAGATATTTCATCTACAAGAAATGTAGAGCATTCTACTGGACTGTCTTTCAGTAAACAAAGATACTCTTCAACACATTGTTTCCACTGGAGGAGCAAATTTTCTCAAAAGCACTTGGAAACTCAATATCAGGATCACTTACTCAACATCTTCAACACTTATGTAGGCTAGTACAAAGCATCTATCTCAATGCAAGCAAGCATCAAAACAAGAGCACAATTGACACCATTGATAGCATAGATATGTTGACATCAATGACAACACTGGTTAGGCACATACTTGCAACAATGTCTACCTGCTAAAATTAACTACAAAAAATATCTTGGATCATGTAGTAGTTGGGAGATATTTTGCCTTCAATGCAGATAGCTAATTCATCAACCTACAATAATAAATGCAAAAATATCTAGGGAGAGAGTAGTTGAGGTAGATGAAAGATCAGATCTGCATTAATGGCAAATGAGGAAAATCAAATAGATTTTCCCTTCAAAATCTTCTTTTTACCTTGTAGAGATTTTACAACACTTCAAATAGCTACATTTTGATATTTAAAGTTTACAATATATTACAATTCTAGATATTTTTTCTAATTTTGTCTTTTCTAGAAATTCCAAGATTCTGGCCTATATTTTGCTCTGTCAGAAAAATCAGTATTTTGTAGACCATTCTGTCTTTGCCTTCTAAATTTTTCATTTTTTGTCAGCAACTTTGTAATTTTTTGAACTGTGATCTTTTCTGTCATTTTTGCCCTTATTGAGAAAAATCTAATTTTCTGAACTATTCTTTCTTTGTCTTCATCTATGTTTTGCCTTATCGAAAAAACTATCCTTTTTTGAAATTTCCTTTGGTTTCACCTTTTCTATCTTCTTTATTGGATAAGACCCACTTTTCCAAACTCTTGGCCATGTGCCTTTTGCCTTATCCACAAAAACTGTCTTCTATGAACTATTATGCTTTGGCCTCTTTATTGCCCTTTATCAACAAAAGTCACCTTTGCCAAACCTTTCTCCATTGTCAATGAAGTTCTTCCTATTCGAACCATTTTGTCCTTTACTTTTGCTCTTTGCCTTATCAAAAAATTCATTGATCGACGAACTCTTGGAATTCTGAACTATCAATGCCTTAGTCAATTTTCCTTTATCGACAAAAGTACGCTATCGATGAACCATGTGCTTGGCAATTTTTTTTTAAATTTTTCTCTTTGTGGGAAAGTCCCACTTTCCCAAACTTTGCTTGTGTATTCCTTCTCTGTCGGCAATTTTCCCTATCAATGAACCACGTAAACTTTAAACTCATGAAAAGTTCATTCCTTATGCACTTTGCCGACAAGCCTTCCTTCATCCCTCTTTTACCTTAGAAAATTTTGAAAATTTTTTTACTCCCTCACCCTTTATCAGCAAAACGCTGGGTCAGTGAACTCGTGGAATAACAAACTTTTGAAAAGTTCATGGAAAGTGAACATTGCCAATAAAGAGAAAGAATTCCCTTTACTCAGCCAATTTTTTGAAAACTTCCTCCCTCTATCGGCGAATCGGCCAGCTGGAGAACTTGTGACATTTCAAACATATGAAAAGATTAGGTTTTTTGAAATTCGCTAACAAAGGGAAAGGGAAGCCTCATTCCTTAGCCATTTTTTGGTTAGTTTAAGAAACTGACACTTTGTTGATAAAGGCCAAAAAGGGGGCTAAAACTAAGGCAAAAGCTTCAATTTTTTTAGGGTTTTCTAGGTTTTTTGCAAGGATTCTCTTGATGATTTTTTAAGGATATTTACAAGGTAAACATTGAGATTTGAAGGATTTTAGGCTTTGCAGAGTTAAATTCTCAAGGGATTTCAACAATATTTTGAAGTTGGGCTATTTGACTTTGGGCAGAGGAAAATAGGTCAACATTTTGATGACCTCTTAGGTATGTTTGCCTGCTAAACAAATAGACTAGTGGCCTTAAGCATACATTGGGCATGTAGTCCAAAAGAGGAACTGTAATAGGTCAAAATATTTGAAACCTTGCCTTCCAAAACAAGACCAAAAAGGAACAAGGCTAGCATTCTCCTAATGACAATGTATCATGTGCAAAAGCACTTATTGAAGGGAAAACTAAAGAAAAAATAAAACTAAAACAATATGTACAAAATCTCATACCAACCTTAATGGTAAGGTTTGAGATGGATCCCATTGACTAAGAGCAGTAGAACTTCACCATCCAGCTTTGAAAGAATGAAAGCATTGGCTTGCTTACAACTGATAATGACATAAGGCCCACTCCAAAGTGCATCAAACTTAGTGTGGCCTCTAGGTTTAGCTCATTCAACATCCCACTTTAGAACCAGATCACCTTCTTTGAAGGTCTAAATGTTTGCTTTCTTGTAAAAATACCTTTTGTTCTACCTTTGATGCTCTTCCAATGTATTCATGGTTGACTATCTTTGTTCTTCTAATTCAATCAATTTAACCATTCTAACAAGACTTGCATCTTCTCCTTCCAATTCTAATTGATGTGCCAATTCTAATGCAGGAAGCTCCAAGGATATGGGCAATCTAGCCTCTCTTCCATACAAAATAATAAAAGCAGAGTTTCCAAACACTCTCTTGTATGTGATCCTATCAACCCAAAGAGCTAATTTGATCTTATTGTGCCACTACCTCTGGTTTATCTCCATGGTCCTTTTTAAAATTCTCATCAGGTTCTTGTTGGTGGATTCATCCAGCCCATTACCTTGAGGGTAATAGTTATATGAAGTCTTCAAGAAGACATTGTACTTTAGAGCCCAATCATCAATTCTAAAACTAGGAATGCTTTTGCTTTATCAGAAATAATGGTATGAAGAACTCCAAACCTTATCATGATTTCTTCCGATAAATCCATGATGGATGACTCAGTGGCCTCTTTCAGTGGGACTGCTTCAACCCACCTGGTGAAGTAGTCCATTGTAGTCAAAACCCACTTGTGACTAGCACTGGAAGTGGGGTTTATCATGCTAATGAAGTCTAATCCCCACTATGAGAAGGGCTGATAAGCCTGAATAGGGTGGAGTGGGAGTGCTTCTAATCATTTCTTTCCTACAAAGAGAGCACACTCTTTGCACTTTCTTACCCATACATGGGCATCATTGAATAATTTGGGCCAAACGTAACCTATCCTCATTATTTTCATGGTTGTAGCTCTAGCATAGAAATGGCCACCAGTTGGACTAGCATGAAACTCACTGAGTAGCCTATCAATTTGATCCTCTTCTATACACCTCAGTAAGACTCCATCCAAATTTCTCTTGAAGAGAACACCATCCACAAAAGCATAAGGAATATACTACAGCCTGAAGTGTCTTCTTTTGGTTATGTCCAATCCATAGGGATACTCACTAGTGGATAGGAATTTGGCCATATTAGTTTTACAAGAACTCACAACTGATGGCTTAGATGTAGGTTCTTCCTCATTCAAATCTAGTAAGCTGAACTCACTTCATCTACATAAGTCTAAGCTAGTTTTTCACACAATCCTCTACCTCTAATCAACTTAGTTTCCTTTATGATCACATCATACTCCAAGATCTTAGTGACTCAGGTGGATCTTTTTTCACTAATTGCAATCCCTATTATATAATCTCTCACACTAGGATGAGAAACTAAAACATTAATATGATTATTTGTTAGCATATATTTAGAATCATTTTTTGGCCTTAAAGATTAGTCACACTTCAAGAAATTCCTCTTCGGAAGAGGTGGCAACTCTGTTGTCAAAACATGAGTTTGTTACTATTGTACCTTGGTTGCTAATGGTGATTTGAATTCTCCATCTCAATATGTAGCAGCTAGTGAAATTAAGGTACATGGTTTTCTTCCTAAATTTTAAAATTTGTTGTTCCTATCATGGTGAAGGAACACATTTGTATACCTTAGTTTTTTTCCCTATATTATAGGATGTTTTAGTCATGGCCACTTGGTATAAGCTTGGATACCCTAGGGATGATCTGTCATTTGAGTCTTCATATATATCAAACCTAGATAGTACATTGGAGTGGATTCCCATGACCATCCTAGAAATACATTTTCCAGTCATGGCTCTGCAGGTTATGCAAACCAAAATTTATATGCACCCATGCAAAATTATAATGAATTAGGAGTTCAACAGTATGAAATAGAAAAAAACAAACAATTATTGGAGTCATTATTGCACCAAGAAGAAGAAACAGAAAATCAAATTAGGCTACTAGAATCTAGGCCGTAGTCCTATTTCCCTCTTGTTGTTCTTAGTTGCTTTGTTCCTTGGTCCCCTCCCATTGCAAATGAAAATACATACAAGAAATTGAACCTTTCATGGGTCAATTATGAGAAGCAGTCCATGCCCAACAAGATTTACTATCAGATGGCTTTATTTGATGGGTGTGAGGTTTATGATGGGAAAGCACACATTGAGGCATTTTTAGATTTCAAGGAGAAGTTCTAGTTTGAAGATGAGGATATGTGGATGATATTTTTTGTTAGATCTCTATGTGGAGTAGCATAGAAGTGGCTGGTTAGTTTCCCTGACTAGCATTTTACTTCCTAGGATCAATTGGTGGCTGCATTTGAATATTTTGCAAGTAAGATAGACCATGTGTTTCTTTTCCAAGAACTAGAAGATATTAGAAGGTAGGAGGGAGAGTCTAGCATGGAGCTCAACCACAGATTTGTGGTTGCCCTGTCTCACATCCCAGTGAATTTTAGACATGATCTTCTTGTTTGTATTGACATGTATTTGGGTGCTTATGATGGTACCTTAAGCCCAATTTCTATACGGGAAGAGTTCAGTCTAATGAGTATGCAACATGCATACCTATTCATTGATTATGTTGACAGAGTTAAGGGGGATATGATTTCAAAATCTCTATCCTTAGATGCAAAGATGGCTCATAATGAACATGATATTGTAGACAACAGGGATGTCAATGCTTCATGTGCTCCAGACACAATATCAAATGATGATTGTGTAGTCAGAAGGGTGGAGGTGGAAGGTGGTATGCCATATGATAGTGATGTAGATGATGAAAGTAGTATTTGCACCTACCTTTAGCTGGATAGATCATCAATTGAAAGAGGAAATAATGAAAACAATGGTGATCTCTAGCCTAATTTTGAGGTATGTGGCCCAGTGAACAATGAGGATGTTATGTGCATAAGTGAGTAGCAAGTTGATTATGAAGATTGTGTACAAGTAAATGAAATAGACGGTGAGAAAAGAACTTGTTTCATATTTGATGTATTGCTCTCCTTTGTTCATGCATGTGATGATGTAGTTAGTGTTGGTTGGCCTGAGGTAGATGTGGAGCTCATTGCACATGATGATAACCAATCAGAGATAGTTGTTTGTGCAGCCATGTAATTTCAATCTAAAGAGCTTACCTTGGAAAGTGAAGATGGTGATATGTGGACACATATAAGAACCTATTTCTTTGGTGCCAGGTATGTTGTCTACCTCATGAAGAGTGTGCTTCATCAGAGCCACAAGGAAATAAAATAAGAATTGATGTGGAAGAAGTGTGTCATCAATCTATTTGCAATAGTGAATATGACAAAATAAACTTTACCCAAGTGACTGTGAAACAAAGAGACAATCAGAAGAACTTGGTTCTTCATTTGAGGTGTCTCATGATGTTAATTTATGTGCTAATGTTCTGAATTGTAGCCTGAGTCATGATTATGATTCAGAAGTTGAAATTTGTAGCAACATGTATATGAAAATTTTGTTCAAGAGCTTGATGGAGTTACAAATGAATATGAATGTTTCCAATTTGACATGGAAAATTTGTTATCTCTTGAATGTGTTGGTGCTACAATAGAAGTTGAGTCCTTTGTATGGGATATTGATGTGAATGAGTAGCAAGGCATGTTTATGTCTGAGTTTCAACATGCTGCAGCCCAACTTGAAGATATGAATGAGCTAGAGTTTTTCTAGTTTGCTCTACAAGATGAAATGCCTTCTCTTGTGGATCAATAGTGCATTCATGCATAGTTTGCTTTGCCATGTGAATTGGAGGTATTTTATTTTTCCCTCAATTTGCATGAAGAGGTTAGTAGGTATGATAGCCTGGCACATGATAATGGAGGCTTGCCTTCATTTGTTTCTTTTGTTGCTAACATGAATATTAGTTTTGCACCCCTTGCTACTAGGAATAAGCATGATATGGATATGAATAGGTCAAGCATCATTTTCTTATGGTTTCCATGCAGTAATAATTTCATTCATGAAGCCAACCTTGGCTCAACAAGCATATGTTGTAGATTAGCACATGTTGGGGATAGTCTTTAGTTGTTACAGCTGGGGAAGAAATGCAAGTTTGGTTTGAGGGAGATCAACTTCTTCATTCAACTTGTCTTTCACAGAGGCATGTAGTTGCAAGAATTTTGTGCAGGTTTGGCCTGCAATGATATGATATTTTGCTTAGAGTCATTTTTCCTTTATGACTGTATGTTCTCTTGTATATACGCCCTTGTTGTAAATACATTTCGGTTGTTTCCCCTATTTATTTTTTGTTTTTTGGTCTGTATGGAGATGTTTTGAGGTTCTCATTGTGCCATACAAGTTTTCCACATGTCTCCAACCAGAGCCAATGTTGGAGCCCAAAATTACCAGTTCCAAAAATACTCTATTTATCCCCAAAAAACCTAGAAAATTCTATCAATTTTCCCACATTTGCCTTTGCATTTCAAAAACCTATCATTTATACCTAATCTAAGATATTTTACATGGGTTCCCTTTTGAAAATTATTAAGTAAAATCCCCCTTGTTCCTTGTGTTTTCCTTCTCTTAGAAAATTTGGTCTTTTTTTCTCTTTATTGGTGAATTGACGATTTTCCTAACTTCCAAACTAGTTCAGGAGTTAGACCTTTTTCCAATCCACTGATATAGCAACTAGGCAAGTGATCAGTGATTCCAAGGTGGAAAAAGATACACTAAGGTGCCTTCATTGGTGATTTCTCAAGTTAAAAAACTCAAAGGTTCACCGATGGTGAACTTTGCTGAAAAAAGGAAAAAGGAACATGGTTGTGGCGAGTGAAAAATGTTTCTAAGGAACGAAGAAAAGAAATGAAGGCTTAGTTGGTGAATGTGGAGGTTTGTGAACCTCCAAGTTCACCGATTGGAGGTTTTCCCAATGGCAAATTTGCTGACTAAAGGAGACAAGGGAGATCCACCAGACAAAGAAGTAGAGATAAAGGTAAAGGAAAGGGTAGAGGCAAAAGAAAAACCAAGTCTTATCAGCGAAACAGTTGGTTCATGAACCATTGATTTCATTGATAATAGTTAGCCTTTTTCAATATTTTACTAATAGGTTGATGAAAGGGTAAAATAGAAGGAAAAGAAAAAAGAAAAGGCTATAGGCAAAGGATGGAGAGGGTTGGGAAGTTCAAGAATATTTGGATTTTCCAATGAGGAAATTCAAAAAGGAGTTCCTTCCAATAATTTGGCAGATGACACTTTTGTTGATAAAGCAAAAGAGTGAAGAAAAGGCACCAAGGGGCTTGGTTTGGTAAAGTGCAAAATGGCCAATAAAGAAGAAAGATGGAGGAGTTGGGGAAAGTTTGAGTTTCACCAACTTTTCTGATAAAGAAGGCCAGGTTCAAGAAAATAAAGATTAGCCGATAAGGCAAAAAAGAGGCTGAAAGTGAAGATGAAGCACCAAAGAAAATGAAGGTGTCTCCCATGGTTTGAAAATGTGAAAATTTGCCAACTAATGGCAGAATAGAGCTTAGATGTAGAAAATGAAAATGAAAGTCAAAGTGCTGACAGATTTGTACTCAACAATAATGAGTTGTAGGCCAAAATTGTGCAGATTGTTCAAACAGTGAAAATCATAAATGTATCTGCATATATAGAGGGAAAAAATGATAAATTCATGTGTTGCAAGTGTTAGGGAGGATTCAAACCTTCTTTCATTATTGCTCTAGGTACACTAGGCATGTAGGAAACCTCCTTCTGACATTTTTAGATTTGCAAGGCGTGGGATTTCCTTCCAAACATGTAGATTTCCCTAACTAACATCTGGGCCTAAATTTCATACAGCATGGTGTGTACTCATTGACTTAGTGAAGTGCTAGGAATTGGTGCAATGAGTTTTAATTGTAATGCTATATATAGATGATAAGAAGATGTTTTCAAGGTTGGTCACTGAACCAATTGTCTGGTCAGGAAGGCCTAAGGGAGATTTTTGGGCATCAAACAAAGTATAATGTCTGAGTATTGAATGGATAAATGTGATTGATACAACATAGGAATGACTTGTATTACACATCTTTTTTGTAGTGGTATGTCTCCATGGCTATTTGTAACGATTCAAGGGAATATATGGTTACAACTTTGTATTTTTCTTCACCACATTTGCTATTGTGATTGTAATAGAGGTTTGATAATGTGTGACAACATTTAAGTCAATACATGCTTTATGTTGAGTCATTTCTTTGTTACAAGTGGGTCATTATAGTTTGGTTTTGGATAATTAAGTATGTCAAATGTATGAGATGTAATTTGAGAAATATATGTCAATATATTTTAGTCTTTTGTTGATACTCGTTCGATCTATTTTCTTCCTTTTCATTGCTTATGACTTAGTTGCCCAATGGAGTAGGCACTGGTCCATATTGGAGAGGGATCAAACACCTTTTAAAATCAAATGAATCATTCACCTGTGGTTTAGGGGAAAAACCATCTTCCCTGTGCATGTACATTCACATAGTTGAATCAGTTGTATAGGGGTTTTGTGATAGCCATTCGTTCTTGACTAAATGAAAGATTTTGGAGTCAAGATGATGAGTTGGGTTTGGTTGTCCAGTTAGTTTTAGTTGTTCATCTAGTTTTGATATTAATACCTACTTAGGTATACCCCTTGGAATATCCCTCCAGAGTCTAAGCTAAGCTTGAAGTGTAGAGGAGTCTATCCACTCATGTTAGTTGGCCAAGATCCCCCTCAACTTGTTGACAAACCTCTTCCTATCACCCTGATGACAATCACTAGCCTGGGTGATTTCGGAATGTTTTAGAGTTTTGGGGAGCGATTATTTTGGGTCCCAACAGTAACCATGAAATATCCTCTTAATAACTTGTAACTAAACTAATCAAATCTCACATGCACCTCTAAATCAATCAATGTGGAAATAAAACAAATTTTCTAGCAAGTCCAAGAATATATAAAACACCAATAATGGTTTTCACCCTTCTATCATAGAAACACAATTATACCTTCCCTTGACTATCAATCATATGTGAACTGATGTCACCCAAATACACTTCTCTTTCATCATATGTATGATAAGAAGAGAACTACTCCTTTTGAGGAGTTATATGATATGAACAACCTAAGTCATTTAACCCATGATTCATTAGAAATAATGTTAATAGAAATAAACAAGGATTCATTACCTTCATTAGAGGAATTTTTTGTGGAGGATTCGTAAGTCTTATTATTATTTCTATACTCGTTCACATGCAACCATTTTCCATAGTTCTAGCACTTCACTCCACTTTTCACTAGAGTCTTAGAATGACCTTGAGACATAGATCTCTTGGTGGATTTTTTTATTATCTTATTTTGACCCTCTTTTACCCTTGGTCCTTACTTGAACATGCAATGCATCTTTTGATCTCTTTTCCATGGATTTTCTCCTTATTTCATCTGTAATAAAAGTTGCAACAAGTTTATCTGACTTTGGATATATGATCTATCCACTCAAAGCAAGGATTAGACTTTCCCATAATTCAGGAAATGAGAAAAGTAGCAATATACACTTATTCTCCTCACATTTATTAACATCAATGGATACTAATTGACTCGAAATCTAATTGAATGTATTCAAATATTTTAACATAGAGTCCTCATCTTTCATTTTTTATGAATATAGTTTTTTTTTTCAATTATAGATTATTTACTAGACTTTGTACTTAGTATATCTCACTAATTCTTTTCCAAAGAAGATATGTAGTGGTGTCCTAAGAAAATTTAGTAAGAGAAAATCTGTAAGACACAATGGAATGGTTCCTCTTGCCTTTTTACCCAACTTCTTCTAATCATCATCAAGCATATCATCTAATTTATTTTCATTTGAAAAAATTCTCCATTGATCTCTCTTCAAGGAGATCCTCCATCTTCAACTTCCACAGCTCATAACCGGTTCAATTGAATTTCTCAATCTCTGAATGAGAGGTGGAAGCAATGGTCTCCAATCACATATCTATAAAATCACTCAAAAAAGAATGTCCACTACAATAAAAATCCTTCAACACTCAAATAAGGGTGTCCTCTTTTGAATAGATCTTGGCTCTAATACCAAATATTGATAAAAAAAGGTAAACTACTACAAATATTAGCCATTTTAAAGTATGTGAATTTGATATTATTAATGCAACATTGAATTACCTATTAAGAGATTTATATGGAAAAAAAAAAATAGAAATCAACAAACCATAATAAATAAACACATAATATTAGATGTACATGGAGAAATACTTATAGAAAAAGACTCCACCATCAAATAGAGGCACAAGTATGTATTAATCTTCAACACATGAGTACGTATGCAACACACTTTCTCCCTTCACCATGTTAATCTTCAAATCTCTATGAAACTAATTACTACCACCCATCATGCATATGTGTCTATTAATAGGTACATATAAAAGGTGGTTTTACAATACCATGGGCACCAAAATTATGGGACAAGTAAATAATGTGAAAAGTGCCCAAAAAAGATAAAAATGGCCAAATGTTTTTGGAGGGGGTCTAGTTCCTTGGACCAACACTGAACCCCATGATGCAACCTACGACTACACTTATCATACTCATAAGATTGAAATTAAATATCACAATCCTAACATATATGGTTCCACCATGGATCATGCATCTCACAACATATATATGCTTGTGGCCACTAAGAATATTATTCACTACCCACAACATATATATTTTAGCAAAGAATAATACCTTGAAATTTGTGCAATTTCTTCTTTGATAGTTTGTTTCTTTGGTTATTTTCTCTTCTAATTTTTTGTTGGAGGTTTTTATATTAAAACTATAGAATCATTTACCTACCTGATATAGGAGCATGAGACTTCAGCTAAAACCTCTTCAACTGAGAGTCAAAGAATGGAGTATCCATTCTGTCAAAGTCACTTATGGTACAATCTTGACCTCACCCCTTATGGTGTTGGGGCCTTGTGCTTACTCCATAATGGGCCAATTCAAAAGAATTCAAGTTTACCAACATACCAAGGGCTCTTCTTCTTTTCAACATAATTTATTTTAAACTTTAAAACATAACTTGTTTCTTTTTATTTTTTGTATAATTTCTTTTCAAATAATTTTGTAAGGGCACGTGTGGGGGTGGTAGGCCTAGGCAACAACATGACATTAAAAATTCTTCGTTTTAACTTTAGTTATGTAACAATATTCAATATGCTTTTAAACTTAACAATATTTTTAAATAGAATAGTCAAACTAAGACGACTAAGGTATTTATAATACATTTTTTTAATTATTGGATATCCTTCTAAATCTTTGATTATAAGAATGTAGAATTTTATTTCATTACTATTGTTTTAACTTATGAGATTACATGTATTGTGATAGGTATAAAGAGTAAAGTTGGTGAATGTTTGCAAAAACTCAAGAACATATGCAACCAACAAGGTAAATCCCTTTAACACATTTCCATACTTATACTGATAGATTAGATCTTAATATGCTCTTAGTATTTTTAAAATTTGAAAAGCCATTTTCTAAGTTACCATAATATAAATTAATTTTTTGGGGAAGTTTTATGGAATAATTTTAAGTTTTTAATAGACTAAAGCATGTTGCCATTAAAATATTAAGAATTTTGTTAAACATTTAAAATTGTATGGTTTATATATATATTTGTTATGTTTCAACATTAAAAATATTTAATAAAATTTAGATTATATATTACTTTTATATACATGTTAAATATATTATGGTAGTTTTATTTCTTACTTTTCAAGTTTATTTATATGGAACAATTAGATGTGAAAGTCAACCTTACCATGATACAATATCTTATGACACCTATCTAATTGCAATTTATATTTTTCATGCTAGTAGATTTAAATTAAGGAATGGATATTTTTAATTTTTTAATGATGAAGAGTCCTATATTTTTATATTAAAATATAAACAATACAATACACAATACACATAAAATGTGGGTAGAATGGAGTCACACACAAAGAAGTCTAAGCTACACTCATGCAAAGACAACAAAAAAAGGGTCAACCACTAAGATGCCAAGACACTACTAGTAAGAGAGGGAGAGAGATCTCCACCAAAGAGAGGGCCCCAACCATTTAGGAGATTGTAACAATCAACATTGGGATCACATCCTATGATTGCATCATCCTTATCTTTAACTTCTTCTTGTTGAGTCACAACACACATAGGCTAGATGGCAATATCCAAGTAAGGAAACTCTCCACTATCTAACTACTAGAATGAACATACTGAAATGCAAAGGAGTGTCCACATGGTAGAGGAGTCCATCTATGGTGTCTGGGATCGGGACAACCCTTATATCCATGATTTCCATACTTAGAGCTATGAATGCAAGCATTTTTATGCCCACCTGGTGGAGATACAAGTCCTAATGACAAGTAAGCATACCTATTTGTAGGGGAAGGTGGCACATGAGAAACCATACAAGGGGAATTAACCCAAAACTTGATTAAAGTCTACAAATGGGAAACCTCGAGAGCCACTTTACATATTAATTATTGCATATATTTAAAAAGTAAGGAAAAAGTCAAACAAGATGTTTATATTAGTATAAAAACTGGATTTCTTTATTGAAATTAAAATTAGGTTTTATGAATAAAATTAAATAATTTAGTTAGGAGTTGAGATAGATTATATAATTGAATTTTTGAATTTAGAAATAACCAAAATAAAATTACTTAGCTAATTTTAGTGGCCAATAAATAATTGCCTACTATTTTGATCATTATAACTTTTAAATTATAACTCAAAATTACAACTTCTTATATGTGCTAGAATTAGAATGATGAAATCTAAACGGAATTAATTCAAAATTTAGTGAATCAATCCTTTGCATCATTGACCTAATCCCAAGATTCAAAGATCTAACATTTTATATGGATTTAAATAGTGACACATTGACTTTAGTTGGTTGAGTGTGTACTGCTACAAACTATGTCACCAAAAATTTTAAGTTCTACTAGTGCATAAGCACTAGTATAATTGAAAAAGATTTTTGAGAAGCTTTTGAATTGTAAGGGTTGAGTTTCCTTAGTGAACATCCTTGGAAATTTAATTTTACAACCTTGGGCAAATGTTGACAAAAAACAAAGAATTGTCCAATGGCCTAAAAGTGAATTCTAATGCATGTGTAAATAATTTTTAATTCTCTAAATCTAGATTTTCCTCAAAATACTCCTTGTAACTAATTATGATGTTTGAATGATCTACAAGATGAATTAATATTAAAATTAAGATCTTAAATTTTGTACAAAAAGAATAGTCACTCAAATATTTACCAAATTAACTCACAAAAAATAATAAGGAAAAGTGGAAATTGACAATTTAAATTATACAATTTAAAGTTGAGATTAGTTCTACTAAATTATCAAAAAAAAGTTCCCAAATAGATTTATTTTAATCTTATAGCTTCAAAAATAACATGTGATGATTATGTAGAAGAGAACACTTCATTTTCATAATGGTTACTATTGGCACCTATAAAAATCAACTCCTAGACATGCATATTTTTGCTCCAAAATCCATCAAAATCCCAGTTTGTACCTTTACAATTTTAACCCATTATTTAGATCTGATCTGAGACTATTTTCCATGGGTATCTTTCAAAAAATTCTAAGTAACCATTCCCTATTTTGTTGTGTTTTTCCTCCCTTTGAAAAATTGGTCCATTTGAGGCCTTTGTCGGCAAATCAGCTGGTTTGTGAACCACCAATTTCGCTGACAAGGTTTGTAGGTTAGTGATTTGCCCAATTTACTGATTTGCCGACAAGGTGGCAAAAGGTTGAATAGAAAGGTTTAAAAGATAGAGAAAACAAGAATGAAGGGATGAAGTCTTTCTTCAAACTTGTAGTTCGCGAACTATTGGGTTCGCTGATGGAAATTTTTACCAACAAAGATTTCGTTGACGACGTGGATCAGTGGCAAGAAGTTGTGTTCTTTTTCTAAGGCATAAGGAATGATTCAAGTCCTTTTTTCAACCAAAGTTTTAGTTCATGAACTTGAAAGTTCACTGACGAAATTGTTTTTCACCAAATGACTTCACCGATAACAGAAGAGATAGATGAAAGGGAAAGGTACTGCGGGAAGTAAATATTTCTAACGTGAAGAGATGGGAATATTTCTACGAAAATGAAGACAAAGTTGAAATATTGGTTAGTGAAACTTTTGGTTCATGAACCCTTGGTTTTTTTGACAAAGGGTTCACCGATAGGTTTATTCCTCGACAAAGGGAGAAACAAAGGTAATGAAAAAAAGAAGACAAAGAGACAAACAAGAAAGTTTGCCAACAGGGTTAGTACCCCATGTTTGAATTTTACAAAAGCATTCATGTCCTAGGAAGTTCCCATTCTTTATTTGCCACTATTCACATTCTTTTCTCCAAGTCGTGTCTTTCACTTAGTCATTTTCATGCATTGTTGGAAATCCCTTGAGTTTTTGAACCGAAGTCAGTGAGTTCAAGGTTTCATGAATTGCTTGGCTCCCCGACTAGTCATCAAGCCTAGTGTCTTAAGATCCTTTCTTCATGGGTCTTCGTCACTTTGTTGAAAGTTAAGTCTGTGTTGTCAGGAAGTTAGAGGTTCTTTGATCTCCCAAACTTTCAACCTTGGTGGTTCAAAAGTTCTTCACATCCCTGACTTGCCGACTGAACGTACTCACTACTTCTACAACACCTTTTTTTGAGTTGGCAAATGATACAGAGAAATGACACTTGTCACCTCACATTTAATTTGGAATGCATGCAAGTACATGGGCACTCTTCTCGGAGGGAAGCCAAAGGAGATATTATGAATTTCAAAGTTTGATATTCCACCAATAATTAATGGAATTTATGAGCGAATTAATGGGGAGTGATATGAAGCTTGAATAAGTTAGTCATCCTATGAAGAAACCTTTCATAATTTCATGGAGATACATTACAGAGCGAAGCTACCAGTACACCATACACAAGGACTTTGCAGAATTTCTTGTTTACAGGTTAGCTCAGTTGGCCTTTCCTCTCCCATTTTTCTCTCTCTTGTTTTAAAAACACAATAATACATTGGGTGGAGGAATCGTATCTTTTTCATGAATCTATATAGTGTTTCCCCTATAAACGAATTGTGGACTTTTGTTGTATCCTTGAATGTTTCTGAGTTTTTGGCTCTTTGGATTTTCATGTTAGTTAAAATGAAATACAAATTTCAAGGGGCTCCTATGGTTCATATGGCTGAGAATGTTTTTTCAAGTGTGAAAGACATAGAGCTAGGTTACATTGACTTGGAAGATTTCTAGATGAGGATGCAACCTAAAGGTAGAACCTCTCTAGAAAATAAAATTGCAAGCAGTGGTTTAGACTGAGTTGGAGGTTTTCCACTTGTTGTGCATTGTCCTAACTTGATTGTCGCTTGTGCTAATAATTATTTCCTAGATTCTCAAGAAATAAGAACTCCAAATGGCTCTGTGGTAGCTAGAATTGATTTAGAATCCATCACTCTAGCTCTAAAATTGGAAGATTATGAAGAAAATGTTGATGTTTTAGTGTCCTCTGCATGGAGTTTTTATATTGAGAAGAAGGATTAGTGTCAAAGTTGCATTGCCAAAACTTGGCTAGAGGCTGAGAAGAAAGAAAAGTTAAGACTTCTTGCCAATTTGAGGAGAGGCCATTTCAAAGAAGAGATTTCCAATATGATCACTTTGTTACATCCTATGGTTGGGAGCTCTGATTTTGATTCCTTTGAGTACTAGATGTGTCAATTCATCTTACTTATTTACGGAGATCATCATATATACCAGGCAAAGATAATTAGTGAATGCATGCATGCACAATTGGGGAATTTCCTACAAAAGGTGAGCTTCCATATGCATTCTTATCTAGTATATGTGTTGGCTTCTTAAGAGGTTGTCTAGCCTAGTTTAAGAGCTCATGGAGTTGCCTCCCCAGACACACCTATGTATCAAACCTTTCCATAGTTGCAGAGGAGTGTCGGCATGAAATATTTTCATCAAGTAAATGATTCCTTTTCCATGTTGCTTGCAAATAGAATTGAAGGTTCATTAGATTGGTGATTTTCAGTAGAAGCAGCTACCCTAGTTATGAATTTTGGAATTTTCTATATTTAATTTGACTACTTATCATACATGAGGATTAGGGGTTATGAAAATGCCCTGTTGAAACTATCAAGGTATCCATCTGACTACCTTGTGTTTTTGGAGCTATGTTGCAAATGGCAGTGGTAAATGTAAAATATCATGTAATAAAAAAGAAGGAATATTCATTCCCTGTGTCTATTTCTTTTTGTTCTTGTAAGAGTATTCATAGTACAAAAAGTGTGGAGAAGTTACTTGCAGAATTCAATTTTCATAGTTTGTCCACCCGAGTATCTTTTGACAACAAAAAGTTTGTGAAGAAAAACATGGATGGTGGTGGTTCTTACTTGCACAAGCCTCAACTTGAAGATTTTAGGGAGGATTGTTTAGATGAGACGGAAGTGCAGAGGAGCTAGATGCGGCTAACCATTGATCAAGTTCATGCCTTTGAGTTGCCTATGTAGGTTCCCAAGTTGGTTGATGATAATTTAGATATTCTAGATGAAGGTTATCACAATGCCTCTCTGCAATCTCTGCCTCTGATAAAATGGTGGGATAAAGAAATCAATGATGTTATTTTCTACTCTTTCCATGTGTTGAAAAGAATAGAAAGGTGGTTGAAAGGGAAATTGAGAGAATAGGTTGGTTCTGCAGCGCCAAGGGACTCTTCTACTCAAGAACAAAACAAGTCTCAAACCACTTACACTCTAAGAAGGTCATCTAGTTTGGAACTAACTCTTCATAGAGTTGGCTCACAATTAGGTGGAGATGGTCAGTAGCCCAAGGATGTCAGCAAACTAAACACAACCTGTGAACAAGATAGTCAACCAGTGATGAGTAATACCAGATTGGTTGCTTCGCCACCACAAGTAGACCGTTTGCCCACTATAAACCATTTTATAAGTGATAATGATTCTTTAATTTTTAATTAGTTGGGAGAACACAACATGTTTCAATCTTTTCTGAGTACTCCAAATTCACCCAATCTAAGTAATCCTACATATCATAATTGTCCAGTTGTGCATTTGGAAGGTGTGATGAGTGTGGTTGGCAATGCTAATGTCTCCTCTTCCTCCCCTGCCTCGCTAAGAAAGGTAGTAGAGAAAAAATGGTACACTTCTATGGTAGACACGAGCATAGGTACTGTAACCAAGCTTCTACAAGAAACACCTAAGCCTAAACGAGCTAGGAGGATGTCAAGGATTGTGGCCAATTCTGCCATAGGACATAATATTTTGGAGATTGTTGACCCAGTGGGAAAAAAAATGAATATGAAGTAATTGAAACATATTTTAATTTGAGTAGAGTGGACTCGTGACCCTCAACTTTTGAGGGGGATATCTATCATGCTAGATTCTTAGTTAGTAATCTGTTAAAAAGGGTAAAGAAAGAACAAGAAGAAAATGTCAAATTGTGAGCACAATTAAGTTCCTTGTCTCTTTTTATTCAGTCTATTTTGAAGATTAAAACATAGTCAGCAGATGCCTTACTAGACCTGAGTGTTAGTGGCCCTGACCCCAATTTATTACAAGAATTTAAACAATCTCAAGCTTTGAGTAGTGTCATAGAATAGTGGATAGAGAAAGTGACTTTAGATGGCCTTATATATATAGAAGAGGTTGTTTGTTAGTGAAAATTTTGGTTCATGAACCCTTGGTTTTGTCGACAAAGGGTTCACCGATAGGTTTATTCCTCAACAAAGCGAGAAACAAAGGTAATGAGAAAAAGAAGAGAAAGAGACAAACAAGAAAGTTTGCAAATGGGGTTGGTACCCCATGTTTGAATTTTACTAAAGCATTTATGTCCTAAGAAGTTCCCATTCTTTGTTTTCCACTATTAAAATTCTTTTCTCCAAGTCACGTCTTTCACTTAGTCATTTCATGCATTGTTGGAAATACCTTGAGTTTTTGAACTGAAGTCAGTGGGTTCAAGGGTTCATGAATCGCTTGGCTCCCCGACTAGTCATCAAGCCTAGCATCTTAAGATCCTTTCTTCGTCGGTCTTGGTCACTTTGTTGAAAGTTAAGTCTTTGTTGTCAGGAAGTCAGAGGTTCTTTGATCTCCCAAACTTTCAAACTTGGTGGTTCAAAAGTTCTTCACATCCTTGACTTGCCGACTGAATGTGCTCACTACTTCTACAACACCTTTTTTTGAGTTGGCAAATGATATAGAGAAATGACACCTATCACCTCGCATTTAATTTGGAATGCATGCAAGTACATGGGCACTCTTTTTGGAGGGAAGCCAAAGGAGATATTATGAATTTCAAAGTTTGATATTCCACCAATAATTAATGGAATTTATGAGCAAATTAATGGGGAGTGATATGAAGCTTGAATATGTTAGTCATCCTATGAAAAAACCTTTCATAATTTCACGAATGAGATACCTTGCAGAGTGAAGCTACCAGTACACCAGACATGAGAACTTTGCAGAATTTATTGTTTTCAGGTTAGCTCAGTTGGCTTTTCCTCTCCCATTTTTCTCTCTCTTGTTTTAGAAACACAATAATACATTGGGTGGAGGAACCGTATCTTTTTTATGAATCTATATAGTGTTTCCCCTATAAACGAATTGTGGACTTTTGTTGTATCCTTGAATGTTTCTAAGTTTTTGGCTAGTTGGATTTTCATGTTAGTTAAAATGAAATACAAATTTCAAGGGTCTCCTATGGTTCCTATGGTTGAGAATGTTTTTTCAAGTGCGAAAGACATAGAGCTAGGTCACATTGACTTGGAAGATTTCTATATGAGGATGCAACCTAAAGGTAGAACCTCTTTGGAAAATAAAATTGTAAGCATGGTTTAGAGTGAGTTGGAGGTTTTCCACTTGTTGTGCACTATCCTAACTTGATTGTCACTTGTGCTAATAATTATTTCCCAAATTCGTAAGAAATAAGAGCTCTAAACGGCTTTGTGGTAGCTAGAATTGATTTAGAATCCATTGCTCTAGCTCTGAAATTGGAAGATTATGAAGAGAATGTTGATGTTTTAGTGTCCTCTGCATGGAGTGTTTATATTGAGAAGAAGGATTAGTGTAAATGTTGCATATCCAAAACTTGGCTAGAGGCTGAGAAGAAAGGAAAGTCAAGACTTCTTGCCAATTTGAGGAGTGGTCATTTCAAAGAAGAGATTTCTAATATGATCACTTTGTTACATCGTGTGGTTGGGAGCTATGATTTTGATTCCTTTGAGTATTGGATGTGTCAATTCATCTTACTTATTTGCAGAGATCATCATATATATTGGGCAAAGATAATCAGTGAATGCATGCACGAACAATTGGTGAGTTTCCTGCAAAAGGTGAGCTTCCATATGCATTCTTATCTTGTATATGTGTTGGCTTTTTAAGAAGTTGTCTAGCCTGGTTTAAGAGCTCATGAAGCTGCCTCCCTAGACACACCTATGTATCAAACCTTTCCATAGTTGCAGAGGAGTGTCGGTATGAGATATTTTTGTCAGGTGAATGATTCATTTTCCATGTTGCTTGCAAATAGAATTGAAGGTTCATTAGAGCGGTGATTTTCAGTAGAAGCAGCTACCCTAGTTATTAATTTTGGAAGTTTCTATATTTAATTTGACTGCTTATCATACATGAGGATAGGGGGTTATGAAAATGCCCCGTTGAAACTATCGAGGTATCCATCTGACTACCTTGTGTTTTTGGAGGTATGTTACAAATGGCAGTGGTAAATGTAAAATATCATGCAATAAAAAAGAAGGGATATTCATTCCCTGAGTCTATTTTCTTTTATTCCTATAAGAGTAAT
Source organism: Cunninghamia lanceolata (assembly GCA_027924645.1). Classification (NCBI taxonomy): domain Eukaryota; kingdom Viridiplantae; phylum Streptophyta; class Pinopsida; order Cupressales; family Cupressaceae; genus Cunninghamia; species Cunninghamia lanceolata. Next base: position 3,156,827 of record BSBN01000649.1, on the reverse strand, counting down.
GATAGTACAAAAAGTGTGGAGAACTTACTGGAAGAATTCAATTTTCATAGTTTGTCTACCCGAGTAGCTTTTGACAGCAAAAAGTTTGTGAAGAAAACCATGCATGGTGGTGGTTCTTACCTACACAAGCCTCAACTCAAAGATTTCATGAGGATTATTTAGATGAGACGTAAGTGTAGAGAAGGAGCTAGATGCAGCTAACCATTGATCAAGTTCATGCCTTTGAGTTGTCTATGTAGGTTCCTAAGTTGGTTGATGATAATTTAGATATTCTAGATTAAGGTTATCACAATGCCTTTCTGCAATCTCTGCCTCTGATAAAATGGTGGGAAAAAGAAATCAATGATGTTATGTTCTACTCTTTCCATGTGTTGAAAAGAACAGAAAGGTGGTTGAAAGGGAAATTAAGAGAATAGGTTGGTTCTACAGCACCAAAGGACTCTTCTATTTGAGACCAAAACAAGTCTCAAATCACTCACACTCTGAAGAGGTCATCTAGTTTGGAACTAACTCTTCATAGAGTTGGCTCACAATCATGTGGAGATGGTCAGTAGCCCGAGGATGTCAGCAAACTAAAGACAACCTATGAACAAAATAGTCAACCAGTGATGAGTAATACTAGATTGGCTGCTTTGTCACCACAAGCAGACCATGTGCCCACTATAAACCATTTTATAAGTGATAATGATTCTTTAATTTTTAATCAGTTGGGAGAAGACAACATGTTTCAATCTTTGCTGAGTACTCCAAATTCACCCAGTCTAAGTAATCCTACAGACCATAATTCTCCACTTATGCATTTGGAAGGTGTGATGAGTGTGGTTGGCAATGCTAATGCCTCCTCTTCCTCCCCTACCTAGCTAACAAAAGTAGTAGAGAAAAAAAATGGTACACTTCTATGGTAGACATGAGAATAGGTACTATAGCCAAGCTCCTACAAGAAACACCTAAGCCTAAACAAGCTAGGAGGGTGTCAAGGATGGTGGCCAATTCTGCCACAGGACACCATATTTTGGAGATTGTTGACCTGGTGGGAAACAAAAATGAATATGAAGTAATTGAAATAGATTTCAATATGAGTAGAGTGGACATGGGACCCTCAACTTTTGAGGGCGACATCTATCATGCTAGATTCTCAGTTAGTAATTTGTCAAAAAGGCTAAAAAAGGAACAAGAAGAAAATGTCAAATTGCGAGCACAAGTAAGTTCCTTGTCTCTTTTTATTCAGTCTATTTTGAAGATTAAAACATAGTTAGCAGATGCCTTATCAGACCTGAGTGTTAGTGGCCCTAACCCCAATTTATTATAAGAAATTAAACAATCTCAAGCATTGAGTAGTGTCATAGAATAGTGGATAGAGAAAGTGACTTTAGACGACCTTATATATATAGAAGAGGTTGTTTGTTAGTGAAACTTTTGGTTCATCAACCCTTGGTTTTGTCAACAAAGGGTTCACCAATAGGTTTATTCCTCGAAAAAGGGAGAAACAAAGGTAATGAAAAAAAGGAGACAAAGAGACAAACAAGAAAGTTTGCCAATGGGGTTGGTACCCCATGTTTGAATTTTACTAAAGCATTCATGTCCTAGCATGTTCCCATTCTTTATTTTCCACTATTCACATTCTTTTCTCCAAGTCACATCTTTCACTTAGTCATTTTCATGCATTGTTGGAAATCCCTTGACTTTTTGAACCGAAGTCAGTGGGTTCAAGGGTTCATGAATCGCTTGGCTCCCCGATTAGTCATCAAGCCTAGCATCTTAAGAGCCTTTCTTTGTTGGTCTTGGACACTTTGTTGAAACTTAAGTCTTTTGTTGTCAAGAAGTCAGAGGTTCTTTGATCTCCTAAACTTTCAAACTTGGTGGTTCAAAAGTTCTTCACATCCCTGACTTGTCGACTAAACATGCTCACTACTTCTACAACACCTTTTTTGAGTTGGTAAATGATACAGAGAAATGACACCTATCACCTCACATTTAATTTGGAATGCATGAAAGTACATGGACACTCTTTTCAGAGGGAAGCCAAAGGAGATATTATGAATTTCAAAGTTTGATAGTCCACCAATAATTAATTGAATCTATGAGCAAATTAATGGGGAGTGATATGAATCTTGAATAAGTTAGTCATCCTACAAAGAAACCTTCCATAATTTCACGAAGGAGATACATTGCAGAGCAAAGCTACTAGTACACCATACACGAGGACATTGCAGAATTTATTGTTTACAGGTTAGCTCAGTTGGCTTTTCCTCTCCCATTTTTCTATCTCTTGTTTTAGAAACACAATAATACATTGGGTGGAGGAAGCATATCTTTTTCATGAATCTATATAGTGTTTCTGCTATAAACGAATTGTGGACTTTTGTTGTATCCTTGAATGTTTCTGAGTTTTTGGCTGGTTGGATTTTCATATTAGTTAAAATGAAATACAAATTTCAAGGGGCTCATATGGTTCCTGTGGTTGAGAATGTTTTTTCAAGTGTGAAAGACATAGAGCTAGGTCACATTGACTTGGAGGATTTCTTGATGAGGATGCAACCTAAAGGTAGAACCTCTTTGGGAAATAAAATTGTAAGTAGTGGTTTAGACTAAGTTGGAGGCTTTCCACTTGTTGTGCACTATCCTAACTTGATTGTTGCTTGTGCTAATAATTATTTCCTAGATTCGCAAGAAATAAGAGCCCCAAATGGCTCTATGGTAGCTAGAATTGATTTAGAATCCATCGCTCTAGCTCTGAAATTAGAAGATTATGAAGAGAATGTTCATGTTTTAGTGTCCTTTGCTCGGAGTTTTTATATTGAGAAGAAGGATTAGTGTCAAAGTTGCATTGCCAAAACTTGGCTAGAGGCTGAGAAGAAAGGAAAGTCAAGACTTCTTGCCAATTTGAGGAGAGGCCATTTCAAAGAAGAGATTTCTGATATGATCACTTTGTTACATTGTGTGGTTGGAAGCTCTAATTTTGATTCCTTTGAGTACTGGATGTGTCAATTCATCTTACTTATTTGTGGAGATCATCATATATACTGGTTCAAAGATAATCAGTGAATGCATGCACGAACAATTGGTGAATTTCCTGCAAAAGGTGAGCTTCCATATGCATTCTTATCTGGTATATGTGTTGGCTTCTTAAGAGGTTGTCTAGCCTGGTTTAAGAGCTCATGGAGTTGCCTCCCTAGACACACCTATGTATCAAACCTTTCCATAGTTATAGAGGAGTGTCGGCATGAAAGATTTTCGTCAGGTGAATGGCTCCTTTTCCATGTTGCTTGCAAATAGAATTAAAGGTTCATTAGAGTGGTGATTTTTAGTAGAAGCGGCTACCCTAGTTATGAAATTTGGAAGTTTCTATATTTAATTTGACTACTTAGCATACATGAGGATAGGGGGTTATGAAAATGCCCCGTTGAAACTATCGAGGTATCCATCAGACTACCTTGTGTTTTTGGAGGTATGTTGCAAATGGCAGTGGTAAATGTAAAATATCATGCAATAAAAGAGAAGGGATATTCATTCCCTATGTCTAATTTTTTTTGTTCCTGTAAGAGTAATGATAGTAGAAAAAGTGTGGAGAAGCTACTGGCAGAATTCAATTTTCATAGTTTGTCTACCCGAGTAGCTTTTGACAACAAAATGTTTGTGAAGAAAAACATGCATGGTGGTGGTTCTTACCTACACAAGCCTCAACTCAAAGATTTTAGGGAGGATTGTTTAGATGAGACAGAAGTGTAGAGAAGGAGCTAGATACAGCTAACCATTGATCAAGTTCATGCCTTTAAGTTGCCTATGTAGGTTCCTATGTTGGTTGATGATAATTTAGATATTCTAGATGAAGGTTATCGCAATACCTCTCTGTAATCTCTACCTCTGATAAAATGGGGGGATAAAGAAATCAATGATGTTATGTTCTACTCTTTCCATGTGTTGAAAAGAACAAAAAGGTGGTTGAAAGGAAAATTGAGAGAATAGGTTGGTTCTGTAGCGCCAAGGGACTCTTCTACTCAAGAACAAAACAAGTCTCAAACCACTCACACTCTGAGGAGGTCCTCTAGTTTGGACCTAACTCTTCATAGAGTTGGCTCACAATTAGGTGGAGATTATTAGTAGCCTGATGATGTCAGCAAATTAAAGGCAACCTATGAACAAGATAGTCAACTAGTGATGAGTAATACCAGACTGGCTACTTTGCCACCACAAGCAGACCATGTGCCCACTGTAAACCATTTTATAAGTGATAATGATTCTTTAATTTTTAATCAGTTGGGAGAAGACAATATGTTTCAATCTTTGCTAAGTACTCCAAATTCACCCAGTTTAAGTAATCCTATAGACCATAATTGTCCACTTGTGCATTTGGAAGGTGTGATGAGTGTGCTTGGCAATGCTAATGCCTCCTCTTTCTCTCCTATCTAGCTAAGAAAGGTAGCAGAGAAAAAAAATGGTACACTTCTATGGTAGACACAAGCATAGGTACTATAGCCAAGCTCCTACAAGAAACACCTAAGCCTAAATGAGATAGGAGGATGTCAAGGATGGTGGCCAATTCTGCCATAGAACACCATATTTTGGAGATTGTTGACCCGGTGGGAAATAAAAATGAATATGAAGTAATTGAAATAGATTTCAATTTGAGTAGAGTGGACATGGGACCCTCAATGTTTTAGGGGGACATCTATCATGCTAGATTCTCAATTAGTAATATGTCAAAAAGGGTAAAAAGGGAACAAGAAGAAAATGTCAAATTGCAAGCACAAGTAAGTTCCTTGTCTCTTTTTATTCAGTCTATTTTGAAGATTAAAACATAGTCAGTAGATGCCTTACCAGACCTGAGTGTTAGTGGCCCTAACCCCAATTTATTACAACAAATTAAACAATCTTAAGCTTTGAGTAGTGTCATAGAATAGTGGATAGAGAAAGTGACTTTAGATGGCCTTATATATATAGAAGAGGTTGTTTGTTATTTGAATCTCTTTCTAGCGAGAGGGAGGCCATGATATTTGATTTCCAAAATATCAGGAGAAATAACTGTAGCCTTTCATAAGTTTCCAAAGAAGTATAGGTTATGTCCAATATGGATGTTAATATTCTGGTGCATGAAAAAGTTTTAAATGATCCTAAGGAAATGGATTTTGCTGCATGGGCGAATATGGTTGAATGGAAATTGTCTATCATGGGAGCAGTCAAAGAAGAGATGAGAAGTGCCATTGCCATCTACTACTTAGGGTTGAAAGCCTTGAAAGGCAATTTTTCCATTCTATAAGTACAGGTCGTTGGAGATGATGAAGACAAGTTTCTTGAGGTCAAGGAGATTAAACATGATTTTAAGAAGATGTTGATTGAGGAAATGGTGAATTATGATATCATCATAGGTGATTCAATTGGAAAGCTCTCAAGGACAACCACCTCTATCAAAATGCTCAAGAGTGGGTTAGGTGATATGCATCAGAGGATGACTTAGGCTGATATAATGGTAAATTAGAGAAAACTTTGAGTTAGCATGACCGGAAGTCCAAGCAACATAACATTGTCTCCAATCATCAAAAACTACTGGGCATATCAGGCAAAGCTAAGGGCATAGGCAACTCAGATGACACAAATAGATTTGAGAGCTAGAGATGGATAAACCAAAGAAAGGGAAGTGGCACACAAGGAAGATGAATTGGATGTTGATGTAGCAATAATCAATTGATTTACTTTTCTGATGCTTTAGTAAATTTCATATTTACAAAAAACTATTGGTTCTTGAAAGCCCTTTATTTAAACTATGTTTAATTTAAGGACTTCTTTTAAATTAGCTGTCCTCAGAAGTTGTTATGTTTTAAAGATAGTTATTGGGCAACAAGGCTATAAATTTAGTTAGCCTATCGATGTTAGGGATCTTTTGGCAAACTTTGTTCTGGTGATAGATCAAATTTTATTACTTTCCTATTCAATTGATTTGATATATGAATAGAAATCAATATAGTGGAGTTTGGGTGATCATGAACTTTGCATTATGGTTGTCTGAATTCTTATTCTTCCTACGTTGAATATATTGTTGTTGATTAATTATCTTTCCACATTCAAGTGGTTGGATATTTAAGTCTTGCTCACTGCTGTGAAGTATTTATCTTTGGTGAATACTTTATGGTGGTGATTTTGTAGTATATGGTATAATTCTTTATTATTTCATTATGGTTGCTATTGTGGAAGTCTTTGTGCTTCTTTGAATTCATTTGATATTGAGATATTTTGCCTTTATTGCTTTTTGGTTAAAAGCACCACCTTTTCTTTACTTTTCAGTTAAAAGAAATTTAAATTTTTATTCATTGGATATCATAAGAAGGTAGCCACGCCTTGTTAAACAAGCAGAGAGTTGTAAAATATCATTACAACTAATTAAATTATTGATACATTTGTCACCTTTGTGGGTGTGAGAATATAGATTTAGGTGGAAAATTTGTCAACCAATAGATTTTTGGTGACTCTACTAGGGATTCTATGACAATAACTATATATATTGTGATTTGCTTTATCATTGGACTTTATGGTTCTCCACGGAAGACGTGCACCAGTTCTGCAGCCTAAAATAGATTGGCTTGTTGGTGACCAAGAAGACATTATAACTAGTATGCGAGTTGTAGCCTGGCAAACTAGGAGAATGAACCAACAATATCACCAAGTTGACGAGGTAATTGAGGAAGAGGAATAACTTGGTGATATCATAAGAGAAAACACACGTCATTTTGGTGAAGCTCAAGAGATTTTTTTGTTGAAGGAATAGTCCTTATGTCTAGGAGAGAATGACTCCTTCAAATTCAGGCAATCGCTGATAATAGATAGGGAAACCCTATTGATAGACCAAGGAACCAAATATGTGCCTGGCAAGCCCTCCCTCATAACAACTAGTAAGTTGCTTGGTGACTCTACACTATTGTTTTTATATGTATATATCTGTGAAAATTGGCTACAAAAAGATATACCCGTGGAGATAGAAAGAAGGGTATCTCTGATTTTGACTTACCTTAGTCTTTGAATTTTACTCCTTTTCCTCCTACATGTAAAGTCAAGTCTTTATGTAGGCCATCTTCACCTCCACCTGCAAGAGTTTGCAAGTTTCTCTTGTCAAGTCTTAACCCTTGATGGTATTGTTTTACCCCTACAAGTTAACTTCCCGCTTCATAATCCCTTCAATATGGCTCACCTCCTGTACCATGGGGAGCCACCATAGGTCCTCTAAGATTAGGAGCAAACCTGCATGATTTGCCCAGAGGATCTAGTAAAAATGTGCCCAAATTTAGAGGGGATGGAAAAGTCACCCCAGATGAGCACATAAATGCCTTCTTCATGACATGTTCTATATTGGGGGTGCATCATTAAGATGTATCTATTAGACTATTTGTTGAGTCTCTCACTGATGTCACAGCCAAGGGTCATCCCACAATAATGGGTTATACTTTTTGGCCAAACTTGACATTGAAATCAACATTTCGAACTAAATCTTCACTTTCTGACAGCTATAGCCACTAAATCGTTAAGAATTTGAAGCTGATGCGAACTAGTGATTTCTAAGATTTTGTTTGTAGATTCTAAATGTTAGAATCTGAAAAGATTATTAACCCAGAAAACTAGTGCAAAGAATAGATATATAAACTATGAATGTAAATGATACAAAATCAAAATAGCAACACAGAGTTAGTCTCCAAGAGAGTAATGCAAATGCTAGAAGCAAAATAGCATTAAGAGGATGCAAAAGCAAAAGATACAAAATACAAGCCAGGTAGCATGCTTATATAGACTACGAAGAGGGAGGAGGTGGCAGCACCAACCAATGAGGAGCAACCATCTATCAGACTAAAGATACCAAAGTATCTTCCCAAGATAGCTAATGGATGCTCACATGTAGGAAGGTGACACCTCACAACCACTCACCTAATAAGACATGCTTTATTAACCTAAGCGAGATTAATAGAAGTGTAGGAAAAACCTAGGAATAAAGGGAAAAATAAATAACTCGACTAGGAAATAAAAACCTACACTAACACCCCCCCATAAGTGAAGCTTAGGTGGATGTAGAAATGGGTCTCGGCAAATCCAGCCTGATGAGGTACCCATGTACATAAAATTCCCCCCCCAAAGAGAGAGAAAAAGCCCCCCCAAAAATAGAGAGAGAAGAGATCCCCCCAAAAGTAGAGAGAGTCAGGACTCTGAGTGAGAGAAAGAAGCCCCCCCAGAAGATGAAGCATCCTGCTTCCCCAGCAAAGCTCGCAAATGAAGGAACTTGCTCTCAGTGAAGGGTTTGGTGAAGATATCAGCAACCTGCTCAGAAGTCAAATAGTAGCGAAGGTTGATGACATGGCCATGGATGAGCTCTCGGATGTATTGCATGTGGACCTCTATGTGTTTGGTCTGCTGATGATGGACTGGATTCCATGAGATCTGAATGGCACTCTGATTGTCACAAAATATGACTGATGGCCGTCTGATCTGGATACCAAACTTAGTGAGAAGATTTTGAAGCCAAATGGCCTAAATGGTGGCATTCACAGCTCCTCGATACTCAGCCTCAGTAGAAGATAGAGCAATAGCAGACTACTTCTTGCTCGGCCAACAAACAGGACCGGAACCAAGTGAGAAGCTATAACCTGAAGTAGACTTACGATCCTGAGAATCACCTACCCAATCTGAATCTATGTAGCTCCCACAAAGTCAAGCTCAATGCCCGCTACGTAGTGAATCCCAAAACTGTGAGTACCCTGAATGTAGTAAAGGATCCGCTTGGCTACTTTCCAGTGTAGCTCATGAGGCTCCTACATGAATCGAGAGACCATACCTACAACATATGAAATGTCAGGTCTTGTATGAGTCAGATAAATGAGACTCCCAACAAGCTATTGGTACAAAGTGCCATCAACAAGTGGAGAACACTGAGCCTCAAGTTTGACTCTAGAAAGAAAGGGAGTCAGAGAAGGCTTATAGTTAGCCATATGAAACCTTGAGAGCAAATCTAGAGCATACTTGGAATATGTGATGGTGATCCTGGAAGAAGATTGAAAGATCTCAATCCCAAGAAAGTAATGCAACAAGCCCAAGTCAGTCATCAAAAACCTATCATGAAGGGTAGTTTTGACAGCCCCAATGGTGAATGAAGAACTCCCTGTGATCAGTAAGTCATCAATATACAGAACCAGAAATAGGAGTGAATCATCCTGCTGTAGAATGTAGACATTAGGATCAGAATGGCATCGAGTGAACCCAACTGATAGAAGGAAGGAGTCCATCTTGGCATACCAGGCCCAAGGAGCCTGTTTGAGGCCATAGAGAGACTTCTGAAGACGGCACACAAGTGAAGAATCCTGAAGGAACCCCTGTGATTGCTCTATGTAGATCTCCTCCTGAAGGTCACCATGAAGAAAAGCACTCTTCACATCCATCTGATGTACTTCCCAATGATTAGCTGCAGCAATGGCAAGAACAAGTTGGATGGAATTCATTCGAGCAACTGGTGCAAAAGTCTCAGAGTAGTCAATCCCAGGAACCTGGGAGAATCCTTTGGTGACCAAGCGAGCCTTATGCTTGTCAACCGACCCATCTGCTGCAAATTTTGTCTGATAGATCCACTTACATCAAACAAGTTTTCTTCCCTTAGGAAGAGGGACAAGATCCCAAGTGTGGTTCCTCATCAAGGAACTATACTCCTCCTGCATAGTTGTATCCCACTCAGGAATACCAAATGCATCATGAACAGGTCCTGTGGATCTGAGGTAGTAGAAATGAAGACATGTGGAGCATCTTGGAACTGTGAACGAGTCCGCCTAGTGTCTGATGGATCCCCAACCCAAGCACCTGCAGACTACAAGGTCTATCTAGCCCAAAGTGGACCGGAAGAGGGAGAATTTGGAGGAGAATCATCAACCTCTGAATGATGACTAGGAGAGGAAGGAGGTGAGTCCTCTGAATCACTCTCTGCATCAGAAGTGGAGGTAGAAGATTGCTTAGGTGAATCTAACTTATCAGAAGATCTATCATGTATCCCAAGTGACTCCAATGTCAAAGTAGAAGGAGTTGGAGAAGTGATAGAACGTGAGCTCGAAGAGCCCTCCTCAAACTGAACACTCCTCTCAATGAACAACTCATGTGTAGTAGGGTGGAGCAACCGATAACCCTTCACACCATCATGATATCCTACAAATATGCAAGGTCTGCTTTGCGGATCCAAGGCCTTGTATTTCTCTATAGGAATGTGGGCCCATGTAGGAGAACCAAAAACTTGAAAGTACTTAACTAATGGTTTCTGACTGCTCCAGGCTTCAAAAGGAGTGATTCCCTTCAAGGCTCGGTAAGGAACATGGTTCTGGATATAACAAGCACAGTTAATGGCCTCTGCCCAATACTATGATACAAGAGATTTGGAGTGAATCATGCAATTCACCATTTCCTTCAAGGACCTATTCTTCCATTCTACAACACCATTTTGCTAAGGATTGTATGGAACTGAATGCTGCAAATTAATCCCCTCTGAAGTGCAAAACCTCTCAAATTGATGGTTGACATACTCACCACCATTGTCAGTGCGTAAAACTTTGATGGCTTTCTCGAATTGCTTCTCTACAAAGTTTTGAAATCTTTAAAATGATCAAATACCTCTAACTTCTGTTTGAGAAAGTACACCCAAGTATATCAAGAAAAGTCATCAATGAATTTGAGGACATATTGGGCCCTGCTAAAAGAAGGATGCTGAAATGGACCAGCGAAATCACTGTGAACTAACTCCAGTATCTGTGAAGCTCTCCATGCCTTACCTTTGTCAAACTTTTCCTTAGGATGCTTACCAAGAATGCAACCTTGGCAAACACCACCTGACAACTAAATTGAAGGCAACCCTGTGACCATACTCTGCTGGTTGAGCTGCTCCAAGTAGCAGAAGTTAAGATGGCCAAACCGCTCATGCCATAATCTACTCACATTATTAGAATGAGAGAAAAATAGTTGAAGGAGGATCAGGAACAAAGTGAGAAAATAGATAGAGCTGTGACTAATGATCTACTCTCCCAACTGCAATTGTAGAACCACTATGCAACTCATGAATATCCACTGAATTAGCAGTGAACTCAACCCGCTTGTCTGAACCTGTGTGAGTGATCTGGTATACTGATAGGAGATTAGTTGATAATGAGGGCACACAAAGAACATCATGGAATGTGCCATCTCCCACATCAATAGACCCTCTCCCACACACCTCAATAGGAGTGTCATCACCCATCAAAATAGAAGGCATAGTACACGGCTCCAAAGATGCAAGTTATTCCTTAGATGAAGCCATGTGGTGTGAAGCACTCAAATCAAGAACCCAAGTGGATGGTGAAGAAGCAACTGCAACAAGGGCCTTGCCCTTTCCTTTCCCCTTGTTGTTTTCTTTTGTCTTATTAGACCCCTCATTAGAACGCTGTTTGATAGACTCAAGAACACTGATATTATTCTTCTCAAGAATGTGTGTCAAGTGATCAATTTGTTTCTTCAGACATTTATGTTCATCATGACCGGGTCTTTTACAATAGGCACATTGGACCCTCTCTTTCTTAGGCTTGTCATCCTTAGAAGATTAGGTCTCATTAGTTACTTTTGAAGCAACCGGTATCTAATCCTTCTTCTCCTTGCTATTCTTATGTTTCTTATCCTTACTATTGTTGCTACTACTTTGTCCTTTTTGTTCTTTTGTGCCTTGGTTGGCAGCCAAGGCATGTGACTTAGAGGACTTAAGAGTGCCCATTTGGATTAGCTTGTCCTATCCCTGAGTGAGATTGACAGCAAAAACATCTAAATATGGCATGGTGAATTGAGTTCCAAGTGCACCCTTAGTAGCATAGAAAGTAGAAAGAAACATAGAATATTCTGGACTTAGCTTAGAGAGAATACTAAGAATCAGTTGTTCATCTTTCTTTTCAATTCCACATTGTTTTAATTGTAGCCTTAGTGATTTCAATTTAATGAAGAAATCCTAGATTGTGTTGAAATTGCCTGGACTTAAACTAATTAATTCATTTTCCAACATATGACCCCTCATTGAATCTTGTGTGCCAAATAGTTTTCTCTAGCTTTGTCTAGATTTTATTTGGTGTATTCAAAGACTCAATGTGAAAGAGCAAATCAGGAGAAACAAACAAACACAATGTTCCATATGCTTCATCACATTTGTTAAACTACTTAGGCTTATCTTCATCCTTAGCAGGTTTAGTTTTAAATGCCATAGTTATCCTATTTAATCCATGATGAAGAAATGTAGAGAAGAAATGTCGAAAAGAAGAGAACCCAACCAAGACAACCCCCCCTTTTCACTCAAACAAAGAACCCCCCCAAGAAACTATGATTTGCTACTTTATATTAGTGCGTTTACAACTGCCACTAGCAAGAAATACTAAGTGGTCTTGATTTCAATGCATTACAAAACCCTCATGAAGAGCATATGTTGAAAATACAACTTTGGCAGAATACTCAAAGAAATAAACAGCACCACTGCGATCTACTCAAAAAATCATGCACTTTCAAAAAAAGAATCACCTCGATACGAGGTTGTATGTCAAAGTTATGATCCTCCGAAGTTCCCAAAATGAGAACTGTGCAATGTCATGACTGAGAATCTGCAACTTCTAAAAAATCTTGGAATCAAAATCAAAAAAGTCTGCACTAGTGCATAGAGCACAAAAAAATAGCCAAAATAATAAAAAAAAAAATCGTGGGAAAATGAGTCCATATGAGCAAGAACGGAGTATTTGAAAACTACCTTCAAAACTGCAACTACCAATGGAGAGGGCTCCTGTTGTATCTTTCCGAGTGCATTTTTGCAAAATATATAGATTGCATGCGAAAATGGAAAGATACCTAAATAGTTTTTCTATGCTGCGAACAAAACCCAGAAGGTGTTTTTCTTGTTGATGTATAGAAGATGTTGATCAGTGTAAACAAAACACCTTTAGCTACAAAAAATGACCCCAACAACTAAAAAATGACATGCAAAGGCTGAATCAGATACCTAAGACAAGCAATGGCATGCTGGAACCTGTAATATTGATTGAAAACACCAAATATTCAAGTTGTTTGTCAGATTTGAGCTCGAAACCCCGGTTCTGCAATTGTGTATGACGATCTCTGATTTCAGTGAAACGAAAGCCAAATCTGACTTTCTCAAGCCTCCTAGACATGTTGGAACAGCCAAAATGCTGCCAGTATAACCAAAAATGCTATAATCACCCAGATTTTATAAAACACATGTGTAAACCCCAGAGATTAAAAAAGTTTCTGTCAAACTTTTCTGATTCTCAAGATCATCTGAAGATGCAAGAGAAGAGCATACTAGGTTTTTTGAAAAAATGCAATAAGCTTAATTAGCCCCCCCTGAAATTCTCAAACAAGGAAGCTAAAATTATTCTTGCACATAGCAAGGCTCTGATACCATGTTAGAATATGAAAAGATTATTAACCCAGAAAATTAGTGCAAAGAATAGATATCTAAACTATGAATGCAAATGATATGAAATTAAAATAGCGACACAGAATTAGTCTAGAAGAGAGTAATGCAAATGCTAGAAGTAGAATAGCATTAAGAAGATGCAAAAGCAAAAGATACAAAATACAAGCTAGGTAGCATGCTTATATAGACTACGAAGAGGGAGGAGGTGGCAACACTGACTAATGAGGAGCAACCATTTATCGGATTAAAGATAGAAAAGTATCTTCCCAAGATAGCTAATGGATGCTCACATGTAGGAAGGTGACACCTCGCAACCATTCACCTAATAAGACATGCTTTATTAACCTAAGCGAGATTAATAGAAGTGTAGGAAAAACCTAGTAATAAAGGGAAAAATAAATAACCCAACTAGGAAATAAAAACCTACACTAACACTAAATATATATTTTAAAAAAAATTTGGAGTTAAATTGTAAATTTTTTTGCATCTCCTTTGATAACTAGTTTTTAGTAGCAAACAACATTTTTTTAAAGTGATACATATTCTGTAGCACATAACTTTTTTTCTGCAAAGGATAAAATTATGATTCTTTTGAATTTAGATTGGTAACACCGATATATAGGGCATGCATTTGGTTTCATAATGTTTTGTTGAATATTTTTTTATTAAATTTTGAAGTCAAACCAATTATAATTTAGACATAGTTGTATTCCGTAAAACATAACTTTTTCTGTATGTATCGAAATTCAATTTTTCTTTTTTTGTTAAAATAAGGATATCAATACCTAGGGCATAGATACTTTTCATAACTTTTTTTCACTAATTTACTAATTTTCCATCTGTGTAGAACAAAGAACTTGATGTTCGATAAAAACCCTACATTCACAAGAAATAAAAAATAAATGTAATAATTAAAATAAATATATTTAAAATTATACTTTTTGGGAAGCTTATAATAAGGACTATAGACTTACAAAACATAAATTTTAAATGAATTCATTTGGTCTCCCAAAAGGTAAATCAAAAGTGATTTTTTATCAGCATTTTGATAGGTGTAGAGAAGACTCCATTATAGGTATGGTTTAAAACTAGTAGGGTTATATCCAAGGGGGTTTGATCAAACCCTCTTCAATTAAAATCTTTTAAATAGAACCTTTCAAAGCTTAAATCAATATATTTTCTAAAAATATATGATTTCAACAAAAATCAGGATGTCCCAGAAAGTGTAACCCATTATTGTGGCAGCACCCCCAAGTGGGTTTAACATTTGTCTAATGCATCTATCAGAGACTAAGCCACGATGAGGCAACATTTTGAAGATAGGTTCAAAACTACTAATAATGAAAACACACTTTGGTAGCCCAACTCTCCTCTATGAAAAAAGAAGTGCATGAACAAATTAGAGAGTTCGTGGCTAAATTGAACAAAATTGCAAATAGAATCCTTGATCATGTGAGGTCTGGTGATGATTTGTTGAAATGTTTCTTTATCAATTCTCTTCCTTCTAATGTCAGATTTCCTATAAAGAGGGAAGGTGCTACTAATTTGGCAACGACCCAAACTATGGGGTAAAAGCACAAAGCTGTGTCACACTTTTATAAAGGAAACAACCAACACTGATCCAACTTTTAAACTTGAATCACTAAAAAGTGACATATATGTTTTGAATTTTGAAATGATGTAAACTAATAAAATATTTATTTTTTAGTATATTTTATGTTTATATTTTTTGAAAAAATTAAAAAATTATTTGAATATAGTTTTTAATAAATTGACATTATAATTTAGTTGCTGAAAAATGCTAAAAAATGAAGTTACATGAGACGTCAATCTTTGTATAGTAAATTTTTTTTTATTATTCAATTTTTTTTATGTATTTATAACTTGAAACTTTAGTGCATGGATATATTTTTTTTTTCCAATTTTGATAAATATATATTTTTAAGATGATCTTATAACTGCTAGAAAATGGAAGAGGGAATTACAAATGGGCAAACCTTCAGCAGTTAACTCAATTGATCTTGTCATAAAGAGACTGGTCAATGCCATTATCACTTTGAAGAGATAGATGCCTAAAATCTATCAACAACCTTTCTATCATGACATACCAAGGAAAGATCACAGTTCCTAGGGGAACCATAACAGAATGTTGCCCTTACCTAGTCTGACTCAAAGGTTGGAAATTGAAGGTACCCCTTCTACTAACAAGAATAATCATATTCACTCTACTTTCACTTAACTTCTGACCATGATGATACATCCTATCCAGAGGTGGTTAGATTCAAGCAGATGCTCTCGGTGAATGAGCATACACAAGAACCTTATGTAGAGGAACCTACTCAATCCAGTGATGTCAGTGTCAATTTATTTGAATATGAGTCAGACTATGAAGCTGGAGAAGATGTGTAAATTGAAATAGAAAATCCCAATTGTGCAATGTTTACTAGAGGACAACAAGCACACAAGGGACAAGATCCTAAAGGCTAGCCTAATGGTTCCTCTTTGGCTCCAAAATACATTTTGTCAAGGCATACCAATGCTAATTCTAAGAAGATAGAGAATACTATACCCAAAGTTGCATCTGCTGAGGTACCCTCTACTTCTCCTAGTGTTCTTGTTTCTATCTCTTTTGACATAGTTGAGTCTTGTAAGAATACTAAAATCCAAATTTCACAAGCTGAATACGTTAGGCTTAATCCTTCTAAGGTAGATAGACTAGTTAGTATGTCAAGAAAGAGCCCTTCCCTTCTCATTACAATGCTCAGGTGTCTAATGAGAATGAAGCCCATGCTAAAAAACAAAATTTCTCAAAGTCTCATTCCCAAGACCCCAGCCCTCAAAATCCCTTTGAAAAACTTAAACCTTTTTGTGTATCATTATACATTGCTGGTTATAAATTGAGCAACCATGTCATTCATTCTGGAGCCTCAGATAATGTCATGTCTACTCAGGTTTCTGAGGCCCTAGGTCTATCATATACCCCCTCTCATGGTATGTGCTTTTCCATGGATGGCTCACTAGTACCAATTTTAGGTCAAATTAAAGATGCACAAGTTGCCCTTGCAACATAACTTAAGAAGAGCTTAAAATTAACCATCTTAGTGGTGGATATACCTGCAAGCTATGGGATGCTTTTGAGTCGTAGTTTCTGTAGAGACTTGGGGGGAGAAATACAGATGGAATGGTCTCATGCTCTGATACTGGTAGATGGGAAGATAATTCATCTAAATCCTGAACCTAAGGCCAAGTTCATTGTACTGAAGTCAGGGAACCCGTGAGCAGACATTTTGTATGTAGGAACTAGGCCTGGCACATATATGTTCACCTTGATAGTGGACGATGCTGCAAGTCTTATTAGTCCTAGCCAAGCCAATGAAGTATGGACCCTGGAATTTGATGGTAGTTGCTCTACTCTTGGTTCAGGTGATGGAGTAGTTTTGGTTTCCCCTAATGATTGCAAGTTTTCTTTTGCTTACAAGTTAGAATTCAACAACACCAATAACACTACACAATATAAGGGTTTGCTACCTACGTTGACATTAGCTAAGGAGAAAGGTATTAAGTAGCTGAGAGCCATGGGTGATGCCAAATTGATTGTCAAACAAGTAAGGAAGATATATATAGTGAAAAATGGGAGACTGAGGCACTACAAAAATAGGGTGCGGGATTGTATAGAAGATTTTGATGCCTTCTCAATAGAATCTATTCCCAAAGATAAAAATACTTGGGTTGATTCATTGGTTGTATCTGTATCTCTCTTCTTACCTCACCTAAATTTCAAAGACAAACCTTACAAAGTTGAGGTGGTCTATTAGCCCAATGTACTTGACAATGTCAACCACTGGAAAGTATTTAACAATGACTAGTAGATTATCTCTTTTCTACAAAAAGCTGAGTCATTTGCAAATGTGTTCTTTTAAGGGAGTTTTGATGAAAGCAATGATGTTTTAGGAGTGTCCAACTCTCATAATGGTCATGGATCTAAATGGTGCAATCACGGTTGAAGGGTTCACAAAGTGAACTGTCCAGGTTGTACAACAAGAGTAAACACAATGGAAACAACTTGAAGGAATGAAACAAATGCAGATTTAGTCATTCAGTATACCATGGAATTTCAAATAAAATTGGCTGACAAAATGTGGGCTTACAATTAGGGCCCAAGACACGATTAGAATATGTGTAAGATATATCTTTGAAGTTCCCTCACACAAAATCTAAACTAAGTATTATGAATCAATTGCTAACTGCTTTCCTAGGGATCTATTACATCAATATATATCATCTTCAGATCATAATATTCCTCCATGTCGGCCAAGGAAGATCTCAAACTCCAAAGTAGAGTTGTAACATGTGTACACGGATAGGTCAAACCTAAATACATAGAAATCCTCTGTAAATGAATGGAATGATGTGTGAATCTCAGAGAAGGTATAGACACAGATATGGAAGAGGCACATTCTTCACAATAGGGGCTTGGGATTTATGAATCTATTGATAAGCTTATCACCAGCAAATCATATGCTTCGGCCCCTGCATAGCCCTTAAGGACCTATCCAAGAACTAGAGTCCCTGAAATTGGTTATACGATTGGCCCAGCAAAGGTGAAGGATTTCACAGATGGTATCGTGGACCCAACCCTTCAAAAGCCTGGCAAAGCTCTACGAGAAGGAGCACACCAAAGGTGTATCCAGAAGGCCAAGGTTGGACAATCCAAAACTTTCAGAATGAGGATATGGACCTCTCAATTGGCACAATTTATTGTCCCAAGTGTTCATCTGTGCCCCGACTTAGTTGATATGTGCGCAGAATTATTTCATGCGCCCTCGAACACCATACAACAGGGTCCCTTCATGGTGCAAATTACACCAAAGGCTATTAGGGACATGTGGGCCCTATATCACGACAAAATAGCCACATTTCCCACCATTGCCAAAATGTAGAAAACATGGGCAAATGTTAATAATCAAGTGAGGTTTCTCAAATCAGAATTGCAATTAGGGGATGAAGATACCCTTGTGCCAGTACTGCCAACAGGAAGGGCACAATTCGTACAGGCCAGTCAGGAGGCATTATCCATGATGGCATTCATTTTTGGAATGAAAGAGGACATAACTGTCTATGATTGGCAAATGGCCATTCTCTTCAGATTAAAAATTATGGACAAGTCTCAGGCATTTCGGCTGGACTTCTCAGAATAGATTGCATATTCAATGGCTGACCAACTCATCAACTTCAAATCTAGAGGGGTTTTCAGGTATTCTTCTTATCTGTTTCACCTCATGTTATATCAAAACCCTAGCATGTTTTCACAATATATGCATCTGAATATGTATGACCCAAGTTTCGGCCATAATAGGACCATTCCTGTGTCTGCATGGACACATGTCTTATCTGAGACATCAAACCCATATGAATTTTGGGAACTTTTTGTTGCCCCTACCTTTTGTCACCTGAGCCCAGAGCCTATTGAAAATAGGTTAACACTAAGTGTTAGAGGCCTCATGGTAAATTCCCCCATTCCTTGTGATTACTTCTTTGGATCTCACCATACTATCATTAGGGTCCATGGTTTTAATTATGAACTAGTGTTGCTACCCAAAATTTTGACTCCTAGGTTAGTATTCTTAGAGGTCACCTGGCAGGTGTCTGTGGTGGATAATGAATATGGTTCCAAAAAGAAGAAAAAGCAAATGTATGATGTTCCATGGGTAAAGAAAAACATGGCCCTAGAGGTCAGAGATGCTGAACAATTGTTGCTAAGGAAGCTAGATGTCTTGGGTTTCTTTTTGATAGAAGATAAATGGAGATATGACCCAAGCAATTTCATAACCTTATGGGTCAAGAATAACAATGTCGGCACTAAGATTGTGCATGAAGGTCATCCCTTTTGGGAAGACAGAAGAAACCCTAAGGAAGATACTCCTGATTTGTATGTTGAATTGACAGATTTGCCCTTTGAGGGGCCCAGGGCATGGGAGACCTTTTATGTTAAGAAAAAGGTTTTTGACCCTAAAATTAGAATGACTTCTAGTTTAAAAAGGGCGTTGAAGAACAAAGAGTGGAAACCTGAGAAAATAGAAGCCTATTGGAAGTGTAGGCAGGAGATTTTTGAGACAACTCACTCTTTTGGTAATGTAGACTCAGATGAGAAATGAGAGTCTATCTAGGATGAATGGCATCTGTCTCTAGTCTCTAGCCCTGATACAAGCAAATTTCAAACACAGGGTGGAGAGTCAGAAGGGGAAATAGAATCAACTCATTCAGTGCAGGCCATAGGACAAGCCTCATCTACAACTGCTGTAACTATCTAGCCCCAATCCCTCAGTGCCCTAGAGAAGCAAAAGAGTGTGATATCATCACCACCTAGGGGGACTCCATCAGTGTCAACCATTGGGGTTTCCACTTTTGTGCAAACACCACTAGCAGCAGTGGTAAACGTTGAAGAGAAGGAAGTACAACAAGAAGAAGAAAGGCCAAGGAAACATAGAAAGCTAAACTTGCGGCCAGATTCAGATGAGGAGGTAGAGCCTTCACAACAACAACCACTGAGTACATCTGTTGCTCCTCAGGTACATGTTACTTCTCCTTCTTCTTCTCAGTCCTTTTCTTCTATAGGGGTGGCAATCCCAAATGTCCAAACATCATTAGCCCCTACCACCTCTGCTGTGCCAATTTCTCAATTTGCCCCACCTATTACTACTCAGGCCATGTCATCACAGGCCACATCATTGCCTCCCTTTTCCCCTTCTATCCCAAAGAGAATACCTCCCTAGTTTCCCCCTAGCCAACATTTGGCTATTCCCTATGGCTTGCCACAGGGTCATCCTTTTGCGGGCGGGTATATTGCCTCTCCCCCTACCTTCCAAGCTCAAGCAGACACTACTAAGAAGGCCAAGGAAGCCCAGATGGATAAAAAGAGGAAGAAAGATAGTAAAGCTCTGGCTGTACCACACATGAGGTCACTCTTTGACCCAATCCAGCAGCAGGTAACTGTGACTCATTTGTCACCCAATGTAGTCAGGCCAAATGAGCAGATACAGCCTCAAGATTATACAATGAGTGCAGTGGCTATGGATATGTCACTTTTCAGGCCACAGGACAGGGTTGAGCTACTGAATGAAACCACTTCTACTATAGCTACTAATTATTTGAAAGTATCAAAGAAGCTATAGAAGGTGGAGGCTGATCTAGCTCAAGAGAAAGCAAATTGTAGCAATCTGGCTACAGAAGTAAAAACAAAAAATGATGAAATAGAGAATCTCAATAAACAGTTGCAAGATTCTATTTCTTGTCAGATTCACCAAGCCATTCAAGCCCAGAATGCTTCTCTAAAAGAAGAGCTGGCACAACAAAAATCTGCAGTGACTATCCTGAGACAGGAAAAGGCCACACTATAGAAAAGATATCAGGATTCCATCCAACAAGCCACACAGTTTCAACAGCAGTTACTGAAGGAACAAAATAATGTTGCTACAATTCAGGCCCAATTTCAAGCTGAGCAACAAATAACAAAACAATTAAAAATTGAGTAGGCTAATAGGCCCAAGAATACATGAGTGTTGAACTTGGTTAAGGAGTTATATGTATTAGTGTGGAAAAGAATCTCTGAGGAGATTATTCAGCTCAAACCTTCTTTAACTTTCCTGCTACATGCACAACAATTATGTGAAAAGGTGGAGATTTTAGTTTAGGCCACTTTGTCCACTGTTTCCTTGAGAGTTTCTAATTCTCAACTACTCTTGAAGAAGCTGTATGACACAACTAATGAAACATTATCGGCAGCAGGGATCAGTGACAGAATGATTGCTACAAAAGGGGTGAACGAAGTTCTCAGTTGCAACTCTGCTGCAATTAATTGCAAAGAGCTCCTAGATGTGGTCAAAGAGGGAGTAAAAGACATGAAGAAGCATATTGAAGATCTGGTGCAATTGGATCTTCCCTCCCCTTTTCCTGATAGCAACAATGTGTTAATGGTTGATGAGATTAAGCCTTTGTTGTTAGCCAGACAAAATGATCAGTCAATTTTCCAGGATTTAACAGATGCTTCATCAGTGCAAGAAGTGGAAGCTATCTTGATCCCAATGGCCCAGCTTGATTTCCAATTGAAGGTTGCAG
Organism: Cunninghamia lanceolata; assembly: GCA_027924645.1. Taxonomy (NCBI): domain Eukaryota; kingdom Viridiplantae; phylum Streptophyta; class Pinopsida; order Cupressales; family Cupressaceae; genus Cunninghamia; species Cunninghamia lanceolata. The sequence goes on along the minus strand of BSBN01000649.1, from coordinate 3,135,268 downwards.
TTCATGTTTTGTAGAGTTTTTCACACAAGGACATCATCAACCTTGATTTAGCCTTCTAGGATTTGCAAAATAAATAGGGACTCTCTGATGCTGAATGATCTGTTTATTAGATGGCCTTACAGAATCTGTGAATTTTGCTATATGCATACACATTTTTGGATTCTCTTTTGAGCAGGCTCAAAATTCCTCGGGGTCACCAAGAACTGTAGAGTAAAATACTCTACATTTTGCACAATGTTTCAGTTTTGACACAGAGCGTGGATGCGGGTTGCAATTTTTGACTAAGTCCTGGATTAGCACAGAGGGCGCCAAGTGTCATCAGCCGAGACACATTATAAAGTTTCTCTAAGTAACATGGATGGAGCCACATGTCCTGTTATATATTTGCAGAGCTTGACAAGTGTCGACATCTGTGTTCAGTTTCTCATAAGCTTCAAAAGCCCCTTTTAAAGTCTTAGTGAGCATAGAAGGCGCCAAGTGGTAGCTGCGAAAGATTTTAATATGTTTCATCTTAGACCAGTGAAAAGTGTCGTGTGTCTCTTGTAAAGTCTGCGGAGAGTGACAAGTGTTGACATCCGTAGGTTCTGCTTTTTGTTTCATTGATAAAGTAGAGACTGCGGTGGGCCCTATTGATTGCTAAATTCATGTGGAGCATGCCAAGTGTCATCATCCGTGTGAATCTAAATGAGTCCCAAATATTTCTATAGTGTTTCTCAAGTTAGGCGAAAGGCAACAAGTGGCAACGTCTGCAGCAGTTTTGATAAAGTTTCTAATGAAGTTGCAATTGCAATGGAGACCGCCATGTGTCATTTTCTGCAGGACTCTCAAAAGGTATCTAAAGTTTCTTTAAGTTGAGCAGAAGCTGCCACGTATCACTTGGTAAGATCAACGGAAGGTGCCACCTGTCCCTATTCCCCTTTTGAAGTTGCTCAGGCAAGAAGTGTTGTGGGTCCCGTTTTCTGTAAGTTGGTAAAGTTTCAGGGCGGCGGATTGTGACAGATGTCGAGGGTGGAACCCTCCCGACTATGAGGCACAGTAAAGTATAGGCCAGTGGAAGCTACCATGTATATGTTTCAATTGCAGCGGAGGCTGCCATGTGTCAAGTTCTTGTTTTCCAGAAAGATGAAGGAGTTTCAAGTAAAGTGTGCGGGCTATGCCATTTGTTTTTGGGTTTATAGTTGCAAAAACAAGTGGAAGCTGCCAGGTGTCCTCACCTGATTCAAGGGAAGGAGCATTACATGTATCTGTTTCAGCCAATGAACTTGCAGAGAAGCTAACCGTTTCAGATCCGAAAGATATCTTCTGACAGACACTTCCAGTTATCTTCAGTTTGGTTAGGCCATTTGAGATCCAGTTGTTACAGACAATCTAGGGGTGTTCTATGCTATAAATATGTAACATCTATGAGTTTTATATGGATCAGAGTTTTTGAGATTTGAATTTTTTCTATCAGAGTGTTTAAAAAACTGTGCTGTGGCTAGTAATATCATTTGCCTTTGTTTTTGTTTTGGTGATTCAGGAAGTTTTTGTAACTGTGCATGTTTCTGTGCCTTTTACATGACTAAAAATTAATAGGAAGACTGAGTTCTATGCCTTCGCTAATATTTTCTATGTCATTGCAAAATTGTCTAAGTTGTGAGCCTTTGATTCTATTGGTTTTATCTTTTACATTGATCATGCATTGTTTGCTCTTTAATGTAACTGAATCCTAAAGATAGCTTAACTGTGCTTAATATTAAGGAATGAATCATACTCAGGCGCATCACCATAGTTAAATTTTCTTTCACTGCATTTGTGTTTCCATTTAATTTTTATCCCTTTTCCCCAAAATACATTTGAGAGAGAGAAGAACCAGCTTCTTTAAAATCTGGAGGCCGTTTCAGGTCGCAAGTCCCACATTCCTAAAACTTCCCATGTTGGTGTTAGAAACAGTGCAATTTTAAGCATCAACAGATTCATTCTTACATACCTGGGGGTTTTGGGAATTGCTTGAACTTCTGTTTCTTGAGCTGGTTCCTCATCTTCTGCACAAATCTCTTGAGTTACTAGAGTTACCAGATCAATCAAGATCTGAGTTTGGATTTGACCTTTCCTTCCTTGATTTTGACTTTCATCTTGATCATCTGAATCATATCCACAATACTTGGAATAACCTTCTTTGCTTTCATCAACTTTAACATTAGCACTTTCAACAATCTTTTTCAACCTCTTGTTGAAGCACCAATAAGCCTTACTTTGAGTAGAGTATCCCAAGAATATTCCTTCATCACTTCTTGCATCAAACTTTCCTAAATCCTCATCTCTTTTGATATAGCATTTAAAACCAAAAACTCTAAAATATCTTACAGTAGGAGGATGACCAAACCATAGTTCATAAGGAGTTTTACCAAAATTTCGTTTGATTTGCACCCGGTTAAGAGTGTAGATAGAAGTACTCACAGCTTCCCTCCAATAAACTTGAGGAACATGTGTTTCCATCATCATGGTCCTAGCAGCTTCTTGAATGGTCTGGTTCTTCCTTTCCACAACTCCATTTTGCTGAGGAGTCCTAGGAGAAGATAATTGTCTTTTTATCCTATGCTTTTCACAAAAAGCATCAAACTCACTAGAAGTGAATTCTCCACCTTTGTCAGATCTCAAACATTTTAATTTCCCACCAATCTCATTTTCAACCATCATCTTGAACACATTAAACTTATCAAGAGCTTCTGATTTTTCTTTTAGGAAGGTTACCCACATCATCCGGGAGTAATCATCAATCAACAACATGAAATATCTATCTCCTTGCACACTCCTAATTCTAGCAGGACCACAAAGGTCAGTATGTACCAGTTCCAATCTCCCACTTGAACCTTGTTCCTTACTTTTGAATGAGATTTTGCTCCGTTTACCTAATTGATATTCTCTACACATACTAACAGGTTTCACAAGTCTTGGAAGATCTCTCACAACTTGAGTGGAACTTATTTTGACAATGTTATCAAAATTTACATGACACATCCTCCTATGCCATAACCAACTTTGATATGTTTTAGCAATCAAACAACTTTTTCTGAATTACTTAAGTGAAAGATGTTACCTTTAGTCTGAGTACTGGATGCAATTTCAGTTCTGGAACTTTCCAAGATTCTACATTTTCCATCCTTGAAACAAAGATCATAACCCTTGTCAACCAACTATCCAACACTGAGAAGATTATGCTTCAGTCCTTCCACATACAAAACATTATTGGTCGTGTTCTTACCATCAAAAGAGATGGATCCTCTACCATGGATTCTACCAGCTGAGTTGTCTCCAAATTTCACAAGTCCTCCTTCATAATTTTCAAAGCTCAAAAACTTCCTCTTGTCTCCAGTCATATGATGAGAACATCCACTATCAATCACGGATTCATCCTTCTTAACAACTTGAGCAGCTAAGGCACTTTCTACATTTACATAGGTAGCAGATTCGGTAGACATTGAATCTTCTTCTTTAATAGCAATGAACACCCAATCACCTTCTCCATGATCAGATTCATCATCTGTGACTCCTCTAACTTCTTAGACATAGTAACAATTCTTATGACCCTTGTACTTGTTAGGGTTTTGTTTTGAAAACCTCTCCAAACCTCTTGAGGCAAAATGACCAGTCTTATTACAAGCAAAACATTTGAGTGGCAACTTTCCTTCATACTTACCAGATCCTCTTGGCATCTATTTGGCAAAGAGAGATTTAAGATCTGTAGTTTCTAATTCAATATCTTCAAGATCCTTTCTTATCTTCATAAGTCTGTTTGATCTTGTAGAAGAGATTTCACCTGGATCATATCTTTGCTTTCCATACACACTGGCCTTGAATGCAGATTCAGACTTAGGAAGAGAATCTCCAAACTCACCCATTTGAAATGCAGAAAGCTTGCCAACTAACTGATACCTTGTGACTGTTGTTATTGTCTAGATTTCTTCAATGGCTGCAGCCTTGTGTTTGTAAGCTGTAGGTAAGGATCTGAGCACCTTGGCAACAATTTCTGATTCATCCAATACTCTACCTGCATTTCTGATACTGGTCATAAGTTCATTTACTTTCTGCATGTAGGAAGTAATGTTTCCATCTTCACTCATTACCAATCTTTCATATTTACTTTTTAGGCTTTGTAGCTTGGCACATTTAACATATTTGTCACCTTCATACATATTTTCCAATTTACTCTAGATTTCATGAGCAGTTTGCAAATCCAAGACATTTGCCAATTCAGTATCAGATAGGGCACTCAACAATGCTTCCTTGGCTCGAGTGTTGCATTTAGCATCTTTGAGTTCATCTATGTTTGAAGGTCCATTCTTTGGAATCTCATACACATTCTTGGTAATTGTCCAAAATCCATCACCCATACATTCTAGATGACACTGCATGCATACCTTCCAGAGGGAGTAATTTGTTCCATCAAATCTCAGACTTTCCTTCTTGTAGGTTGACATCTTGGATCTCCTCAAGTGGTTAGGGTTCTTTTAGATGAACTTGTCTCTAATACCAATTGTTGGAAATAGTCCAAACAACTGAGACAGGGGGGTGAATCAGTTGTCCCTAAACTTTATTCTTTTATGAACCTTTTAAATCTTCTTTGTAATCAGATTAATGATGTAAACATTTAACCATAAATCAACATATGAGCAGAAACAACATGAGCACACAACACCAAAATTTTGACATGGAAAACCCGGTTAAGGGAAAAACCATGGTGGGGGTTAACCCACAAAAATGTGTACCCTATTAAAAGTACTTAAGAAAATAGCACATGCCTTTGGGCGCACTATCCAGAGCTCATTGCTCAAGAAGAGGCTCACTACCTATAAAAAATTATGATTTATATAGAAATAATGAACTAAGAAATAGCATCTACATTCATGCTTGAATTAGTCCCCTTGAAGGCTCAAGACTTCTACTCTTATCTTTAAAATCTTCTTCACAGATTTTTCACTCCATACTCCCTTTGCTTCTCTTCTTCTTTGCTCTACTTTTGATCCATTCTTTGAATTTAATTCATTGTGTACAAGGATTCTTTTCAACAACTCTTCAACAAGTATTTATATGCTTCATCAACCTTGAAATGATCAACAAGGTCAGCTAAACTTGATGTGGATCATCACATTGTCGGCCAAACACAACTAAGACTTGAATCTTCTTCTATAATCATGCCATGCTTCATAAAAATGCTCTTATATCATCCGCAACATGCTAGGAACATCCGGTCGGTCAAGACTAGGAAGAACATCAACCTCAAAGAAGAAGTCTTCAATCAAGAAGCTCAAACTTTAGTGCAGACCTCCAACATAGTAGCCACACAATCTAGAGACCTCCACAAGCACATTGAAATCACCAATAACATTCATTCTAAACCAAATTACCAGAATCATTTATATCTTCCTCCAAAACCTCAAGAACACTATCTGCCATGATTTTCAAACTAGAAGGATATCTTACAGACCTCTGAACCACAAACCACTGGAGTTGATGATACACACTTTCTTCCCAAACATGCCTTCAGATCTATAGATCACAATTTTATATTACTGGAGCAATCTGGACCTCTTTTCTATCACTCTGTCTTTCCCGAGTATTGCAGGAACCGGTTCAAGTCAGATGGCCATAACTCCTTCAAATCTTCATGTGGACTTCTCAAATCTTAACTAGAATAACCTCTGACAATCCTCTACACAGCTATATGGTCCACAAGAATTTATTATTATTAATTTTCTCAATATCCTCAACAATCCGATCTTCTATACAGACAACAACAGTTGACACTAATGACAACAAGAATATGTTGACATCAATGAGAACATCACTTAGGCACATATTTGCAACAGAGGGTAAAGGCCATGATGAAACAATAGAGGTATATCTAGGATCAATTATTGTTAACAATAGGATGGGAGTAGATCATTTTTAAATAACCCTGATCATAAATGGTTGGCTATTACATAATTACATGCTTGATTCGGGTGCTTCCAACAATGTTATACCCTTGGAAATAATTAATGAATTGGGACTGAAAGTGTCTTGGTATTTTGGAAAATGATTTTGCATGGATTCTAGGGAAGTTAATGTGATAGGTCTGGTTAAAGTGTTGAGGTCAAACTTGCTTCTTACCCAGACAAATCATTCTTGATGGATATTATTGTTGTAGATTGCCTTGCCAAGTGGGGTATGTTGTTATCAAGAAAGTGGGTGGCATCCATGGGTGGAAGTATCCATTTGGATCTTTCATATGCCACTATTCGACTCTAGGGCATGGAATGAAGTTGTATAGGGAGAAAAAGGTAGAAGATGAAAACATTGAGGACATGTATAAAGCATAGGATGATCATGTCAATTTCATTGACAATGATATTGACCACTTCATGGGATATTGCAGCAAGGGTGATCATAGCCTTGATGTTTTGCCCTCTACTCTTGTTACTCTTACTTGTGATGCAACTAATTTATGGACAATGTATTTTGATGGTGTGTATTCAAGAGAGGGCTTAGGTGCCGGTATTGTTCTAATAGCACTAGATGGTGAGCAATTTGGCATGTCCTTTAGACTTGATTTTCAATGCACTAACAACATAGCTGAGCACATTGAGGAATTGTTGTTGAGTTTGAATGTTTCTTATAAGCATCGAATTAAGGGCCTAAAGATACATGGTGATTCAAAATTAATTGTGCAGCAGATTAGATGTGCATTTGCTACTAAGTACAACAAACTAGAGCATAGAACATATATGAATGCAGTCTAGGATACTTTGGAACTGTTTTGTTCCATTGGCACTGAATGGATCCAGAGAGATAGAAATGAAAAGGCAGATGCATTGGTATTTTCTGGTTCAATGTTTGACCCGCAACCAAATTCCTGTCCTTTTTCCCAATATGCTATTGAAGTTCTCACTAGGCTGACAATTACTGATAGTATTTATAACTAGTAGGTTTTCAATGACAACAATCAAATCTATAGTTTCTTGAATTGCATGGATGGGTTTGACAATCAATTAATTGATTGGTAGCCTATGATAGAAGTCAAAGATGGTAAAGAAATGTTGTTTGGTATTGAGGTCATGCAATTGAAAATGAATACAATTCCAAAAGGACTGGTAGTGCTTGAAAGAATGTTTGACAATGTTGATCACTGGAAAAGAAAAGGAAGACATGTTGAAGAAGAAAATATCAAAGCTATTAACCTTGGCATTCCCAAGGCACCATGGATGGTTTATATTGGTAGGCAACTCAAAAATCATGAAAATCAAATGTTGATTACTTTATTAAGGAATTTTAAGAAATGTTTTGCATGGTCTTATGATGAGCTAAAGGCTTATAGGGAGGATTTATTTCAACATACTATGCCCCTTCAACCTGATGCAAAACCCTTTAGGTAGAAACAAAGGCCTATAAATCCCACCATAGCTCCCAAAATGCAGAAATAGTTGGCAAAGTTAAAAGAGGGAGGTATCATAAAGCTAATCAAACATTTTGAATGGGTGTCTAATCTCGTCCCAATGAGAAAAAAGAATGGGGAGATCAGACTGTGTGTAGATTTCATAAACTTGAACATCAAATCCCTTAAGGATAATTATCCTCTTCCAAGTATGGATCATCTTTTTCGAAGGGTTGTTGGTTTAGAACTATTGTCTATGATGGATGGCTTCTCAGACTATATATAATCAGGTGCTTGTTAAGGAGTTAGAATAGTACAAAGAGAACATTCACTACTCCTTGGGGAAACTATGCTTTTTTTTTAAATCTCATTTAGGATGAAGAATGCAGGATCAATGTTTCAAAGAGCAACGGATGTGGCATTTGTAGGCCTCATTGATGAGATCATGGTTGTATACCAGGATGACCTTAATGCATTCTCCAAAGATAGGGAAGACATTGCAAACATTTGCAACTAATTTTTGATAGATGTTTGGGTATGGGATCTCTTAAAATCCCAAGAAATGTTAGTTTGGAGTAGAAGAAGGAAAATTTATAGGACATATCGTGTCAAGGGATGGGGTGAGAATAGATCTTGAAAGAGTTAAGGACATTGATCTTATGCCTCATCCTAAAACAATAAAAGGTTTCTAGTCTTTCTTTGGACAAATTGACTTTGTAAGGTTGTTTATCCATAACTTTATCGAGAAGACTAAGGCAATTTCCAAGATGCTTAAGAAGGGGTAGTCTACTGCATGTTGGGAATTAAGGTGACTCAACCTTTGCAAGTTCCTAATGTTGTATTTATTTATTCAACACTATGTTGTAGGATCCCATAGTCGGTACCTTGTAAATTTTGGTGACTTTGTCAGTCTCGGTTTCCCCCCAAAGTAGTTAGCAGGGGAGTGTAGGGAGTAGAGTAAAGGTGTCAGTAGTTATTTTGTTATTGGCCAACATGGACAAGCTGACATTACATAATTGACAAAGAGGCTTGATAAATAAATAGCTAGAGAATGTGAAAGGTTAGGGGATGTGAATGAGAATCGATATTGTGTACTCCTGAAAGAACTTGTATTGTAGTGTGTTGTAATCATTTTTTGATTTGATAATACATTGTGCAGGTTTTGGAGTGTGCGGTTTTTTACTTGAAAGGGTTTTACCCACATATATATTATGTTGTGAGTTTTGTAGTTGCATTTGAATGTTGTTATTATCTTTCTATTATTGTGTATCTAATAACTTGTAACTATAAAAGTTAAAAATTTGCATAAGTCATTCCTCAGTAGATCAGTGTAGGAAGTATTTGAGCATACCTTGCTTCCTTTCACTGCATGGGAAAAGGAACCAACTGAGGCTTTTCTTGATATAAAGGAGGTTCTCAAGAATGCACTCATATTAGTAAGCCAAAATTATACAAAGCCTTTCCAGCTCTTCTCTTTTGCTTCATATTATACTATTGCTGATGTGTTGTTGCAAAAGAATGATGATGGATTTGAGTAGCCATTAGGATTATTTAGTAAGTCGTTGCAGGATGCTGAATTGAATTATTTGATTATGGAAAAGCATGTATATGCTTTGGTTAAGGCATTAAAAAACTTTAGACCCTATCTTATGGGTGCAAAGACAATTGCATATGTACCCCATTCAGCTATGAAGGATATTTTCATACAACAGGAAGCGTCTAGAAGAAGATGCATATGGATCAATGGGATCCAATAATATGATATTAAGGTATAGGTCACCAAATTGGTTAGAGGCCAAGGTTTAGCAAGTTGATGTTTAATTCCAACTTAGAGGCAACTAAGATAAATTCAAAGTAAATGTTGTTCAATCTGCTTATGTGTGTATGTTGACAAATGATCCATGGTATAAAGATATTATATTTTATCTTGTCAACATACATTTTCCCCTAGGTATGAATGTAACTCAACAAAGGACACTTAAGTTCTAGTCCTAGAGGTATGTTTTGATCCAAGGTGTTTTAACATGCATGAATCATGAGGGGCTATTTTTAAAGTGTCTGGACCAACAACAATCTTAGGGAGTCATTGAAGAATATCACCAAGGAATATGTGGTGGGCACTTCCATGCCAAAACCACAATGCATAAGATTATTAGGGCAGGTTTGTTGGAGTACATGACCACTGGGGGGTGAATCAATGGTCTATGAAATTTAACATTTCAAAACTTAACTCAAAGATCTTGTGCAAAGGAACTCATTTAAAACATAGTCATCAAGATATGCAAACTAGAACACCCAAACTTAAATAATGATGACCAAATAGACACAATATAATCAACCATAAAGAGAAGACATGACATAGGTTTTGATGAGTGGAAAACCCTTATAGGGATGAAAAACCACTCTAAATTGCCTCACTAGCTTAATCATGAAAATCAATAATTACAGAGCCTCACTTGCTGATAAATGTCTCACTGACAACAAATAGGTCTCACTGACCATGCAAGCCTCAATAGCTACAATATACCTCACTAGAAAAATATACAACTTCAGATTAATAAAAAATTTAGAGGGTTTCCCTATTTCAATACAATGCTCATAACCACATATAATTCTTTCTTAATCTAGAAATCAAATTGCTCTGCATATGTGCTTCATAATGTCTTCTTAAAATGTTCTTGAGTCACGTGCAATATCATCTCATATACTTCTCAATCATTAGACAAAACATACTCTCTTCCCCTTCTATTTTTCTCTTCAAAAACCACACATCTCATTACATCATATTCTACCAAAACATCTCTTCATCTTTATATATCATTCCTACAATAATAATATATCACAAAGCACCTGTAATAAAATTATAAACAGAATGACCCTTGATATTCCTCTCCTCTGTATATTCATCTTCACCGTTCAATTAACAAATCTTCTACAAATTCCAATCTAAAAAATATTCTACAAATAAAAGTCTTCAATTGATTTTCTTGAGAGAAAATAATATCACTTTCATCTTCAAATCTCCTTCTCAAAAAACTTTTGCATCAAGATAAGGAAATAAAACAAAAGATCCTTAAACATTATTCTTAAAAAGAATAATATGTCCATAAAGAAATTTACCCTTCTTGAAAAAAAATAAATTCCTTCTTTATGTCTTCCATGCCACAAGAGAAGCATAAAAAATAGAAAGATTCTCTTAAAAATTTGAGCTTTAAAAACTCCAAGATTTTTTTCCTTTTCTAGGGCTAAAAATAGCCTTAAAAATCTTATCTTTTGTAGTCTTAAGATATTGATATTTTAGAGGCCATCAAAGTACATACAAGGAAGTGAGGCTTCAAGTTTGAACATAGGCCATTGATCATAATATGTGCACCCATCATACTTTGAATATAATCCATCGATTTAGGATTAGCGATAATGTGCTCAAAGAAAATACCGAAGATATCAGTATCAAAGGACAAGAGAGTCGATTGCCCATGATCTCAATACCCTTTAAGTTGTGACTAACAAGCCCTTTGACTTGCTACGATAGGTTAACACTAAAACATAAGAAAAAGTGAATGAATAGAGGATGGGCAGTGAAGGGTTTTTAAAGGCTTTGAAAAAGGATTTGAAACAAAGATAATACTTAGGTCTTCCAAAGACATTGCTAGAGTTTTTAGGATTTAGGAAAATAGGCATCAAATCTGCATTAGTGTAAACTAGACTCTTAACTCTACTATAGAGAGGTAGATAGAGATATTTAGGGTTTTAGTTCATTGCAAATTTGATCTATAGAAGGTAGTAACTCATCAAATCCCATTACTTTGAAGCAACTCAATTGACATCTCCAACACCATGAATGTAATCTCTTCAACCAGCTTATCAAACCATATATTGTATCTACATGCTATATGAAATATATAATGCCATGATGCAATCCCATGATGAAGTCATGTAACATAAGGTGAGAGATGAACATTCTTTGTATAAGACGAAATTCTCTACAAGGATCAACATGATCTAATGTCCCATGAATGACAACTACATCAAGACCAATATCCCATCAATTGTTCACTCATCAAATTATGTCATAACCATTGAAGCAACCTGTAAAAAAAATCTTTGCACGTTTGATTAATATACTTTGATCACCTTATCTTCTCAGCTTCAATGAGTGACAATTATAAAGATAGTCCATCATTAATACCAAAGATAACCCTATCAAATATCAAGAGATAATCAACACTCAATCTCAACAAAGATGGAAATGAAGCATGATCCTTTGAATCAATGACAACTAGTCAAGAATGCCCTAAGTTAAATAGAGATCTCCTTCTGATGCAGATATACCTTCTTAATGACAAAATTGAATCAAGACTTGTGAGGACAACATTACATGAGATGAACCTATGAAGTACATGACTTGCACTGCACATATAATGTATGTAATGAAGCATGCCTGAAGAAGATTGAACCACATGAAAGCAAGGAACACCTCCTGAAGCATCTGAACCACATTTAAGCACCTAAGAATTATGATGATCAACTCTCAACAACTCTAAGCATGATCTTGTAATATTATGAAAAGCAGGAACATCATGAAGAACCTCCTTGACTTGTGATGCTACAAACACACATCAAACATGAAGATCAAATCTCTACATATCTTGTCATGACAACAAACTTGCATCCTGCATTTCTTAGACCATTTGCATCTCTTGAGTCAACCATGAAGCAACCTATCAATATGAAGTACATGAAGAATTTCATATGAATGAACTCCTGAAGTAACACACTATAACCACTTCAACACGTATGATGAACAACCATGCAAGCTCAACAAGCATGATCCTGAAGATGAAGATCCTCTAATGATAAAGACATCTGACAAGAAACTCTCAACACTTGATAATAATTATCCTTTTTGACATCAATGACAATCAACCTCCATCAATCTCCCCCTTTGTCATTGATGGAAAAACTGCATGATGCATTCTCTCTCTCTCTCTCTACCTTTTTGACATTAGATGACAAAGGCTATTATCTCCCCCTGTGAAAAATAACTCATAAACAACATTAGCAAGAGACTAGTAAACTATGCTAATATGAATCAACTGCCTACCTATTTCTTTGATCACAGGCACTATTACTGACCTTTTTATCTTTATACCAATCATAATGATTGCACAATAAATATGATTATTAATCTTGTAAGTATTTGACCAAATGCATATGATCACTATCCTTGAAAACACTGGCATGTAATAAAAAACACAACCAAGAATTGAGATACCATCTACCCAAATTATTGATAACACTGGTCTCTTTTGCCATTTGTTGTCCTAAACTTATCCTGAAACCTTTGTCCTTGTACATCTACATATTGAATAACTTGAACACCACTGACATATTCTTTTTCACTTGTCAACTTCATTTTCCTGACTATCCACCGTGAATAGAAGTATATCACTGATTTCATGACTAATGATTGTCATGTACACTGTCAAGATATAATTGTCCTTATACTGTAGCATAGACAAATCACACCATTTAATGATATCAAAGTCATAGAGCATTCATAGAATTTGTTATCTTTTGACTCACTTATACATAAGACTTCTAACTTTGTCATGTTTCTATTCACTTGCCAAAGACATTTACACTGTTATGATGAAGATTTTATGATTGTCATAGACTGTCCTGATCAATACTGTAGACGTTGAAATGCTTCTCTATTTTCTACAACATGCATGGTATTTTTTTTAAAAAGAAGTGAATGTCCACTACATATTTGCATGCAAGATTATCAAGGGACTTAATCGAAGAAGTAATCAAATGTGTTGCAGCATCACTATCCTTATGTCCTTATGTCAACTTACCAATTGCAATTGAAGTCTATCGCTATCTTTTCTTACTCCTAATGTCTTTTGAAATATACTAATCATCAGCATCAATACAAAACAACACTTCCATATGAACTGATCATAATTCCATGACAACTGATAACAAACTCAGATGAATATCTAAACATTCTCATCTCCAAATCACAACATGAAGAAGCAAGACTAATCAACATGAGGACCAGCAACACTTACAAACTCAAGTGATCATCTAGAGATGAGCTTGATTAACTGAAGAACTTGATGAGATACAAGGCACCACCATCAATGACATAAGCATCTCTAGATTGTCATAGCTTGAAGCACATACCTGATACCACTTCATAACTAGAAGCACACAACTTGCACATGCTTTCATGAAACCTATCAAAGAAACATGTCAAACTATCATACCAAGAACTCTTCTGAATGATCATGAATTTACATCTCCAGTTCACCATCTTCTTTTGACACTATCTCCAATCCACATGAAAGATCCACCTCTCATGCATGACACATAGTTCAAAACACATGATGATCAACACTTCACATTCTCACTAACAGTGATAACTTTAAGAAATCCCTATTGAAAAAAGATATAAAATCCTGGCGAATCTTTCATTTTTTTGGAAAAAATATTAATTTTTATTGGCAAATATTTTCCATTTTTTTGAAAAAAATATTAATTTTATTGGTGAATTTTTTACATCACTACAAATTTGTAGAAAATCCTAGTGAATCTTGATGGAAAATAAGCAAATTCATTAATTGCCATGGTGAATCCTTACTTTTTAAAAAAGTTAAATTCCTATCGAAAAGTAAGGGCCAAAGGGTGGCAGTGATTGACTAGTTTAAGGTGTAGTGCCCATCTCTATAATTCCTTAATATTTTAAATCAAATATTGAATATTTTGAATCAACCCTAAATTATTTTTCACCACCATTGATTTTATTTATAATCTAACAGTTTGGGTTCTATTATGTGGGCCAAAATGTACCTGCAGAGATCCAATGCCCATGGGGCCCAAAATTACATTTGGGCCATTTGCATTTTGGGCCATTGATTTCAAATGGAAATGACCCAAATGCAATTTTGTGCCCCATAGGCATTGGAGCTCTATAGGTACATTTTGGCTCATGGAATTTAACCCTACCTATTAGATTATAAATTGAGATCAACGACCCAAATACAATCTTTAGCTCGATGGGCATTGAAGCTCTGTGTGTAATTTTAACCCATGGAATACAACCCTAATCGTTAGATTATAAATAAAATCAATGGTGGTAATTAAAAATTGGTTGTATGACCCTAAAGTAACCAATAATTATATAATATTTGGTAAGTGCAAGAAGATGGGGGCCAAAAAGGGGTCTTAAGTGGCCACTTTTTTTTTTGAAATCAGGAAATACTAGCCTTGGATGAGAGATTGAGCATAGTTACACTCAAAATTTGGAGATGCAACCAAAACAATGTTCGTAGTGCTCTGAGTCTACTTTCTAAACTACTATTTTTTTTTTAAAATGGCATAGATTAAGGGGTTCAAAAGAGGGAGCCACAGAAATTGGTGTTGTTTCTGTCAAAAAAACAAAACATAGCATGTTTTGTGGCTCCCTCAAAAGGTCAACTTTTTTTTGGTATTTTTAAAATCTCTTTAGTGAGAAATTAGCTAATAGCATGTAGTTTATGCCTGAATTTTTTGATTATTTTTTGATGAATATTTGATTTTTTACTAATTTTCAAAGTGGACACATCCTAAAAAATAGAATTTTGGCTGTGCTACCCCTATAAATTTTGAAAACTAATTGAAAATCATTTTTTTCTTTTTCTAGTATTTGTAGAATGGAGTCTAGTTTCTAAATATGTAAATTTTTTGAAATTTCAATGAATAGTTAATTTACAATGAAAAAAAGACCAAACAGTGGTTTTTGCCCAAAAATAGACACACAAACAAAAGAAATTAAGGATGAAAGGCTTAACATTGTTAAAATGTGAAAAAAATCACATTGTCAAATAGCTAAGAGAAAGCCTAACATTACCCAGGTGTTTGATTTGTTTGATGTTGAAACACGTGCAAATCTGAGGGTTAGCATGAATGAAATTATGTGAAATCTTGAAGAATCTGGAAAAACACGTCTGTGACTGTTCAAAAGGCACTCCAAGCCTTTGGGTTGGAAATCCAAAGAAAATCCCAAGCCCAAGGCTTGGGATTCCCAAAGAAAGACATAATGTGAGCACGTTATAACGCGTTCACGTTATAGCACGCTCGCGTTATGTTTTGCTTTGCACTTTTCCTTTTCCGCAAGTCTGTTGTTTATCATGTTTGACATAACACAGGCGCGTTATAACACGCTCGCGTTATGTTTAGCTTAAATTTTTTATATTCAAGGCTATTAATCATGTATGTATGTATGTATGCCTATATGTATGTATGTATCTATGTATGCCTATATGTATGTATGTATCTATCTATGTATGCCAATATGTATGTATGTATGTATGTATGTATCTATATATGCCTATATGTATGTATGTATAGTGTTAAGGGCAAAGGAGGGTAGAGATGGGAGTGAGCCAGATAGGGGAGGAGAGGGGTGGATAAGGATTGAGTGATTAAGGTTTAAGGTTGAGGGTTGAGCGTTTAGGGATGGGATTTAGAGTTTAGGGATAAGGGATTAGAGTTTAGGACCTTGAGGGATTAGGGTTTAGGGTTGAGGCTTTAGGGATAGCATTTAGGGTTAAGGGTCGAGGGATTAGGTCTAAGGTAGAGTGTTGAGGGTAGAGGGATTAGGGTTTAGGGTCTAGGGTTGAGGCTTTAGGGATAGCATTTAAGGTTCGAGGGATTAGGTTTAATGTAGAGTGTTGAGGGTAGAGGGATTAGGGATAGGGTTTAGGGTTGAAGGTTTAATGATTTAGAGTTAAGGCTTTAGGGATGAGGGTTTAAGGTATAGTGTTGAGGGTTTAGGGATAGGGTTTAGGATTGAGGAATTAGAGTGAAGGGTTGAGGGATTAGGATTTGGTGTTGAGGGTTGAGGGTTTAGAGTTGAGGGTTTAGGGATAGGGTTGAGGGTCGAGGGATCAGAGTTAAGGGTTGAGGGATTAGGGTTTGATGTTGAGGGTTGAGGGTTGAGGTTTGAGGGTCAAGGGTTTAGGGATAGGGTTGAGGGTCCAGGGATTAGGGTTAAATTAGAGTGTGGAGGGTGTAAGGATTAGGGATAGGGTTGGAGGGTTTAGGGATAAGGGATTAGGGTTTAAGGTATAGTATCAAGTCTATTGAGGGTTTAGAAATAGGGATAGCATTTAGGGTTTAGGGATGAGGGATTAGAGTTGAGGGATGACGGATTAGGTTTGAGGGTTGAGGGATTAGGGTTTAGGGATAAGGTTTAGGGTTGAGGGCTGAGGGATTAGGGTTTAAGGTATAGTGTTGAGGGTTTAGGGATAGGGTTTAGGATTGAGGGATTAGAGTGAAGGGTTGAGGGATTAGGATTTGACGTTGAGGGTTGAGGGTTTAGGGTTTAGGGTTTAGGGATAGGGTTGAGGGTTGAGGGATCAGAGTTAAGGGTTGAGGGATTAGGGTTTGACATTGAGGGTTGAGGGTTGAGGTTCGAGGGTCAAGGGTTTAGATATAGGGTTGAGGGTCAAGGGATTAGGGTTAAATTAGAGTGTGGAGGGTGTAAGGATTAGGGATAGGGTTGGAGGGTTTAGGGATAAGGGATTAGGGTTTAAGGTATAGTATTGAGTCTATTGAGGGTTTAGGAATAGGGATAGCATTTAGGGTTTAGGGATGAGGGATTAGAGTTGAGGGATGATGGATTAGAGTTGAGGGTTGAGGGATTAGGGTTTAGGGATAAGGTTTAGGGTTGAGGGCTGAGGGATTAGGGTTTAAGGTATAGTGTTGAGGGTTTAGGGATAGGGTTTAGGATTGAGGGATTAGAGTGAAGGGTTGAGGGATTAGGATTTGACATTGAGGGTTGAGGGTTTAGGGTTTAGGGTTTAGGGATAGGGTTGAGGGTCGAGGGATCAGAGTTAAGGGTTGATAGATTAGGGTTTGACTTTGAGGGTTGAGGATAGGGTTGAGGGTCAAGGGATTAGGGTTAAATTAGAGTGTGGAGGGTGTAAGGATTAGGGATAGGGTTGGAGGGTTTAGGGATAAGGGATTAGGGTTTAAGGTATAGTATCGAGTCTGTTGAGGGTTTAGGAATATGGATAGCATTTAGGGTTTAGGGATGAGGGATTAGAGTTGAGGGATGACGGATTAGGGTTGAGGGTTGAGGGATTAGGGTTTAGGGATAAGGTTTAGGGTTGAGGGATTAGGGATTAGGGTTTAAGGTATAGTGTTGAGGGTTGAGGATTTAGGGATAGGGTTTAGGGTTGACGGATTAGGGTTTAGGGTTGATGGATTAGCATTTAATGTCGAGGTTAGGGTTAGAGGGTCGAGGGTAGAGGGATTAGGGATAGGGTTTAGGGTTAAAGGTTGAAGGATTGAGGGTTGAGGCTTTAGGGATGAGGGTTTAAGGCTTAAAATATAGTGTCAAGTGTTGAGGGTGTAGGGATAGGGTTTAAGTTTTAAGGGTTAAGGGTTGAGGGATAGGGATTAGGGTTTAAGTTATAGTGTTGAGGGTTGATGGTTTAGGGATAGGGTTTAGGTTTGAGGGATTAGGGTTTAGGGTTGATGAATTAGATTTTAATGTTGAGAGTTGAGGGTTGAGAGTTGAGGGTTGAGGGTTGAGGTTGAGGGATAGGGTTACTGGTCAAGGGATTAGGGTTTAGGGATAAGGGATTAGGGTTTAAGGTATAGTATCAAGTCTGTTGAGGGTTTAGGAATAGGGATAGCAATTAGGGTTGAGGGATGAGGGATTAGAGTTGAGGGATGATGGATTAGGGTTGAGGGTTGAGCGCTGAGGAATTAGGGGTTAAGGTATAGTGTAGCAGGTTTAGGGATAGGGTTGAGGGTTGGGGGATTAGGATTTGACATTGAGGGTTAAGGGTTTACGATTTAGGGTTTAGGGATAGGGTTGAGGGTCGAGGGATTAGAGTTAAGGGTTGAGGGATTAGGGTTTGACGTTGAGGGTTGAGGATCAAGGGTCAAGGGTTTAGGGATAGGGTTGAGGGTCAAGGAATTAGGGTTGGAGGGTTTAGGGATAAGGGATTAGGGTTTAAGATATAGTGTCAAGTGTTGAGGGTGTAGGGATAGGGTTTAAGTTTTAAGGGTTAAGGGTTGAGGGATAGGGATTAGGGTTTAAGGTATAGTGTTGAGTGTTGATGGTTTAGGGATAGGGTTTAGGTTTGAGGGATTAGGGTTTAGGGTTGATGAATTAGGGTTTAATGTTAAGAGTTGAGGGTTGAGGGTTGAGGGTTGAGGGTTGAGGTTGAGGGATAGGGTTAATGGTCAAGGGATTAGGGTTTAGGGATAAGGTTTAGGGTTGAGGTATGAGGGATTAGGGTTTAAGGTATAGTGTTGAGTGTTTCTGTCATCAAATGTAGATTTATGGGTTTGATTATATTGATTGCCTCTCCAATTTTGGGGTGTGGATGTTTTGGAATCAATCAGGAAGTCTTTAGGAGACTTTGTGGAAGTGGATTGGAAATCGCTTGACAGAACCCTTGCTATTTATGCTTGGATAAGGATTTGTCACAAAATAGAACTTCTGCTTCCAAAGAAGATCTATCTTTCTTCCTCGATGGGCATTTTCTATCAAGAACTTGATTATGAGGGCTTGCCTCTTCATTTTTATGCCTATCATATGGTGGAGCATCTGGCAAGCTCTCGCAGGAAACAAGAAAAGTTCTCCCTCAAAAACCTTGTGGTCATTCAAGTCTGAAGGGGAAGGTTTGGAAAGAGATGTGATCAATGCAAAGGATGTGATCAATCTATGGCAAGACAAAATGCGAGCACGTTATAATGTGAGCACGTTTTGTCTTTCTATAGAAATGGTAAAAAAGTGTTGACCCCCATGATCCAGGCCCACATGCTCTATTTTCATACGGATTCTGCGCATGCTCCGACAAAAAAGAAGTGCTTTCATGCTGTTGGGAAGTTCACATGCACATTTGACACATTGTACCACCTTTGCATGATCTTTCCACCACCTTTTCTGCTTTGCCAACTTGAGAAGGAGAAAATAACATAGTTTTCACACCAAGTTTGATATATATCTATCCAAGTTTCAATTTTTGTAGTTTTACAATGTTAATTGTGATTCAATTTTAGGAATTTAACATCATAGATTGGTTAATAGTATTATTGTTAGTAATTATATTTGAGTGTTATTCAATTTAACATTGAAAAGGAAGCAAGTGGTGAAAAACTCAAATTGTTGAGGAGTTTGATGTAAGAAGAAAAAAACACTACATAATTGGGTACTCTCTCCATTCGAATCTTCATTTTTTAGGTATGTCAAGTCTTTACATGCATGTTCTTTACATTTTCCTTATTTCAGATTGAATTACTTTATCATGCTTTATCATACATGTTTAAAATAGACACATTCCCAATCAAGAAAGCAGCCTACAATCTCACTTGGGATATTTAATAATTATGTGTAATAAATAGACCTTAACATACCATGATGTCAAACTATCCAAGAATAAATCCTTACAACATAATAAAAATACAATCCCACTATTATCTTGTATTCATTTCTTAGGAACAAATATTGGTCTCTTTATCATGCTATAGACAAATTCTCTATCATGCCAAGGAAACGATCAAGAATTAAACCAACACAGGAAGAGATAGAAGCTAAGAATGCAAAGAAAGTAGTGGCTATGAGGGAACTTCGTGAGAAGAGGAAATTAGACATGATAAATGAAGACATACCAATTGAAGAGGAACCACAACCATCATAAAGAGATGTGGTATTAGTGGCACAAAGAGAACGAATGCAAAAACTTCATGGTACTAGAGATTTGAATACCATAGTTGGAGACACGTCCTCTACCACAAGTCAACATGTAGGGACACCATCTACCACATCTCAAGTTGAGAGTACATCATCACTCGCATGTGATGAAGGAGGTATGCCATCATTCCCACCTCAACCTCAAGGTATGTCATCTATTCCATCTTCGATCGAAGGTATGCCATCTAACCCATCTCATTTAAATATTAATAAAATTTCTAATGTTGAGATGAATTTACCTAACTTAACACCACCTAGAATTTTGCATAGAAAGCCAAAGTATTTGATTTATATTGATGAGAATATTTTGCAGCTAAGGGAAGGTAAGATTCCAAAACACACTTGTAGAAGATATGCTAGTAAGATTTAGAGATTGTTCTTTGAAAAGTTAAATGAGACTGCAAGATGTCAACTATTCGTTGAAATGATGCAAAGTATAAAGTATAGGTCTATCATGAAGGTTCTTGGGTTGAGAACATCAGAGGCTTCAAGTGAAAAATCTATTGTCAAGAATCTAATGAGTGCGTATGAGAGTGTGGGTAACACCTCACGCACAAAAGATAGTAATGCAACACGGCATGTGATTACATCAACTATAGTAAGTAGTCAAACAAGAAAAGCTCGTCTCATTAGAAAGACGAGTCAACAATTGAGAATTAATAGGAAAACTTTATCAAGAGCCATTGGAAGACGCCCAAGAATTGAGGACACTAATGCCAATGAATTATGGGCATTCTCGGGGAGACTACCATGAAAAGATAAACCAATTGTTGAAGTATTGAGATCACTAATTGAAGACTTTTGGAAGAATTACATAAGGGTATCTCCGAATCAAAGGGATGTGGTAAGAAGGAGAATCGGTAGTCAGAACCACGAGCCACATCCAAAGCTTTTTTTGGATGAGACTCAAACACAGTTTTATGGTCTAGAGAAGTATCCTCAAATTAAAATTTGTCAAAGATATTTTGAAATGCTAAAACCTTATTGGTTATTGAAAAGATTCCAGTGTATCAGTTGATGCCTATATTTCGTGACAACATAGTGTATGAGTATGCAAGACATGCCCATAGAGCTCGATGGTTGGACTTGCAATTCAAGTTATGCAAGGACACATTTCTGATTGGTAGCATTGTTTTAGTCATTGAATTTGTAAAGAACTACAGTCTACAGCAACAGCGTGAGGTGCAATCACAATATTACAACTCCACACAGGCTTCTATATTTATGCACATCGCATTCATTCATGCGAATGATAGTACAGAGCATGACAGAAAGATCATAAGGGAGTATCATTTCTATATCAGTGATGATCGCACGCATTCTACGGAGTTCGTGCAAGGTTGCTTTCAGGTGTTCTATAATGATTTGGCTAGAAGGGGCATATCATTTAGTCAACATATCATATGGTCGAATAACTGTGCATCACAATTCAAGAACTCACAGAATTTCTATTGGCTGAGTAGGAGGCATAATTTTACAGGTATTTAGCATATGTGGAACTTTTGTGAGGCCAGGCATGGAAAGGGGGAGCATGATGGTGTAGGGGCATGTATCAAAAGAGCCATAGCACGAGAAGAGTTAAAGTATAAAGACAATGCAAAGTTGAAAGATGCAAAATTGATTGTCGAGTGGTGTAATGCTTCCATCGGTCCAGGTAATGAAGGTAAGTCTTCAGTTCATAGATTTTTTTGGTTGATAGATGATACTAACATTGCACCATATGAGGACTATTGTACAATGATAGGATCAAATGAGATGCACTCTTTTAGAAGCTCAATTGCAGGTTCATGGAGTATCCATACATGAAAGATGTTATGCTTTTGTTCTTTCTGTACATTTCAAGTCTGGGATGAGTGCGAGTAAAAGGAGTGGGTTGACAAATGGTAGTTAAGTTGTCTTAGCGCACTTGACACGTATTGACCCCCGACGGCCCTGGAACTAACACAGATGGAATAATCAGTTGACTTTGACCACATATCAGATTTAGTTCAACCAGGTAATATAGGGCACATATATGCATCTAATTTCATCTAGTTCAACTAGGTAATGTCATCTTACTTTGTAGTGTTTTTATAATGTTGACTAATTTCATCTAATTTGCTACACATATCAATGTAGGGCACGTATATATAGCTATTGAAGATGAAGTTAATGAAGAGGGAACATATTATTACTTATGTCATTATGTTGAGGCCAAAAAAAAATTAGAGGGCCCTGTTACAGATGGAGAAAACATCGAATACCCTACAGGCTTAGTGGTTATTACTGGAACATGGCTTAGAAGGTACCCACATAAGAGTGTTAGTATTTGGCTATTTCAGGACTTTGACACGCATCGAAAGATTCTTCATTACTCAAACCTTATCGTGGCATCCAATGTTCATTTGATAAAGTATCAGGGTAGACATTTGAACAAAATCTTGTGGAAGGTGCGTGAGTCTGACCATGAAGCAATACTTGACACAATAAAGAGTAGAGCAGACCCAGTTCGTTCATTGGATTAATTTGTAAGTATTCACATTGATTTTGTAAAGTCATGTTACATTGAGTTGTAAGTATGCACATTAATTTGTAAGGTTTGTCTTTTTTTTATTTCCTCCTACATTTTTACACATATACACATTTTTACATCATCATGTTATGCATTTTTGGTGTCCTACTCCTGATGCAACCAAACTCATAACTTACCCTACTTCCTCTAGACACCATTTGATGATCTCTCCAACACTCTAGATCCAGGGCACCTAATCATGATGATGACCTATATACCATTCTCCCAAGGCACTCATAATGAATGAAAAGAAGACCAAGGGTGCCCAAGCTTAATAGATTTATTTCTTTCAATTTTGATGATCCAAACTCTTGCAAAACAACATCCACTTTCATTCCTTTAGATCTTCCTTCACATACAGGGCGCCAAATCAAGTTGAAAAATCTATATAAGGGTGCCAAAATGGATGAAAGGAGACATGAATGCACCTTAGGACTCCATGTTAAGGTTTGAGCCATTAAAGTCTCTTGATATTAGGTGCTCATGATGATGAAACTTATATTTTTTCCTTTCCTAGGCGCTCATCTAAGATGTTTGAATGATAAGGAGTGCCTAGACCTCTATAATGTACATTGGGCATCAAAATCAAGGTGATTTAAAGTCACTTTGAGTCATTTGGGGTTAGTTTGAGTCTTTGAGTCATGTTGCAAAAAAGTGTCAGTGTTGTCAAGTTGCACAAAACAACTTTTACATTTTTGGTGTCTTGCTCTTGATGCGACCAAACTGACTATTCCAACGCATCTAGATGGGTATATTTATGCTAGGCATGGTCCTATTTTTCACCCAAACATGTAGAAACAGTCCGAGCTACATTGTACCAATGATATCCCTGAAGAGTCCAAAGTGTAAAAAGGCAGCAATCTTTGACAAGATGTTACTCGAAAATCGTGTAACTTAGAAACATTTTGTCTAAGGCAACAAGATCATGTAGAGTGCCTCTACAATAAACTCTCTCAGTTTTTTATATCTTTGAGACATTTGCCCATGGTGAAAGGTTTTTTGCTGCCCCAAAAATCGTCAGAAGGAGGCAGTTAAAGTTGCAAAGGGGTATAACTTTTGTCCTGCTCCTGATGCGACCAAACTGACTATTCTAATGCATCTGGATGGGTACACTTACACTAGTTATGGTCCTTTTTTTCACCCAAACATGTCGAAATAGTTTGAGCTACATTGTACCAACGATATCCCTAAAGAGTCCAAAGTGCAAAAAGGTAGCAATCTTTGATGAGATGTTACTCAAAAATTGTGTCACTTACAGACATTCTGTCTAAGGTAACGCGATCATGTAGAGTGCCTCTACAATAATCTCTCTCAGTTTTTTATATCTATGAGGTATTTTCCCATGGTGAAAGGTTTTCTGCTGCCCCAAAAATCATCAAAAGGAGGTAGTGTAAAGTTGCAAATGGGTGTGACTTTCATCCTGATCTTGATGTGACCAAACTGACTATTCTAACACATCCAAATGGGTACACTTACACTAGGTATGATCCTATTTTTCACCCAAACATGTCAAAACAATCTGAGCTACATTGTACTGACGATATCCCTGAAGAGTCCAAAGTGTAAAAAGGTAGCAATCTTTGATGAGATGTTACTCAAAAACTGTGTCACTTAGAAACAATCTGTCTAAGGCAATGCAATCACATAGAGTGCCTCTATAATAACCTCTCTCAGTTTTTTATATCTCTGAGGCATTTGCCCGTGGTAAAAGGTTTTCTGCTGCCCCAAAAATCATCAGAAGGAGGCAGTGTAAAGTTGCAAAGGGGTGTAACTTTCATCCTGCTCTTGATGTGACCAAACTGACTATTCCAACGCATCCAGATAGGTACATTTACGCTAGGTATGGTCCTATTTTTCACCCAAACATGTCGAAATAGTCTGAGCTACATTGTACCGACAATATCCCTGAAGAGTCCAAAGTGTAAAAAGATAGCAATCTTTGACGAGATGTTACTCGAAAACTATGTCACTTAGAGACATTTTGTCTGAGGCAACACGATCATGTAGAGTACCTCTACAATAATCTCTCTCATTTTTTTATATCTCTGAGGCATTTGCCCATGGTGAAAAGTTTTCTGCTGCCCCAAAAATCATCAGAAGGAGGCAGTGTAAAGTTGCAAAGGGGTGTAACTTTTGTTCTGCTCCTAATGTGACCAAACTGACTATTCCAACATATCCGGATGGGTACATTTACACTAGGCATGGTCCTATTTTTCACCCAAACATGTCAAAACAGTCTGAGCTACATTGTACTGATGATATCCCTGAAGAGTGTAAAGTGCAAAAAGGCAGCAATCTCTGACGAGATGTTACTCAAAAACTATGTCACTTAGAAACATTCCATCTAAGGTGACACGATCACATAGAGTGCCTCTACAATAACCTCTCTCAATTTTTTATATCTCTGAGACATTTGCCTATGGTGAAAGATTTTTTGCTGCCCCAAAAATTGTCAGAAGGATGTAGTGTATTAAGTCAGGATGAAAGCCTATTCACTCTAGGCACCAATCTCAAGTTGCACAATCATGAATGGGCGCCTAGAGTAATAAGGTGCTAAATCATGGTTCCAAGACCTTGAAATGGTGCCCAAGCATGTAGGAGGAATTTTTAAGGAGCCAGAATGTTTTTGAAACTCTAAGGAACTAGTCCAAAGACTCTATGGCGCCATCTTGCTACCATTGAGTCAACTTTGGAACTCAAACATATTGAAACAAGGTTTAGGAAGCTAGGTGCCATCTCTTGCCAATTCAACCTCTCAGATGTGCGAACATTGGAAAGACTCTTAATGAGCACCTATGTTTGAATTGATCTTGTGATTGAAAGTTTGGTGATGTATTGGTGCAAGATGATCTTTAGTTGAAGCAATCTATGTTCCAGGAAGGGTTTAGAAATTATCAACCTCTTCACTAAGTTAGGCGCACTTTACAAGCTTTCTTACCCAAGAGTTGCACCTCATTAAGCCAAGGCGCATCTGAACCTCTGGGAATTTTCATTAAGACTCTAAGCAAGAAGGTGCATTTCCATGGAGTAGCATACTCTAGATAGAACCTAATGTCATCAAGGCGCAATTCCACCCTCACTTTGGTGGCCTATCATCAAGAAGGGGCATTGGCCATTCCTTGAACAATTCTGAGTGTTTGAAGTTCATGAAATCACCAAGGAATGTTGGGCGCCATGTGTATCCTCAACAAGCTTGAGTTTGTGCCTAGACAAGTTGGCACTTATTCATGTTTTAACTTCCCTCTTGAAGCACCTAACTTGGGAAAAAGTTATCTTGTTGTTAGTCAAGTGTTTGATGTGTTTTGGAGACTCCAAAAGACTTCCTCTTGCTAGGCGCTCTTCTTGGCAACTACAACCTTCAACAGGTGCCTAGATCCTGAAGAAAAACACTTACAAGTGTGGGCGCACATTCCTTGTGATGGAGCATCAAACCGGTGCCTAGAAATCATAATGCATGAAGTGAGCACCTAGGATCCATGTCAAGTCATTGGAGATAGATATTTTGTCTTATTTGATGATGGTCTCAAGTCTCTCTACCAAGGCACATTTTGATGATGTTCTTATTTAAACTCTTATGAAGACTATCTCATCCCTAAGCGCTCATTCTCATGATTTTCATGTACTTAGACTTCAAGGTGCCAAAACTAGTAAGAAAATATTTGGGGGGAAACCACGCTGATAAAAGTTGGGTAAATTTAACCTCCGAGTCTGATTAGGCTCCATGTAACAACAATATTTATATCATGTCCCTTTGCTTTATGAAATAAGCAGTATGTGTCAAATCATAGGGATAACACTATGGTCCTTAGAAATTTCTCTGTGACTTTTGATAAGATTATCTACTATTATGTGGATGCTTGATAGTATTAAAATTATTGGGCATTAAGTTGAGGTGACCATTCTTGTTATGATCATCACTTTTCACAAGGGGTATGTCAGTTATCCCATATATCATTACATTATGATTATTTTTCAATATCCTGATGGTGGAAGGATTGTTTTCACTATTATCTCTAGCTTGGGAAGTCATCAACAATCCAACTCTTGACGTGATACAAGGTTCTTTTGAAGGCAAAGGGTGCCTAGGCTTAGTTGATGTATTTATTGAAAGCTCAAGGTGAATTGATGCTTATTGAAAATGCCACTTAGTCCTTCATTTGCATTCTAGGTACCATTTCCTATTGACTTATATACTCCTCCTCATGCTAGGGTGCCATAATGAAGTGGTTTAGACAATAGGTGTGCTTCACTTACTAGAGGCTTGTTCTCCTTCCACCTTAGGCGCACTTTTATGGTGGAATAGGTGCCAATGGGCGCCTTATCTTAAATGAATTCTCTCTCTAAGTTAGGCACCCTTTTGAGGCTTTATGATAACCCTTCATGCTTGTTGCTCAATGTTTGAATGTTTAAGAAAGTCTCCTTTAGGCACTCATCTTAATGACTTTTTCTTAAGGTGCAATCATCCTAATGACTTGGATATTCATCCTAGTGTTTCAGGATATTAGGCTACCAGACTTAGTCATTTTCAAGATCTCAAACATAAAGAATAACATGATGATTCATTTTTTTTTATTGCATATAGTTGACATTCTATGCTACTCATAAAGAATATTATTATTTTCTATTCAACATGATGATTCATTTTTTTTAAAATACAACTTTTATCTTTTAGTTACAAAATTAGGTTTAGGTGATACTTGAATAACAATAGCTAGCTTATTAGATCAACAAACATCCTATGTAATACAATTGGACTTTAAATATTTGAAGTAGCCATCTACAAATATTCATTCAAACGTGGATTTATAATGCAAGTATGGACACCATCAATAAAAAAGATTTGTATTAACCAAATATCCATATAGGCATACATCAATATTTGTCGATATAAGTATAACATATATACAAAATAGCCATATAGGCTTACAAGAATGCCATATAGGCATACAATGTCAACTATGTACAATACAAAATATATGTCCGCAAATACCATATAGGCATACAACAAAGGAACACAATAAAAAGTCATTCCCCTCTAGCTGGTGAAGAGAATAAATCACGGGCAGCCTTTGATCTTCTAGGGGATGGAGACGCGCATGTGGGTGGTCTACTATGAACCCGAGGGCTACTCCTCCTATTTAGTTCTTCCTGCATCTTTAGTTGTTACAATAAAAAGTATAGACATTAATATATAGAAATTACATGTTATAAAAAATGAAACATTTAACAAAATGATCACTTACTGCTAACATATAATCTGTCTCCTCTCTTTCCTTAGTAGCAAGAATAGCCGTTGGTGATGTCAAGTCCTATAGAAACCATCCAGATAGAAATTAAACTTCAAATCAATAATCTTTTGATTTTTCAAAAATAGACAAATATAACAATGAATGTAAATTGAAATTTACTAATCTGCCTCATACCCCTATCAATGCCATGGAGCTATGAATTGCAGAGGCCACACCATGCTCCATTGCCCTCTGAACATGGGGAGGTGTCTCCACAACCTACATCATTTGCAAATAAAACAACATTATTTAATTACAAAAATTATAATAGTGATGCAAATCATGGCTCCTAACATACACACACATTCATCTAAACATGGAAGTACACACAATAAAGCACACAAGTCACATACAAAAATCTAGTAAGTACAATTCATTCTTAAACTATTTATTTTATTACCTCCATAAAACTTTGAAGTCCACCACCGCTGGTAGGTGTTGCCGTGAAATCTATAATATTAACCTTTTCAACATCCAAAATTAGATATTAGAATACCATTCATATAACGATGCTATTCACATTTAATATTTATAATTGTTTACTAGTTACATACCCCACCAGTAGATGATCTAGTGTAAAATGTAGGTGGCGAACCACTGAAAACTGCATCGACGCTATGACCCTAAAATTTCATTAAAATCATCAATTTAAATTAGTTAATCTTGCATTTCAAAAATAAAATTTAATAAATTAAATTCAATAAGCTTGCTAATATTTACCTGAGTATCAAGGCTGAAAGTCTCACTCAGGAGGATATCTGTCATCACCATTTGCTCATCTGTAGATGTAGCCTATGCACCTGCGTCCTGACTATCCATGGGGTCATAACCACAGGCTGACCCACAAGTTTGACAAGTATGGGGTGGGACCCTACTCCTTGCACTATCTCCCAACCCACTCTGTACTGCAGGACTAGTATACGCTATGATGCTCTGGGTCAAGGCACTAATGGACTGAAGTGTATCAACCTCAACACTCTCCTTCATAATAGAAGGGATTGAAAATACTCGTGGGCTGGTCTACTGATTACTCGTCTCACTACCCACTATGGGTCAAGATGTGCCCCTAGTCTATCTTGTGCTAACCCCCCACCTCTACCCTGGAAGTCTCGCATATCAAAATAGTTTAGCACTTTATTAAGGACAAACTTGCAGTAGAGTTTCCTCAAAAAGTATTGTAGGACCTCATTATTATTGCATGGAGGATGGTCAAAAACCATCCACCACCTCTGCCCAAAATTGTAGAGGTTGATTTGTTTGTGGGTTTGTGAAAATTGAACACAAGTCTAATTTTGTAATTTGTAATTTTTTCACATCTTGGTATGACAACTTGTCTACATAATAGTCTCTAAACTCTCTCCTCTTATCCATCCAACTAGTTATTTGCTTGCTAATTGAATCTACATTTGATAACATAGATTCAAGAGATTCAACAAGCATGGACCTATGCAAGGTTGAAGTGGAAGGATCTTTCAACCTTGCAATTATATCTTCAGTTTCTTTTTTGTTGTTTTCAATTTGCCCCATTATATTTTCTTGTGTTCTAGGGGCATGTCGAGGAATGGATGGAGGAGGTTGTTGTTTTGCAGGCATTTCCTCAGGATTTTGTGGATTTTGAGGAGGAGGAGGAGAAGGAGGAGGAGAAGGAGGAGGTGCATTAACATTTCCTAACAATTAACCAAATATACATCAAAAAACAACTCAAACATACCTATTTAGAAGCAAATTCAAAAAAAATAAAAATAAAACTCACTCTGGCATGCTCGACGTCGTGGCAGCATTTTGGCGATGAATCAACAAGATTTTGGTGTTGAATTGGCTTTTCCAAAACGCGAGCGCACTTCCTAGGGTTTGCAAGCCATGGGGATAGAGGAGAAAAATAGAAATGAAATGAAATGACAGCCCTTTTTTTATTTATAGTGATTCATAACGCACTCGTGTTATGTATTATTTTTTTTAAAACCATTTGGCAACTTTTTGGCCCCCCATCTTTTTGCACTTACCCTATTATTAGAAAATTAATTTCATTTTCTACTATAACTTATAAGATTTAGGTGAATCTAATCAAATCAGGTATTGAATATCATGGCAAATTTTTGAGTTTAAAAGTTTAATAAAATAAATGTTTTGGCGATTTAACCAGGACTAAAATAAAATTTTGTAAAAATATGGTGATTTAGGTTGCCTTACAGCTTGAACTATTAGCCAAATTTTGAATCCCAAATTTCAAATATTAGCCAATTGGCAAATATTAGCCACTAAAGAAATCACTGCTCACTAACATATCAAGAACATTCTAAACTACAACATCAGGAATAAGATTAATATCATAACAACTCAACCTTTGAAAGTATCAACATGATATGAACAAAATATAAGTAGGATCATTTATAAACAAGGTCATTAAATATCATCAAACTCTTTATGCATTGTACCCTTGAACATCTTGTTTGGATTGATCACCTCTGAAGATCAACATAGTTATTAACACCATCATTAACTACATGAACTTCATTTCATAAGACTGATATGAGTAGCATCTTAACAAGAAACATTCTAGAAAACATTATCAGGCATGAATCCAATAGCATGATAAACAAGACAAGATCACCAAATTGACAAGCACCAAATAATCTCCTCCTAAAAATTTTTGGGGATAAATGATAGGACATCAGACAACTCCCCCTATCCTCATGCTATATCTTATGCAACTGATGATATGACTTGTGCAAGATGTACAAGTTTAGGATCTATCTTATCTTGGCTCTATTTTAGTCTCCAAACTTTCATAGGTTCTTTCTTATGTTTAGGTTTCTTTTTCCAAATCTTTTCAACCTCTTTCCTTTTCCAACCTTTTAAACCAGATGATACTATTCTGCAACTATATTCTTTGTGATCAGTAGAATTGCACTTGAAACATAAGATTAGTATGCCTTATTGAATCAGATTGACCTCTTCTTCTACAATCAATTGCTTTGTTTAACAAAAAAATGACTAATTATACCTGTGCATATATGCTTGTCTTGATGGAGTAGTTCTTCTAAAATTTCTTCTTTGATTGTGCATTTTCATAAACTCGTCTTTAGTTTTCACCTCAGCTACAATCTTCTTTTTGCCTTGATGAGCAGCAACATGATAACTTAGATCAATTTTCCTTCTAGGAGTCTCTCTAACTTTGGAAACTCTCCTTCTTCATAACCTAGACCAGTAGTGTTCATATGATGCTTTTGTTTACCCATCATTTCATGCAACTTGTTTGTGCTTTCTTCAAACTCTTGATATTTCTTGGACAAAACCTTGAGACCTTCATCATCTTTTCTCATATTGATAATTTCAGCCTCTAATTTTAGATATTCAATTCTTTTCACCTCAAGGTCAGATTTTGTTACATCTATTATTCTTTTGGCTTCCTCAATTTTAGTCTTTAGACTGATAATCAATTTATCAGATTCATCAACATGACACTCTTAAGTCTATAATCTGATTTCTTGCCTCTTCAAGATTAGAAAGTGCTTTGTACTTGGAGTCTTTTTCTTGTTGTAGCTGCAACTCTAATCTCTAGTTCTCATTTTTTGTATTTCTTGATCTCACTTAGAGCACACATGAGTTCTCCTACATCAATCTCACACTCCTGTTCATAGTCACTCATAATGTGATATTATTCTTCTGGATCATATTGGATCTCATCTCCTTCATGTGAATGTCTCCTTTCATTGTCAGTTTTCTCAGACACCAAGTTGTCCTCTCCTTCAAGTGCATCACCTTGATAGATTTTAATGAACTCCTTCCACACATCCTAAGCAGTTTCATAATGCATGACTTTACAAGAAACTTCATTAGATAATCCAGATGGAATAACCTTATTTGCTATATGATTACATTCGTAAGCCTCTTTGTTATTTGTAGTATTAGGTGATTGAGAGGAAATAAAATTTTGATTTTCAACTGACATCCACACACCATACCCTAAATAGTAAAGATAGACTTGCATTCTAATACACCAAACATAAAAATCTGAACCATCAATGAAAGGAACTCCTGACTCAACTTGTGAGACATTTCTATCAACCTTTGAGTTTGGTATAGATGATACCTTTTGACAAGTATGTGACTTGTCATTTCTCTTGCCCTTATTCCTTCTACATTTTCCCATTGTACTCCACTATCAGGACCTACCCAAGTCAGTTAGACTTCTATAGGGAACCTTGCTTTGATACCACTTGTTGGAGTACAAGACCACTAAGAGGCGGGGGGGGTGAATCAGTGGTCTATGAAATTTAAAATTTCAAAACTTAAATCAAAGATCTTGTGCAAAGGAACTCATTTAAAACATAGTCATCAAGATATGCAAACTAGAATACAAAAAATTAAATAAGGATGACCAAATAGATACAATATAATCAACCATAAAGAGAAGACATGACACAGGTTTTGATGAGTGGAAAACCCTCGTAGGGATGAAAAACCACTCTAAACTACCTCACTGGCTTAATCATGAAAATCACCAATTATAGAGCCTCACTTGCTGATAAATGCCTCACCGACAACAAATAGCTCTCATTGACCATGCAAGCATCACTAGATACAATATACCCCACTAGAAAAATATACAACTTTAGATTAATAAAAAATTTAATGAGTTTCTCTATTTCAATACAATGCTCATAACCACATAATTCTTTATTAATCTGGAAATCAAATTGATTTGCATATGTGCTTCATAATGTCTTCTCATAATGTTCTTGAGTCACCTGCAATATCATCTCACATACTTCTCAATCATCAGACAAAACATACTCTCTTCCCCTTCTATTTTTCTCTTAAAAAACCACACATCTCATTACATCATAATCTACCAAAACATCTCTTCATCTTTATATATCATTCCTGTAATAATAATATATCACAAAGCACCTGCAATAAAAGTATAAACAAAATGACCCTTGATATTCCTCTCCTCTACATATTCATCTTCACCAATTTAATTAACAATTCTTCTACAAATTCCAATCTGAAAAAAATAAGCTGCAAATAAAAGTCTTCAATTGATTTTCTTGACAGAAAATAATATCACTTTCATCTTCGAATCTCCTTCTCAAAAAACTTCTACATCAAGATAAGAAAAGAAAACAAAAGATCCTTAAACATTATTCTTAAAAAGAATAATATCTCCATAAAGCAATTTACCCTTCTTAAAAAAACAATTCCTTCTTTATGTCTTCCATGCCACGAGAGAAGCATAAAAAATAGAAAGATTCCCTTAAAAATCTGAGCTTTAAAAACTCCAAGATTTTTTGCCTTTTGTAGGGCTAAAATTAGCCTTAAAAATCTTATCTTTTGCAGTCTTAAGATATTGACATTTAAGAGGCCGTCAAAGTAGATACAAGGAAGTGAGGCTTCAAGTTTGAACATAGGCCTTTGATCATAATCTACGCGCCCATCATAGTTTGAATATAATCCATCAATTTAGGATTAGCACCAATGCACTCAAAGAGAAGACCGAAGATATCGGTATGGAAGGACAAGAGGGCCAGTTGCCCACGATCTCGATACCCTCTAAGTTGTGACTAACAAGCCCTTCATCTTGCTATAGTAGGTCAACACTAAAACATAAGAAAAAGTGAATGAATAGAGGATGAGCAGTGAAGGGTTTTTAAAGGCTTTGAAAAAGGATTTGAAACAAAGATAATACTTAGGTCTTCCAAAGACATTGCTAGAGTTTTTAGGATTTAGGAAAATAGGCATCAAATCTGCATTAGTGTAAACTAGACTCTTAACTCTGCTACAGAGAGGTAGATAGAGATATTTAGGGTTTTAGTTCATTGTAAATTTGATATATAGAAGGTAACAACTCATCAAACCCAATTACTTTGAAGAAACTAAATTGACATCCCCAACACCATGAATGTAATCTCTTCAACTAGCTTATCAAACCATATATTGTATCTACATGCTATATGAAATATATAATGCCATGATGCAATCCCATGATGAAGTCATGTAACATAAGGTGAGAGATGAATATTCTTTGTATAAGATGAAATTATGTACAAGGATCATCATGATCTAATGTCCCATGAATGACAACTACATCAAGACCAATATCCCATCAATTAAACTCATCAAATTATGTCATAACCTTTGAAGCAACCTATGAAAAAAAAATTTGCACCTTTGATTAATATACTTTGATCACCTTACCTTCTCAACTTCAATGAGTGAAAATCATAAAGATAGTCCATCATTAATACCAAAGATAACCCAATCACATATCAGGAGATAATCAACACTCAATCTCAACAAGGATGGAAATGAAGCATGATCCTTTGAATCAATGACAACCAGTCAAGAATGCCCTAAGTTAAATAGATATCTCCTTCTGATGTAGATATACCTCCTTAATGACAAACTTGAATCAAGACTTGTGAGGAGAGCATTACATGAGATGAACCTATGAAGCACATGACTTGCACTACACATATAATGTATGTAATGAAGCATGCATGAAGAAGACTGAACCACATGAAAGCAAGAAACACCTCATGAAGCATCTAAACCACATTTAATCATCTGAGAATTATGATGATAAACTCTCAACAACTCTAACCATGATGTTGTAATATTATGAAAAGTAGGAACATCATGAAGAACCACCTTGCATTGTGATGCTATGAACACTCATCAATGTTGAAGATCAAATCTCTGCATATCTTGTCATGACAACAAACTTCCATCCTGGATTTCTTAGACCATCTATATCTCTTGACTCAACCATGAAGTAACCTATCAATATGAAGTACATGAAGACTATCATATGAATGAACTCTTGAAGAAACACACCATAACCACTTCAACACCCATGATGAACAACCATGCAATCTCAACATGCAAGATCCTAAAGATGAACATCCTCTAATGATAAAGACATCTGACAAGCAACTCTCAACACCTGATAATAATTATCCTTTTTGACATCAATGACAATCAACCTCCATCAAGGTTTTGGTGGCCAAGTCTCTTCATAGATGTTGCAAAACAAGTCTGAAAATGTGATGCTTTCCAATGTTTTTCTGGTAAGATGAAGTTCACTCGAACACTGCCCTTTTTTCCCCTTGCAGTTGATGCACCTTTCCAACAATGGGGAACTAAATTTATTAGAGAAACACAAGAGAAATCTAGCAATGGATTTAAGTGTATATTGGTGGCGGCTAATTATTTTACAAAATGGGTTGAGGCCATCCAACTTGCAATGCCACATCCAAGGTAGTGATTGAGTTCCTTGCGAACAATGTAATAACTAGATTTGGCATGCCATCTACAATTGTTGCAGATAATGCTATGTGTTTCAAATGTCAAGATATAATGGATATGTGTTGCAAATATGGGATCATGTTGATTCACTCATCACCATACCATCCCCAGAGTAACAGACAAGCTGAGTCTAGCAATAAGAGCTTCATTAAAATTATAAAGAGGACTCTAGAAATGAACAAGAAAAGGTGGGATGATAAGCTAAAGTATGTAGTTTGGGATAATAGGATCACATACAAACATGCTACAAGAAAGAGTCCCTTTGATTTGGTATATGAGCTAGAGGCAAAAATACCAATGTCATTAGAATTGTTTGTGTATCAACTGCTGCAACAAAAAGGAGAAGATGGGGATGATGCTTTGGCATTAAGGATGCACGAGTTGATAGAGTTGGATGAAGCTAGGATGGTGGAACATGATAAAAATTCTTGCAACAACAAAAGGTTGAGTATTTGTTCAATAAGAGAACAATTAAAAGATGCTTTTAGATTGGTGATTTGGTTCTCCTCTAGAATGCAAAATTAGAAGATAAGAGCAAGCATGGCAAGTTTAAACCATTATGGATAGGACCCATATTAAATCAATGAATAGGCTAGCTAGGACACCTTTTATATCAAAAACGTGGAGGGAGAACTTCTGGAGCTACCTATTCATGGACATCATTTGAAGCTTTATTTTTTGTAAGTAATGTTCCCCTTCAAATTTTAAATGCACAATCAAGTTATATCTTTTGATTTTTGACCTCGAGTAGTCTTGACCATTGTTGGTCTTGATGGTGTTTTATTTTTGTTTATGTTTTGTTTCTCTGTGTTGTCTTTTGTGTATTTTTTTGGTCTGCCCAGAGATCTGAGATCCTCATTGTGACATTATTTGTCACACGTACCCAACCGAAGCTATTGTTGGCACCTATAAAAAGTAGCTCCTAGATATGCATATTTCTTGAAACATTTCAATTAAGCAAGGTTGTCATATCTATATATAGTTAGTATAGGATGCATTTTCTTGAGGTTCTTATTTCCCACCTCTTTTCAAATAGGTGCTAGTTGTGCGATGTTTCTAGTTTCAACAATATTGAATTGGAGACGACATGTGTCTATTCTTCATCAAGAGTTTTCTTAACATTCTAGCTTGGAGAGACAACTAAACTATCAAACATGATGGGAATTAAATGATAAAGTCCTCTTTGAGCCACCACCATCATCAAAATCTCAGAAATCTCTAACGACAAGAGGTTAAAATGTGTAGATTTATGTTAGTTTTGAAAAGGCACCAATGTCAATGCTAGAGCCATAAATTTGCACAAAAGGAGTGGCTATATAAATACATTTCCAACTCTAAATGGCCATTAGAAGAAACACAAAGATGAGAATTTTCAAGTAGAAGAGGAAGAGAATTGAGTGATTTATGTGTAATTGTTTCAAAGTTTTCTAAAGGGAGGTTGTCATTTGAGGATAAAGAACACTGTCACAAAATAGAATCATTATAATCAACTTCTGGAAGCAAGACTTCAAGGAAGATGAGGACTTTAGTAAAAAATAAATTTCAAGAGCTTCCCCCAAAGTAGATGAACAAGTCATATGCTTCAACTCCTATGTAGATGAAGCCCAAATTACTAAATATCAGGGAGCTCAGAAAGGGTAAATGTTAGGATTCAACCTTGGTTTTTGATGCCGCAGACCACATATATGAGCCTGTACTCACATTTAGAATCCCAAGAACTTGAGAGAGGGAGCACATGCATGGATTCTTGAGAAGGTTAAGGTGGGAGAATTAGAGACCTTCGAGATAAGATTATGGAGCTCTAGGTTCAGTTCATGGTCCATCTGGTACACCCATATCTTGAATTGGTAGATGCTTGCATGCGTGGTTATGACCAGAGCACCAGTATAGTAACAAGAAGAAACATCACGATAGTGATTGATGCTCACGTTATAAGGGATATGTTACGGATAGACTATGACCCAACAGTTGATTTTTGTAACCTTACAAAGTTGCAAAAGATCTGGGAAACAAGGAAAAATCATCTTAGCTTTCTTAATATTGAGCTTCACTTGGAGCCAGATAACACGATGTTGCCAGATCTCCCCATTGTAATATCTAGCTTCACTCAAGATGTGCATGATGCATGCTCCATGCTAGCCTTCATATTCGTCCTTGACAATGGCATTAACGTGCATGACTTCTAGCTGATGGCTATTTTCCATCTCAAGATAGTCTTAAAGAAGCAGGCCTACAAAATGGACTTCTCAAAAGTCATAGCCGATAGGCAAACTTATCAATTAGTTCATTTCAGTCACTAACAATTTTTTAGGTATTCCTCCTTTTTGCTAAATTTAATGTTATTTTAAAACCCACAATTCTTTCAGCCCCACATGCAACTAGATATGACCAATGATTTGGTAGATGCACACAAGATTATTCTTGTTTCAGTGTGGACTCCTCTACTATTGGTCACTTCTGATTACTGAGTTTTTAGAATGTTTCATGGCTCCAGCTCTCATTGGACCTAACCTAGATGATATAACCTTCAAGGTGAGTGATAAGTAGAAAAGTATATTATCTAGCACTTGTGTACCCTACGACTAGTTCTTTGGGGTTCATTACACTATGATTAGATCCCACGGTTTCAAAGAGAAGCCTTTCAAGCTTCCTAAAATTTTAACTAGTAGAATGGTTTCTATTGAATTCGCTCACCAGTCAGATGTGGTAGACTCTAAGTTTGGGATAGGGAGGAAGAAGAAATCCATATATGAAATCCCCTTCTCCAAGGGTAGTATCACAGTGGTGAAGAGGAAAGTAGAACATCTATTAATGTTGAAACTTATGGATCTGGGTCTTGATTAGATTAAGGATCAATGGGTATATGACCCATATGACTTCATAAAGAGGTAGTTATCCCAATCAATGGCCCCAGTTTCTTCTAAACATCAGATTCACCCCTTCTTTGAGGCTAGATGATCACCTTTCACTGAGTCTGATGATGTTTATATTGAATTAGATCATACTCTAGCTAAATCTTAGCATCCTTGGGAAGCATTTTATATGCATGTAAGGGCTTATGATCTTGGAAGGTTAATGATTCATGGTCTTAGAGCAACTATTACGAGAGAGGAGTGGAGCATAGAAAAGATCAATGCCTATTGGAAGTATAAGCAAGTGATCTTTGAAATGGAGAGAAATTTTGGTGTTGTTAGCATCGATGAGACCTGACAACAATTGTAGGATGATGAGCCCAAACCACCTACCTCTCCATATGATGTAAGTAAGATATTTGGAGAGGAAGAAGAAAAGGAAGAATCAGAGGAAGTAGAGAAAGAACAAGAACTAGCAAAGAAGAGGAGGAAGCTCAAGTTGCAGGAGGAATTAGATGGGGAAGAAGAAGTGCTCATTATTTCAGCACCATTAGTTGGACCAACACTTAGCATTGTGAAAACTAGAGGAGCTCAAGTAAGTATTCCTATGCCTTCTTCTTCTTAGTGTTTTCTTGATCTGCTAATGAAACCCTTCATTTCTATAGTTCCTCCCTTATTTTCTACTTCACCCATGAATCCATCAACTTCTTTCCATTGGCCTCTCACCTCAGAGTTGTTGGCCCTTCCTCTTTTGAACTTTCCACCATTTTCCCCTTCTGTCTTAATGATGAAATAATCATTTCCGGATGGTCTTGGTATTGCCTTAGCACAACAATAAGTAACCATTCTATATGGTTTGCCACAAGGGGTCCCTTTTTCTAGTGGAGTGATTTAATCCCTAGCATATTTTCATCAACAAATTGAAACCTAATTCATCTGTGATGGGGGGCCACAAGGGGTTTCTCCCTATGAGGGGTCTGGGGGTTGTGCACCCTAGTAGGGGTTATAGGGTAGTGCCCCTAAAACCATATTTTATTTATACTTTATCATTGTAAATTTGGACTATTCATTATTAGGTCATAGATCTGACAGTTGATATTATGTTGATTTTCTTGCCCTAGAAGGCAACCCCCTTTTATAAGGATATTTGTACTATGTTTTTATTAGATTTGAGAGTAACAGGCACCGCTGGATTGAATACTGAAGAAAGAGATGAACTACATGTATTGTAATCTCATATTTGAAGATAATACAACTTGGAGCCTCCTTTCTTGGTGGAGTTTTTTACCCAAAAGGGTTTTCTCTACATTACATACTGTGTTATGTGTTATGTTCTTAATGCTTGTTATTTCTGTGTATTGAGTTTATTTTTGTTGCAATCTCCATTTATTCTACATTGTTTAGAGGGCATAAATAAGGTTTGAATCAAATTTCAATTATGTAGTTTGCACCTTCATTTCTAGAAATCTACAGGGTTCAACCTTTTGTCCATCGGTCTGAAGCATGATCCGCAAGGTTTGAGCTTTTATCTGATGCTTAAAAGCAATCCTCCAATGCTCAACCCCTACTGATCATCCTCTAATAATATTAGAAAATAGAGGCCCTTAATTCAGGCCATCAACCCCTCTTCTCATAGCTCTAGGTCACCCATGTGAACAAGCCCTTAACTAGGGGGGACGTATTTTTGCCTACAAGCATTTTTGGAGGAGTTTTACGAAATCGGGTGTAACTTGGGAATACAATGTCCAAATTTTGAAAACAAACTATCATTGAAAATCTAGTTCCATGCTCTTTCCATTGGTATGGGTCTCATTTTATTATTTTTATAGAGGTTTCAGATTTCTCTATTTGAAGTTTGTCCTTGTATTTGTGGCCTCCGAGCTCATAATGTTTTTCCATGATCTCTTCTTTTCACGATTCTTGTAGCATTGGAAAGGTATTTGTGTAATCTATAGATCTGTCCATGCCATTTTTTCCATATTTTCCTTATACATCATATTTTCAGTTTGAGGCTAATTGTGTACATTTCACATATTGCTTAGAAAAATTGTTGAAATTGGTGATTGTTTTGGCTTGGGGGGCTTCAATTTTAGTATTGATATTTTTGGGAGTACATAATTTTAGTTGAAGGATTCATTTCTTTGTAATTTGGAGAGATCTATCTTATTAATTATGGGGTTTTCATTTCATCTTTCTCTAATCATCTTGAAAAAGGGGAACTATAAAAAATGGAGAGATGGCATCTTGAAACACTTGTGTTGGCTTCATCTTTTGCCATATCTATATGGTCTTGTTCCTCAACCAAGTACTTATGGGAATAAGTTTGTTTGGCATTCCAAAAAGGATCATGTTCTTGGAGTAATTGGCTACCATGTTGATGATGATACATTGATTTCAATCATAGACATTGAGTGTCCTCATCTTATATGGACCAAAATTTGGGAGATATATGGAGATCCTGATATTCAACCATTCTTAGATGATCATTTTTTAGGTTATCTTGTACCTCTTGATGATTTAGATAATATACCATATGATTATGATACACAGGAG
Source organism: Cunninghamia lanceolata (assembly GCA_027924645.1). Classification (NCBI taxonomy): domain Eukaryota; kingdom Viridiplantae; phylum Streptophyta; class Pinopsida; order Cupressales; family Cupressaceae; genus Cunninghamia; species Cunninghamia lanceolata. Next base: position 3,094,560 of record BSBN01000649.1, on the reverse strand, counting down.
GAGTTTTCTTTTTTGGCACACCTTGCACATTTAGATGATGTGGATGATGAGGTTTCCACTCCCCCTATAGAGACACTTGTTGATCCTTCACATTCATTGAGTGATACTTCAATTGATCTTGATCAATAGGATGCAAATATTATTTCTCAAATCTACATCATTGGCACTCTTATCTTGCAGACATACCATTCTTATTTGTGGAGTCTCACATTTCATATTTGGAGAACACACTTGAGGGGTCAACTCTCCTCTTTAATGAAAAAAATAGAAAAACTATTATCATCCAATCTTTGTCTTTGAATATTGATGATCTTGAGTTTTCCTATTGTCCTGGATTGTGACATTCTTCAAGTAGGCCTAGGACTCTTGATTTGGTTGTGGCATCTTTCAACAATGACATGTGGACACTTGAGTAGCTTTTTAGAGAAGTAATCTTTCATGAGACTTCTTCCCTCATCTTTGATTTTAGAGTTGGAATTTCTTCATCATACACTAGTGGATTGGTTTCTTCCCAAGGGGAGAAATGCGGTTTTCCAATTTTAGATTCTCTTTGGTATTCTTCCTGAAGCATACACCATTGGCATTGGAGCTACTTCATTATGGGGGATATCTAGTCCCATTATTTCCTCCTATGGGGGGCTATTGATTGTATATTCATGATAGATGTAGTACTTGGGGGTATTGGTGTTGAGTCCTCCTTCCATCACTCCATCACTTGAACATACTTGTTTGCATTTTCTCTCTTTTAAACAGGGTTGTATTCCTATGGGTTTTTCTCCTTTACTCTATTTGTGAGAGATTTTTGTACATGGGTACCTAAGATGGCCTAGTAGCCAAGACCCATCATTGCATTTTTGCATTTTTTGTACATGGGTACCTATCATGGTCTAGTAGCCAGGACCCATCATTACATTTTTGTATTTGTCTACTTCTCCCTAAGTTGCACTTAAGGGGGGTGTTGGTGTGAACAAAGGTATTACCAAACTAGTTTCCCTTTGTAGTGTGAACTAGGCACATTATCTAACTAGTTATTAGTTAAGCACTATTCACACATGCTCACATGTTAAGTTGACTTAGGTAGCTTCTAGATGTTGCTAGTTGTCATGTGACCTTATCCTATAGATGTGGTCTTATCCTCTAGTTGTCTCATGTCATAAGATTAAGACACATTTCATCATCTTAGTGAGTCCTACCTCTTAACCTTGTCTTTATAATCAAGGCCTCTTTTTCACATTATGTGTGAACCATATATTGTATATTTTGTACCGTTATATGCATCATATTTTCCTTGGAAATAAAGCTTTGTTATTACTTATCTCTCTTGTTGTTGAAGTTGTGTTGATTGTAGGTGATCCTGGGTTGTCTCGAGTCCATTGACGACTCTCACACCCTCATGACATCTAAAGAAGATGATGAAGTTTTTGTGAGCTATCATCAAATAAATATTGTATGTCTTATAATTAGTCATCCTAATGATCAAGAGGAGATAAAGAATCCAATGATATAGTGACTACAAAAGAATCCTAACAATAAAAATTGATTGCATCTATAAGTTTTAGAAGTAAAGAATCCTCAACATATAGATGTTGACTACAAGATGTAGAAGGTGAAGCCTTTATATCTAAAATAGGAGTCATAGAAGTTAAAGAATTAAATGAAATCTCTAGAGGAGGAGAGGGAGAAGTCTCATTATTTCCAAAACTTTCCCACCAATCTAGGATCTTTTTTATATCATCATCATATGGAACATTATCACAATCATCTAAGGGAACAAGATAGTCCAAGGTAGGATCATCTAAGAATGTAGATTCATTTTTGTCTCCATACATCTCCCAAATTTTAGTCCGACAAGCACGAGGATTCTAAAGTTTTGATAAGGAAAAAAATCTATTAAAGTCAACATGACAACCCATAAATCCAACAAAATAGTCTTATAGTACCATATAATTTTGTACCAAAATATAATTAGTTGAAGGATAAGTTCATAGGAATATGGTAAGAGATTAAGCCATCTTGAATGCTTTAAAATGCCACATCCCCAAGACTTATATTTTCCTATTTTCAATTCAATAACTGATTGACGATATGCAAGATCTATAATATTCTCCTTAAAGTATTCAAGAAATAGACTAATCCAACAAAAATAAATGTAGAACCATAGGAACACCCACATCATCCACTCAATCAAAGAACTGCCAAAGAAAATATGATTTAGAATTTTATCATTAGTGTGATTACAATTGCCACTAGCAAGAAACACAAAGTGAACTTGTTTTCAAGGGTTTACAGTTTCCACTAGTAATAAATGCAAAGTGGACTTGTTTTCAAGGGTTTACAATTGTAAAAATAAGACTATTACTCTTGAGGTATAATTTATGATCACAATGGAAAATATATATAGAATTGTTATAAATTACATGAAAAATCATATACTTTGAAAAACATTCCACTTTAAATAGAGCCTCTATGATCTTGGATGGAGCTCTAGAAGCTTCCAAAATAAGAACTATACAACATCACCTGTGAAAATTTATAAATTCTAGAAAATCCCTACAACAAAATTAGAAAATGCCAACACCACTATGAAGACCATTGGAAAATATCTCAAATAAAAAAAAATTGCTCTGAAAAAGGAGGCGTAAGCCCATGATCTTAGTATCTAAAGTTGAACTACAAAATTGAAAGGTGCAATGGAGAACAAGAAAAATTTTAAAAATCTCTTGCCACTAAATTTAGTAGGACTGCTACCAAATCTAGGGGTTTTTCCAAATGTAGAGGTTTCTAGATGAAATAGAACTTTGCTAATTCTGAAGGATCACCAAATGTGGAGGCACTCAATCTAGGTCTCTAGATACCCTACTAAATCTGGTAGATGTGGTCTAAAGGTGCCACGAGGACCACCAAAAAAAGGGGTCTGCAAAGGGGGTTAATCCCATGCCACACAACCTTTAGAGCATAGGGGCTAAGACCTATAGGACTCCTTGTACCATGTGGTACCCTATGTAAGGGGCTTGATTTGCGGTTGGGTACCTTGGTACCCTTAAATTTTATTTTTGATTTTTCTAAAATAACTTTTAGAAGATAAAAAACTATGAATTTTGTTTATATATATATATATATATATATATATTTAAATCATACAAAAAAAAATTATTTTTGGAAAAATTTACCACATAGGCATTGTTCATAAGTTGTATGACTCTAAGAGTAAATTGTTTTTGCCTCTAAAGCTCCTAAGTTTTATATTGATGATTTGATAATCAATCTTAGCATTTTGGGCCTTCTAATCACAATGGCATGGTCAAATTTGACCCAAAATACTTTGAAGTGACAACTTCCAACTGGATGTAGGAAAAAACCTCCTATTTCAAATCCTTGCTGATTTAGCCTCTAATGTCCAACTAGGATGAAATGAAACACAAATATAACTTTCTCAATTACTCTAGAAAAAAACTCTAGCAATTGGTATTTCTTCCACACTTTTTTATTTTTCCAAATCATCCAAGGATGCAAGAGAAGAGTATACTCACATGTTTTAGAAAATAGTAACTCTACACTCTGAGATTTCCTATAAATCTAACCCATAACTCTCAACCACTCTAATACCATGTAAGAGTTATTATAAAATGCTTTGATAACATGTAAGATTTGGTTGTGAAACCACCCAAGAATGCAAATGAGTGAAAGAAAAGCATTCAAAAAATATTATAAATGATAGAATAAATTGTATATTATTCAATAAAAGTACAAAAGAAAAGATTACATGAGATGATAGGATGCATACAATATATAGCCTCATAGTAAATCCAAATCTGATGAGGATGAGGGAAAGGAAAAAAACCTAAAAATAAGGAATTACCTCTAAGCTTCTAAACTTGAGAGGATACAAAAAAATCCCATGGAAAAGGAAATCATGTGTACTCATTTACCCTATCCTATTAGAGTGCAAGATCAACTGAATGAATGTAAGTATCAAATCTTAGTGGATTATGAGTTGAATAAGCTTGTACCTATAGGTGCAGAGAGGTAGTTAGTTAGTTGAGGAAAGGACTCCTCAAAACTAGCATGAGTGGATAGTCTAGTGGGAAACTTGATGACCCCTCTCCTAATTGCCTAACAACCTTGACACTTCAATGAGACATATGTCAATGTTGTATAAAGGAACACCTAAGTAGGCTTATGCCTAAGTGTATACAAATATATGAAATATATATACACTAACACACCCTCTTAAGCATAGCTTAGGTGGGCACAAATGAAATGGGTCTTGGCTACAAAGCCTGGTGAGGTACCCATGTACAATGAAAATATGAAATTTCGTCCCAACAACTAGGCTTGATGAGGTACCCAAAAACAATGCAATCTCTCATAAATAAAGAAAGGTAGAAAACCTAGTGGGAAAAAACTACCCTCCAAAAGAGAGAAAAGAGCATGAAAATTATACAGTTGAAGAAGTACTACTTCTTTCACTGAGTATAATATAGGATTCTACTCATAGGAGAGAAAATGATAGAACGTCCATGAGAACCCCATAATACATGTCCTACTGTAATGATTCTAGATAGTTGACAAAGGATGTAGATGTAGATCCAAGAATGCCAAACAATGTTCCTTCCCTTGGGAAGAAATGAAACCACCTAGAGATGTAGGATATCTTCCCATGCGATATGATGTATGCATGATCTTGAATCATGTAGAAGTTGATCTAAGGATGTTGATGGCTTCGAAGAGTGCTTAGGTGTCCCCATGTCGATACTGAAGGATGCATAATCAAATCAAGTGCATGCCCAATAGATGAGGATGATGATGGTCTAGAACCATGTGTAGGATGATGTAGAGCATGAACATCCAAAGAGGACAAAGTGGATGCAACTTCATCGAAACTATCATTTAAGACAACATTGATGTTCTCAGTGTGTGCTTCCATGTTAGCAATGTGGGACTCTACAAATAAATAAGTGATGTCAGGTAGAAATCCATCCCAATCAACAATGCTAGGAAGACTGATATCCTGTTGCAAAGAAGTACTGGAAGCTTTGGAAGAAGCAACTCTGAAATTTGATGAAGCAATAGTAGGAGTGATGACTTCTTCTATGTCAATGGAACATTCTGTTTCTATATCATGATTAGGGATGTGAGTTGTGATCAAAGCAGGATCATGTGGGAATGGAGAAATATTGGAGTCTCCATATAGCTCCCAAATATTGATCCATAATCCATGTGGATAGTAAATATCCATGATGGAATACAAAGCATAATTTGGAATATGTAAACTAATCAATCCAACAATGTGATCATGATGAGTAAACCACATAGCTTTATGAGGTTGTTTACCAGGTTCAGGAATAAGTCCATTTAGACAGGGTATGAGATTATGGAACTTGAGATGTTTCAGGATGCCTTCACACTATGGGTTATAGTTTCCTTTGTTTAGGTTAATTAAAAATGAGTCAATTTCATATCCCATGATTTTAGAACATGTTAATTCCTTTAGACAATAGAAATCAACACATTAGGCAACCCCCTTGATTAGGTGACCCCCCATTTTGGCACTTTATAACTTGGTGTGTTTTACAATGCAAGTAGGTCCAATAGATGGGAAATGTAAAAACATTAACTTTTGCAAAAAATGATGCTCAATTTTGAGCTACTGATCAAAAGTTATGATACAAACAAGTTTCCCATAAATGTCCTAATTGAATAGATGTGCACTAGAAAATAGAAAAAGATGCCTATAAACCTTAGTGAACCTATCCTTCCAACTACTCAAAATCAAAAAAGAGAGTATAATATAATGGTTTCAACTGTGATGGGGTATCAGCCTCCTACCAAACCAGACCTCACCCTTCATCTTTCTAAGGCAAAAATACAAGGTTTTTGAATACCAAATTTTGCCCCAATGTAAAAATGTAAGACCCCCCAAAAATTTGTAGTTTATTTTATATAACTTTGAGCATAGCTGAAAGATATATAAAAAAAAAACAAATGAGGATTTCCAAAGGTTACAAAGCCTAAAATAGGGTAGATTTAGCAAAAAAGAACAAAGACGTAGGGCTGAAGTGAGTAGGGTGGTCAGAGTTGAAGCTATGGTAGCGCTTGGAGAGGTGGTTGTGCTGGTTTCTAGATCCAAACACCCAAGAAAGGGCATAAACAAGAATACAAATAAAAAGAACAAGGATTTCAGGGTGATAGAGGGTGTTGGAGGTTGTTGGAGTCCTTAGTGAGCAAGAATGGCACCTACCAATGGTCTTGCAGCCTGATATGGAGTGCCACCTCCTACTAGGTGCCTCAAAAAACCAAAATATAGGCCACTTCAAACCTAGAAGAGGGTTCTAGAATCTGTAAATAGGCTGATGGAAACAAAAGGCCGCTTCACACTTAGATTGGCTACCAAAAACCAGATATTTGAGAGGCTAGGATGAAGGGTAGAAGATGCTTCCAAAAAGGAGTAGAATGGGCTTGAATCAAATGTAAAAAAATACCAAATCACCCTAGAAACATCTTGCAAGGAAGATCTTAGCTTACAAGATGAAACCCATGACCTCACATACTACTCACACCAAGAACAAAGACAAATGTTGTCCTCTTCACGTACACCAAACATGCCTTCAATCTTCAATGCTGGTCTTTACACTCAACTTTCATGGCAAAAAAATCCCTTCTCCTTTAGATGTGAGTTCTCCCTCACATAGAAATGCCTCCAATATGCCAAATAGATCAAGCCAAACAGCCTACACACAAACTTGCCACTCCCTCATAAGGATTTCTTTCATGGTGAATTTCAATGATGCCTTTGAAATGAACTAGCAAGTGAGCTCAGTGAGGCTCTGATACCATATAAAATTAAGCAAGAAACAAGAGATGAAAAACAAGCACAATAATGTTGCAAATAACATAATAATGAAATGCAAGAAGTCCACTATTGAAATAAGTTGGAGAAGACAAGTACATATATAGGTGAAGAGAGGTAGTTATTAGTTGAGGAAAAGACTCCTCAAAACTAGAGTGAGTGGCTAGTTTAGTGGGAAACTTGATGACCCCTCTCCTAACCACCTAACAACCTTGACACCTCAATGAGCCATGTGTCAAGGTTGAATAAAGGCACACCTAAGTAGGATTATGCCTAAGTGTATAAAATATATGAAATATATACACTAACATCCCCCCTTAAGCATAGCTTAGGTGGGCACAAATGAAATGGGTCCCAACTACAAAGCCTGGTGAGGTACCCATGTACAATGCAAAGAAATTAGGTCTTAGCAACTAGGCCTGATGAGGTACCAAAGAACAATGCAATCTCTCATAAATGGAGAAAGGTAGAAAACCCTGTGGGAAAAAAACTACCCTCCAAAAGAGAGAAAAGATGCGTGAAAATTATACAAGTGAAGAAGTACTACTTCTTTCACTAAGTACAATATATGATTCCCCATATGAGAAAAAATGATAGGTCTATGAGACCCCCCCATAATACATTTCCTACTATAGTGAGTCTGGATAGTCGACAAAGGATGTAGATCTAGATCCAAGAATGCTGAACAATGTTCCTTCCCTTGGGAAGAAATGAAACCACCTGTAGATACATAGGATATATTCCCATTCGAGAAGATGTATGTATGATCTTGAATCATGTTGAAGTTGATCCAAGGATGATGGTGCCCATTATGATGTCTTCGAAGAATGCTAAGATGTCCCGATGTCAATGCAGGAGGATCCCATAATAAAATTAGGTGCATGCCTAATAAATGAGGATGATGACAATCTTGAATCATTTGTAGACTAATGTAGAGCATGAATATCTAAAGATGATAATGGAGATGCAGCTTCATTGAAACTGTCATGTCAAAGAGAAGATTGTTTTCCTTAATGTGTGCTTCCATGTCAGCAATGCGGGACTCTACAAATAGACAACTGATGTTAGGTAGAAATTTGTCCCAATCAACAATGCTAGGAAGACTGATATCTTGTGCCAAGAACTACTAGAAGCTTTTGAAGAAGCAACTCTAAAATCTGATGAAGCAACAGTAGGAGTGATGACTTCTTCTATGTCAATGGAAAATTTTGTTTTTGTATCATGATTAGGGATGTGAGTTGTCATCAATGCATGATTATGTGGGAATGAAGAAACATTGGAGACTCCATATATCTCCCAAATTTTGATCCATAATGCATGTGGACAGTTAATATCTATGATGGCATACAAACCATCATTTGGAATATGAAAACTGATTAATCCAACAATGTGATCTTGATGATTAAACTACTTAGCCTTCTAAGATTGTTTACTAGGTTCAAGGACAAGTCCATTTAGATATGGCATGAGATTATGGAACCTAAGATGTTTCAAGATGCCTTCTCACCAGAACTTACAGTTTCCCATTTTTAGGTTGATTACAGAAGAGTGAGTTTGATATCCCATGATTTTAGAATAGGTTAATTCCTTTAGATAATATAAATCAACACATTAGGAAACCCCCTTGATTAGGTGAACCCCCTAGTTTTGGAACTTTATAACTTAGTGTGTTTTACAATGCAAGTAGGTACAATGTGTGGGAAATAAAAAACATTAACTTTTGCAAAAAATGGTGCTCAATTTTGAGCTACCAAGCAAAAGTTATTACATAATTAATTTCCCGTAAATGACCTGGTTTAATGCATTTGCACTGAAAAGAAAAAAAAATGTCTATGGCAAGAGTGAACCTAGCCTTCCAACTACTCATTGAATTCAAAAAAGAGAGTACAATACAATGGTTTTAATTGTGAGGGGGTATTTGCGTCTTGCCAAACCAAACCTCACCCTTCATCTTCATTAGGCAAAAATAGAAGGGTTTTTGAAAACTATTATTTCCTCAAAATGATTTCCCTATTTGGAGGGACACCCCCTTTTAAAAAAGCATAATTTTAAATGTTTTTTTATATGCCTAATTTTTTTTTATGTCTATTTTATTTATATCCCTATTTTATTTAGAACTTAGGTCATGTAGACAATTACTTTTGACAAATTTCCTATGCTAAGTAAAACAAAATTTTACATTTACCACTTGAGGCCATGCTCTCTTGATTTAGGGATAATAGGATAGAAGAAAAAATATAAAATATGCAGAGGAGCAGGGGCAATTGGTGGCTAGAATGAGGGAGAGGCCTCTGTGAGGCATGAAGGTTCTATAGGTGCATGGGCAGCGTTGAACCTCCCTCTCTGATATCAAATCTCCATGCCTTAGAGAAATACAGCCTTGATGCAGGAGCACCCGAGCGCATGTGCAGTCCAACATCACAAAAAAATAGTTCTCATTTTTGGTTTGATTCTAATTTTGTTTGTTGTTTCTATTGTGTTTTCCGGGATGTAGGCAGTATTGCCACAATTGACGGTATTCATGCATCATATTTTAGCTTTGCCATTTTTTCCACAGTTTAGCTAAATCACCATGTTTCTCGATCCATTGCAAAATCATATTCCTCTACTTCCTGTTGGATGGTGATTGTTTTGTATGGTGACATGAATCAATCTTTTGTTTGGGGCATATATCTTGTTGTTTGAAGAGGTAAAGGCACGGTTGGTTATTATTTTAAATGCCTGTATGGAAGTACAAATTGCCATCATGGCATTTGGTTTTGCCCACACTTTACTCAGTATTAAATTTAACTTGAGGCAATGCCTCATATGATATAATGACCTTTAAAATAAACCAACAAATATCTATTATGAATAGAGTATAGCTTAAAAAGGGACATGATGGATCCCAGCATAGCAGGTCAAAGAACTTGGAAATTTATTTAAATCCTTATAACTTCCTTTTTCTAATGGGTGGCACATTATTTGTTTTTATTTCATATTCCTTAAGTTGAAGAGTTTTAAATTTTATTTTGATGCCAATGAGATGGAGCGAGGTATGCGCAGCAAGGGAAGAAGGAGAGTAAAAAACAATGTGCTACGTTGCAAAAGGGTAAATGCAAGAAGTTGTGTCCACTTAAGGTGGAAGTTTCAGAGTTAGAAAAAAAAATGAAATCTGGTTACCTAAAACGGGATCCAGCTTTTTATGAAATAGGATCCCGTTTTCCTTTGGGCTCCCGAGCCAAAAGCGGGATCCTGTTTTCTAGAAATGGGATCCCATTTTGAGTTTCATAATCCTTTTTGAAACGGGATCCCATTTCATAAAAGATTAAAATATTAACCTTTTAAGAAACGAGATCCCATTTACCAAATGGGATCCCATTATTTAAAATTTAAATTTTAAGCTCGAACCTTTGTAACCCAGTTTGGGAAATGCTTTGGGGACCCGAACTTGACCTCTAGACCTAGTTTGACCTGCAACTTGAAGGTCCTGTCAATGTCACAACAAAATAGTGACTTTGGGCATATATCTGAAGGTTTATTTTGCTGAATATTTTGACGAAATTAAAACCCATTATAGATGAGACAGTGTAGATTCCAAATATGTAATTTTTTTACAATTGGATTAATTTTTCTATTTTTTAATCAATTTCTGATGAAATAGGTCCTTAAACTTGAATTATCAGGGTTTTTAGTATTTTAATAACTTTTTATTAAAATATTTTTTTGTAAAAAAAAATGTAGGAAAACGTACTATAGACAATTCTTTTCAATTTAAAAAAAATCAAAAAATGTTAAGTTTAGGTCATCTTATGCGTGATGTACATGATGATTTTTTAAAAGACCAAAAATGGCCAATAAAAAATTAATAAAAAAAAATAATTCAATTAAAAATTACAAAAAAAATGGAAAACGTGCTTCAGTGAGTCCCAAATCTTTTCCCAAAAGGATTTTGAAAAATATGATTATTTAGGTCAAAATATGGATGACGTACACGTATATGGTATAGTAAAAAAAAGTGACTTTTCAACAGTGGTTTTTAGAAACGCCTACTCAAAATCAATTTCTATCATCTGGGTATTGAAAAAATGTTGATAACTAAGAAGGGGGGTGAATTAGTTATCCTAATTATTTCTATTTTCTAAACTTTCTTATTAATCGATGCAACATTAATTCAAATAACCAAACATAACCATGAAATGGAAATACACATGACACAATATTTTTGACATGGAAACCCTATTAAGGGAGAAAACCATGGGATGATTAACCCAAGATTGTATTCTCTGTTAGAAGAATGGAAATACAAAATGGCACTTGCCAATTAGGGCTCACTGCCCGAGCATAATGCTCACAAGAGGCACACTGCCTACAAGAGATACACTGTTTACAATTTATAAGAGTGTAATACAATACTTGAACTAATAAGGAGCATCTACATATGCTAGAGTTTAGTTCTGGTTAGGCTCAGTACACTGATCTACTGCACTTCATCTTTCCTCTTCTTTTGTGCTACACTCCTTTCACATACCGGACCTTCTTTTCTACTTTTACTCTGCTCTACTACTTTTTTTCGCACACAACCAAAAACAATGACACTTCTCACAACTAAATCCATCTTGTATATATATCCGCACAAGTGATTTTATCACCTTTCTAGTCAGCATCCAGAATAGTTAGTCTTTTCCACAAACTCTAATCTATCGGCTGAAACCTTACTTACCAAGTAATGCAGATCAAGGATATACTTGTAGAAGTCATCAATCATGTCAACCAATCATAACTTATGCCTTAATAACCTTTACCATCATCAGTAACACATCTGGAATAATGTCTGATGTTCTGCCAGTCAGTTCTTCCTCTGTCCACACTGCTAATCAGGAACCTGATACTCAAGTATTCATATCTTTTCCTTCATCTATCACCGGAGGCTAAATCCTTGGAATATATCAGTCAAGGTAGTCCTCTTGACGTGCCCAAATCTACACTTCACCAAGATACTTCCTCTGAGAGGTCTGGACCTGACTGTCGGACCTTGCCACATGCTCTGTTCTTGCTTACCGGACCACAACATTCTTCATTCTGACTTCCAGTAGAGACACACCATATCCTATGGATGTGTGGGATGAACTTTGTTTCCATCAATGACAACAATAATGAATCCATATAGTGTCTCTTGCCAACAATCTCCCCCTTTGGCATTGATGGCAACACTTAGTGAAAAATGACTAAGTGTTTACACTATGCTCCCCCTTGGTTGATGCTCTATTTTTATATACATTTTTCAGAGCTCCCCTTCAGTTGGATTCCTCATTTTCCACTGCTCTTCACTCCCCCTTTGACATCAATGGCAAAGGGTGGGAACCGTGCATCAAAATTTTTAAAAATTTAACTATACTTAGTCACATAAGTATACTTTTCGGTTATACTTTACATAAACTTTAGTATATCTGCAAAAGTATTTGTCAATTGTACAACTTCTGTCACCCAACTCACCTTCATCCTGTCCAAAATTGAGATGTGACCACTCAACAGGAACACAAAAGCTTCTGCCCTCTTAAGATCTGTCAGATCATTGGTTTGGACGGTTGTCTAAGCCTCACTTATGGCCTCATGCATGGCCTCTAACTTAGGGATAATGATCCCTCTAAGTTCACCCATCTGGCTAATTATGTTCTTCCTTTCCTTCTCAAAATTCTTTATTGCATTTGTGATTGCAATAGTCTAACACTCTTGATTTACTATGGAGGATGAGAGAGGATAAAAACTTTAAAACAAACTTAGTAGTTTATCCTCTTGCTCTTTTATTTTCTTCTCAATATCTTTGGTCACTGTGGGCCAAGATAAGCAAAATTTGTACATATTTCTGCCATCTTTAAGAGCACTTTCCAAGCTCTTTATCCCAATATCCATAACTCTCCTATCATTTGTTATCAGACCCTATACTTTGGAGAATCTTTTATCCAAAAACTCCTTCTAGACCTTTTCTTCAGCGAACTTCTCTAGAGAATCAAAATGTGTGCTAACACTGCTGACTAGAGTTTTGAGATTACCGGAAGAGGAGGCTGTGGGATCCTTCTGAAAAGATGGCATGATCTTTTCCAACACTCCAGATGCTACCTCTATAAGCTCACAGTCTTCCATGTGAGATTTCAGTAGTTTCTCTTTAGCCTTCGCATTAGCAAATGAAGCTATCTTCATTGTTTGTATCGGAGATAGAGAGTCAAAGTCTAATGGCCCTTGAAATAACTCCGGTTCATCGATCTCCAACATTTCTTTTGTCAAGAAGTCCTTAACAATTTCTGTAGTATCTCTTGCCAGAGATAGAGATTTCTTCTCTTCTGCACTGTCACTTATGTTCTTCTCAGCTTGATTTTCATCTCTTCCTTTCACTTCTTCTTCTTTCTCTTCTAGTCTTTCTTCTCCTTTAGATCCAGAGACTGTAGGGGAAACCAGAGGAGAGATATTTGTTTGTTCATGAGCCACCTCTTCTGGAGTAGAGGATTCCAAGTCCTTATCCTTTTCTGCACCGGTGTCCATGACTTCTTCTGCCATTTTCTTAGTGGACTCTTCTGTAATATTTGTGGCCGAGGGGTCAGCACCCAAGTCCTCTATGATAGGAAGATTGAATCTTTTGAAGACCTTCTAGAGGATCTCTTCTGTTTCCTTGGATACCTTGTCAGTCTCACCAAGCATGAGCTGATTCATTCTGGGTTTTCTCCTGAACTCATCCTTGCAGTCTTTAAAGATCATATTCATTTGCTTTGGATCAATTGAAGGATATAGTTGAATAGCTATCTGTTCTCGGATCTCAAGGTCTTTTGCCATGGCATTCTTCTTTCTTATTTCCAACTCCTTTTCTAGGCTCTTGGGAATAAGAGATATAATTTCAATAAAAGCCTTATTATATATGTTTAGATACTTAACTGTAGCTTCCTACAAGATCTTTTGGTTAGCCTCATTATAATCATCATAGAATTCAGCCATTGGTTGAAGGCTTCCATCCACAGTGACTGATTTGATTACACTTTCTAGAGATAGGGTGGGCTTTTCAACGAATTCCTCTACCATTTCTTCCTTGTCTTGACCTGTGGAAGTTTCACCGAATCCTTTCTTCTTCTACTTCTTTATTTCCTTTATCCCCTCATTAGATTTAGTCTCTTCTTCATCCTTTTGACTCGCATAAGACCTTGTGGCCTTGGTCTTGGTTCTTTTCTCTATTTTACCGAATGATCTTGCTTCCGGTTTAGATGCCCTTGAGCTTTTGGCAGTGGCAGGTGTAGATCTCTTTAATGATCTAGTCTGGGTGGAGGTTTCTACCGGAGCACTTTCCTTGCTTTCTTTTTCTGCCTCGTTCTTCTCTTGCTCGGCCCTTTGCCTCTTTTCCCTGTTGGCATCAAGTGCCTCCTTTGAGATGCCAAATCCTTTGGCAACATCTTCAACTTCTTTTCTCACCTTCCTCTTGATCTCTAGTTGTCTGAGTTCCACATGAATCTTTACACTTATCTCTTCAAAGGTTCCAAACCTTTCTGCCTTTGGATCCTTTGGCTGACTTAGCATGTGTTGAACATGAAGCTCCACAATTTGTTCATCAACTTCATACCCCATAGGCATGATCCAGATTGTCCTTGGCTCTACTGCCTCCATTAGGCATTGATCAGTGTCTACCATGAAGCACACTGTATCTTTATATTTCTCAACTAGAGATTGGGGAATTCTCTTTCTAGCTTGCATCATGTTCTGAAAGGTTTTAAAGAAACCCCAGAGAGCTATGTTTTGAGCTTTGTCATCACCAAGTCCATGCAAATAATCTTTGATTTGGATAGCTATTGGTCTATCATTCTCCCATACCCAGCCACTAGATCTGGGAAGCTCATTCATAAAGTAGAAGAATAAGAACAATATCAATCCACCATACTTGAATGAATTCTTTTTATCTTTCTTTATTTTCTGTAGATTCTCCAAAAGTTGGCTTAGAAGCAGTTCGCATAGATCATAGTCAGCATTTTCTTTTAACATTTGATAGGCTGTATAAACTGCAGTTCTTGGTACTAAATTTTCCCTACTTGAGTGATAAATCTTGTAACCAATTATCATGGATGCAAATTTGACATCCGGATTAGTGATATCTTCAATTGTCATAGCTCTCTTGTCAAATTTTGATTCGGTTGCATCGCTTACTGTCTGATTCTTGACAAATTTGAGAACATGTGTACCACCTGATGAGTGCAAACTGGTAACTACCCTAATGGCATCTTTTGTGATTTTGAATGGTCCATTCAACCACATGAACTTGTCATGTATTCTACTCAAGACATACTGGACCCATTCATCCTCAGCAAAGTAGGGGAAATGTATACATTGTGCAAAGTGCTTCTCTCGAAGGGCCTTGTATTGGGGTTTGAGCTCAAATGAATCATCTATTAACTGTTTGTGCTAGATATCCCTCAATTTGAACTCTCTAAATTCTTCAATGTTTGCATGAATGTAAACCCTAATATCTTCTGTATGTAGGACACCATGCAGAACACTGGAAAAAGCTCCTAGGGGATCTACTTCCAGGGATTTGTAGGGATGTTTCTTGAATTTGGGGTGAGGCCTATCAGTGATCTTTACAATATTTAGAGTAGACATCCTTTTTAAAAAGACTTTGTAGAGAAGAACAGAAAATACCTTTTGCATCTTTTAGTTTCACGGAGTTAGCTGGATCGATTTCTGGATGAATTAACTTTTGCAAATGATCTTTGATGAGCTTGAGGAATTATGTTGCAGAGCCTTCTCTTTTCGTTTCTTCTTGAATGCAGAATGAACAAATGCTTAATGAGAAAACCCTTATATTTCTCTGCAAACCCTAATGTTAAGTGCAATAAATGCTCTACCTAAGTCATTCCAATTTTCCTTATTCAGATGACTTGAAGAACCGGACCAATCTTGATCTTAAACATCTTGCGGATCTTTTAAATCTTAACCATAGTTTATTTGGTTGTTTGTCTTATGAACCCTTTAATCCGCAACTCTTCTTGTGCCAGTTCTGACACCAATTGACTGGCTGGGAGAACAAGGTTTTCTTTGTGTCTCCCCCTGAGCCAGAGCTCACTTTTTAATTTTTGGAAGGAATATCAGCACCAGAGTCTGGTGCAGACCCATCCCCTACAATCTCTATACTTTTCTTCACCCAAATCTTGTTCATCTCACTTTGAACTTCATCCGCTTTCACTTTTCATTTTCCCTTATCTTGATTTTGATTATGTTGTACCGGACCTCTTTTGTCCCGATTCTTGCTTCTATAGAATTTTGCAATATGACTGGATCTATTGCAAATTTGGCAAACAACATTTCTTTGCATATTTGATTGATATCCTCTTGATCTACATTGATTAGCCATATGACCTATTCTTTTGCATGCAAAGCATCTACCATTGAATGATTTGTTCATTTACATATTTTTGCATTCATGAGATTTGTGACCATACCTTTTGTAGTTGAAACACTGTTCGGAGAAGGATGAATTAGTCTGATTCATTCTCTTTCTACACTGATTAGCTTTATGACCAAAGTTATTGTAGTTGTGGCAGTATCCATTGAAGGTTGGATATCTTTGAGCATTACGCTGCCTTACCGGAGGTCTTCTAGGCCTGTTCCTTGGATTTTCTGATCCAAAATTCTTCTGACCAGATCCAGAGCTTTCTCTTTTCTCATATTCCAAACCACACTTGTCATCTACCCTCTTTTTATTTTCAAGAAGAACTTCAAGTTGAGCAGAACTTATCTTGAATTTTTCTTTATATTCATTTGCTATTTGAAGATCCCTTTTAAGAGAAATAATTTGATCCTCAAGTTTTTCTTCATTATCTTTAGCATCTTCAAGATCAGATTCAAGGTGTTTGATTATTCTATCCATCTTGTGGCAGTCTTCTAATTTCTCCTTGAGAGATTGTCTTAGATCATCTTCAGTTTTTCTTTTCTCTTCAATTTCTTGGGTAAACTTTATGACTCCTAATTCCATCTCATGTCTTACCATGATGATTTCTTTTGATAACTTTTCACACAACTTAGTTTTCTCCTTCAGATCTTCATTTGTATCATTGGCTTCACCTTGACTTGCCAATTGTTGAATGTGCTCTTTTCTCTTTTTCATAGAGAGACTTAGCTTCCCTTTTAGTTCATTTATGAAATCATCAGCCTGTTTGAGTCTTTCGTTTAATTCATTGACTTCAGAATTTGACTGCTCAAGATCATCTAGGGCAGACTTAAGTTGCTCCCTCATACCATACACATCCATTTGAATTCCCAGATCTTCCTCAAGTTGTTAGGCTATGTTGGGAGGAACTTGGCTCTAATACCAATTGTTGATAACTGAGAGGGGGGGTGAATCAGTTATCCTAATTATTTTTGCTTTCTGAACTTTCTTATTAATCAATGCAGCATTAATTCAAATAAGCAAACATAACCATGAAATGGAAATACACATGACACAATATTTGTGATGTGGAAACCCTGTTAAGGGAGAAAACCATGGGGTGATTAACCCAAGATTGTATTCTCTATTAGAAGAATAGAAATACAAAATGGCACTTGCCAATTAGGGCTCACTGCCCGAGCACACTGCTCACAAGAGGCACATTGCCTACAAGAGACACACTGTCTACAATTTATAAGAGTGTAATACAATACTTGAACTGATAAGGAGCATCTACATATGCTAGAGTTCAGTTTCAGTTCAGCTCAGTACACTAATCTGCTGCACTTCATCTTTCCTCTTCTTTTGTGCTGCACTCCTTTCACATACCGGACCTTCTTTTCTGCTTTTACTCTGCTCTACTACTTTTTTTTGCACACAACCACAAACAATGACACTTCTCACAACTAAATCCATCTTGTATATATATTTGCACAAGTGATTTCATCACCTTTCTAGTTAGCATCCGGAATAGTCAATTTTTTGCACAAACTCTAATCTGTCGGCTGAAACCTTGTTTACCAAGTAATGCGGATCAAGGATATACTTGTAGAAGTCATCAATCATGTCGGCCAATCATAATTTATGCCTTAATAACCTTTACCATCATCAGTAAAATATCTAGAATAATGTCTGATGTTCTGTCAGTCAGTTCTTCCTCTGTCCACACTGCTAATCAGGAACCCGATACTCAAGTATTCATATCTTTTTCTTCATCTATCACCGAAGGATAAATCCTTGGAATATATTAGTCAAGGTAGTCCTCTTGACGTGCCCAAATCTACAATTCACTGAGATACTTCCTTGGAGAGATCCAGACCTGACTGTCAGACCTTGCCACATGCTCTATTCTTGCTTACCAGACCACAACATTCTTCATTCTGACTTCCGGTAGAGACACACCATGTCCTACGAATGTGTGGGATGAACTTTGTTTCCATAAATGATAACAATAATGAATCCATATAGTGTCTCTTGCCAACAAAAAAATTACATATTTGGAAACTAGACTCCGAGTACTACATTTCATATTTAGTGACTTTTCCAAGATTCCACCTTTAAGTGCTTCAAAGTTTTAGGTCAAATGTGACAAATTCTAAAAATTGGGGAAAACAATTCCACTTTTTGGCCAATAAGTGGACACAACTTCTTGCACACACCCAAAAGGGAATCAAATCGACTAAGAAACAAGGGAAGTGAAATTGCTACCAGTAAAAAAATAAAAGGAAAAAACTAATCCATTGATGAGGGGATCGATTGAGGAGGGGTTCGGTCTGCCAAAGAAGAACAAGGAGAGGGAAATAGAGAAATATTTGACAACAAATTGATAGTAAATAGAAGTTGCTGCCAGCCAAGTGCTTAGCATGTGAAAAGATATATATTAAGTTGCTATTCCAGATCAAAACAACAAGAGAATGGTAGCAGATTGGGACGTTGAAAGAGACTTTGGGAAGTTTTAAAATACACAGATTTTGAGGAATAGAGGGGAGATTGAAGGAGAGAATGAAAACACCTAGGAGAGGAGGAGTTTGTTTCAGCTAAATAAAATTGAATAGAGCAATGGACAGTTTTTTACTATGTTTCATTGTAAAATTTTTAGATTTGTAAGATTATGTTTTTAGGTGAATGATTAATTCTTGTAGATTTGTGGAGAAAAAATATAATGATTCAGGTGTTCTCTATTATATGTTGTGATTATTTATAATCTGAAGTTTTCTAAATTGAAATGGTTAAAATGTGTTGACAAATTTGCATTAAGAGGTTAAGTTGTTGGAAACAATTTATAGCTATGACAATTTAGTGGTTAGATAAAACCCCATTTTCCTCCCGCATCAAGCCTCACAGAAATGCCTATCTAAAGAAGGGTTTTCTTTTGTTGCCGATTGAACTCTAGATTGAACTCTAGATCTGATGAAAGGGGTGCCTTCTCAGCAATCATCTTTCCTATAGGTGTGTGGGCATTCTATTCCCAAATAGGGTCAAGAATGTCATCATACATAGGACACACACATAAGGGTCATTGATAGCCTTAGCATAGGGAGCGTTCTACTCTCCAAATGGCATCTAAGAATGATCCAAGCACAAGAATGAGCCAGGCTTGTGGAACGTCCAGGTCAGCCCTAAGTCACTTCACCATTGGGAGTTTCAATGTCTCACGGGAAGCGTTTCAACCTTCTTGCAAGGGTCGAATACCCATAGAGCAACACATATAGGGTCAACTACCCATAGCTAAAGGAAAACATGAGATGCCAAGTAGGGAAACATGCCTCTGACAGCCAAATGACTTAGAGGAATTCAAACACCTCTCAAAATAGGTTCAAAATAGAGGCCAATCCTTGCTAGATCCCACACAGGAGCCACATAGAACAAGGTCAGAACTGTGCCTTCTATGAATCTGGTTTGACTCCAAACATGTCTGCTGCGACTCCTTCTAGTGGCTTTCCATGCCTTTCTTCCACAAATTGGACAAGTTAGGCCCTGCAACAAGTCATTGATTGCTAGATACAAACTATGGGTGGCCAAAAATGCTTTTCTAGTAGGTCAAACATGCATTTAGCCTCCAAAGGAAATAGTCCTTTGATATTGTCTAGCACTTTACTTCTCTTTTGACTCCAAAAATTAACTAGCAAACAAATTTAGTTTGCTCTAATATGATATTAGAGTGTAAGATCAACTAAACTAATGCAAGTATCAAATCAAAGTGTATTATGAGTTGAATAAGCTTGTACATATAGGTGAGAAGATGTAGTTAGTTAGTTGAGGAAAGGGCTCCTCAAAACTAGCGTGAGTGGCTAGTTTAGTGGGAAACTTGATGACCCTTCTCCTAACCACCTAGTAGCCTTGACACCTTAATGAGAGATGTGTCAAGGTTGTATAAAGGCACACCTAAGTATGCTTATGCCTAAGTGTATATAAATATATGAAATATATATATATATATATATTCTAACATATCCTACCTAAGTAAACTTAAGTAGGTGTAAAAATGACCTAAATAAATAACTGGATAGGTAAAGCACCTTGTTCACACCAATAGGTGGGATAAATGAAGTAGAAGGAATAGGGGAGGAAGCCTGACTTATTGAAATGGTAGAGAAAGTATATAATGTAGATATTAAATTCAAAACTAAACCATATTGAAACCTAGATAATACTCAATATGAAAAATATTATTACTACTCATTAGGATTTCATTCACACACATTACGTTGCATTGCATTGGCTTATAAAGTCTTTCCTACAAATAAATTCATGAACTATGTCAAGGAGAAGATAAATCTTGAATATTTATTTAAACTATAACCTAACTAATTTACTATTAACTATTATATACTTATATAAGATGTAATATTCAAACATTCTTCCCTTATTATATTAATCTGAAAAGAGGACAAAACACTACATGGATTGAATATAGTAGCCCATCTAAAAACTTGATGAAGCATCTCAACTAAATCTCCTCACTCACCCCAGACACACCAAGCTGAACCCAGTGGTGGATGGCCTGACTGGCAAACTGACAAATCCTCAAAACACCTATGAATCGAGACATAGTCAATTATTCACAAGTACACCACTCCTCTTGTGAATTGATAAAAACTCAATTATTCACAAGAAAAACACCAACCAAATATGAATTGAGACTTACTATACTATCCATAGTAACACTCCCCCTTTGTGGTTGGAGACATACTCAATTATTCATAAATACAAACCTGCAAATCTATGGGTTGAGACGTACTAAACTATCCATAAGTACAACTCACCAAGTCTATAGATCAATACATACTCAAATATACACAAACTAATAATAAATTTCCATGCCCCCCCTTGCTTATGAAGGGATTCAATATGAAACTGATGCTTCTCATGTAAGGTATCATTTGTGAGTGAGAAGGTAGCTCAAGATGATAATATACCTCTAGCTTCTAGTTTCTCCAACCTCCAACTTAACCCAGTTAGTCCTTACCTACTAGAGGTAACACTACATTCTCTAACCAATCAACACAAACAATATTTTCAAACATATTTGTAAAGTTTGTAATGCAATAGGACGTCATGTTCAATCAAAAAATGCATCCATACAATAAAAATATGTCTCCAACTAAAAAATTGACTTTACAAGACAAAATAAATTAAAAATGATAGTTCAAGATGAACCTTATATCTCCAAATAAAAATGCCTTCATCTATTACAATGATACGACTTCACCCTTATTTTTTAGAATAGCAAAAAATCTTACTTCTATTTCACAAAGCATTGGAAAGGAAAATCCCACGCTTTCTATTCACATCATTATGCTAATCCAAAGAACATCTCACACACACCACATGAGGTTCTTTCCATTGGCATGGGACTATCCATATGCTTGAAAAACTATTTGGATAAATCTCAAGTAGTTAGTTGTGCCCCATATTTTGTAGATCTTTGTTGCCTTAAATTTGTACCAAATCAGAGTGAATAGTCATCTAGAGTTTCATGTAATTTTGACATGGAAGTTTAAAATAGTTCAAAGCATTGATGATAGAATTTAATGTTGATTGATACATAATATGCACACTATTTATCCTAGCAAAACTAGAATTCTTTAAAAACATCACTTTCTTTCAACAATTTCTTTTATCTACCCATTTGTAGACAAAAGCTCTTCATATCTTGCTAAGTGTCGATAGATGAATGAAGTGATATAAAATATTGAACAACCCATGATAATTATTTTAACACAATTTCCAATAATAGTAGAAATAGATCTTGCAATAGGACCAACAGTAATAGTAAAACCACCCACTCTATTCATGCAAATGAATGATTTCCTTTGCCTCTTTTCAAGATATATATAGTAGATCAAATATTGTTTGTTGAATAGTCATTGGCTATTCTCTTTTAGTGATAGCTCATTTTTATTATAGATACCTATCCATAGAGTCATTTTCTCCATGTCGATTCTTCCACATAGGTAAACATATCTTTATGTCAATAAATAATTTGAAAAGACATCAATGGACAATGGTCATATTGATATCCTTTGATGTGCAGACGACATAGGCAATAGTCTTCAAATATTCTAGATGCCTCTAGGACCTCCTCCCAAATGCTCTGATACCATATTGAAATGGTAGAGAAAATAAATAATGTAGATATTAAATGCAAACTAAATCATATTGAAACTTAGATAATACTCTATATGAAAAATATTATTATGACTCCTCAATATTTTATTCACATAGATTACATTGCATTACATTGACTTTTAAAGCCTTTCCCACAAATAACTTCCTAAACTACAGGTTGAAATGGGAAGATAACTCTTGAATATTTAAAATATAACCTAACTAGTTTGTTATTAACTATTATATCATTATATAAGATGTAATATTTCAACATAACTCACCATATACTTTTGGTAAAGTTTAAAGAGGAAGTCAATGTGAGGTCAAAGAGGTCCAAAAGGGCTAAGCTAGAAGTAGTCAAGCAAAAATGTATCCTAAATGGGAAGAGATTGAAACCCACTATGAGGAATAGTGTGTTCCACACCATTATGGGGAAACATTAGACACTTGCGAGTGACAAAAGTAATGGCCCACATCATGGTGAGCCATGGATGGCCCAACAAGACACAAAAGTAGTGTGAACTAGGAATGAGACTTAAAGGAACATCTAGGATTGTTGGTTCTACCTAGAAAGAAAGGGTAATGGAGCATAGGAGGGGTGGAAGTGATCTTGATGAAGTAAGTGGAAGTTTGTTGTGGGAATGGTTTCATGTAGATTTGGAGATTATGATTTGGTTAGGCAATAGAGTTGTTACCTTTGTCATTCATGTCCACTACTTGGAGAATGCTAGTCATTGAAATCTTGAATTAAGCATTTCAAGCGCATGTATTTTTTTGTATAATGACTAGGTACATAGTGGAACTAGAAAATGTATTTGGAGTCATAGGTGTGTGGAAAGGGTTTGTTTGTGTCTAGAGGGTGAATAAAAACTAACTACACTGATTTGTTAGATAGGTGCTACTAGAGGATAGGATTCAAAGAATTAGAAGGGTGATCCCACTTTTTGGGCAAAGTGAGACATTGAAATCAACATTTTTAACCAATTTTTCTTTGTCTATCACCTATAAAAACTAAACCATTAAGAATTTGAAGATGATGTGAACTAGTGATTTTTTATATTTTGTGTGTAGATTTTAATTTAATATATTTTTAAAATATTAAAAAATAATTTGTGGAGTTTTTTATGTAACTTTTAATAACTTATTTTTAATAGTTAACAATATTCTTAAAAAGTGACATTTCTTCCATAACACAACGTTTTTATAGAAAGGATGAAATTATAAAGTTTTAAACATAGATTCATAACACCAATATCTAGTTCACATATATTTTTTCATAAATTATTTTGCGTATTTTATCTATTAGTAATTTTTGAAGTAAGATTAAATATAATTTAGACATTGTTTTATTCCATGACACATAAATTTTACTGTATATATCCAAATTAACTTTTTCTAGTTGAAACAATGACATCAATACCTAGTTTATAGATATTTTTTAGAATTTTTCTCTATTTTTCTATTTTCCATGTGTGTAGAACAAAGGCCTTGATGTTTGGTAGAAAACTTATGTTCACTAGGAAATGGAAAATAAATATAATAAATAAAATAAATATACTCAAAATTATACTTTTTGGAAAAGCTTCCTATAAGGGCCACAATCATACAAAATTTCATGTTTGACTAGAACTCAGTTTGGTGGTCTAACACAAGCTTTAAAACAAAAATTTTTATAGGTCCAAACAAGTGAGAAAAAAGTGCATCTCAAAGACCTTTGTTTGAAGGTACCTTCATACCTTTGAATGAAGGTTTGAAACATGGAATGCTAAAAAAAAATCTAAAAGACCTTTGAATGAACGTCACCACATTCATTTGAAGGTGTTTTTCATTTTTTGGTGCCTTGGGCTCATTTTCTTGCCCTATCCCACAAGTGGGACACACTATTGTGGGTTCACTTGGAAAGTAGTGTAAAGTGATGGATTCAATGTGACTTCACAGATAAAGCCATCACTAATGAGGAAGGCAAGGCTATAGTGACATTGTTTATGATAATTTTGATGATTTTCTAGTTGAAGAAGTTATTTTCTTAATTTTTTGAATGATGTAGAAGGCCCTGAAGAGTAATTAGGAGCCTATGAGGCAAGAGAAGGTTCTTGAAACACATTGATAGTCTATTAATAGTCATGTAGTGTTGTACATAGGCAAGGGAATGTTGGATATCTCAATAATAAATTTTTATCTTGAATGATAGGCCAAAGGTTTACTATAAAAAACCTCTACACATCTTAATTGAGTATTCTCTATGGAGTCCCCATGAAGAGTGACTAATAGGGAAAGATAAAGTCTATTAATTTCTCATTGGAACTTTGTTTACAATGCACCAAGTTAGCGAATGTGACCTAGTGGCTAATGCTCACTTGAAAATGTTGAATAAATTGGCTTATGATTTGATCAAAAGAGAACATATAGTGCTTGGATAGATAAAAAAACCAATCCAAACAGGTGTCTTTCATTAACTTTTGATATAACTCTGCTATAGTGTATCTTGAAAAATGAAATCACTGCATAAGGTGGTAAACATGGATACTTGTGTTTGTGAGCCCCCTTTCCATTATATGTTTTGAAGCAAGACACCTCAAATCTAGTAGAAAGATTTGTGGCTAAGATATCAAGTGATAATGAATTACAATGGTAATAGGGGATAATAAGAGGCTATGACATGGTGGATAAGGAAGAAAACTAGTATTATTGTAAGTTACCTATGTTTTTCATTAATTACTTTATTAGTTTATTACTTGATCTAGTAAAATCTACTAGTCACATTCACAATATAGATTCAAAACATAAATAGCCAAGTATCTAATAGAGAGGTTTATCTTGAGAGTAAGATTGTTTAAGAGATTAATCTAGGAGAGTTCAACAACATAATAGGAGGGAAAATAAAGGGTCCTATGGTCTTAATAAAGTATTGGGATTCAACTTCAATTAGTTAGAAAACTTGGATGATAAAAAAAAGATGGAAAAAATGCTTAGAAATAGCCATCATATGACATTATATCAAAGAATGCTATCTCATTGCATGAAAATTTGCATGTCACACTGGCATCCTGATACAATGAGCTTCCAAAGATTTGGAAAACTAGATAAACATGATCTACAAATGTAGAAACAGTATGGGTGTGCACAAAAGAACTATAGAAAGGAAAAAACATAAGCACAACTTTGGCACCAAGGGCGGAAAAGGCTAAGGTAAGGCCTAAATGAGCCTAAAACATGCTAAGGGTTACAAACACTAAAGTAACTCCAAAAAACTAACATTAAAAGATCTAACTTTAGAAATTCTTAGTGGTTTTAGCCATTCAAAAATAAATTTGATTTTCTCATGATCCATCTTTAACCCATCAGTAAAAAAACAAAACCTAGATAAACCAACTCTTTCTTCATAAAACTACATTTATTCACATTTATTAATAGCTTTTATTCTATTAAACCTTTGTAATACTAATCTGATATTATCTAAATGGTCTTCTTCACTTTTGATGAAAATAGGAATATCATCCAAGTATACAACAAAAAAATTAACAAGACATGGTTTCACTATCTCATTCATTAACAACATAAAAGTACTAAGTGCATTAGGTAATACAAAAAGCATAGCCAACCATTCATACAAAACTTATTT
Source organism: Cunninghamia lanceolata (assembly GCA_027924645.1). Lineage (NCBI taxonomy): Eukaryota > Viridiplantae > Streptophyta > Pinopsida > Cupressales > Cupressaceae > Cunninghamia > Cunninghamia lanceolata. The sequence continues at coordinate 3,068,538 of BSBN01000649.1, read as the reverse complement.
TAGCTTAAATGCAATCTTCCACTCATCTCCTGAACTCTAATTCTAATTTGATTATTCAGTCTTTACATCTATCTTTTTGATATATTTTGCATCACATAAATAATTGATACGATCATCCATTCTTGGTAAAGGAAATTTATGCCTTATAGTAACCTAATTTATACCTCTAGTGGCTATACACATTCTTTATGCTCCTCCTTTATTTGGTGTTAGAAATACTAGTATTGTATGGACTCAACTTTCTCTTATCAATCCTTTCTTCATCAATTCAACAAATTACATGTTGAATTCCTCACTTTGAACTGGTGTCAACCTATGTGCTACCCTAATATTTAAAGTCAATCCTAGAATCAGGTCCATGTGATGACTTATACTTTTCACTAGTGGTAATCCTTTAAGAAAATTGTTAGAAATAATATCACTATACTATGTTGAAAACTCATAAATTTCAAGATGCATTGTCACATTTTCTTCTCTTACTTTTGTAGTATCTTCCTTTCTCATAACAATAAAACAAATGTTTTCTTTCTTCACATTCTTTATGATTTTCTTACCATTTACTAACATTACTTTTGAAATACCATTTGTTTATTTTACATCCTGTTCAATGGTAATTTAATACATTTTCACTCTATCCTTTATCAATCTATAAGTGTTTTTCCTTCCATCATGTATAGCCTTCCTATCAAATTTCCATGATCTACCCAATAAAATATGACAAATATCAATTAGCCTAATATCACATAAAACCTCATCTTCATACATTCTAATCTTAAATTTGACAAGACACCATTCACTAACCAAATTTTTTTGACCATTTTACAACCAAGATACTCTATAAGGGTTACAATGCTCTAAACTTTAAAAATTCAATTTATCCACTACTTCTCTTGCAACTAAATTATCAATAGTACCATTACCAATAATCACCTCACAACATTTATCTCTAGATTTACATACAATTCTACACAAACATTTTCTTTGCAGCATTGGTTCACACAAATCTTTAGGACTTAGAAAACTTCTTTTTAACAACAATGACTCACCTTTCTCAAGGACACTTATTCATTATTAGAAGAAACTTTTCTATCAACATGTGTTGCTCTTGTAATTCTCTCAAATATTCTATCATGTTCGTGTTGTGATTGATTACACTCAAATGATCTATGACCTTCACCTTTGTAGTTACCACCTCTTCCATACCTACCTTGAATTCATTGATAATTATTAGATCTAAAACCATGGTAAAAAAATTTTGCATTACAAGTTCCCCTTACATTTCCTTGGTTTCTACCTCTAGAAATTCTATTGTTTCTCCCTCTCTTATTCTATTTGGTTTGAAATTTAGGTTAAAATTATCTTCAACCTTTGGGGAAAATTGATACACTTTGTCAACATACTCGATAGTTAACATTCTCAAATCTTCTTACATTGATAATCTTAAACTACTTATATATCTAGCCATTTTTTCTTGGTTATCATCCTCATGATTTACTCTAATAGAAAACTTCTATGCTCCTTTGTATAATATTTCACACTTATATATTTTTGTCTCAAATTTTTTAACCTCTTTAGTAGGTTAATTGATAATTCATAGGAGTAAATTTAGATTTCAAATTATTTACCATCCTATCCAATTTTTTAATTTTAACCTTACATTTCTTATTTCTTTCCAACATAGTTTCCTTCCACTAGATAAAAGCATAGCCTTCCAAATTTGTCTTTGAAAATGTCACTCTATTAAGGATAGAAATATCATTATCTATTCATAACATTTTTCAAGATCACTAATTCAATCCATTAATTCATATCTAAACTACTAAGGCAATTATGTAAATCCATTATGATTTTATTTCCAATTCTAATGAGGGGTCTTATCATTCAGTCTTCTCTATGTTCATCTTCAATATTGACTTCATCTACTAATCTTTCCTCTTGTTTATCATCACTATCATTGAATATAGGGTTCACCATACTTCTTCTTATATCCTCTTTTTCTCCACCCAACTTGATCTAGATATTCCTCATCATAATGAAACATTTCCTCAATTCATTTTACAACATAATTTTGACCTCAATCCATCCTTCTATGAAAAAACTATGGTGCCAGTGTTCATATTTATTTTCCTATAGTATGACCCTTTATTCACTTATTCTATTTGGTCAGTGATTAGTTGTAGCCCATGGGTGGATAACAAATAACACACATGAGCAATTTATCACCTTTATCACTACTTCCTTAAATGGTATCTACTATCACTAATAACCTATCACCTTACCAGCCCCTTTGCCATAGCATAATGCTCAACTAAAAACCACCATTTTCCACCTCTCTACCTTGAGTTGCACTATCCACATAGGTCATATGTTTCCTATTAATTGGTAGCACACAATGTGTGAACTTTGCATGTGGAAGTTGTAATGCCCCACCATGCAAGCCTAGAGATAAGTCAACTAGAGCAATAAAAAGATAGATTTTTTTTTTTTTGAAATAGAATTAACAAATTATAACATAGTCTGATACAACAAGTTAACTACATCTCTAGGGATAACATGACTGCATTATTGAAATTAAACAATAACCAACTACATACATGACTTGTTCAAAACATGTCTACATTACATGATCTAATTAACAGTCGTTGTTTGTTCTAAATCCGAATGCACAAAATGGATACACTCACGTACACGTTGTAATGTCTACCCTAGAAAATCTTAATGATTAACAAGAATGAAATCATTGATCTAATGGAAATAATTTACAAGATTAAACCTAATAAATTTCATAATGCATAACGGTGTATATCAATATTCATCGAATATGAAATGTAAGGTACAACTTTTCCATTCATACACATTTATACATAGTTACCAATACTACCAGATAGTCATCTATTCGCCAATGGGAAGGTGCCTCCTTAGCTCCAGAATCTTGCATAACTATAAATCTCAACTGCATATCTAATAAAACATTAGTCCTTATTAATTTCATAATTCGAGTACCAATTACATCAATGACAAACCTAAGGTCCTAAGGGGCCGACCTAATGTCTCAGGGGCTCATCTAAGATGGCCTTGCCTACGTATGCGTAGCGCAGAGACATCGTAGTTCAGGGACTTGCAACCACTAGATGATATCATACAATACAAAATTTGGTTTAACCTATGCAATAGTAACTTTAAAAACTTTAGAATTTATAAGGGTGATAATATACATACAACAAATACAACTTCCTAATCCATTTAGTTCAAAATCTTTCAATCCTTCCATTCATAGTCTTAATTCAATTTCCACATAATAACTAATCACCTATCATTTATTGATAATCTAAGGAGCTTTCTTTCTAAAAATATTGAATCAAAATATCTTTTCATAGACTAAATTTTACTGCTAAGAGGAGATAAAAGTTAAATTACCATCGTAGGGTCTCTCTGGGTCTCATATGAATAATGAAAAGATCTAGCCCTTAATCACCAATCACTTGATAACATACACATAATGATAATACTAGATGAGTATATGATGAGTTTATTTCTAGATGAAAGAAAAGTATACTATTCTTTGTTAAGAAAGATGGGATAATCCTTGTTATTGAAACCTACCTTTCAATCCACTCATTTAGTTAGTAATTCACCAAAAGAACTAGTTCCCCTACATAAACTATAAATAAGAAAGAAATAGAACAATTCCAACCCATAATGATATAAATTACTAGATACAATACTAATCATTAACAAAATTTATATATATAGAAGGTGAGAAGTTGATTATCATCTAAAGTGTTGATTCTTTCACATCTTGAAATAACAAATTTATATTAAGACAAGAGGAACAATGTGAATCAATAGAATAGACCCAATCAATTAAGTTTCCCACTGACTAAAACGAATCTGACAATTATAACTCACTAAGAAATTTATTATCCAATATATGCAAAACATGACCATAATTCCACTATACAATTTAGCCAAAAAAATTATTATTATTATTATTATTATTATTATTAGAATTCAATGTACAAGCTTTCCATTCATTCTAAAGCTAACCTTAAATCTTGCTATTTTAAATCTATCTTCAAGTCACTAAAATAAATCATTAAAGGCACCAGCATTAATAGAATACATTAGAATCTTGAAACTCAAGTTATATATTACACTTTAAATAATGTTGTGCCAATAAAGGAAGGAGCTTTCTTCTACTTATTGGTATATATATATTTTTTCTTTTAAGGAAGCTTTATATAAATATATGAATCGTGGATTTTAGAGTCATTGAAGTCCTCAATCTCTATATGATATTATAAATTATTGGAGATAGAACATGGTGCTGCAAATATCTTAAGAATTATATGTATATTATAAGTAACATATAAGAAATGTTTAAAACCAAATGGGAAACATATAATATTTTAAGCTAAATTAATTTATAAGTTAAATTTTGTGGAAACCGAGGCTAGATTACTAAAATTAAGAGATGCTAATTTTGACTACCAGCAAACTAGATGTCCATTTGTTCGAAGATGCAGAGGAATAAGTTGAAATAGTGCCTAAACTATCTATAAGATAACTTGTATTCTTTCTAATTTTGTTTCCACTCTTTTATGAGAATGTAAGACAAATCTCCCATCCCACAGTGGTTAAGTGAACAAGACAAACTTAAGTTATGTTTATAGCGCCCTATACACTTCAAGAAAAAAAAACATAGTTAGGATCCTATAAATGGTTTCATTCCTATGAGACAAGGAACCCAATAAATTTAAATCTTGCATCTTCCAAACTAAAAAGGTCAATGCTTTAAAAGTTAATAGATTAGAACAGTTTTTAGCATTTAATCTTTCAACTTTGGACCAATACTAGCTAATAGCATAAGTTCTTGTATTGTGGTTGATTCCCTACAAGAATTGGGTTAAACTTAAAAGCTTTAGATCAACTCCTCTAAGGCAAAGATACCGTAGGTGTTTGGCTCAAAAAGGAACTACAGGAATAATAAATTGAATTCTATGTCAGCGTATGGATAGGTATGTAAATCATGTGATCTGTTTGACAAAATACCTCAAGGATTTTCACTACAAAGATTGTAAGATATGTATTAAATGGTTTGCTGAAATGGCTTTAGGAACTCTTCACAAATAGTCCACAAGTGAGATTGCCAAATTTCACAACCATTTTCTCGAAATGTAGAAGCATAAACAAGGGACTAAACTATCTGACAAAATGCCTCAAGGTAGTGTGGTCGCATGGATATCCATCAAAGCATAATAAAAGGGGAAAACTTATGTCAGATATTTTAATTAGAAATGCTCTGGTAGACATGCATGCAAAAAAAAAAAAGACAGCAGAAACAAAGCATACGAACCGTTTGACAATGCCTCAGAGAAATGTGGTTTATGGGTTGCAGTGATTACAGAATATGTAGAAAATAGGTTTGGTGAAATGGCGGTATAATTTTCAAGCAAACTCTATGTAATTACATGACCTTTGCCAGTGATCTCCTTGCTTATAATAATTAAATCAACATTAAGGATTCATTTAAGAGCAGCGTCTTAGCAATTTAAGTACCCTATACAAGGCGTCAGCAAGTCTCGAATTATATTTGAAAGATAAACCCCAGTGTAGATGATAGGAACTGTGTCACATGTTGACATGCCTCTCTCTTAATTCAGATGTTAAAAAAAACAAATTACCCTATTCTGTCAGATGATAGCCAAAAGGACAGGCCTCGTATAGAGGTAAAATCTTTTACAATCTAAAGCAATCAACCTCATGCCAAGGAAAGATTTGAAAGACTGAAAACAATATCTCATACTAATAATAGCACAGATCCATCAATAATGAAAAGATAATTTTAAAACATAACGGAAGAAAGAGGTTATTGTTTAAGGTGAAAGCTTCAAGAAACCTGGCCATCATGCATGCAAAGATGAGGAACCCCAAAATGTTACAGAGCTATGCATATTGCAATATATACTCAATCCCTATGTTATGAAAAAAAAGAGAAACGTCTGATACTTGTAATGGATTGATGCACAGGTTTAAGAAACTTACTGGTTAAAGCAACAATTGATAAGACCCCAACTTGCCCAATGGCCTCCTCGTTCCAATTTCTCCATAATACCTATAAGGTTTGCAGATGTCCAGAGAATCCCCCTCTGGCAGCCTGAATTCAATCCTTTTTTTTTAAAGAGGATATTTTCTTCATTCCTCCTGAAAGAAAGCTCTCCTCCCAACCATCTGATGCACCCCCTTGGTATCTATCCCCCAACAAGAATAAACATTCATCTTTTATAGTTTCTACCCAAAAACTTAAAAAGAAACATCGTTATAAAATAAAATAGAATCAATAAATTTTCAAAAGCACCCACTAACTCTAATTTTTTTCTTACATATTCTGAAATTAGCTCCATTAAATAGAAACAAAAGGAATATTATTCTTCAAATATCTTTTTCACCAAAATGTGTAACTATCATTTCTTGTTAGCAAAATAAAATAAAAGAATCTTTATAATTTATTTGAACATAAAATCATAAAATAATAATGCGTGATTTTCTTTTGTAACCAATATATCATGCAACACTATATGATCGACATGCAATAAACATCATATCCTCCACAACAAAACCAATCACCTTTGGGTCACAAGGAAAGGACATGCAAGAAATCCAATTGGAAGTAATCTTCATGATATCCAACATGGTTGTTGAGACCAGATACTATTTGTAGGGTGTTGAATTTAAGCAAAATAAAAAGGTATATCAATTTTACCATCATAGATAATAATCCAAAAATTAGTGATCAAACCAAGACTTACCTGTACAACCAAAGTGAATACGGAGGGGCAGTACATCCTCTGCCCCTAAAACTTGACTTACTCTTGGAAGTCGCAAACTAGGGTGGAACATAACACTTTAGTTCCAACATCTTAGCTAATTCATTTCATAGAATAATATACACTGGTTTGCCTACGGAAAGAATTTATAAAATATAAACTTATATACTCCATTTCAAACATAATCTATCCTTCTAGTTTTTCAGTGTCACAATATTAAACATTAAACGGTCAAATCTTACATTTTAAAATTATTCCATAGTACCTAAACCACTCAAAATCGTTGCTTGTTAGCATCATTTTCTTCGATCAGAGAAAACATTGCACCCTTTTAACCCTAATTGATAGATATTTTCATATCATAAACATATAAAGTATTCAATTTCAATTACACCACCATTCTAATTCCTCTACCAATTTGTTATTAAGCAATCAATAGGTCCAAATGCTACTTTTCAACATATTTCCACACATAAAACACACATTTTCAATAAATATCCATCATTTAAAACAAGACACTTCACTTAAATTATTGTACTGCACTAAATCTAAACACGATTTATCATTTCATAAGTGCAATATTCACGATTTAACATACGTTCTTCACATACACACAAATTCACATCACCAGGAAACACATCACATGGCTACACGAGGGTCCATCTGGATACCAGAAAGTACTATACTCATCCATGATACATACTTCATGAGCCAAGAGCCAAAATCCATCTCAAAAAATCCATACCTCACACTTGGTGACTTGTTGGTGTTAGGCCACACTCACATGGTGAGACCATCCAAACAAGTCATCATGGCCTCTCTCTTGTTGTGTAAGGTGATTAGCCTCCAAGAGATGGTCATCACACATAGGTGGGTAGTGGGTCCTAGCTGTATTATAGCCTCACATACCCCCATCCTCAAGGTTCGTTGTGTCTTCTTCCTCGTAAACACTCACCAAGTCCGCCTCATACATCCTTAGGGAGGAATCACAATATGACAAATGGCCGACATTGAAAACAATAAGGATAAACTAGTTTAGCCACCAAAGTCATAAAGAAAGATAAAAAATTTAATTTCAACAATAAACAGGAAATGCGCGCAATTTTCAACATTAACTCAAATGTAACCACGAGGGTTACTTGTAAATAAGTTCACAGGGTGTGGCTAAACCATCACAATCAAATAGAAACAAAGTGCCAGCCTTCACAATCAATTGAAAATCATCAATAACCACAAGAAAGTCCACAATCTTCAAAATTACACTGTACAACACTGTGTGACCAGATAGTGGCCACCAAACGAGGAAGGAGGGAACAACGTTAGGCTATAATAGTAGCCCTCATGTGGTGCAGAATGAGCACACCATCCACATGGCTCAGAGTGTACTCCTCAGCTACACCCTACATCGTGTCATCACGCGGCATGGACTAAACAAGTGGCACACACACTCCTTGGCTACCCACATGGAATGTGCACCTCGGCCACATCTCGCATTGCATCTCAGCGCGGCATGGTCATATGCTAGCCAGAGAAGGCACGTACTAGCTGTATGCTGCATGGCAGTGTGTCTATGGCTCCATGGAAGTAGGCACATGTAGAACACACCGCGCATAGCGACACCCCATGGAAAAGGCACACGCAGGTACTCACCGTAGCCAAAGGTATGCATGGCTAGGACCTACCCATATGCTAATCAACCCAACACTATCAAAAGCAAACATGAGTATCCCTCTACAAGTGTGCGAGGCCCCATTATGCTCATCACACAAGTAGGCTATAACAAAATCTCATAGTGCACCTTCATGTGTCTAAGCATGTGGCATCGTGTCCTTGATCCCAGCTCGCTACCATCAGCAACACAACATCATCACCAGCACTGTGTTGGAACATCAGTGGGGTGTGGCATCGTACCTATTGCATCATGTCAGAACATGTGCAGATATAGAATCCATCTCAGCATGGGTAACAAATCTCCCTCCACATGTTAGACCTCAAATATACATGGGGCACATGGTCTCACTTGGGTTATCCATGTAGGTCCTAGACCCCAGCCCCCAAGTGATGACTCATGTCATCACATAGTTCCAGTTGAGTTGTCCATGCAGATAATAGACCCCGGCTCCCAACTGGCAACTCATGTGGCATACCATACCTTTCCTGAAGACAAGGTAGATGATCATCCAAGAAATACCATCCAGATGTTCAGAAACGGTGGGGATTAGGCTAACACATATGAATAAAGTACCCTGATCCATCATAAGGGAAAGTAGTGAGTACATTTCCTCAGGTTCGGTTGAGCAAGGGACCGCTCTACATCGTCATAAGCGTACACTGCACACTCCACCCAAGGAACTTCGTGGCTACTACTACCCCTTCATAGACTGAGGGACTAGAGAATCAAAAGAATAGAATCTATGAATCTAACTTTTGGCTACTCTTATATATATATATATATATATATATATATATATATATATATATATATATATATATATATATATATATATATTCAACCACAAAAGGGTTGGCCCTTAATCGAGTAACAAACATACAAACACACATAATGGTATGGTTAATCCCAGACCAACAATACACACATTCCCCATGGATGGGTACCCAGTATCACCATCTCATGGGCACACAAGACATGTACAGGGTATTCACAACACTCAAACAATGCACAGTTACTGGTTTCCCACATTTACAGAGGAAGATTACTTTTCTAATTCCATTACTACATTTATTTCCATAACCAATATGATTTCCATTTGCAAATCCATAACATTACCTGTTATTCCCTTCCCTATCCCAACTTTTCCTTTTTCTACATTTCACATGATGTTGAAAGTCAATATGATGATCAGCTATCCAATACATCAAACTAGGTGTTTAGATCAAAGCATGGTATCCTACACAAGAACTTCTACAACATGCATAAGAAGTATTACTATAACTAAACATGGGCCACAACATTAACTCGAGATCCCAGTGTTGCAAACCTGGCTCTAATACCAAATGCGATGCCCCACCATGCAACTCTAGAGATAAGTCAACTAGAGCAATAAAAAGATAGATTTTTTTTTTTTTTGAAATAGAATTAACAAATTATAACATAGTCTGATACAACAAGTTAACTACATCTCTAGGCATAACATGACTGCATTATTGAAATTAAACAATAACCAACTACATACATGACTTATTGAAAACATGTCTACATTACATGATCTAATTAACAGTCGTTGTTTGTTCTAAATCCAAATGCACAAGATGGATACACTCACGCACAAGTTGTAATGTCTACCCTAGAAAATCTTAATGACTAACAAGAATGAAATCATTGAAATAATGGAAACAATTTACAAGATTAAACCTAATAAATTTCATAATGCATAATGGTGTATATCAATATTCATCGAATATGAAATGTAAGGTACAACTTTTCCATTCATACACATTTATACATAGTTACCAATACTACTAGATAGTCATCTATTCACCAATGGCAAGGTGCCTCCTTAGCTCTAGAATCCTGCATAACTATAAATCTCAACTGCATATCTAATAAAACATTAGTCCTTATTAATTTCATAATTCGAATACCAGTTACATCAATGACAAACCTAAGGCCCTAAGGGGCTGACCTAATGTCTCGGGGACTCATCTAAGACGGCCTTGCCTACGTATGCATAGCGCAGAGACATCGTAGTTCAGGGACTTGCAACCACTAGATGATATCATACAATACAAAATTTGGTTTAACCTATGCAATAGTAACTTTAAAAACTTTAGAATTTATAAGGGTGATAATATGCATACAACAAATACAACTTCCTAATCCATTTAGTTCAAAATCTTTCAATCCTTCCATTCATAGTCTTAATTCAATTTCCACATAATAACTAATCACCTATCATATATTGATAATCTAAGGAGCTTTCTTTCTAAAAATATTGAATCAAAATATCTTTTCATAGACTAAATTTTACTACTAAGAGGAGATAAAAGTTAAATTACCATCATAGGGTCTCTCTGGGTCTCATATGAATAATGAAAAGATCTAGCCCTTAATCACCAATCACTTGATAACATACACATAATGATAATACTAGATGAGTATATGATGAGTTTATTTCTAGATGAAAGAAAAGTATACTATTCTTTGTTAAGAAAGATGGGATAATCACTGTTATTGAAACCTACATTTCAATCCACTCATTTAGTTAGTAATTCACCAAAAGAACTAGTTCCCCTACATAAACTATAAATAAGAAAGAAATAGAACAATTCCAACCCATAATGATATAAATTACTAGATACAATACTAATCATTAACAAAATTTATATATATAGAAGGTGAGAAGTTGATTATCATCTAAAGTTTTGATTCTTTCACATCTTGAAATAACAAATCTATATTAAGACAAGAGGAACAATGTGAATCAATAGAATAGACCCAATCAATTAAGTTTCCCACTGACTAAAACGAATCTGACAATTATAACTCACCAAGAAATTTATTATCCAATATATGCAAAACATGACCATAATTCCACTATGCAATTTAGCCAAAAAAATTATTATTATTATTATTATTATTATTAGAATTCAATGTACAAGCTTTCCATTCATTCTAAAGCTAACCTTAAATCTTGCTATTTTAAATCTATTTTCAAGTCACTAAAATAAATCATTAAAGGCACCAGCATTAATAGAATACATTAGAATCTTGAAACTCAAGTTATATATTACACTTTAAATAATGTTGTGCCAATAAAGGAAGGAGCTTTCTTCTTACTTATTGGTATATATATTTTTTTTCTTTTAAGGAAGCTTTATATAAATATATGAATCGTGGATTTTAGAGTCATTGAAGTCCTCATTCTCTATATGATATTATAAATTATTGGAGATAGAACATGGTGCTGCAAATATCTTAAGAATTATATGTATATTATAAGTAATATATAAGAAATGTTTAAAACCGAATGGGAAACTTATAATATTTTAAGCTAAATTAATTTATAAGTTAAATTTTGTGGAAACTGAGGCTACATTACTAAATTAAGAGATGCTAATTTTGACTACCAGCAAACTAGATGTCCATTTGTTCGAAGATGCAGAGGAATAAGTTGAAATAGTGCCTAAACTATCTATAAGATAACTTGTATTCTTTCTAATTTTGTTTCCACTCTTTTATGAGAATGTAAGACAAATCTCCCATCCCACGGTGGTTAAGTGAACAAGAAAAACTTAAGTTATGTTTATAGCGCCCTATACACTTCAAGGAAAAAAAACATAGTTAGGATCCTATAAATGGTTTCATTCCTATGAGACAGGGAACCCAATAAATTTAAATCTTGCATCTTCCAAACTAAAAAGGTCAATGCTTTAAAAGTTAATAGATTAGAACAGTTTTTAGCGTTTAAGCTTTCAACTTTGGACCAATACTAGCTAATAGCATAAGTTCTTGTATCGTGGTTGATTCCCTACAAGAATTGGGTTAAACTTAAAAGCTTTAGATCAACTCCTCTAAGGCAAAGATACCTTAGGTGTTTGGCTCAAAAAGAAACTACAGGAATAATAAATTGAATTCTATGTCAGCGTATGGATAGGTATGTAAATCATGTGATCTATTTGATAAAATACCTCAAGGATTTTCACTACAAAGATTGTAGGATATGTATTAAATGGTTTGCTGAAATGGCTTTAGGAACTCTTCACAAATAGTCCACAAGTGAGATTGCCAAATTTCACAACCATTTTCTCGAAATGTAGAAGCATAAACAAGGGACTGAACTATCTAACAAAATGCCTCAAGGTAGTGTGGTCGCATGGATATCCATCAAAGCATAATAAAAGGGGAAAACTTATGTCAGATATTTTAATTAGAACTGCTCTGGTAGACATACATGCAAAAAAAAAAAACAGAGAGCAGAAACAAAGCATACGAACCATTTGACATAATGCCTCAGAGAAATATGGTTTATGGGTTGCAGCAATTACATAATATGTAGAAAATAGGTTTGGTGAAATGGTGGTATAATTTTCAAGCAAACTCTATGTAATTACATGACCTTTGCCAGTGATCTCCTTGCTTATAATAATTAAATCAACATTAAGGATTCATTTAAGAGCGGCATCTTAGCAATTTAAGCACCCTATACAAGGCGTGAGCAAGTCTCAAATTATATTTGAAAGATAAACCCCAATGTAGATGATAGGAACTATGTCACATGTTGACATGCCTCTCTCTCAATGCAGATGTTAAAAAAAAACAACTTACCCTATTCCATCAGATGATAGCCAAAAGGACAGGCCTCGTAAAGAGATAAAATCTTTTACAATCTAAAGCAATCAACCTCATGCCAAGGAAAGATTTGAAAGACTGAAAACAATATCTCATACTAATAATAGCACAGATCCATCAATAATGAAAAGATAATTTTAAAACATAACGGAAGAAAGAGGTTATTGTTTAAAGTGAAAGCTTCAAGAAACCTGGCCATCATGCATGCAAAGATGAGGAACCCCAAAATGTTACAGAGCTATGCATATTGCAATATATACTCAATCCCTATGTTATGAAAAAAAAGAGAAACGTCTGATACTTGTAATGGATTGATGCATAGGTTTAAGAAACTTACTGGTTAAAGCAACAATTGATAAAACCCCAACTTGCCCAATGGCCTCCTCGTTCCAATTTCTCCATAATACCTATAAAATTTGCAGATGTCTAGAGAATCCCCCTCCGGCAGCCTGAATTCAATCCTTTTTTTTTTTTTAAAGAGGATATTTTCTTCATTCCTCCTGAAAGAAAGCTCTCCTCCCAACCATCTGATGCACCCCCTTGGTATCTATCCCCCAACAAGAATAAATATTCATCTTTTATAGTTTCTACCCAGAAACTTAAAAAGAAATGTTCGTTATAAAATAAAATAGAATCAATAAATTTTCAAAAGCACCCACTAACTCTAATTTTTTTCTTACATATTCTGAAATTAGCTCCATTAAATAGAAATAAAAGGAATATTATTTTTCAAATATCTTTTTCACCAAAATGTGTAACTGTCATTTCTTGTTAACGACATAAAATAAAAGAATCTTTATAATTTATGTGAACATAAAATCATAAAATAATAATGCAAGAATCTTTATAATTTATGTGAACATAAAATCATAAAATAATAATGCATGATTTTCTTTTGTAACCAATATATCATGCAACACTATATGATCGACATGCAATTAACATCATATCCTCCACAACAAAACCAATCACCTTTGGGTCACAAGGAATAAAGATTTCATCCGTAAATCACCTAATGCAAGATCGACTATTGCTCAAGGACATGCAAGAAATCCAATTGGAAGTAATCTTCATGATATCCAACATGCTTGTTGAGACTAGATACTATTTGTAGGGTGTTGAATTCAAGCAAAATAAAAAGGTATATCAATTTTACCATCATAGATAATAATCCAGAAATTAGTGATCAAACCAAGACTTCCCTGTACAACCAAAGTGAATATGGAGGGGCACTACAGAAGTTTTCTTTGGCCATTTTACACTAGCCATTGGATGATCCCACACACTTATAATGCTTCAATCTTCCACTACATTCTTAATACTTACCTCCACATAGTAGTTACTTCAACTCACTACCACATGGCGTATATCTCATATATGACACATCCCCATTGGTCTACATGTTTAATTTGAAAAAAGTAGGTACACATAACTACAACATCATGGACCAGTAGATTAGTTCCATGTGGAACCTAAAGAAAACCTTTTTGGGCCCCAAGATTATATCCTCGAGTGCTTTATTCTTTGTGGTATATGTTATCACTTGGATTTGTACCCTTGTCTGAACTTGGATCATACAATCCAATGACACAATGGCCATGATCTCAAGGTGTGGGACCTTGTTGTTATGAGATCAGACCTCCATATCAAGTGTTGGTTCCCTATCTAAAATATTAGATGCCTATCCTATCTTATGCTACCAATCACCAGAGAAAAGGGAAGAAGGAGAATGACATAAAATGAAATGATGATGCACCAAATAGGGTATAGGTTTTCTAAACCTATCACTAAGCACGACAATAATCTCAAAGGCTGAACTAAACTCACACAAACTCATAAAAGATTTAGCAGATGTTCTAGGACAAAAAACTAAAACTACAAAAGGGATCATTTATCCACAATATAAGCATAGATTCTTCAATAAAATATAGTACAAAAGTCTCAGAGAGAAAAAATACTAGTTTCTTATATTGATCATGAATGCTAAATAGCCATTACAACTCCTTCAAAGAAGGGGAGAAGAAGAACAACCAAAAGAGAGAACCCTTTTTAAATCTCTTAACATGCATATATAGCATTGCAAATCACACTATAGTAGTTTAGACATGGAGTAGAGTGGTTAACACATTTACAGGTTGCCCACACCCATTGCACTACACCCACATGGGCCATTTTGAGAAACCATGCCAATTTGAAGTGTTCGCCCATGCCTGCTATATTACGCCCACATGGGCTATTTTAGGAAACCATATAGATTTGGAGTATTCACACATGCCTGTAGTACAATAATTCATTAAATATCAACAATAGCCTTGGGTTACACAGAGCTCACCTACCATGCCATCAGGATCTGAAGTGGTCATTAATGGTGGCCCAAAGGATCACTAGAGTGTCTTGTCATGAGCTGATGAGCCAACGAACTAGGAGGGAAAAACATTAGTCCCTAATGAATTGGGCTTCCAACAAACATTCCTTCTTTTGATTGGAAGTAGAAAACTCCTCATAACTTCGATGACATGCAAAGGAAAGGTGAAATTATCAAGTTTTGGCAATCAGACCATCACTACACATCCATCAATTTTTGAACTAGAGAATGAGCACCCTTTTGAACTATGAAGTCCCAAATACTTAGGCAAATATGGAACCAAAAAATAAAGGTGGAACTTTATTGAGCTTCATCAATCAGACCTCTACCAGACATCTTTTAACATTACCTTGGGCATGAGAACAAATACCTCCCTGACACCACGATCCTGAAAGTCTTAGAAAATTATCAAAACATCAGGGATCATGGATTGGGGCCTTGCTGGACATCTTCCCATTTCTGATTGGGAGTAGAAGACTCCCTAAAGTCTGAACTTTGAAGAAATACCAAGGAAAAGCAAACTTTTAGGGCCTCAAAAATCAAGTCACCATTGAACATCGATCAATTTGGGTAAAAGACCTAGCACCTCTTGAAACTCTGAAGTCTAAAAAAGGCATGACTTCATCAGGCTTTGGTCATTAGACCAACACCAAATCACTTTAGATCTTTGAAGGAGAATGAGTACCACCCCAAAGTTTGAAGTCCAAAAAATAGGAAAATATGAAATGTCAGATATTAGGGATCAAGGTTTCTTTAGAACACATGCTTGGAAGGCATAGAGAACTAAGAACACCCAACGCCATGATCCCCACTTAGAAAAATATGAAATGTTAGACATTGAGGATCAAGGCTTCCACAATACACATGCCCAGAAGACAGAGAGAACCAAGAACACCCAACGTCGTAATCCTGAAAGACTTAATAATTATGAATACTTTCAGGAATTAGGAATTAGGTAGGCATCAAAACTCATGCCTAAAGCCAAAGGAAAATAAGAGCACCCGACATTGTGATCCTGAAAGACTTAGGCAAAATAATAGGTCACCTAGGTGGAGTTTTGAAGATGATAAGGATGGCATATAAGCATGAGTAACCTTGAAACTTTGAAAAGATGAAAAAGACACAAAACCTAAGGAAAAGCTAGAAAACTCTCAAACTTAGAGTTTATAGATTTTATGTGAACATTTTTTGTGACATCTAGGGGATGTTTGCCTACTAAACATTGAAAACTAGTAGCCTTAAGCATCCATTGAGCATAAGAGTCATAAAGAGGCTAAAATAAGGAACTCCAAACACGACCAAACAATTGAACTTCCCTAACAAAAAATACCCAAAACAACAAATGTAAATTCTCCTAATGAGAATGTAGCATATGCAAAAGCACTTGGAGGAAAGGAAAACTTACACAAACTTAAACTAAACTAAACTAATCAACCAAAAGAAACCTAAACAAAGCCATTGACTAGTTTCTCGAAATAACTTCCATTTCTAATCAATTTGGGATGCTTTTCATGTTCATGGCCAACCAACAAGAGGTGAGAAAGATTGGGCACACAAAATACTAGGGAAATACTTTTCAAAGAATGAAAACAAACTAACTTACCTAGTTGAGCTGATTGTGAAAATAGTTATCCTAAACTGGATAGGTGGGTTGATTCTACTCATCTTGATGCTCAACTTCATGCTTAGGAGTAAGCATGATAAGTGACAAGCTCTTCTTATTGATCTCTAGCTGGGCTAGATGTATGATGGGACATCGCCTTGTAATAACATGCAAAACATGAGTGTTGATTTCATCCATGTGCTCTGCTTCTGTAACCTCTTTTTGGTTGGGATGCTTTGGCTCTTATGGCTTGTTTGGAAACATGGCCACTTCCAACTCATGCTCATGTAGCTTAGGGTAGTCATCTAGAATAGGCTCTGAAAAGAATCCCTGGATGTGTTCAATGGTTAAATCTCCTTTATTGAGAAGTTGATAACCTTGTTGGATAACTAAGAATAAATCTTTAATTTGTTCTCCTTCATGCTCAATCTCCATAATGATATCCCCTATAAAAGGTGGAATCTCCTCAAATAGGTCCACACCATCAATTTCTCCATTTTTAGGGTAGGGTTGCCCTCATGATTTTCTTCATTAATGAGGATTTCACTATCGTGCTTGTCTTTATGAACCAGTGGCTTGCCACCATTTCCAACATCTTCATGCTAAATCAAAACAACTGCTGACATGGGTATTTGCATGATTTCTTCATCTTCACTGACAAGATAAGGCATTTCAACAAACAGTTCAGTGTCACCACCCTTTCCAGGCTCAGGAAAATTCCTCTACAATTCCTTCCTTAAGATGAGAAATGGATCCTTCATCTTTCTTCTAGAAGTTTCTTTTAGCCTCAAGAGGAGTCAAGAAACTAGTGTTATCACAATGTCTCTCATTTTCTTCTTCACTTAACTACATCTCCATTGGATAGGTTTGCACAAGTTGCCTTTATATCTGATTTATTTCATCATAGGCATGAGAAAAATCCTTAAATGAACCAAAGTATAGAGGACTCAACCTTGAGCCTAAACCAACATTCCCTTCATGTAAATGATGCTCATTATTAGTAGGATGCTCTTCATTTTCCTTAGATGCCTCCATCTCTGACTCACTCGGTCAACTAGCTTTCCAAACAATGGGTTCACCTTTGCAAAGTGGAATTGTGCTAGGACAAGAAAGTTGAGATGGGATGGGAGCTTGATGGGTTTGTTGAGCCTTTTGAAGAGGAAAAGGCCTTTAAGAAGGCTATTCATAAGGGGTAATAGGATGAGTTTATACAAGAACATGCTCTTGCAAAGGAAGAGGACCCCTAAAACTTGGAATATCGAAGCAATGAGGTTGACTTGGAGGTTTAAAAGGCTTCCCTTGCTTGAAACTTGGGATCTTGAATCTAGAAGCTTTCTCTGCCACATGTTAATTCATGGTTGTAGGCGGGGGTTGTCTGAAACTAGAAATAAAGGGGGCCAATTGGGCTTCCATCCTCTATATCTTGGCAAGCAGTTGCCACATTTGTTCCTCTTTGAATACAACCTACATATCAAGACATTCCTAAGCAGACATTTCCTACACCTCCATCTCCTACTGGTGAAGATAAGATTGGTGAGCAAGATCCTCTTGATGTCAGTTATACTCTTGCTCTCTTTCAATCTTATCTAACTTTCTTTGAAAGTTTAACATCATGTCCTCGAGACTTGTGTTGTCACTGTTTTGGGGCTATCTAGGAGGGTAACCATACTGATTAGAAGCATAGTCTCCTTGGGATTGATTATAAGCATAGGAAAGTTGCCAAGAAGGCTAAGTAGGGGTGGGAGGGAGGTAAACATAATGAGAATGTTGGTATTGTGCTACAACAGGGGGATTTGGCATAGAACTAGAAGCATTTTAAGTCTGATATGGATGATAGGGAAGCACAAAAGATACATTTTGACAAAGTAGAGGGGAAGAGATATAACTTCCACAATAGTAGTTTGAAATATCAGAGCATTAGAAGCTCATTCAAACATTCTTTGAAACAAGAGATATCGGGTTTTCCCCTTTTGAGAATTGAGTACATACTAGAAGGTCGCCAGATGATTGGAAAGCTCCAAAAGCAATAAGAGACCAAGAATATCACCTAAACCTTATCCTTGGTAATCTCTAAGCACTTAGACTACTTAAACTAGTAGATCTAAATTGGAATCACCATGGTGTGGAAGAAACTAGTTTGAATGGCAAGATGCACTGAAGAACACACCAAATTCTTCAATAAATGATGTAAGGATCATCAAACTAGTCCCATCGGGCATGCCAGAAACACTTATCATGTAGATTTTTAGCCTTGTCTGAACCTAGTTCAAATAATCCAGTGACAAAATGGGAATGATCTTAGGGTGTGGGACCTTGTTGTTTTGATATTAGACCTCCAAATCAAGGCCTAGTTCCCTATCTAAAATATAATTTTAGATGCCTAGCCTATCCTATTCTAACAATCACTAGAGAAAAGGAAAGAAGGTGAATGATAGGAAATGAAATGGTGATGCACCAAATAGGGTATAGATTCTCTAAACCTATCACTAAGCACAGCAATGATCTCAAAGGTTGAACTAAACTCACACAGACTCATAAAAGATTTAACAAAGGTTAGGATAGAAAAATGGAACTACAAAAGGGATCATTCCTCCACAATATAAGCATATAGTCTTCAAGAAAAACACAATGTAAATGTCTTAGAGAGAGGAAAAATATCAATTTCTTATATTGATCATGAAGACTAAACAATCATTACAACTCCATCAAAGAAGGGGAGAAGAAGAACTAGAAGAGAGAACCCTTTTACATCTTTTAACATGCATATATAGTGTTACAAATCACAATATAGCAGCTTGGATGTGGATTAGAGGGGTCAACACATTTGTAGGTCTCCCACACCCACTGCATTATGCCCACATGGGCCATTTAGGAAATAATGTCAATTTGGAGTGTTCACCTATGCTCACTGCATTACGCCCACATGGGTTGTTTCAAGAAACCATATAGATTTGGAGTGTTCACCCATGCCACTATTATAGTCTAGACCATTAATGAATGGTCAACAATAGCCTTGGGGCATGGAGAGCTCACCTACCATACCATCAGGCTCTAAACTAGTCATTAATGGTAGCCTAGAGGGTCATTGGAGTGTCCTATCATGAGCTAATGAGCCAATGAATTGGGAGGGAAAAACCATCGGGCCCTAATGAATCCAACTTCTAAAAAACATTCCTTCCTTTGATCAGAAGTATAAGACTACTTGTAACTTTGATGAAATGCAAAGGAAGGGTGAAACTATTAGGTTTTGGTAATCAGACCATCACTGAACATACATCAATTTTTGACCTAGAGAAAGAGTACCCTTCCAAACTTCAAAGTCTAGAAGACTTAGGCAAATATGGAACCAACTTTTTAGGAACAAGCACCTTTGCGAACTCCGAAATCCAAAAAATAAAGGTAGAAATTTATAGGGCTTGACTAATTAGACCTCCACTAGATATCTTTTAACTTTACCTTAGGCAAGAGATCTAATACCTCCCCAACACCATGATCTTGAAATACTTAGCCAATTATGAAAACATCAGGGATCAAGGGTTAGGGTATTGCTAAAAATCTTCCCATTTCTGAATGGGAATAGAAGGCTTGCCGAAATCTAAACTCTAAAGAAATACCAAGGCAAAGCAAGCCCGTCGGTCCTCGGCAATCAGGCCGCTATTGAACATTGATCAATTAGAGCAAAAGAACTAGCACCTACTTGAATTCTGAAGTCTGAAAAAAAAAGGCATAGCTTTCTCAAGCTTCTTTGATCGAACTAACACAAAATCACTTTACATCTCTAAAGAAGAATGAACACCACCCTGAAGTTCAAAGTCTGAAAAACTTAGGAAAATATGAAATGTCAAAAATTGGGGATTGGGGCTTCTGTAAACACATGCCCGAAAGGTACAGAGAACTGAGAACACCCGATGCCATGATCCACACGTAGGAAAATAAGAAATGTTAGACATTAGGGGATCGAGGCTTCTGCAAAACACATGTCCGGAAGCCAGATGGAACCAAGAACCCTTGACGTCATGATCCTGGAAGTCTGAGGAGTTATGAGTAATGCTAGGAATCAGGGAGGCATCATAACTCATGCCTAAAGTCAAAGGAAAATAAGAATGCTCAGCACTGCAATCCTGAAAGACATCCAAAATAACAAGTCACCTAGGCAGAGTTTTGGAGCTAATAAGGATGACATATAAGTGTGGGTAACCCCAAAACTTTGAAAAAACACAAAACATAATGAAATCTAGAAAGCTCTCATACTTAGATTTTATGGATTTTGAGTTAACAATATATATAATGGATTTGGTAGCTAATGATGGCCCATAACACACCAACTTTGTGGCAATGGTAGGCCCAATATTATAGATGTGGTTGTACTCTCTTCTAATAGTGTATCGACAAGTGTTATTTGAAACATATGTTGTAAAATATGATGGGTCCACCGTTCTTAATTCCTAGCTCAAAGTCATTTTAGTATATTCCTTAGCTCTAAACAATGAGTATTCCATGGCTTATGTTGATTGGTTGGTAGCCAAAGTGCCCTATATGACCAATTCATTAAGTGCAC
Organism: Cunninghamia lanceolata; assembly: GCA_027924645.1. Classification (NCBI taxonomy): domain Eukaryota; kingdom Viridiplantae; phylum Streptophyta; class Pinopsida; order Cupressales; family Cupressaceae; genus Cunninghamia; species Cunninghamia lanceolata. The sequence continues at coordinate 3,046,875 of BSBN01000649.1, read as the reverse complement.
AACTTAGTTTAAGCATCATGTGCTAGTCATGTGATGCAAAGGACTTCCACATGAATGAACATGATACATCGAATGTTCAAATAACTTAATATCTATGCCAATGAACTATTCATGCACTATGCATACCATATTTAGAGTTCTTCTCACCTGGAATATGGTAAAATAGCTTTTGTGACTTTTTGTATGGATTATTGAGTTCATTCACAACTTGAAGGCATTATTCATGTCCCCCTTATGCATTGTTTTTTTGTTTCTGGTTGGTTCATACATGTTTCATTTTGACGATGTCTTAAACATGCCTTGGACATCATAAAATTGTGGTTTTCTCATAGTCCAAGGGAGTGATAAGAAAATCATGATTGTGGGTGCTCTTATCAAATCCTTGGTAGTATGTTCATGCCTATTGATAGAATATGGTACCACAAGGGTACTTGTCATCTATAACAAGGCTATTGTAGCTACTCCTTTGGCATGATGTGGCAAACCCATATTAGGCAAATACATTCAATAAAATTGTCTATGTGCCTATTCTCCCTACATACACTTGTCTCTTGATTTGTTCTTGTGATGGGATGTTATTTTACCTAATTAAATGATAATTGTTTTCCATGTTCATGGGATTAAGGTTGTACCCTATTCCAAGTAGATGTAAAAAGAAAAAATGAATACACTATGGTGTCCATGCTAGTGCAAGTCTACATACACAACTAAGGTGACTTACATGGAAGAAGAAAAGTTTATCTTATTCCCCATTGTACCCTATAGCATGATCTAATGAATATTTCCTTTCTTATGTATATTTAATGACTTTAATAGTTCTTTAGGGTTGATTTGATGTGATTACTCACCTCTGTATGTACCCATGTGATTATTTTGTAAATTGTAGTGCTATATATGGATGAATTATGATGTTATAAGGGTTGATTGGCTAGTTCTTGGGCATGTCCCAATTGTATAGTTGTTCTCACTTGGTCCAACATGTTCTAGGGCATCAACTAGTGTACTTAAACTTAATTTTCTCATGTAATCATGATGCTAGAACTTGATGGAAGGTGATGAGTGCAGATAATTCTCTATTAAGTAGGTGTCTCCATGATTGTCTAAATGTCTTTATGGGGTGTGTATACCATACTTATCCTTGAGGCTAAAATTGCTACCTATTGATGTCATAGTTAGTTGGCCTATATAGGGATTTCTAAAACAACACCAAAGTGTATTTGGGGAAATTATTTCTTACATATCATATGGTTTCATTTTGTATGGTCATAGATACTTAAATTATGATTGTCATGGAATATTTTGGTTTCATATAGGTATGCAATGGGTTTGTCATAGAGCCCTAGTTATGGTGATCTAAAGACATGATTTGTTACTATTCTTTCTTTGTTATTATGTTTATGAGAAATTTGGCATTTGAATTAGTTGGTCATAGTGATCAAGGTACCAAATTTTTGGTCCTTATTCAGCACCAACACATTTAAATCATTCAAGAAACATCTTCTCTTCTTGTTTATAGAACTTGTAGTTTGTCCTACCTTTCTCATTGTTTAATGGTGTAACTTATGACAAATCTCATGTGAGCCAATTATTGGCTATATCTTAGGAGAGTCATTTTAGAGTGGTCACAAGATAAATACATATATGGTTATTAAGTGGATTCATCTATGGTGGTTGTATGTTGATTCTATCCTTGGTTGCTTATGCATGCTTGTCTTGAATCTACTTTTTGTGAAGCCTCTATTTTATTTGAGCTTTCCATTAGGGTATGGTTATTAAGTGGATTCATCTATGGTGGTTGTATTTTGATTCTATCCTTGGTTTCTTATGCATGCTTGTCTTGAATCTACTTTTTGTGAAGCCTCTAGTTTATTTGAGCTTTCCATTAGGGTATGGTTAGTCATGGGATTATTATGAGATTTTCATTTCTCTTTAATTTTCCTCTGACAAAGGTCTCAAGGATCACACTCCTAAGTTTTTTAGAGCCTCAAGCAAAAGAGGATTAGCACTATCCTATTATTCAACTTCTTTCTATCATGTCTTGGTCTAAGATATATTGTCCCCTTTTTTCTTAGTTTGGAATAATTATTCTAGAGGAGAGGAGGTGCAATTTTGAGAGACAACAAATCTTCTAACTTATGTATGGACAAAATGTAAAGAAACCAATTGATATGTTAGAAATAAAAAAAATAATGTGGATAAGAATAATTTTACAATGTTAGATGTCTTTTATCAAAAAAAACATTCTTCCTCTTTAATGTATGTGGACCCATTAGGCATTTAGTGAAGCAAAGAATCTGGGGTGAACTTTCTTTAGTAATTGACACAATCAACAAGATTTATTCTTCCCTAGTGGGGATTTCTTACTACTATTCTTATTTCTAATGATTAAAGTTGTGGGGTCTCTAGAGTGATCCAATGCCAAAATGGACTTTATCTTGTTTGTTAACCAAAGTAGGTTGATAGATGTCCTAAAAATGGATGTCTTTAGTTACATTTTACAAGGCTTGGACAAATTTCTTATATCACTAATTTGGTTAGGAAAAAGGTTTGGTGTTTCATTGCATAATCATTCCCTATTCTAGTCATTACCATTACACAATTCTATTAAATATTAAGCTTTTAGCATTTGTTAGAATTTGGTGATAATATTCCAAAATTCATTGGTTCCAAAATGTTCTTATTCTAAGATAAAATATTTTAACATCTTAAATCCTTTTAAAAGGATTAGAATATAAAAATATAAAATGGAGTTTTTTTGAGAAAGAGATAATATAACTGGAACTTAACTTTCTAAGTGATTTTTTTTTATAGTGGAGTGGGTAAAGCATTATTTATTGAGGGGAAAATTGTTCTCACATTTTTTTTAACAAACTAGATAAGATAGGACATCTATTGGTGACTAAAATCTAGGGATGTGTAGTTGAAGGAAAGAGATAAGAATGCAAATTTCTTTCACCATCCAATAGAGCTCTCCATAGTACCAACATAATTGTAAACATTCATGATAGAAATGGAAAGCTATTAGAAAATATTTCAAAAATCAATGTTGATGCTTGCTCTTCCTTTCAAAATATTCTGAAAGGGAAATAAGCATCAAATTTCATGAGATAGAATTATTTTCTATAATATTTTACTTCTGTCATTTCTAAAGATCAAAATAACACTATCATAACTCCTTATATGGAATAATAGACCAAATTGTCTCTTTCACAACTGCATCTTAATAAAGCCCCTAGCCTAGGTATATTCTCTATTGTCAAAGTATTTTAGAAATATTAGAACAATTTTTTTAAAGATTTGGTTAGTAGAAAATGAAGCTATACATTTGATAAAGATTTTGAAGGATATTAATTGCAAACTCGATTACTTTGATTCTAAAAACAAAATCCCAGCACTTAGTTTCTTAGTTTTATTGTATTTCTCTTTATTATCCGATAGGCTATCTATAGGGGAATTCAAGTTGGCCAGAAATTTCAGATCACCGAATTTGTTCGATAATCCGACAGTCATATCATCATTTTACCATTTTTCCATTCCTTCCTTAGTGATCAACAACATTTTTCTATTCCTTCCTCAGTGACCAACAAAGTATTTAAATATTTTTTAAATTAATGTCATCGTCCAATCCTCTAGCGCATACATATTATTAGGCGGTAGTTTTTATTTTTTTTTAAATTTGTTGTGCATTATTATTTTCATATTTTTAAAATTAATGTCAATCTCCCAATCCTCCAATGCATACATATTATTAGGCAGTAGTTTTTAATTTTCTTTAAAATTGTTGTGCATTAATATTTTCATATAAATATTTTAGCTTATGCATTATTATTTTCACATAAATATGCCACCATTTGAAAGTGGTAAAAAAATTGAACAAAAATTAAATAAACTATTATTTCCTATGAGTAAGTCATATTGCCACGTACCTATGAGTCTCAGTTGTGTACATTGATTGAAGTTACCTAAATTTTTTCAATAATGTTTTTGTTTAATGTTATATGGATTATCAAAGCAAGGTAGTTTTAAACAAAGTATTTTATAGATTTACAATTCCAAAATGATATAATAATTTTAAATGATATTCTTTTGATCAAAGTTAGCTGAATTTTTTTAAATTTAAAGTATGAATAAATTATTTGATTTAAATAATAATATTTTTTATTATCTTTTTAATATTTTTATAGTGAAATTAGTATATTCATATAGTAGAGTTCCATAAAGGCATGGCTTACTTTTTTTTAAGGAGCAGTAATAGATAGGAATAGGCTGCCACTGCTTATCGCCTATATTTCATTTGTTTTTTCTTAAGCTGGCACTTTTACTTTCAATAAATTCACCAAAACCTTGATTTGATGGTTTTGATTTAAGATTTTATAAATTTGACGCTCTTGATTTAAGATTTTATAATCTTATTTGTGATTGCAACATTGATATCATCATTAAAAAGTTCAAATGATTGTCTATTTCTATCTATTCTTTTATATAGTTTAATGTGTTGTCATAAACCTATCGGCAAATCTGTTGCACACAAAACCTGTGCAACTACTAGTAATACTATTTACAAAATAATCTTAAGAGCTAAGTCAAACAACCTAAAAAAATTTATCACTGCTTCAATGATACATGTGGAATAGAGTGGGTTTGTCCCTGATAGAGAAATTATTGTGGTCCAATGAAACTAGACATAAAATAATCCTATGATTGGGTCAACTAGATATTTTTAGTTAAGATTCTAGAAACTTATGGGTTTTTTTTATAATAGAAGGAATGAATTTTTAGAAGGAATGGGTTGAAGCATAATAATGTGTCTCACTCTTGGGCCATATGTTGATTTAGCAATTTGTGCAAAATGATATGCCCCAATCTTGGCACACAAGGAAAAGAGGATTAAATTCATTGTACATGACATAATTGACATGTATATGTATATTCCTATACATTCTATGTGGTACCCTTTTCCCTACAAATCTCGTGCAAAGATTGCATTAGACACAAATTGTCAATTGGGATCATAGTTTTAAGGTCAAATGAAATTATCATAACACAAAATTTTGCACACAAATATTTGTTTTAATAAGATTTCAAATAAATATAGACATTAGTATATATTTTTCTATTATTAGTTTATTTTCTATTTTATAATCAACATATAGAAAATAAATACCTCTATTAGACACATGTGGAAAATTAGCAAATAGATGTCCCATTATTGATGTGTTTATTTGAAGTAAAAAAGAAAATTTTAATTTGGGTATATACAAAAAGATTAATACATTATGGGAAAATACATGTTTAAATTTTTATTGTTCTCACTTAAAAATAATAAATAAAATACACAACCTACCAGTGCTATTAGGTTAGGTGATAAAACATGCGAAATAGGAAAAGTGACATGATTAAGAAAAGCAAGAATGGTAGTTTCTTTGCAAATACCATGTTTGAAAGATCTTGTTTAGATGTATGCAAGAATGACTGTTTCTTTGCAGAGACCATGTTGGAAAGATCTTGTTTAGATGTCTGGAGTGATATGTCTTTTTTTTTAAGATTAGATCCTGAGATACTTTATATCTATTTTAACTGGGAAATGAAATTCTACCTTGGAATTTAAAATTGAAACGTGAAACTTATCAAATCAGATTTTCAAATTAGAAAATGTCTAGATTTTTGATACATTTTGTACTTCATATTGAAGGAGCACATTACTATCCCTAACAAAAATCTGTAGTTTTGAATAATCTTGCAACAAGAGCAAGCACAATCTCATATGTGGAACCAAATTCATCCAACAAAATGCTTAGAACAGGAGTTAGTAATAACATATGTTCAAGATCTGAATATTTTTTAAGTGATTCATATCATCACCACATCAGAGATTTATCTAAACTTATAATTCTGATAGATCAAAGATTAGGCAATGTTGTTACCATACATCTACTAAGATGCACAAAAAAACAAAAATAATAGGACAGCCATATGTTCCTCTTGGCTAAAATAATGCAAATCAATAGATATTATATCCAGCCATGACTATTGCATAGTCAATATTCCTCTCAGTAGATTTGAAAGAAACGGGGCCAATTATTCTCTCATCAGAATTGATGCCATTGTTGTGGGTTAAGTAAACTAGACCATGGTTCACTTCTAATGGAATGCTGTATTTTACATTAGGGATGCTCAGGGCTTCTGCCTTGCATAGTTCATGGGGATGCTCACCTGCTACATGGATGCTGAATTTCCCATCCTTGTCAGTCACTCCTTTAGCATAAAAGATTTGTTTTCCATCTTAATCATTGCATTGCACTGCTGATGTGGCTCATGTAAACAATTATAACGTATTAGAAGCAAATCTCTATATGTAACTAACTCCTACCCAACTTACAGAAATCCCATTTAACAAAAGCCCCTCGATTAGATCAGTTCTTCTAAATCCATGCATACCAAAAACTGAAGAGTGAAATCTTCATTTTAAACCCCAAAGTGTAGGGAAATTATACTTTCAAACACATTTAAAAAATATAATACCCATAAGGACAACATTAAAGGAACATAGCAGATCCATTAAATATAAGTCATAACTGATATGAATCCAATGTCAAGTAAACACCATTACATTGATCACAAAATGCCCACAAAAAAGCACATGAAAGTGTTCCCATAAATTGTATTAAAAGATATCAGAACATTGCATATCAGATCTAGTCTTTTGGAAGCTTAGAAGGTAGAAAACAAAATAACCAAATGAGTAAAAGTGGAAAATGTAGCTAGAAAATGCTTACTAGCAATAGCTGGAGAGATTTTGGTGGGGAAGCCAACACCATAGTTATCATAGTAGACCTTTCCTATCACAAAAAATCTCTCAGAGTTGGTGTGGGATGGACAAGCAAGGAAATCAAATGAAGGAAACCCTTCTTTATAAGAAGAAAACAAAAGAATGGATGGAGATTGAACAACGTGATATGGATTTAAATAAAAGGTAAAAACCTAGTTACACCATTTATGAAATAGAATGTATCCATCTTTTTAAAATTTATTTATGGAAGAAAAATTAATAGGTGTTGGAATTCAATAAGAAGATTATTCTTCATAAGGCATTGCTACCATATAGCCTAATCCAACTACTATTATTACCTGCCTCCATTCAGGGTCCTAATAGGGCATTTAAGAGTATGAGATGTCAATATGTCAAATATAAAATATGCAAGTGTATTTAATAGTAACGATCAAATATGAACAAATACATGAATTCACTATCTAAAATTAATAAATCAATTTACCATCCCCTTAAGGCTTAGGGGAAGAAAAACAAGCCTATAAAACATTGAATTATTAGGGATTTTATAGGATTGTAATTTTAGATATGTGCTCTTAGTTTTATGGGGCAATATTTTCAAATTGTTTTTGAACAATGCAAAAAGAGGACTCTTAATTGACACATCTGTAGTCTCCTCAGTTTCCTACTAGAGGTTTGGACTATGTATGCTCTCACAAATATTTATGTGCTACCATGCATAAATGTCAATTCAACTAAACATAATATATAAAATGAAAATGTTCACAAAGAAAAAAAATTGAAATTTTAAGACATACTCTATACTTCCACATTTGTATGAATGTTTGCCATAGAATTTCCAACTATAATAACTGCCTAAAACCCCTTTTCCATTATGTCTTGATTAATGCCCGTAGTAGGATATAAAGCTCCCATTTTGGCACAGGCAAGGATGATGCTAGCTAAGGTCATGGAATTTGGCTTTAAACCTACCAATTGTATTTTCTTGAAGGTTATAAATCATTTTCAGCAAATCCAATTTGTGTGCACCATTGCACTTTTTGTAGTCCATGTGAGCACATTTCTTCGAGGGATTTTTTCAAATGGTTCACATGGCCACCAAAAACTAATTATTCAAATAGCATGAAAACTAGTTTTCATGTTCTAGCTAAAAAATGCTTGGTCTAGAATCCAATGAAATTTTCTAGGTAACAAATGTGACATAATTTATGTTTATGTGTTGAAGTGGTCTAAACAACATAAGCCATAATTGTGGTCTAGTAGAGCTAGAGAAATTGGATGTATGGGAGTGTGCGGGAGTGTGGGGAGTTTAAGAAAATAGAAGTATAAGAATCACATAATTAACCAGCCAAATTATCAAAATTAGAAAGGTTACATACATTGTAAGCAGATGGCTCCATTGAAAAACCAACAAACTAGGGTTCTCTTTGGGTGAAATAAGCAAGTACTTGAACTAGCAACCACAATTCATAGATAGAATACACGTAGTTGTCCTCTTTTTCGCTATGCAAAAATAAGAGCTTTGGGTGGAAAAGCAGAAATTACAATTGAAATCCTATTAGTGTCCACAGAAAACCAAAATAGGTCAAGGATTTGAGTACACCCAGAAAAGAAATAATAGTAGCTCTTCAAGCTAATAGAAGAGAAAAGAACCTAATACTTTTCCCTGTACAACTCCACAATAGATGCATGTGCTATCAATACATTGTGAGTAACAATATATAGCTCAACAGTGGATTTTTTGATAGTACAATTTCCAAAAAGGTATGAATAGCATTGAGGGGAAAAGCCACCAATGTCATACCCTGCAAGTTAAAATACATTGGGTTCATTGAAAGTTGACCAGAATTTCACCCTATCCCCAAATTCTCTGAAGCATGTGTCTCCATAAGCCACAAAATCATTTCTACAACTAATTACTGTAGGATCAGTCCATTTATCTAAGAAATAAAATCAAACAAATTTCTATGTTTACAAATGACAAAACTTAATGGACAGAATAATAAAACCCAAAACATGTTTTGCAATAAACACTCTGAATCTAATGCATGCCTCCTTGACTCTGTTTAGATTATACATCAATTAGTTCAAAAACACCCTCAACCGAACTTTATAATAGTTAAACCCTAATCACAAAAAAATGAAATGGGTTAAATAGCAACCAAACAAAAACATGAAGAGATCAAAACAAAAAAAACACTCACCCAAATCTTCTCCCCCAAAATGAACAACCATGCAAAACCTTGACCTAGATCCATTCTGGAAATTCATAATCCTACTAATGTAGAGAGAAATAAAATACTGGCTTGACCCCTGCCAATTGCATTTGCTTGAAAGTTTGTAAAGTTGTTTTAGGAAAAAACATTTTGTGCATGTCTTGTGATCTTGGCATACCATGAGACCGCATTTCTTTGAGGCTTTCTAGCAAACGGTTCACTAGGTAGAGTGATAGAATTGGGCAGAAGAAGAATGTAGTTTAAATTCACCTGCATTTGGAGGTGAAATTCTCCATTGTCGTCCAACTGAACATTGGAAACTTAAAAAACAAATCATTAAGGAAAAATGGGTGAGTACAGACACCCAACTCACAAATTGCCAACATCTGTGAACAACTCTGCAACACAACACATGTCTTTTTGTATGCCACTTGCCATTGTCCAAACCCTGAAATGCACACAATGACATACATAATTTCATGCAAAACATTAGAGATGGATGAAATTTTTCTCTTGAGAATGAAATATAGTGTAGAATAAAATACTAGGGGTAAAATAATGTCCCAATCAGAAAATGTCATCAATCAAGAGAAAAAGAATAAACTATTTCAAACCTTAGCTATCGTGTTAATAATCTCCACATGCACGAAGTTCAAAGGAAAAGTAATGGTCTTTTTGTTGAGTGAAAACAATAGTCCCCCCTTGCACGTAGGGACTAAAAATATGTATGCGTAAGAAGGTTATTCTCTTCCAAATGTGTATATGTTAAAATAGGTTAAATTAGAGATTTTAGGTTAAATCTAAAATTATCCTAGTGTAAAACCAAGCTAATAATAATGGAGTCAGGTTATTAAGTAGACAAGATTTAACTTGGAAACAGGAGACATGAAACTTTAAAAAATTAATATATACTAAACTAGGAAAAGAAACTTTACAAGGGTCAAAATAGGTACTTGTTCACTTGGTAAACAAAAGGTATGTCAGATTGGTGTGTTTAGAATGACCTAAAGAGACTACTTTATAAATTTAGGGGTTTTAGGAGGTACCCTTTAATAAAGTGGCAAGGTCAAGCATTTTCAAGCGGTCAAATGTCTTAATTGGGGTGCATGTGGTTTTTCACAATCATGCTAAAAGATCAAAATTAAATATTCCTTGGTTTTCTTAAGATTTGGAATTAAGAGCCAATTGTCCATAATCTACATTAATAGAAAGACAAAAGAGAGAAGTTAATTAAAAGACAAAATATGCCACAAAAGTAAACCCTAAACAAAGATTAAAACATGGAAAGACAATAAAAACTAAAACTGAAAGACGAAATTATCAAGAAATAGGAGAGAATTCTCAAGAGAAGTGTCATGATCCTAGGAGTTTTCCTCTAATAAAGAGGCATATGTGGTGGATGTGACAATGATGTCCAAAAGCTCTAAAATTTTCATGGCAGCTCCATGATAATCTATAATGACTTTTCTAACACACACACATTCCACGCATTTTTTTGAAAACTCCCCAAAACAAAAAGCTTTCAAAAAGAGAGGGTTAAAAGGGATCCTACCTTAGTTAGCCCCATTGTGGGTTTTCCAACAAGAATCCATAATTAAACACTTGGGAAGTAAGAGTATTCAAACTATGGCAATGGGTTAATAGCAATGATTGATAACAAAAGTGGAAACAAGAAAAACCAAGTAGGTAAACATAAGGAAGAAAGTAAGGAGGTGGACAAAAGGATATGTATGAGGGCTTGTGAACAAAAGGATGGCATGAGATGGTCATGACAAGGGATTATCTAGAATGGGATAAGAAATAGGTGGATTATAAAGGCTATGGAGAAAGAAAATGGGGTAGCATGATGATATGTGGAGATAGAAAGAAAGCCACGCAAGGTATATACCAATCATAGAAAATTTTCTAAAGAAGACTTCAAAGAAATGTAAGATCCAAGAGTTTCCAAGATCAAGGAGAATCTCCAAGAAAACCCTAGCATAAAGCATTCTAAAGATTACAAGCATTCTTAAGCTTACAAGGATATGAAAATGAGAGAGGAAATTGTATATTTAAAGATTTTCAAAAGGATATAAGGAAAACAAACATGGGAAATACATAGGAGAGGGTATTAGTGAGCTACTACAAATTTTTGGTGAGAAAAATCACTAATACCAAGCGCACCTTATAAGGGTAACATTAGAGGAAGGATGTCCCAAAGGGAGCACAAGTGGTATTTAATGTTGGGGCTCTCAAATCTTCGGTGAATATGTAAGAGGACAAAGCAAAGTATTGGGATGTGATTTGGAATCAATTAGATGGCCAAGCAAATGAGAAATAAGGAAAATAGGGTGAAAGGGAGGGTCAAAAACATATGAAAAGGGAGATATAAAGATTAAATGCTAAGCGGGAGAAGATAAACATCACACGAGAAAAGATGAAGACAACTTATACAATATTTCAAAACACAAGAAAAGGGGAAACACAAGACACATAGAGATAAACAAAGATCAACAACATTAGGCTAAGCATGTAATCTTCATTCTCACATTATTAGGCACCCTTTGAAAAATAGTCTACATTTGCTAGGTAAACAATTTAGGGTCACTAACTATTCCACTAAATACTTTGTCTAGGGTCATGTGGCACATTTCCATTTGTTAATGCACATATGAACCCCTTAGAAGATTTTCTTCACTAGTCTTTCAACCAATTAGAAATGTTTATGCAGTGCCAAGTGTGCCAAGTGTGCCAAGTGTCTCCCACCGTGCTTCAAAATATCACATTAATTGTCAAGGGTAAATGACAAGAGTAAAAATAAGGGTTTCCACATTCCACCATTTTGTTGTTGTTGTTAATGATAGGTGAATATAGCCTACTTCAATAATACCGTGAAAACAAAGAACATACTCTATTGAGTACATTGAAAATACTTGCCACCTTTGTCATTAGGCAACATGTGGCTCTCTCTCATTCACCCACACACCATAGATAGATCCACACTAGCAACCCATACTTTTTTTTTGGTATACCAAGGCAAATGACATGGACAATGTTGGCCCATCGACAAGGTATATAATAATGTATAGTTGAGCTCACCACCAAGCCATAACTAATAAATATTGCCACAATATCCTTTATCTTTATTACAAGGACCACTAAGTATTGTCGAGATCAAATGGTTCATATTAATCATTAGAGATTCGTTGTAACGGATGAATCATAGTGGAAAAAAATGGGGGACCAGACTTTAGTCATTTCACCATTGCCAATGAGAAGAAAACATGCAAACTCTTCCCTTTGCCTTTATTAAGTGCTTTCATAAAACAAAGTTAGGGCCACCAAGCACTAACCATTTGGCCACATGACAAGTCGATATTGGTTCTTTAAGATGTGGGTGCACATGTGTAGACCTATATACTTACTTCATTAGTAAGTATGTCAGCACACATTGCAATGAAACCACCAAGAGCATTACCACCTATGCCACCACAATCGGCTAGACAACCCACTACCTTTAATATTGATCACCGTAGATCATCGAGCAACCACATGATCACCCACTAAGCCTACCATCGTCATCATCATCTTGGAAGCCAATACATTATCACCGCACATTTATAAAAGCATCACTTAAGTGATGCACAACTACAAATCATAATCGAATGCACAAATAGACTATCACTAAACCATAAAGTAAAAGGCACACGACCAATGGACCTCCAATAAAAGGCACCTAGAGATCATAATTCAATGCACAAATAGAGAAAAAAAATATATAACACATGTTCATGATGACGTGCCTTTTTTTGGAGGTGCTCGTACCAATGGACACACCACAATAGACCCCCAGTCGGTAGGTGTTTAACCACCAATGACTAGGTAGATAGCTTTTCGTTATTTATAGTTTACTTTTGGTATTATGGTGATATGACATGGTAGTGGCAGAAGATGATTTCTGTAACACTTTTTTCGTCGCATAGAGTTAGAGACTGTTAACTTTGGTTATTTTTGTTGTAACGTATCTTAAATTTTAGTTTCTATTTTTAAGGCATTAACAATTTGTTTTCACATGTACGATGCTTTCTCCGAGCTGGGCCAACAATAAATGTTAAACTTTATTTTCATTTTTTTGGGCATTAACAATTTATTTTCACGGCTTGCTTCCTCTGATCCTCAGAATTTCCATCCCGTGTTGCAGGTTCTTCAGATACTATGCAACCGATTTCTGAAAAGGAAGACAAGGAAGACCCAGGTTCCTATCCATTTCCAAAACTTATTGTTCATATGATTTTTTTGACTGGATACCAATCAGTGTAGATCCGGTTACGTCGTACAATTTGTTTATTTATATATTTTTTCTTTTCTCGTTTTTGTCCTACGTTCACATTCAGGTATGGAGATTGGGAAAATGCTTCGTCTCCAAGCTGTACATGATGAGAAAGCTGTTGCAGTATTTTTGTTCGGTCACAAGCAAACGGGAATGAAAAATATTGCTAGAAACTTGTGCGGACAAAGTGAAAAGCAGGGGTGGAAGGTAGTCAAAATTGAAACCTTTGAAAAGGAAAGAGCCCAGGAAGGATTCCTACCAGATGATGACATGGTATACGAGTTGCGAGCCGATATAATAAAGCAGTTGGAAACAAATGTATCTGACCCAGGGAAAGAAAATCGGCCAGATAACAAGCTTGAGCGAGCACTCGAGAAGGATAGAGATTGGGACCGAAAGCTATCAAGTAATTTAGAGCAGGCTAAAAATGTATTTATATACATAGCTAGGGTCCCGAGTGCTGAAATTCTTAAACGGATTTTGCCAATGAAGATCGGTAAAGGGGTTCGGATAAGAGTAGTTCTTATCATTCACGATAAAAATGCCTTGTCTGCCATGGAAGGCTCCGTGTTCAAGACACTTCTCTATGTTATGAAGCCTCTTAGGGACCAAAAAGCATTGGAAGTCTTTCAAGACTTGAAGCTCGACAAGAACCAAGAACTGGTGGTGACAAAGATAATAAAGATATGTAAGGGCTATAAGAAGCGAATGGAAATAGTTCGGGAGTATTTGTTCAACTACTACATTGCTAATAATGAAGACTTCAAAAGATTATCAGAGTGGATTGAGATTAAAGAACGTAATTTTGCAGAACTCGCGGACTATTTGAATTGTGAGAAACAATTCCTCCATCTGTCCGTAATAGCTAAGGATGCACTTCTCGACATTTGTTCATTCTTCAAGGATTGGAACTGGCATGAAACAGCCTACATAATCGACGTTGATGTGCTGGAAAAGCTCAAAGAGTTACAACTAGTGAAGAGAGAATCAGACAAAGTATCTGTCCCTCCTTCAGTCCTGACATATTGTCTTTCTCGGGCCAAAGGAAGACGAATCACCGAGGCCTCTGATCTGCACGATGTTATGCTGGCTGAGAAAGAGGTACGTATTCATAGTAATCAGTGACCACTAAAACAAATGTATTATCCTGTCACTGCTTCTGACGGTCATTCTTGTTTGTGTTGATTTAGGAACCGGAGAAGTTTGAACGTATACAAGGAATCTGGATGTTAAAAAACAAGTTCCCCTTCCACATACCTGCATCCGATCTGGATAAAATGGAGAATTTAAGAGTTCTTGCCCTAGGAGACAGGACAATAGTGACAGGTACGTGCAGCAAAAAATTAAGGCATCTCGGATATTTTCAAGCCGGAAAGCTTGAAGCATTGCCATTCAATATCGGCATGGTGGATAATCTAAGATTTCTCGACAACAATTCTAAGCATTACTTCGGAACCGGTTCGCAAGAGGCAAGCATAATTTTTTTCTTTCAATTCTTAGGGATTTTCACTTAGAAAAACTATTTTTTAATCTTACAACTTTAAAAAAATGGGTTGAAATCTAATGCTTTGGCATTTCTATATCATAGTAACATTTTAAACCATGTACCTAGATGCAACTGTGTTTAAATATTTTGAGTTTATCTTATAGACTCTATTTCGATTATATTTGGATGAATGATCCTTGAAGAGCGATCAGAAGTCATTGACTAAATATTCCTGAAGAAGAGGAAGGGGGTAGAAGGAAGACACCAGACTTTGGAAGATTTTTTTTTTCTAACCCAGAATGTGGTCAATTTTGATTTTCTAAAGTATCTTACAAACAGACACTATGCAGTGCATTCTTTATTGTTTTTCACCTTGTTTCATTCCTCTGGGTGCAGGTTCCCCCGACTCTCAGAATGGTGAAATCAAAGGGCATGAAATTAGAACACTACCTGGATTGGACTAACCTGCCGGAAGGATGTGAACTTACAGACTTGAACTTAGGAGGGGTTGATGTAGAAGATCTACCAAACGCTTTGTGCGATGTATATTCTTTGCAAAATATTTTTTTGAGCCAGTGCAAGAAATTGAAGCGATTGCCAAAAAACTTTGGGAAACTCCAATATTTGAAGACACTAAATCTCACTCATTGTGAAGCACTAAATGACTTGTCACCCAGTTTTGGGTGCTTGAGCTGTCTTGAAAAAGTTAATTTTTCCTACTGCAGGCAACTAAAGCATCTTCCAGATACCATTGGCTTGCTGAGGTCTGTGAAGGAAATGGATTTTTCATGTTGCAAGAATCTAGAGAGGCTTCCCAAAAGCTTCGTGAAGCTCACCACATTGCAAGCGTTGAAATTGAGAGGGTGTAGTAATCTATTGGAGCTGCCAGAAGGATTCGACGGCTTAGCTTTAAAGGAGCTATATTTAGAGTCATGCAAGCGACTCAAAGCACTTCATGAAAATGTAGGAGCAGCAGCATCTTTGACGCAGAGTAAAATTTCTCTGAGTTGGTGTAAAAGTGTAACAGAGTTATCAAGGGGATTCATCAGCGTCATCAAGGCACAGGTGGAGGAACTCATCTTAGTGGATTGCGTGTCTTTACAGATGCTTCCGGAGGACTTTCCCACAGAGCTGAGTCGTCTAAAAATTCTCAATTTGAGTGGTTGTAAGAGCCTTTCGAGCCTTCCAAGACGTTTCTCCAAATTGAAATATTTGCAGAGGTTAAATTTAGAGTCT
This sequence comes from Cunninghamia lanceolata, assembly GCA_027924645.1. Lineage (NCBI taxonomy): Eukaryota > Viridiplantae > Streptophyta > Pinopsida > Cupressales > Cupressaceae > Cunninghamia > Cunninghamia lanceolata. The sequence continues at coordinate 3,030,838 of BSBN01000649.1, read as the reverse complement.
TGTGAGAAGTTAGAGGAGTCGTCAATTAAACTGGGTCACCTTACATCGTTGCAAGAAGTGAACCTCTCTAATTGTTATGGACTGGCGGGAGACTGTTTGGGGAGTTTGATTACAATTCAAAGTTTGACTTATTTAGACATTCATGGCAGCCCAAAGCTCGTAGATCGGTGGAATCGTTTGAACAGAGACAGAAGAACATGCCACATGGTAGTTACCACTGCACGTCCTGGATTGGGATCTCTTGCTTTTTCCAAAACCTTGAAGGAGGTAAGTTTTCTTACTCAAACTCACAAACGCCAACAAATTAAGATCGATATGGAATCAACAAAAAGTCGATGTTAACTAGAATAATTTTTAACAAAAAGTTTAATTGTTCACTACCATTTACTATCGTCTTGCAGGACCCGCTCATTGAAAAGGCGTTAAAGCGAGGAATATACGAGTTCTTCAATGGCAAATGGATTTTTCTGGATCTCAATGGACGGCAGTTTTATCCATCCACTCTTGAGGAATGCAGTACAATTGCTGTTATTTTTGATAATAACTACCAAGAGCCAGAGTTAAAATCCCTGGGGAGGATACTGGATGATCTCCAAGCGACTTGTGAGAAGCTGCAAATAGTTTATCTTGGAACATGTGTGTCTGAATTGGCAAAGAAGCTGGCTGGCAGGCATCTTGTTTGTGGTTGTGATAACTATGGAGCTCAGGTTTTCTTTGAAAAAGCATTATACACGGTTGAGGGTTTTGATCAGACCATCAACTACGCTATGATCATTAGTGATGTAGAGTGCAGAGATAAACATAAAGCCTTTTCAAGCTGGACAGGCGTTACAAATGAACGTCTAATGTTGATGGACAAGGCAATCGACTTCCAGAAAATCGAATATCTCCGCCTCACGGATCTTATTGAGACTGAGAGTCCCCAGGAACGGAGCAGTACTAAATTGCTTCGACCATTGTTGCTCACAAACGAAATAAAATTCTTAATTTCCAAAACAAGACAGGTATTGATGTTTTCTCGTTGATAACCGCGTTCATAGTTTTAGGCAGTAAAGATGTCTGACCCTGTGCTGCGTTTGTTTGCTGACCGCAGGTAGAAATCAAAGAGCTCGAAAGCAAATACATTTTCATCTTTCTCTCCTGGCTTCATAACATGGAAGAAGAATACAAGGCTTTCAATAATGTGTATCAGAGACTTCAAAAACTGTTGAATGAAAGAGAAAACATTATCAAGTTTGAAGTGGTATGGATTCCAATAGTAGTTGAAGGCAGAGGTACACGAGCTGTTCATGCAAAGTGGGTTGAGAAAATTGAATGGCTATCCATTGCTGATCCCTGGTCGATCAATCCCATGGATATGCGTTATTTCCAAAGGCACACCTCCTTCGATAAACTGCCTTTGCTCGTTGCTGTGTCTCCCAATGGAATATTCTATTCTGATAATTTGAATCTCAATACAGCCCAGAAAGAGGCTGAAATAAATATAACGGAGCAGGAACGATCAAAGATAAGAGAACAGGTGGAAAACAAGGTAAGAGAGGAGGTTCTAATGAAGTTAATAATGGAAAGCAAGTTGGGAGAAGAGATGGAAACAAAGGTGAGAGAGGAGGTTCTAATAAAGTTAACAGAGGAAAGTAAGTTTAGAAAAGAGATGGAAATGAAGGTAAGAAAGAAGGTGGAAAGTCAAGTGGCAGAGGAAGTTCTAATGAAGTTAATAGAGGAAAGCAAGTTAAGAGAAGAGATGGAAAAGAAGGTAAGAGAGAAGGTGCAAACCCAGGTGAGAGAGGAGGTTCTAATAAAATTAACACAGGAAAGTACGTTGAGAGAAGAGAAGGAAAAAAAGGTAAAAGAGGTTCTAATGAAAGAAAACAAGTTGAGAGAGGAGATGGAAAGGAAGGTAATAGAGGAAGAAAATCAAATGAGAGAAGAGATGAAAAGCAAAATAAGAGAGCAGGTGGAAAGCAAGGTAAGAAAAGAGATTGAAAGCAAGATTAAAATGGAGGTGGAAACAAGGATAAGAGAGGAGGTTGAAAGCAAGGTACAAGAGGAGGTGGTTCTAAGTAAGATAGAAGAGCTGGTGGGAAAATGCTGAGAGAGAATAATTGCATACCAATAGATATTTGTAAAGAACTAGCGATGTAAGAGGAGAACCTTCTGCAAGGAATGCAGAACTTTAAAACGATCTGCTGAATGAGTTTTGAATATAGATGAATATGTTGATACCACTCACATATAATTTATTTTTAAGTCCTAAAAAGATTTTGTATAAATGAAAACCGAAAGATAAAATTTGCGACTAGTTGCATTATAATTTACCTATGGAGATTCAAGCCATTGGCATGTTATTAAATAAGTTACTTTTTAAGTAATATCTTTTTCTTGTTACTTAGTTTATCGCTATTTTCATAACCAGATGGACATAACTACTAGAAATCTTTCATAATTGTTAAAATGATAGAAGTTACTGGATAAAAGAGTTAGATATATGTGCACAATCACACATCTTAAAGATTAAAAAAATTAGATATAAAATAAATAAATTCTAATGTATAAGGATTTATCTTTTAGAAATTTGATGTAGGAAAACATTAGATAGTAAAGTTATGTTTGATATTTTTTTTTTTCAATTTTTTATAATTTAATTGTTCTCTTTCAATCTCTAAAATAACATAAATTAATAGAAATTTTATAATATTTAGACAACTTATTTTTAATATAAAATATTTTTTTATTCATTATATTGACCATTGATTGTAATAATTATAATTTTTTTACTTAAATATATTTTTGTATTATTATTAGAAATGATTTAATTTTACTAATGGTTTTTCTTGACCATTACAAATAATATTTATGTTAAGGGATGAACAAACGAGTCATAAAAAAATTCTAAATGTTTCTCACATTAAAAAAAAGAGAGAGAGAAGGAATTAATATAATTTTTGTCTACTTGTTTCTTTTTGTTATTTTGTAGGATGTTTTATACTTTTTAAAAATCTTTTGAATAAGTATAATTAATTCAGTTATAACAAATTTTAAAATCCAGTTTAGATTTCACTTTTGTAATCTAAAAATATTGTATTGCTCAGTTCAGTAATGAGGGTGCATAAAGTTTTAGAAGATGTTTTAATGAGAAGATTAAGATTTCTAAAAGTACATGTTTCTACCTTCTCAAATAGACACCTTTATTCTTACACATGTCATGGAAAGAACTTTTATATTCTCTACTAAAAACTCTTTTCCATTATACTCTCACACAAACAAATCATATTCTTCTTCAATTTTATGAGTTCGTGAACTATTTTTATTAAGATTGAGTTGTTTTTGAAGGGATCATAAACCTTGTACAAAGTAGAAGTTACAACAACAAAACATCCACCAAGTAACAAAAAAATAAAACATAGCAATTATGGGGTAGTTGAACCAAACTAAAGCCTACAAACTAAACAATAGACCATAGACATAGGGAAAAAAGAGACAAAAAATGGCCAACCCAAGAGCTTAGAGCCTCAAAAACCTAAAAGGTCCCTAACCAAATTATAGCTTGTTCAAAATAGCATGTGCTTCCAATTCCACCATGAGGAAGACCTCATAGGCACAACAATATCCTTTGCCTCTTTTGCCTTTGCTAGTGTTGCTCCTTATGTTGTATTTGCTTCATTTCTAGTAATTAGATTTGTCCCCTTGAGCTCCTTTCTTGTTCTCCTATTTGTTTTTCTTCCCAAAAAATTGTAGGCTTTACACACTAGACTTCATGTTGTATTTGTTGGTTTCACCAATCTTCTTCAGATTCTCCTCTGTCTCCTAAAGCTCCTTCTCCATTGTTTATTGTTACCAAATTGTGCTTTGCAGCCAATTAGGATAGGCTGCAACAACAATTTCTTTGCTACTTTGGAGAAGCAGAGAGGTTGAAAAGGAAGGCGTAAGAAAAAACTCAAGTTCATAGGCCAACCTAGAAGGCCTACTATCCTGATGGAGGACCCTTTAGTGATCGCACTACCAAGATAATGTACTAGCTCAATTAGAGTTGCTACATGAGCCAGATAAGGTGATAGAGTGTTCCAGCAAGGCAGGAGGTATTCAGAGACTGACAGGTGAAGTTAAAACTAATCTAGTCATTATAGATCATGTTTCAATTATGTTCATTATAGTTCATTCATTGTAGTTTGATACATTTCAGAAAGGTACATATAACATTACTAATTTTATTCATGATTATAAACACCTATGCCATGCAATAATGTTCAATTTATGTTTATGCAGTTGATTTACAAGAAAGAGAAATTGTACATAAGTCATTGCATGAAATAACTGTTTATATTCAAAGGAAAAGTGTTTATATGATCCCACACAAGCTGTGTGAGTAACTATATATGATATAATGCACAAATAACAAGTACATCTATGAAGAAAATTAGAGAAGATAGTTTTATTCGATCTATCATGCAGGTACAAAACACACAGTTAAGTACTGTGATGAAATAGTTGTGGAAACAGTTATGCACCAAACAGTTATGCACCAGCCAATGCACCAAACTGTCGTTACTAAACAATGTAATATGCTAAACAATGCACGCTAACATTCCCGCCCTTATTACATTGTTCCTGCAATAGTACCAAGGTACCCCCCCTTAATGCAAAAATACTCAACATAGCTGATTACATAATATGATTACATATTTTATAGAAGATCTTCTCCCAAGGAACAAATCCTGAACCAAGTGGGGCTCCATCATGCTATCTCATCTACCCTTAGAAAGGCGTAGCTTTGAGCTATGTTCTTGAGCACTTTAGTCCCAAGCTCTCAAATCACAGAGTCAAGAATTATTCAACAATGAACCCTAAGAGATATGACAGATCTCTTCCATTGTCTACTGACTACAAAAGGGTATAATTCTTGATCATATACTCTTTAAAGCTCATTGGACAACAATCCATATTGAGCTCAACACTAAATCCCAAACCTGTCTCCAAAACAAAATCTTCACAAAACATACATTCTTCAAATCTGTCAGCTCCGTCAGCATTAATAAAGAAAAAAACAACCAAAACCAAAAATGCTTCTCATGCAAAGCATCATCTCAAAGCGAGAAGCTAACTTGAGATGATGGAAAATCCTCCATCTTCTAATGCCGCCTACCTCCAATTTGAAGTTTTATAGTACTAATGCACTATTGACACTAGTAGAAGAACCTCATTCATCATCTGTTGAATCATCATTGTCAATGCAAGCAAGGTTTCCTTCATCTTTGATTTTTCCTTTAAGCATATCACTAGCTTGAGCTTTACAATCCCAAGCTTTGTGACCCTTTTTCTTACAATAGAAACATTGGATATTCTCTGATCTTTTTTAATTGCTTTTTGAGATTAATGCTTTCTCCTTAGAATCATCTTCCGATTCTTCTATTGTTCTCTTCTCTTCTACTAGAAGGGCATAAATCATACCTTCTAGGGTTTGTGAAGGTATTTGGTTGAGTGTAAAAACAACATTATTGTATTTTGAAGGAAAGCTATTTAATAAGATGTCCTTAGCATCATCATCATCTACCGTAGCCTTAACCTCTTCTAGCTATCTAATGAGAGACTGCAAGTTACTTATATCATTTGACATTGTAATTCTAGGTTCCATTTGAACCTGAATAACTGAAGCTTTAGGGAGAACTTTGCATTGACTGCTTTTGCTCCAAACAATTTATTCAAGTTATCGCAAATTTGATTTGATGATTTATCCAAATCAATGTGGTGCAATTCAGTGTCAGAAAGAGCAAGGCCAATTATTGCCTTGGCTTTATCATCTCTACTATTCCAATCTAATAACTTATTTGCATATGTAGGTGCTTTTTCATTTCCACTTACTATTCCCCATAAATTTTTATTTATTAGTTGCATTTGAATTTTCATTCTCCAAGTATGAAAATTGAATCTAGAATACTTGTCTAGTGGAAAGTCCAATTTTTTTTAAAATACCAACATTTAACTCCTCAACGTAGAATGATGCAATCATAGGCACTTTATAACTTCATTAAAAAACTTTCTCTGCCTAATATTTTGCAGTCTGACACATTTAAAACATTATCTCATTCCAACTACATGATCACACCCAACAAAGATCAACTTGGTAGTCAAAAGAAACATCAGATATAAGTTAAAAAGAATAGAAAATATATCCTTACACCTTTCACCTTCATACAAGCTTGCTTTTGCTCACACAATCTCAATGGATCTGCAACTTTCTATGCTTTGCACATTAGTGGTGGCTCTTCAACATTGATCTACAACTTCCTATGCTTTGCACCTTTCTCAACCACATTTTATTTTGTTCCTCACAGGTCCTCACTGGTGACAAGCAATCATAGTATCTTGTTAGTGCCTTTACTCTTCATCTATGCCACGCTGGTCATCACTTATCAATTCATAACCACATAGGCCTCTCAACTCTATTGGGCCTGTAAACCACATCTTCCTCCTTGCTTCTTCATACCTCAGATCTAGGACTCTGTCGCCATCTTCAGAAGACTAACATCTATCCCACCAAGGCAGCGCAACATGCTCTGATACCATATGAAGAAAATCAGAGAAGATAGTTTTATTCGATCTATCATGTAGGTACAAAATACACAGTTAAATACTGTGATGAAACAATTGTGGAAATAGTTATGCACCATCCAATGCACCAAACTGTCATTACTAAATAATGTAATATGCTAAACAATGCACACCAACAATCTGAACTAAAGGAAAGCATATAAAAGAAAAGTGGGACTCATCATTACCTAAATGAATGATGAATCTCGTTGATAAGCTACAATGTCTTAAGCCTATCCTAGTGATAGCTCCAAGTGAACCTGCAGGAGGAAACGAACACGAATGTTAGAGCTCAGGGTCTTATCTTTTACTTCTATATGCAGATAAATTCAACATGTACTTGTTACCATACATCTAATCCATAAAAATGAAGGAGATAAATAGACATCAGATGCAGATATCTAAGCATGAGAGGAAGCAAGAAAGAGAAAATCGTATCAGAAAATCAAGGGAAAGGCTTTAGCCTCTATGTTTTCTTGAACTTGTTTGTTCACTATGCAGATACATGTATATGAAGACCATTCATCAATGTCATTTGTTACAACAATCATAAATTCTAAGACAGTCTTAGAGTAGTACACAATGAGCTTTGACAAAAAACCAAAAGACTAGAGACAACCAACAATAGAGGAGGAGACAATGCCAAGTCACAAGGCACATGCATAGGCTCAACAGACATATGAGTAGAAAATAGTCTTTGTTGAAAAATCATTTATGTTCATTAAGGTTCAAATCATCAAGCAACAAGATATAGGGATAGTCTCTAGGTAAAATGATGATAATAGTAGTGCATAAGAGACTATTTTCTAGTAAAGTCATAATGATAAAGTTGTACTAGACCTATCATAGTAAAAAGACAAGGCATAACAAGAAGACAAGCCTTTACAGGAGACAACCAATGTGAAATAAGGAGCAAAACTTCAATAAGCATAATAGAGATAGACAATCGCAAGAAGGAGCTCTTGAAAAGTAGTAGATATAGAGGCAATCTTATGTCTATTTACACTTTTCATCTTTTACCAAGTCATATGGCATGATAGATTAACCATTGAAACATGAAGTATAAAAGGGTCAACTGGACTGCCAATGATACATAAAATAGTCATCCCAAGATGATAACATAAGCAAGGTATCAAGACATTCTTATGATGCAATAGTAAGAGAGGTATGAAGGGTCTCACAGGCTTAGGTAGCATCAACAGGAACAGCCATGAGTTTGTCACAATTGAATGAAAACCCTGAGCAAAAGCCAGAGAGGAGCTTGATCTTTTCATAGTCAAGGTATGAAAGATCTATAGGACAGTGATAATGCAAGACAAGGGTTTGTAAGAAATAAAGAAAGCATGGACAAGGGATTATGTTCAATCGATTAGACTGTCCATGATAGTATGATTGTGACAAATACAAGAAGGAAGAGATACAGTTTCTAGTGGATGCCTCTGTAAAAGGAAGTGCCATGAATAAGTAAAAGATGAACATCATAGAGACTAGGAGCAGTAGCAGTCCACCAATCAAAGGGTACAGTCACATGAGGATCATTAGATAAGTAGAAGAACACTAAAAGGAAGTAACCTAGCAGATCTAATAGTCACTTAAAAGCTAGACATAATGTTGATCAAGACAACATAGATATATATTATAAAGATTACTATCATAGATTTGGAACAGTCAATGGTAAATTGTAAGAAGATGTGCACACTTTTGACAGTGATAGGATAGTGATCAAGAAGGGTTTATGAAGGGTCAAAAAGATATAAAACATAGACAAGTCCTTGAAGCATATCAAATGCCTTGATCCCTGATAAAGACTTAAAGTCTGCAAGATAGAGTTGAGGTTTGGTGGAGCCATGTCAAAGGGTTTCTTGCACTCTTAGGAACCAAGATCTTCAAGGTCAAAATGAGAAGATATAGGTTACAAGAGTCTTAAGAGCATCTCAGGCTCTATCAAGGGGTTTGGTGTTTAAGAGCTTCTCAAAGTCCTACACCCACAACCAATGAAACAATCAGTGGAGACTGAAAGAATAGTTAACAATAAAGGAGCAGTCAAATGGAATGTTTAGGTTAGCATGCAGCCAACAAAGGTTAAGATGCAGTCATATCTAAATAGCAAAGGATAGTCTATAATCTAAGAAACAGTCTCAGGGACTATGTCATAACAGTCACCAAGGGCATTAGGACAATCACAGTGAGAGAGTTGCCTCTGCTAATCACAAAGGGACAATAGTCACAAAAGGGTTCCAAGATGGCTTCAACATTCATAAGAAGGACAGTCATCATAGTCATGATGGGTTGTTATAAACCATTCATCCCAAGTAGTGAAATGACTTGCATTCTAGATCACAAAGAGGAAGTAGCTTTTCACCATATGTAGATAAAACAAAGCTTCAAGAAAGATATAGAGTATTATAGAGACAAATGAAGTCACAAATTGGTTTATATATCCCATCTCAGCTAATGTATCTCTTCCTCCTCAATTATCAAAGCAAAGAAAGAACCTATGTCATAGTTTCTCTCAGAGAAATAGTCTATGAGGGTCTAAGTGTTTAGTAGAGAAGAGGAGAGGAAGTATATGAATGTGTACTAGTCATGAAAGATGAGAAAGATCTATAAAGATGAAGGTACAGTCATCTCTGTCCATGGGACAATCACTATAATGATGAGAGTTAGTGAGCTAATAAGGAGCTACAGTAGGGTTTTTGGGAATTCTAAAACCTACCAAGGTACAATTATAGCTAAATGAGTGCCAGTGAACAATGTTGAGCATGTGGATAATGGCAGCCTCAAAGACATGCAAGGAACTAACAGAGATGTCAAGGTATGCTATAGTGCCAATATTAAGGTAACCTTCATTATATTCTCTAGAAGCATGTAGGCTTTCTTTTAAAAGGCTTTTCTTTTCTTAAAGCCTCACAATAGTTTCTCTGTAGGAGGAAGACCCATGACCATTTAAGATTCAAAGTATTTTGAGAATACTGATTCATGAGTTTTAAGGTTGACTCTAGCTTTAGGTCTGCCATTGAACTCTCAAATCTGTGCCATTATGTTAAAGGTATAATGGAACCATAGAGTGCAACTTCCTACTAAACCTACTCCCTATCAAGGAGTTCAATAAAGATTTCCAGTGTTTAATGCACCACCCAGACTTGCCATCAGAGAGGTTGTTGAGAAAGAAGAAGTAGATGTCAGATGCTTCAGTGATAAGATATCAGAGAATGACATAAGGGTTTCATGGTAGATGGTGCTAGGAGTGTGTAAGCTCTAACAAGATTGTGACAGTGTTGGACAGAAGACAGTTATGTAAAACAACAGAAAGATAAGATAACAGTCACCATTTTTGAAAGCACCAAATGTAGTCCATCTCTCAAAGGCGCAGTAGAAGCATGACATATAAAGGAAGAGGTCAAAAAGGTATGAAGGAAATAATAGCCTCAAAGTGTCTATTCTTAAGTTTCATCCACCCCAACAGTCAAAAGCTTGTATGGCAAACAAAATAGGACAAATATTTACCACTTTTATTGTGAATGAGATACAAACTTGCTATGGAGCCTTTGACCATTGAAATTGGTGGTACTCAAGAAAATTATTTCAGACAGTCAAAGTAGTCTTTCAAAGACTATCCCTCTATAGTAAAAAGTCATCATATGGTGGTTACAAAGAAGGTAGAAAGCATGAGGGTTCTGCGAAAGAGGTGAAGAAGATCATAATAGGGTTAGTGGCAGCCTCTGTCAATATCTAGGATAGAAGGCATAAAGAGATTGTTTCCAAACCAAGTGATGGAGCTTATGGCAAAGATAAAGAGATCCATTTTTGGTCCCATCATGCATGAGATAACAACCTGTAGCTCTTTTATAAGAGTTCTATTTTAAGCATAACAATGCATAATAGTCATTAGTTTATAAGGGGGATAGTCATTTAATGACACGTCATATAAACAAAAATCTACAAAGTATACAGTGACATAAGTTGATTATAGTGAAGATCAAACAGTGAGAATAGGCATTATGTATAGCTATATTAAGCAAAAAATAGTCACCAACAGATAAATAACTAGAAGATAGGGGAAAGCTTTGTGTTTTCATATTTGTAAAGAGAATAAGGATGCTCAAGAAACTTTGATAGTGATTGGGAAGATGTTTAAAGTGAAAGTCATTCAATTTTGCTGGCATAAAGGATAATCAAGGGATTACAACACAAAGAGTTACTATACTCAAATAGCATGCTCCAAGACTAGCTGCACTGAACAAGAGATTACATGGTATCTGTTAATACTTAAATTTGTAGATAAATACCAACAATAAGAAACCCTAAGAATGTAGAACCTGACTCTTAGGATAACCTCCAAATTTTAAAGAACCTAGTTCTTCTCTATGGGTTGTGGGAAAAAGGGAAGAAAAAATAAGATTATAAAATAAATGCCTAATATGTTGCTTTGGCGATGCGTCGGATTCATTATCTACCCAATGACACAATGATTAAACCCTAAAAGATTTCACTAGTAAAACTAAAGAGAAGAATGCATGATTAATAACCTAGCATTTGAAATAGATTTATCAGAGGCTTACAACAAAAAGAAAGAAGAAAGAATAAAAAACAGATTCAAAATACACAAAACACCACAAAATACAATATTACATCCCTCATGAGAGGCATCTGCTGAGGCAATAAAAATATCTCTACTCTGCTACTAAAAATTCTCTGATCATTCCAATCTCTCCTATCTCCATCCTGGATCCATGTTATTTATAACCCAGAAACCCATTGAGATCTTCTTCAACTGCTCAAAATATTTGTAACTGTAAATCCACCAAAATCTTCTCTAATAACTAGGTCTTCTGTTCAAACCCCATGATTGTAGCTTCCATTGCTTGACCTACATGAGAACTCAAACTCCCGTTCTTCTCTCTTTCTATTGCTTGTCATGAAAATAAAGCAGGGCTTATTTATTTTTAGGGCTGCTTGTTTCATTTGCTTATGTGAGTAAAGTCATATAAGAGTCTCTAAATTAATAAAGACTTATCTTTATGTACCTTGGGATCCACCATGTCTCTTCAATAAGAAAAGACTCTAATTTTTATTTAAATTTGATTATAACTCCCGTGGCCCTTTAAAACAAATAAGACTCTTCATAATTAATAAAGCTTAGCTTTATGTGAGGGGGGCCCACCACATTGAAAAGAAACTTATAAAAAATAATTACTCATCTTATTTGAAGCTCACGTGACTCCTTTTGTAGGTGAGTTTTATTAAAATGAAACAAAAACATTTATCTCTGCTCCGTTTCTCCCACGTGGCAGATTATTGCTCATTCTTGAGTGAAGTTTCTTTGCTCCCTCTCAAACTCCCACGATTGAGCCACGTGGTGGCTTCTGCATCTTTCTTTTGCTACTTCTCAGAGCCGTTGATCTCTTTTATTATCTACGGTAGCTGTGTTGCTGCATTTGGAGGCTGTGTGTCTTTGATTTCTATATGCCCGTGCATTTGTTTGTACTTTATTCCTTGAATACACTACAATCATCCTTTTGGAGGCATGTATTTCTTTCCTTGCTGCGATACCATCGTTCATATGGCTGCGTTCAAGACTTACTGACATCACTGTGACTTCCTTTTCTAAAGACTTTGTGCTTTGAGTTCCTTTTGCAAAGGCCAAACCCTTTCTATTCAATGAGCTAAGAGCCCTTTTGTATTTGCCTCTCCTTAATACAAGGCTATGTTGTGACTTAACCTTGACTTTGCTCCATTTAATATAGCTGTGATGAAGTTTTTAGTGCCCCGTGGCTTACATCTTTATCTACTGTGTCATGTTAGTGGAGGCCACTCCTCCTTAGGCTACCTTATGATAAGATAATAGAAAAATACCCCTTCTTTTGATAGCGCATCTCTCTAAACTTGATACGACTATGTCTTCTTGTTCCTTTAAGGTGGGGTGCCTCCCTTAGAGAGAGTGATTCATGGTGCCTCATTTCATGCTAATAGCGCCACATTTTATGTGCTGAGCACCATATTTTTGGCATAAGCAGCGTTCTTTGTATTAGGCAGCGTGCTTTTTTAGCAGTGTGCCTTCTTTTAAATAGAGGCTGTGCCTGTGTTAGAGGTTGTACCTTTTATGTGATTGTGCCTTGGTTTTGGAAAGGTTTGCTTTTGATTCCATATAGGCAGTCTCTATGATTTGAATGTTGACTGCGCAAGCTTCAAAGGATGTATACTTACATTTGAGTGGTGCCACCACTATGAATAGCATTGAGCTTTCTTGTTTAGGTTACACTCTTTGATTGAGTGTGATGCATCGTGGTTCTTTAGCCAAAATGCTCATGCCTCTGAAATTTCATAGGAAACTTATCTTAAGAATGTGCCTTACCTTAGTGGTGCCATGCTTCTTGAGAGGCTTTTATTTGCATTAGAATCAAGGTTTCATTTCTATGGGCAATGCCATTCACTGATGGCTATATTTCCACATTGTATGCTTGTGATGAGGCTCCTTTATGTTGGCACATTGATCTGAATGGAATGCCTCCTCCTAAAAATCATGCCTTTATTTTTCATATGGCTCCATGCTCGGAGGCCTGTGCTTTTATGTTAAGGCCACGCTGGCTGTTCACGTGGTATCCCTCTTTTCTTTGTTGATTATAACCGAGTCACTTCTTCAATAACTAGCTATGTCATATCAAAGACTGAGATGCGTTATCAATCTTTATGCCTTTTATTACAAGCCACGCCTTCAATTGGAGACTACACTATAATCTTTATATGCTAAGACTTGTGCTTTTTCTCTCACAGGATGCACCATCGCTTTTGTTTCATTGTGTGTGCCTAGTGTAGTTTGAAAGAGGCCGAAACTTCCTTTTAAGATGGCTAAGCCTTTTGCTTATGACTATGCCTTCAAATCACACTGATGCCGTGGACCATCTATTTTGAAATGGTGGATCCTTAATACTTCGTAGGTAGTTGCACCATTTTGAGAGGCTATCACTGCTTAAGGCTGCCTCTGTTTGTTATAAACTGAACAAGAAAATCTGCATCCTCTCACAATAGGAACAAAACCTCTTGAAAATAATCAGAATCGTTATTAAACTGCTACACATCAAAATTTCAAAATGGTGTGCAAAATTTACACAACAGTATCAAAATAGGAGGCTTTGGTTATGTGAAGGAAAAGCTTGTGCTTGAGCAACTTTCAAGAAATTGATTTACAATTAGTTTACATACTGTTGTTATTGAGAGGGCCTGGAAGTATGCATGAAAATCATTAGTGTCAATAGAGCTTTGAAGTAAACCCTCACGAGTCTTTCAAACCCTGTCAAGATCAAAAGACTGGGAATACAAAAGAATGAAGCATGTTTCCATCATTTTCTATACAGGGAAAAGAGCCACAAGGGAGACCAAGTTTTGTAGTTTTTCTCAAGGAACAATGAAGCGAAACTAGAACAACAGAATGTAAGAACTTTTCCTGATTATCACTGCTAAAAAGAAAACAACAAAGCAAACATAGTGAAAGCCATTCACTGTTTTCTGATTCATTGAAAGATAAGAGCATCAATGACCAAAAAGCTAGTTTTGCTTCACAATTTTCTAAGGTATCAGTAGAGAAAAATACAGAATTTGACACTTACCAATGAAATAGAAAGGCGAGGCAGAACTAGAAAACCTTTAGCACACAGCTCCAAACCCTCTCATGGATGTGCTCTCCTAGTAGGAAGCTCAAAAGAATGATAAAAGTGAGATGTGTTTAGGGTTTGAGAATGTTTTGATGCAAAGAAGTCCTAGCCTGTGAGTCACTTGAAGACTTTTGACTTTTGTTTTTAGAAAATCATGAAAAAGATCAAAAGGAGATCATGGTCAAAACTATTAAGTCATAATGCCTAGTGCATAATGGTGTTCGTGGGAAGATAAGGGTAATGATCTTGCTTTTTGGTGATTTTTTTCATTCTTTCAAAACCTTAGGGTCAAACAAAAGAATAATCATGGATAAGGTTTGAAAAGAGGGGTTTTGGCTTTATTATTTTACTTAGGCCAATATGAGCAAGGCTAAAAGTTATTTTTTTAATAAGCTAAGAGCAGATTTGAATATTTTCACGAGTCAAAGGGCAGATTGGAGTTTTCTTTTTGCATGGAGATTTGTAATGAGGTTATTTGTGCCTTAAGAGATATTGTAAGAAAATGTAAACCCCTTTTATCTTTTGCATAAATTGAAGACAAAAATAATTTTTTTTTTTTGCTCGGTAAGTGAGGGATTTTTAGGCTGGCCCACTCCAGTAGAGATCATAAGGGGGACCTCCTCCCCTATTGAACTGCCACTACCTCCATAGCGCGGATCACCAATGGTGCAGCCCTATTAAGTCTGCCACCACTGTAATCATGCTTCTTGTGGCGTGGATCGCCACTAGTGGATTTGTCATTATACACCACTGCTGCCATGACTTGTCGAGCTGCGGAGACCAGAGTACATCAAAATTCGAACACACTCCACTTAAGGACTATGGAGCACCAAGAGTCACCTACATAGAGCCTCAACCATTTAGAAGCCAAGATGTCTTTGCGGGGATTTGAACCTTGGTCTTCACAATAATGACCAAGTGGTCTTAACCACTAGACCACACCCATTCGACAAGACAAAAACAATGTTATTTAACACCTATTAAGTTTAATAGTTCTATAAATTGCCTTAATACTTGTTATATGCAAGCCTAGAGGGAAAAATATCATTCACATAACACTTATTAAAGAAAAGTCATATATTTGCCTTTAATATTTGTTAAATTATGTTCTTTTTGCCCTCATCTCATGCAAAAAAAGAAGAGGAGTTGAACTAACGTCTCAAACTCATGCAGAGGAAGATTCTTTTCTATTTTTGCCTTGGAGTCAAATTGGCCTATTTTTGGTATTTTTTTGGCCAAGCATCTTGGGAGGTGGAGTTCTGAGCTATTTTTGCTCATGTTGGAGTAGTTTTGGGGCCTAATTTTTAGGCTTTTCTCTTATGCTTGCCTATCAACTTGGAGTTACTTTTTTAGACTCATTCATGCATTGTTTGGCATCCAGTTGAGCTAGAGTTGACTTCCCTTTACCTTTTTGGGATAGTTTCTTAGTTCTTTCTTTTTCCTTGGCTTTTGTACATTGTAGAGAGAGAGATTCAAACTTGTAACTTGACCATTTTTACAATTTATGCAGTAGCAATAGTTTATTTTGGTAGTTTATTGTTATTTTATAGAGTATTCCTTCTATTATCAATACAATCAGGTGTTCCTCTATTTAGATTCAGATGTCTTGTCTCATTTTGAGTGATTTGATAGGAATTTACTATGTTTTGCTTTAAAACCTTTGAATTTTCTATCTCATTTATTGAATGCAAGTACACAAAGTGCAAGTTTATTACAGGTTATAGATTGTGCAAGTCATTTCACGCCTTTCTGTGAAACATTTATATGGTGAATTTGATTAGTTTGAGTTGTAAGAACAAATGTATTAGGAAGTAATTGTGAATCAGATTGAAAATTAGAGTTAAAACATTGTTGCATCACCCCCTTTAGGATAGATTTCAGTTTAGTTCAGTTTATTTAAACATTCTTTTGTCTCTTTTCTACAAAATTATACAGATCCAAAGGGGATTAAAGGGAGCTAACTCTTCTAGAGGTTTGCTCTCATAATAGATAGACCCATAGTCTAAGAATGTTCCCATGTTGTATGGGATTTCCTAGATTGTAAAGGCTTAGCATTTAAGGTGCAATCATTAGTGACAACAATTTTTTTCACGCCCGGTAGGAGTCTGAATTGAGTTTCAGGCCACCAGATACCACATTTCCATTGTTGTTTTGGTATAGACAGTAGTGTTTTTGACCTTTTGAGGTTATAAGCATATACCTGGTGACTCTAATATCTAATTTTCAAGCAGATCTAGTGTGAACAACACATAAAAAGAGTACATACTAAAGGATCTGGTGTTTTCTTTAGTGTTATCAATCTTTGAAGGTAATATCATCAAACACCATGGCAACTCTAAGCATATATTAGCTGGTTTCAGCAACCCAAGGATCTACAAAGAATCAAGTTGGTGTTGTTTTTCTTAATGTTCATGTTTTGATTGCCATATGATTTAGGCCTTCCATGCAAAATGTCTAGATATTATAGTAGTTATAGTGATTCTTTGCCATATCATGAAAATCTAAGCTTTTGGCCCCCAAACAATCATTTTCCTCATTATAATCAACATTATCAGCCTTCTAGCTAGCCATACCAAATTGACAATGCTGAAGGTTTCATCCCAAAAAGGCATGCAACAATAGTATATCATCGTGTTGAACATGCATACCTCCCACTCATCCCTACTCAGCCTTCTTAGTGGCCTGTCCATGTCTATAATCAGCCCCAGGAAAGATATTGTAATCCTCACCAGTAGGTTTACCCTCCTAGTAAACTTCAGGACACCAAGTTGGACACTGAGTTGGGTACCATCAAGAGCATGATCCTATATTTTCAAAGACAGATATCAGAAATAGAAAGAGAAAATGAATATAGTATTCATCAAAAATAACAGTCTTATGAGAACTATTGTTATCAGCATGATGATAGGGTAAAAACACAAAGTTGTGTCACACTTTCAGCCAACGTATCAACACAAGTGAATTTAAGTATTTCTAACTAAAAATCAATTTTGGTCAAACATATGATCTTATAAGATTCATTCTAGCTAAGTTAGATATGTCCACAACTTTTCTAACTAAAATTGTTGGTTAAATGCATATGTAACACCACTATGAGACCAGTTTGCCAAAAAAAAAAAATTATTTGAAAAACTTGATATTTCAACAACTTCTACTTGTGTAAATAACATTTTTAAAAAAATATTAAAAAACCCTAAAAGTTTGTAGATCTATAAGTTTATTTTTCCAATATTTATATAGTTTAATTATTATTTATATTTTCCTTTCTATTTTTACTAAAAGTAGGTTATTAGTACAAAACATTAGGTCAATTACCATGTCAAAGAAAAATAGTAAAACTTATTAAAAAATTAAAAAAAATATGATGAACTAGATAAAAGAATCCATATCAAGATGGTATAATTTTTTTTCTATTTTAGATAAATAGTTAATATGAAAGTTGACGTCGAATGGAAACAACTACGTTTAATACACGCACATTTTATTATTTATTTAAAAATATATATTTATCAAAATTGGAAAAAAAAATCCATGCACTAAAGTTTCAAGTTATAAATACACAAAAAAAATTGAAGAAAAAAAAGACTTTACTATATAAAGATTGACGTCTCATGTAACTTCATTTTTCAGCATTTTATCAACAACTAAATTATAGTGTCAATTTATTAAAAACTATATTCAAATAATTTTTTAATTTTTTTTTTAAAATACAAACATAAAATATAATAAAAAATAAATATTTTATTAGTTTACATCATTCCAAAATTTAAAACATATATGTCACTTTTTAGTGATTCGAGTTTAAAAGTTGGATCAGTGTTGGTCGTTTCCTTTATAACAGTGTGACACAAATTTGTGTTTTAACCCAATAATATGAGTGTTAGGGATATTGCTTTGAATTTTTAAAAACAATTAGATGATATTGATAGAGAACGCAAATACAACATGCAACAGGAAGAGCTGGCTTATCAAGCCTATCTCCAACAATAGGAGCAACAATCTTATGAGGCTTTTTGTTATCAACAAGAGATGGAAGAAAAGAGAAAGTATGAAGAAGAATCTCAAAATAGGAAAATTGTTGTTGAGGAGGAACAAATGAGACAACTTCTGGCTCAAATTTGTACTATGTTACCAACTGAACCTATCCAAAAGCCTTTTCAAGGTCCAAAAATTCCAAGTTTTAGAGGTTCTAATTTTGTTCATGAGCCTATTTGCAATGAAAACTAGTCCATTAATCCTCAGTTTCAATCATATCAAGAGCCTGAACCACGTCATCAAAGTTTTGAACAACCATGACAACTTTCTTGGACTAAGCATTCTAATTATAAAATGCCAAACCTTGTTAAGGCTACCCCTCCCATACCAATCCAAAATCAAGAAGTGGAAAAGGTAGTAAAATCTCAACCAACCAAGATTCCAAGTTGGTGTGGTGGGTAGAAGCAAGGGGTTGTAGAGTCCAAGTTAATCAAAATTACAAGTTTTAGGAGTGCTCATTCAATACAACAACCAATTCATAGCTAAGAGCAGTCCATAAAACCTCATGATGAGCTTAGCAATGAGTATATTTATCCTACTTTAGCAGCTAAAAGTTAGATTACAGTCCTTTTTGTACAACAAAATTAGAAAAATCAGATGTGGAGCAAGAGGTTGTTGTTGTTTGTACTATGTTCCCAGCTAAACATAAGCATAATGCATGTGTAAAGGAGGTTGGTTCAAGCTTGACATTTGATCCTTTGCATTTTGATTCATTTGAAGGATTTTCTAATGATATGCACAAGATGAATGAAAGAAGACTTCAGAGGTTAGAAGGTGAAAATATTCAGTTTCAAAGACAAATGGTACAAGTTCCAATGAAGAGAAAACTAGATGAAGAAGAAGATCCAATCTCCTTATTTGATCAGCTACCTAGTTTTATTGACAATGATGAAGAAAGCATGCAAATACACACCTTACCAGCTAATTTGGAGCAACAAGAAGACATTATAGAACATGATATGTTGCAGGTTCATGAAGAAAAGAATGAGGATCAGTTTGGATAGCAGAATATTAACAGCCATTTTGAGGTATCCAGCTCGCACAATGATGAACAAGATCCAAAAAGTTTGTTGGATGACTTAAAGGCAACTTGCCTTGAGAATAGTCAAGTGAACTAACTAAAGAGGTTCAACCTTTTTCGGACAAATCTAGATTTGATTGTCAAGATCCTACCTGTTCAGCTTGTAAGGATCTTGCTACTCTACTAAATTATTGTGACAACCAAGTGAATGATGAGGACAACAAGGTAAAATAGATTTCTAAACATTCCTCTTCTGCATTTGACCAATATGAAGCTAATTAGTTTAAGGATAGTAAGGGAAATATGTGGCTAGAGCCTTTGGAAGAAGAGGCAAAATGTCAAAAGGGCTTCAAGGTTGCTACTGGTTGCATGGACACTCAGGAACATTTCTAGATAGAAGATACCTTGTCACAAAGAATGGGCTATCAAGAGGTAGTTTTGAAGAGTTTCTTGACTATACAAGGAGGAGTGCATCAAGTTCATTCACTCATGAAGAGAAGCAGGAGTTAGGAAACTTCAATCTAGGTAAGGTTTCAAACCCCTCTAGTTAGTTCATAGTTCAGATTCAAGGTGAAAGGGCAATAGGAAGCAAAGATCAAACCAACATTGATTGTTCACACATTGGTTTGTCAAGAGGATGTCCTATTTGACATCTAATCCAATTAGAAGGCAACAAGGAGAAGCTATTAGCAATCAGGTCTATTGCAAGACATGAAGATAAGCAGCAGGAAGAGGAGAACCAACTGACCTATCCACCTCAAAATAGTTGTACTTTCAGTCAAAACAAATGGGTATGTGTTTTTATTCTTTTTCTTCGAGAGGCATCACATAAATTTATTAGATACCCACCCTTTCCACATCCCTTGTTGGTTGCTGACAAATATGGAAAGCATATTCAACTAATCAGGAAGGGGAGATATTTTGCAAGTCTAGTTACTGGTTTCGTCTAGAGCTTGTTCATTTATTTAGTTTAGGTAGGTAGGCCATTTCAATTTAGCTTTTTGTTTTCCAAGAAGTGTTGATGCACAGTTGGTTGGTCCTTCTTAGAGCCAACATTGTTTTGTTTTCAGTTTTGTTTTTTTGCTTTTGTTTTCTATTAGCTAAGTTTTAATGAAGTTTTTTGAGTTACAAAGGCCAAGGAAAGACTTTATTGCCTAATGGATATACTAGGCAAATGGCCTTGAGAGTTTTAGCAGGCAAAACTGGCGTAGAGGTCGCTGAAAATGTTACCAAATTGTGCTTTGCAGCTAATTAGGATAGGGTATAACATTAGTTTCTTTTCTGCTTTGGAGAAGCAGAGAGGTTCAAAAGGAAGGGGTAAGAAAAAACTCAAGTTCACAGGCTAGCCTAGAAGGCCTACTATCATGATGGAGGACCCTTTAGTGATCACACTACCAAGATCATGTACTAGCCCAATTAGAACTACTACATGAGCTAGATAAGGTGATAGAGTGCTCCATCAAGGTAGGAGGTATTCAGAGACTGACAGGTGAAGTTAAATCTAATATAGTCATTACAGGTCATGTTATAGTTGTGTTCATTATAGTTTGATACATTTCAGAAAGGTACATATAACATTGTCAAGTTTATTCATGAGTATAAACACCTATGCCATTGAATAATGTTCAGTTTATGTTTATGCAATTGATTTACAAGAAAGAGAAATTATACACAAGTCATTGCATGAAATAACTTTTTATATTCATAGGAAAAGTGTTTATATGATCCCACACAAGCCATGGGAGTAACTGTATATGACACAATGCACAAATAGCAAGTACATCTAAACTAAAGGAAAGCATATAAAAGAAAAGTGGGACCCATCATTGCCTAAATGAATGACGAATCACATTGATAAGCTATAGTGTCTTCATCCTATCCTAGTGATGGCTCCAAATGAACTTACAGGAGGAAATGAACATGAATGTTAGAGCTTAGGGTCTTATCTTTTACTTCTATATGCAGATAAATTCAACATGTACTTGTCACCATACATCAGATATCTAAGCATGAGAGGAAGCTGGAAAGAGAAAATCAAATCAACAAATCAAGGGAAAGGCTTCAGTCTCTATGTTCTCTCTAACTTGTTTGTTCACTGTGCAAATACAAGTACATGAAGACCATTCATCAATGTCATTTGTCACAACAATCATAAATGCTAAGATAGTCTTGGAGTAGTACACAATGAGCCTTGACAAAAAACAAAAAGACTAGAGACAACCAATAATAGAGGACAATAGTGCCAAGTCACAAGGAAGAGGAATAGGTTCAATAGACATATGAGTAGCAAATAGCCTTTGTTGAAAAAACATTTATGTTCATTAAGGTTCAAATCATGAAGCAGCAAGATACACAGACAATCTCTAGGTAAAATGATGACAACAGTAGTGCATAAGAGACTATGTTCTAGTAAAGTCATAATGATAAAGCTGTACTACATATTGTTACCATTTTTTCACCTACAACTCAAATTGGTAGAGCTGATACATTTATTACATTTAAGATGAAAGATTCTTAACATTTTCTACTATGATGTATTTGCATAGTTTGAGATGTTTGAAAAGAGAAGGTTTAGTTTTATCATTTGTTATGACATAAGAGAAAAATTTAGTTCATCATTCATTACTTTACAGAGTTGTCATGAGGAATATAAGTTATTTCATTTCACATTACAATGATTATTCATTTGTCAAATGAGATATACACAAACTGAATAATCATTGCATTGAATGAAAGCAAGAAAGATCAAATGTCCCACACAAGCTGTGGGAATAGCTGAATCAATACATCAGAAAGAATATACTATGCATCTAAGGAGAACTAAAGTAATGAAGAAGATAAGATAAGGCATATCTATCATTGCCTGTGGAAGTCTTGAATTGATCCTTGTGGCAGATAATTACACCTTGCTCCCAACCTTTGAATGAACCTACAAGAGATGGAGAGATATGTTAAAGCTCCAGATATGATGTATCCTATGCACTTCATTAACATAGATATAATACATTCTTTATGATGCACTAAATCAGATAGTCAAATCATCCATATGCAAGAGAGCCTGAAGAGATGAAACATCATTAAACTTCACTATTTTTTAAACTAACATGTTTGTTTCCTGTGCAAGTATAGAAGAAGTTATGTTGCTGGTTTAAAGAAATTTCAGCATGTGATGCAAGTGAGCTCCCACAAGGGTAGAGCCCAACATGCTACCCCTGAACCTCAAGGGGAATGGAATAGGAATACATATTCATGTTATGCAAATAGAAACATTTCAACTGAAGGAGTAATTCATAAAGTGTTTATAGGGGCCTCAAGATCAGTGTTCATTCATGACTGTCAGCTCAAACATGATGAGATGACAATCACAAATGAGTAGTGAGCTCATTCAAGGCTACCCAATGAGGTGTGAAACTGAGTACAAGGTATTTTCAACATCAGAATATCTATTACTACATCTATTTTCTTTTACAATATCATATATTATCTTTTGTATGCATTAAAATCACTATATTGGAATAACAAAAGCCATGGAACACATAGAACAACTATAAGAATAAAATCAGTCACCAGATGCCTCTATAGTATACAAATGGAGCCATGGAGTACAAGTATTAAATGAAAGGGCAGCTCATGCCACATTAAGCATGTTTCTGAATCTTGAAAAGATACAATATAATTGAACAAAAATTGAAAGAGCCTACAGTAGGCATATGAAGTTATTGTTCAAATGCAATGGAACAACCAAAAGGATCATAAGTTACAGATGTAGCTACAAGAGGTAGCACATGAAGATTATTCAAGAAACATATGCCTCAGCCATTGAAAAGAGTTACAACCATTCAATATGATAAATGGAATGTTAAGAGAAGAGATATCTTGCAGCTACAGTGAAAAGCAAATGGAGGTATTGTTCGTCATGCATTATTATTCTTGTAGTATCCCTTATGTTGCTACCAATAAGGAAGAGATTTAAGCACCAAGAGCCACAACCCTGAATAGTGACAAGTTAAAGTTTTATCTTTTGCATTTTCAAAAAATGGATCAAGTTCTCTTTGCATAGGAAAGACAAAATGCAAGTTAAAAGTGTGTTATGAGTTCTCATAGTCGTGGCCAGAGACTGCTTTTTTTTTGTCAAAACCCACATGCTTATTTGTACAAAGAGATCACATCTACAAGAGAAGATAGCTGGTTCGAGCCCATGAGGGTTTGTTAACACTCAGAAAATGATAAGGAATTAGATTTACCAATCCACAGCTCAGTATAGTGCCAGTAAAAGGTTTTTTTTTGCATTTTATAAATGGAAGAACAATATAATGTTATTATGAACTATACAGAAGATGAAAAAAAAGCAATTTGTGTTCTCAACATTCGCAGCCAGAGTGAGTTTTTTTTTCACAGTAAGTTAAACCCACTTGGGGTTTTTGTATAAGATCTCAAATGCAGAACAATGGAGAAGTTCAAACTTACAAACACAAAGAATGCTCAAAAATAAAAGAACTGGTAAGTATATGGTAGTGGGCAGTTATAGAGAGATATTTTTTTACATCATATTAAAACCCAGTTGGGGGTTTTGAGTCAGAGTCATGTGTATTGAAGAAATATAAAACTTTTGAGCTCATATAAACAAAGAGAAACACTCAAAAATACAAGCTCTTGGTGGCCTCTAATGAACAAGATACACAAAGAAGGATACACTAAATGAAGCAATATCCAAGATTAAATCTTACCTTTCATCTTATGTAATAGTATGTGTAGAAATTGCATAGTGAATATCTTTAGAGGTAGTTCTTCATGGCGGCCTCAACCAAGAAGGTGTCAACAGAAAGAAGCAATGAAAAAGAATGCACCAGAAAACTTCATAGTCGTGACCTAAGGTTAGAAACCAGTGTTGAAATGCAAACAATATGGTTTAATATTGACAGAGAACTAATTACCTTGCTATTTCTTGTCAAAATCTCTAAGAGAATCCATGAAAATCCATCAGAAATAGCAAAGAAATTAAGGGTTTTTCTTCAAACCCTAATATCCATGGCAGCTGGATAGCAGAGCCTCATCTTCAAAAGTTGCAAAGTGTGAAATGAGCCTGAAAAGATAGGGCATCGATGGTTTTGTGTTAGGGTTTTCATCTTAGCCCTAATTCGATTGTGACTTTTGTCACATTGAATTAAAAAATATTGTCTCAGTTAATACCATTGAGGGCATTAATGTCCCTTTAGACATGTTCGAAGCCTAGGTTGTATGCCTTAAGACCTCAATGGCCCCTTTGCCATTTGGAGGTAAGATCCTAACATGGTAAATATGCCTTAGGTCCCTTTACCACATAGGACCATATGCCTTAGGATATTTGTCCAAGCCAAATGGAGGGTAGCCCTAGAAGTTTCTAATTTTATGCAAACTATTTAATATGCCTTGAGATTTTTATGATTTTTATAGAAAATCAAAGGTCCATAGAATGTAATATACTTGGCAAGATAAAACCAAAGGCCTTGTATTATTATTTTTTGCAAAAATCAAATCAAGATAAAGTAGGAGATAAAAATGCAAATCTTGTAAAACAATATTTAAAGAAATAACTTATAAATTACTTTTAAATATTTGTTATTTATATGTAGTTAACACAGAGTAAAAGTAGACAGAATCTTTCTTTTAGATTTGATTTTTCTTTTAGGCGAGATTGGACAAATATGGGCAATTTGGAGTTTTTTCTGTTTAGGTAAAGCCTAATTTTGAGGAGATTTTGGTGGGACCACTTGGGATAGCATTTTGGCAGGTTTTATTTTTAGTTTGGAGGAATTATAGTGTGCTTTTTGGCATCTTTTCAGCGGATTTCAAAAATGACTTGGAGGCTAGCTTTCAGAGAGATTTTTGAAGTTTTTTCTAGTTTTCCATTTTTGGCAAATTAGAGGCATATATTGGAGAAAAAATTTAGTTTTTATCAGTTCTGATTATTTCTTTCTTTCTCTCTTGTTCACTTGTAGAGAATATTGTATCTACTTTTGTACTCAAATTTTCATTTTGCATACTCCTTTCAGATTAATAAGACAACAGAGTTTTTCCTTTCTCATTCATTTTTGTCTCATATTGCAATATTGATTTGATGTTTCACTATGATCATAAAAGTCAGATCCTTTGTTATGTCTCTTTATTGCAAACTTATGTGTAGAAGTCTCATGTAATGTAGGTTGTATGATGAGTTTAATTGCAAGCCTTAATACAAATTACTCATGTGTTGCATGTTTCAAGTGGGATTGTGAAAGTAAATGTTTTAAGAGTTTGATTGTGAGTAAAAGCATTAAAATAAGTTAGAGTTTTGGTGAATCATCCTTAGATTTTAGAATTACATTTTCAGTTACCTTCTACCCTTTCCTTGGGAAGTCTTTTAGGTTAGGTGATTTACCAAGGGAACCAACCCACTCTTGAGGTTCACTCCAAGTTTTAGGAAACCCACAGGCCTAGGAGTGTTCCCATGTGTCAATAGGTAGCTAAGTTGATAGCTTAGCATTGGGTGCATACTTTGATTGACAACACCCATCATAGCAAGAAGACAAGACATAGCAAGAAGACAAGCCTCTGCAGGAGACAACCAATGTCAAGTAAGGAGCATCACTTTAATAAGCATAATCTAGAGATAAACAATCACAAGAAGGAGCTCCTGAAAAGTAGAAGATATAGAGGCAATCTTATGTCTATTTACACTTTTCATGTTTTATCAAGTCATATGGCATGATAGATTAACCAATGACACATGAAGTATAAAAGGTTTAACTAGACTGCAAATGATACATAAAATAGTCATCCCAAGTTGATAGCATAAGCAAGGTATCAAGACACAGTCTTATGATGCAATAGTAAGAGAGGTATGAAGGATCTCATAGGCTTAGGTAGCATCAATAGGAATATCCATGAGTCTATCACAATTGAATGAAACCCTAAGCAAAAGACAGAGAGGAGCTTGATCTTTTCATAGTCAAGGTATGAAAGATCTATAAGACAGTGATAATGCAAGACAAGGGTTTGTCAAAAATAAAGAAAGCATGGACAAGAAATTATGTTCAATCAAAGAGACTATCCATGACAGTATGATTGTGACAAATACAAGAAGGAAGAGACACAGTTTCTAGTGGATGCCTCTGTAAATGGAAGAGCCATTAATAGGTAAAAGATGAACATCATAGAGACTAGGAGCTATAGTAGTCCACCAATCAAAGGGTACAGTCACATGAGGAGCATTAGATAAGTAGAAGAACACCAAAAGGCAGACACCTAGCATATCTAATAGTCACTTAAAAGTTGGACATAGTGTAGATCAAGGAAACATAGATATATATAAAGATTACTATCATAGCTTTGAAACAGTCAGTGATAAATTGTAAGAAGATGCGTACAATTTTAACAGTGACATGACAGTGATCAAGGAGGGTTTATGAAGGGTCGGAAAGATAGAAAACATAGACAAGTCCTTGAAGCATATCAAATACCTTGATCCCTGATAGAGACTTAAGGTTTGCAAGATGGAGCTAAGCTTTGGTGGAACCATGTCAAAGGGTTTCTTGCACTCTTAGGAACCAATATCTTCAAGGTCAAAATGAGAAGATATAGGTTACATGTGTCTTAAGAGCATCTCAGGCTCTATTAAGGGGTTTGATGTTTAAGAGCTTCTCAAAGTCTTGCACCCACAACCAATGAAATACTTAGTGGAGACTAAAAGGTCAGTTAACAATAAAGGAGTAGTCAAATGGAATGTTTTGGTCAGCATGCATTTAGCAAAGGTTAAGGTGAAGTCATATCCAAATAGCAAAGGACAATCTATAATCTAAGAAATAGTCTCAAGGACTATGTCATAATAGTCACCAAGGGCAACAAGACAGTCATAGTCAGAGAGTTGTCTCTACTACTCACAAAGGGTTCCAAGATGGATTCAATATTCATAAGAAGGACAATCATCATAGACTATTATAAACCATTCATCCCAAGTAGTGAAGTGACTTGCATTGCAGATCACAAAGAGGAAACAACTTTTCATGATATGTAGATAAAACAAAGCTTCAAGAAAGATACAGAGTATTATAAAGACAAATGAAGTCACAAATTGGCTGATATATCCAATCTCAGCTAACATATATTTTCCTCCTCAATTACCAGAGAAAAGAAAGCACCTATGTCACAGTTTCTTTTAAAGAAATAATCCATGAGGGTCTAAGTGTTAAGTAGAGAAGACGAGAGGAAGTATATGAATGTGCACTAGTCATGAAAGATGAGAAAGATCTATAAAGATTAAGGTAAAGTCATCTCTATCCATGGGACAGTCACGACAATGATGAGAGTTAGTGAGATAAGAAGGATCTACAGTAGGGTTTTTAGGCAGCTAAAACCTGCCAAGGCATAGTTATAGCTAAATGAGCCCCAGTGAATAATGTTGAGCATGTGGATAATGGCAGCCTCAAAGACATGCAAGGAACTAACAGAGATGTCAAGGTCTACTATAGTGACAATATTAAGGGAACCTTCACTATAATCTCCATAAGCATGTAGGATTTCTTTTAAAAGGATTTTCCTTTGTTAGAGCATCACAATAGTTTCTCTGTAGGAGGAATACCTGGAACCATATAAGATTCAAAGTAATTTGAGAATACTGATTCACAAGTTTTAAGGTTGACTCTAACTTTAGGTCTGCCATTGAACTCTCAAATCTATTCCATTATGCTAAAGGTATAATGAAACCATAGAGTACAGCTTCCTGCTAAACCCACTCCCTGTCAAGGAGTTCAATAAAGATTTCTAGTGCTTAATGCATCACCTCGATCTACTATCAGAGAGGTTTTTTAGAAAGAAGAAGTAGATGTTAGATGCTTCAGTGATGAGAGATCAAAGAATGACAGAAGGGTTTCGTGGCAAATGGTGCTAGGAGTGTGCAAGCTCTAACAAGATTGTGATAGTGTTGGACATAAGATAGTTATGTAAAACAGTAGAAAGATAAGAGAAGAGTCACCATTTTTGAAAGCACCAAATGCAGTCCATATCTCAAAGGAGTAGTAGAAGCATAGCATATAAAGGAAGTGGTAAAAGGGTATGAAGGAAATAACTACCTCAAAGTGTCTATTCTTAGGTTTCATCCACTCCAACAGTCAAAATCTTGTATGGCAAATGAAATAGGACAAATATTTACCACTTTTGTTGTGAATGAGGTATAGATTGCTATGGATCCTTTGACCATTGAAATTGATGGTACTCAAGAAAATCATTTCAGAAAGTCAAAGTAGTCTTTCAAAGACTGTCCCTCTACAGTAAAAAGTCATCATATGGTGGCTACATAGGAGGTAGAAAGCATGAGGGTTCTACCAAAGAGGTGAAGAAGATCATGATATGGTTAGTGATAGCCTCTGTCAATATCTAGGATAGAAGGCATAAAGGGACTGTTTCAAAACCAAGTGATGGTGTTTATGACAAAGATAAAGAGATCCATTTTTGGTCCCATCATGCATGAGATAACAACCTGCAACTCTTTTATAAGAGTTCCCTTTTAAGCATAACATTGCATAGCAGTCATCAATTTAGAAGCGAGACAACCATTTAATGACACATGAGATAAAGAAAAATCTACAAAGTATATAGTGACAGAGATTGATTATAGTGTAGATCAGACAATGAGAATGTTGCATTATGTATAGCTGTATTCAGCAAAAAGTAGTCATTGGCAGATGAATAACGAGAAGATAGGGGAAAGTTTTGTAATTTTATCTTTGTAAAGAGAATAAGGATGCTCAAGAGGCTTTGATAGTGATTGGGAAGATGTTTGAAGTGTAGGTCATTCAGTTTTGCTGGCATAAACATTAAGGGAGGGTTTACAACACAAAGAGTTACTATACTCAAACAACATGCTCCAAGACTTGTTGCATTGAATAATAGATTACATGGCATGAAAATAGGAGGCTCTGGTTATGTGAAGGAAAAGCTTGTTCTTGAGCAGCTTTCGAGAAATCAATTTATAATTAGTTTACATGGTGTTGTTGTTGAGAGGGCCTAGAAGTTTGCATTAAAATCATTAGTCTCAATAGAGCTTTGAAGTAGACCCTCACATGAGTCTTTCAAACGCTGTCAAGATCATGAAACAACTCTTTGCAAATGATCAAAAGACTCAAAATACAAAAAAATGAAACAGGTTTCCATCATTTTCTATACAGGGAAAAGAGCCACAAGGGAGACCAAATTTTGTAATTTTTCTCAAGGAACAATGAAGAAAAACTAGAATAGTAGAATGAAGGGAGAACTTTTCTTGATTACCACTACTAAAAAGAAAACATCAAAGTGAACATAGCGAAAGCCATTCATTGTTTTCTAATTCATTGAAACATAAGAGCATCAGTGACCAAAAAGATAGTTTTCCTTCATGATTTTCTAAGGTATGAGTAGAGAAAAATATAGAATGATAGTTACCAGTGAAATAGAAAGGTGAGGCAGAACTAGAAAACCTTCAATACACAGCTCCAAACCCTCTCATGGCATGGTGTTGTCCTAGCAGGAAGCTCAAAAGAATGATAAAAGTGATATGTGTTTAGGGTTTGAGAATGTTTTGATGCAAAGAAGCCCTGGATCATGAGTCACTTGAGGACTTTTGACTTGTGTTTTTATAAAATCATGAAAAAGAGCAAAAGGAGATCATGGTCAAAACTATTAATTCATAATGCCTAGTGCGTAATGGAGTCCGTGGGAAGATAAGGGTAATGACCTTTCTTTTTTGTGATTTTTTTAATGCTTTCAAAACCTTAGGGTCAAGCAAAAGAATAATCATGGCTAAGGTCTGAAAATAGGGGTTTTGGCTTTATTTTTTGACTTAGGCTAATATAAGCGAGCCGAAAAGTTATTTTTTTATAATCTAAGAGCATATTTGAATATTTTCATGAGTCAAAGGGTAGATTGGAGTTTTCTTTTTACATGGAGAGTTGTAATGAGGTTATTTGTGCCTTAAGGGCTATTGTAAGAAAATGTAAACCCCTTTTATCTTTTGCGTAAATTGAAGACAAAAACAATGTAATTTGATACCTATTAAGTGCAATAGTTCTATAAACTGCCTAATACTTGTTATATGAAAGCCTAGAGAGAAAAATATCATTCACATAACACTTATTCAAGCGAAGTCATATATTTACCTTTAATATTTATTAAATTAAGTTCCTTTTGCCCTCATCTCATGAAAAAAACAAAAGAGGAGTTGATCCGAGGTCTCAAACTCATGCAGAGGAAGATTCTTTTCTATTTTTGCTTTGGAGTCAAATTGGTCTATTTTTGGCAGTTTTTTCATCAAGCATCTTGGGAAGTGGAGTTCTAAACTATTTTTTCTCATCTTGGAGTAGTTTTGGGGCCTAATTTTAGGCTTTTCTCTCGTGCTCACACATCAACTTAGAGTTACTTTTTCAGACTCATTCATGCATTATTTGGAGTCGAATTAAGCTGGAATTGACTTCCCTTTACCTTTTTGGGATAGGTTTTGTATTATAGGGAGAAAAGCTCATGCTTTTTTCTCAGTTCTTACTTTTTCCATAGTTTTTGCACATTGCAGAGAGAGAGATTTAGACTTGTAACTCAACCATTTTTATAGTTTATGTAGTAGCAACAGTTTATTTCAGCAGTTCATTGTTATTTTGCAAAGTGTTCCTTCTATTATCAATACAATCAGGTGTTGCTCTATTCAAATTCAGGTGTCTTGTCTCATTTTGAGTGATTTGATAGGAATTTACTATGTTTTGGTTTAAAACCTTTGAATTTTCTTTGTCATTTGTTGATAGCAAGTACACAAAGTGCAAGTTTATTACAGGTTATAGATTGTCCAAGTCATTTCATGCCTTTATGTGAAACATTTATGTGGTAAATTTGATCAATTTGAGTTGTAAGAATAGATGTATTTGGAAGTAATTGTGAATTAGTTGAAAATTAGAGTTAAAACATTGGTGCATCACACCCTTTAGGATAGATTTTAGTTTAGTTCAGTTTCTTTAAACATTCTTTTATCTCTTTTTCTACAAAAGTATACAGATGCAAAGGAGTAGTTAAATAGAGTTGGCTCTTCCAAAGGTTCGTTCTCATAACATACAGACCCATAGTCTAAG
Organism: Cunninghamia lanceolata; assembly: GCA_027924645.1. NCBI lineage: Eukaryota > Viridiplantae > Streptophyta > Pinopsida > Cupressales > Cupressaceae > Cunninghamia > Cunninghamia lanceolata. The sequence continues at coordinate 2,999,441 of BSBN01000649.1, read as the reverse complement.
AATGTTCCCATATTGCATGGGATTGCCAAGCTTGTAAAGGCTTAGCATTCAGGGCACAATCCTTCGTGACAATACCTACATCCTAGAATTTTGCTTTTCCTTCCTTATGTTGAGGATGAGAATCTCTCTCATCACATTTAAATATTGAAGAACCAAATTGTCCTTCTCTTCGAGCATCAAAATTTTGCCTATATGTTTGACCTAAAATAGCCACATTGATGTTGCGGCAATTATATTCCATGAAAAACCATTTAGTTAGATGGGGATGGATCTTAGTTTTCTATGTGATTCCTAAATGTTGTTTTGCCAATTGGTTTATGACATTGATAGCATTGTCTAGAGATTTTTGTATCACAAGGGTTTACTGCATTCTCTTCATAAGGTCGAGAGCAACATCTAGGGATGTCTAGGAATTTTTCCCCTACCTCTAGCTCCCTTGAAACTTTTTCCATACCCTTTCATTTTCTAGGATCCTTATTCTCAATAGCTTCCCCTATGTCCTCGTAACCTAGTTCAACATTATTTTGGTCATTTGAAAGGTCCATAGACTCCTTAGCTTCCTTTGAACTACTACTTGAAGTCCTTTCCTCAAAACTATCCTCCTTCATATTAGAAGAGGAATCCACCTTAACTCATTTTCCTTTCTTCATAAAAGGGCTTGATGATAACATAGGGTAGGAATGTTGCCAATGATTCACAATTAACAATATCAAACTAGCATAGGTTGGGTAATTGACTATCCCCACATCCTTAACAACAACTTCAAGGGATGCTAGGAGAAAAAAGGGCAAAGAAATCTTATGATGAAAACCTAAAGTGATTAAGGATAGAAAAATTATACAAGAAGAGAGTCATAAAGTTGTCTTCAAAATTTATATGTTTGATTATTGTAACAACTTTATCATATGGTTTCTTTATAGATTTAACAGCATATCTAGATTTATAGCATTTTAATCACTGGCCATTTTGAAGGAAAATCCTTTTAGACTCTTCCCCCATTTTTTGGTCTTTGAAGATTTTCTTGGCCTTAATTTTTATCCCCGTAACTTCCATTATAACCTCCTCTATTATGACCATATGCATAACCAACATTTTAATGTCCTTGCTTTGTCATTTTCTACTCAACTTAGCAAGTGTGAGATCATATCCATTAACACATTTGATGAATGAATTGAGACCATTAGCCTCCAAAACACACCATACTCTATGATTTTCATTGAGGTTGGCACAGGAGATGGACTCCATTCTATTTCTATCACCACCCATGTTTAAATCTAGATCCAGGTCCATCCAATTTCCTATCTGTTGAAAAATGCAAAGAGTTGAAACCCTTTTTGTAAAAGCTAATTTCCAACAAACTGAACATTTAAGATGGAAAGTATCAGAAAATCCATAGATAATGATAGCAACATCACTCCACACATAGTACATCACGATTTTCTTACCATGTGACAACATCCTTCCATTAACCAGAGGTCATGAAAAGGGTGTATAACCTTCGATGATTATGTGAACACTCATCACAAAACATAGAGACATGAAATGGACAACCATTGATGTACTATATGGATATCAATAAGGATTCAAGTGGAAAGATACCCTCCACTCATCTATTCTTAGCCTTTATAATCACACTCTTGTTAGCTAACATGTCAGCAACATTGTTAGCCTCCTTGAAGTTATGTTGAATTTCACCTTAATTGAGAGAGTCAATAATGTTGATGGAATCCTAAATCAAATTTAGTATCATCCAATTGGGCTTTTTCTTCTTTCTAAGATATTTTATGATGCTAAGTCAATCTCCTTTAATAATACAATTCTAAATTATCATTTCTTTGACAAGTTTTAGCCCATTATATGCCATTGCAACTTCTACAAAATGGTTCATTTACTTCCCTAAGTTGATAGCATAGGCTCCCCTAATGTTACCCTCCAAATCATAGGCCACCCCCCTAGAAGGGCTAGGTTTTCCCTTAGAAGCCTCATCAGAGATTAATTTGAACCAACTAGGAGGGGTGTAAATTTCAAATCCTTTCTTTATTTTTTCCTACTTTTAAACCTGACTGAGATATCAATGTCCAAATCCCATGACTTAACAATTTTTCTTCAAATTTTGAAACAAGAAGCTTACCATATTCAAATAATTTGACATGAAGAGTTGCAATAAAATTCCTTCAATGGCACAAAAAATCTTGGAATATAGTCTAATGAGGGTGGAATCCACCAAAAACACATACACCAACAATTTATAGATTTCAAATAGACAAGCAAAAGATTTAAAAAAAGCTTAGTTAAACAACTAGCAAACTGATTCAGAACTTCTTCATTAAACTTGTCTGTAAAAGGCTACAAATCTGAAATACAATTTCTACAATTTCTAGGGTCATATGCCTTCTTATTACAAAAATATGGGTTTTATTAAAATATAAATATTTGACTGATAGAGCCTTATGATATCTATCTGAACTCCTAATTCATATGAACATAACTTTCCAATCACTTCCTCCAACCACTGCCTCTGGAACTATCCCAAGATAGGCTTTAAATACACATCAGAATGAGTTAGTGTAATTTACCCAATGTCAGCTTGCTTTGAAATGTGTAACTCCCATTTGGGTTCCAAAATGAACCTAGCTTCCCTTTTTCCCGCCCAAGAAAGAATTTTCAAATTTTAAAATTTGGTAGCACAACTTCCAGGAACCATAACTTTTGATCCAAGTGTCCGATTGATGAACTGTTTGAAGTGCTGGAAAGCTCATGAAGTGAATTATGATGCAAAAAATGGATAATCAATTTTCATAAAAATTTGAGGGCATTTTAGGACCACTAAGAACTTTAAATTTGATTTCAAAATTTTTCTGGGACCCTACAAAATTGAAACTTTAATATCTAGAAATCCAAACATGATCTTGAGCTAAAATTTATCGAGAAAGCTTATCTGAATATTCCAAATATTTGGGAAAATTTTTGAGCTCAACTACTTCTCTGATATAGGGTTACTAAAAATAGTAAGTTCTTGTATTTGTAGCCCTCTTGGAAACATTGAAGGTTTTGAATCATTTTATAAGAAAATGGGTATATTACAACATAAAACTTGAAAAGAACAGAAAAAAATCATCATTTTTTTGGGTCATGCAAGATTTCCCTTACACCATTGGATGCTCTTTCATTAAACACTAGGGTAATTTGAGAAGTGACCTTGTCACATCTCAGGTGCTTGAGGAAAACCCAAATGGTCAATCTCTACCTTAGACAACTAGGAAGAATCTTCGACAGGCCTTCCTTTCCACTTCACCAGATATTCTTCATATTGTCTATTATGAGTACTTCTTCCCACATGGTTATCCAATATTTCTTCTATCTTCTCCTTTGAAGTAGATGTCGGGATACTCCACTATTCTACTGTTGGTCCATCCTTTGTGCCACCTTCATGATACTCTATTAAATCAACAATGTTGATCATAGGGCCAATGTTGATCCCACTCAGCAACTCTACGTCATATGCATTTCCTGGGTCATGCTTCTTCAAGATCCTACATGGTCCAATTTTTTTCATTTTCAACTTATTATTTTATTATTGGGAACATTTCTTTTCTCAGATGAACCATAACTTCTCCAACCTTGAATTATTTAAACCTTTGCTTCTGGTCTACCTTTTCTTTGTATTGAGTAGTCATCTTTTTAATACGATTCCTTACCTCTTCATGCAAGTTCTTGAGGTGTTCTGCAAAGTTCTTCTGCATCAACACTACTCTTCTCTCCTCTATCTATCTTTCTCAACTGAGAAGCATTTCATGGACTGGTTCCTTATACAATTTGGAATGGGGATTTACTAGTACTCCTATTGACATAATTGTTGTAAGTAAATTCCACTTGTGGTGGAATCAAATCCCATCCCTTCGACTTATCTCCTATTAAGCATCTTAACAAGTTGCCCAAACTTTGATTGGTACATCTTCATATTTCTCCTAGATGACCTTTGGAATCAATGCAAAGCAATGACACTCATGCTTCATACCATCCAAAAATTTCTTACCATCTACCAAGCAAATTATGGCAGTACTACATACCTTTTCTTCCACCTCTTTCAAGGGATTCAAATTATGACAAACTCCATCCTTTGTCAAGAAATAGTTGTTTGCATGGTCATCATGGACAACACACATAGCATGCTGCCATAGCCTTCCCAATAGCATATGACATGCATCCATGAGTATGATGTCACACAATAACTCATTCATGGTAGTCTCCAATCTTGAACTTGACTAAACACTATTCATTTACCAAAGCTCTATGGTAAGTCTGCAACCATGTGATCCAATATCGATGTGGATGCATTCTCCTTGTCAACTTTAACTTGTTAACCATCTCCTATGAGAGAAGATTATCAGTGTTTCCACTATCAATAATAATATCACAACACTTACCTTCACACTTGCACCTTGTGCAAAATAAACTCTTTCTCTAATTTGGTTCTTTCTCTTTATTTAACAAGGTTCTTCTAACAACTAGGGTTTCTCCCCTTTTAGCATCTTCAGAATGCTTAGATTGTGCATCTTTATCTACATGAGCAACTCATGCATTACCTTTAGGTCTTCTATTTGTCCTTCCTTGATGTTGCATACAATTGTATGCTCGATGTCCTTCTTCACCACATTGGAAACATATTCCTCTAAAACCTCCCCTTCTAGGTCCTTGCCCAGGTCTTCCTCTTCCTCTCCCTCTTTTCTCACCATTATTTTGGTCACAAGGGTAGTAGGAATTATCTCCCTTTTGATTTCAACTGGTGCCTACTGCTTCACTTTTCTTTTGATCTTCATTTTGGCCTCCATAGGATCTTCCACCAGTCCTTCTGCCAAGACCTCTTCCTCTTTGCATTCTTTCAAATCTTTTATTTAACTTCTCTTCCACCTTCAGTGAAAAGTGGTACACATCTTCTATGGTGGTCATTCTAACTAGACTCAGCTCCTCTTGAATACTTGGCCTCAACCCATTAATATAACAAGCTATCTTCTCCTTGTTGGCCTCTGCATGGCATGTTCTGATAATAATCTTATAAAACTCTTCTGTATACTCCTTCACAGATTTGTTACCTTGCTTCAATCCTTGAAGCTTCTTCAACAACTCCAACTCATAGTCCACAAGAATGAACTGCTTCTTTATTTTGTCCACCATCCAATCCCATCTGGTAATATTTCCTTTTCCTCTTCCATTTCTTTCCAACTAGACCTCCATTCACCAAATACTAGCATGATCCTTCAACTTCATGTTTGCAAACATGACCCGTTTTGGGTCCTCCACATCTTCATATTTGAAATATTCCTCCAGATCATTTATCCAATCAATAAGCTCTTCTAGAATCAGATCTCCAGAATAGGTAGAAACTTCAATCTTAGGCCTCTTTTTGATCTTCTAAATGGCCCTCAACAACCTAACTTCCATAGGATCTCCTACACCATCCTATTCTTCCTCAAATAAATCATCTTCTTCAACTTCATCTTCACTTTCTTCTCTTATTCTTGGTTACAACCCTCTTCATAGATCTTCTTGCAATGCATTGATCTGCCTCTGTAGCGATATAAAACCCTCTTCTGTCAAAGCATTTCTCCCACCATGGTTTCTTTGTGGAGGCATTTTGATCTCTACAATGAACCCACAACATTAGGTCCCAGTGCAAACTGCCTCACGGTCGATGATCTGTCTACACACTTAGGAAACCTTGCTATGATACCACTTGATGAGGGTGGACTCCACCCAAAACACATACAACAACAATTTATAGATTTAAAATAGACAAGAACAAGATCTCAAGAAAGATTAGCTAAACAATTTGCAAACTAATTAAGAATTTCTTCATTAAACTTGCATATAGTAAAAGGCTACAAATCAAAAATACAATTTCTAGGGTCATATGTCCACTTATTATAGAAATATGGGTTGTCTTACAATAGAAATATGTAACTTACAAAGCCTTCTAATTTCTATCTGACCTCCTGATTCACATGAACATGACTTGCCAATCACTTCCTCTGACCATTGCCTCTAGAACTATCCCAAGATCGACTTTAAATACACATTAGAACTAGTTAGTGTAATTTCCCCAATGTTGGATTTCTTTGAAATGTTTAACTTCCATTTGGGTACCAAAATGAACCTAGCTACCCTTTTTCCAACCTGAGAAAGAATTTTAAAATTTTAAAATTTGGTAGCACAACTTCCAAGAACCATAACTTTTGATTTGGGTGTTGTTACCATTTTTTCACCACAGCTCAAAAATTGGCAGAGCTGGTATATTGTTCGTTTTAAGGTGAAAGATTTTAATTCATTTCTGCCTTGCATAATTATGAAAGGTTCAGTTGTTTAGTGCAATGTGTTTCAAAAGGGAAGGTATCTAGTTTGTAGTTTCGTTGTTTAACAGAAGAAAGAGTCAGTTCATGCATTGCATTATAGGATATCCATCAAAGAGATAAGTATTTCATTCACTACAATGATTATTCATTTACAAATGAAGTACATAAAAGGATAAACATTGCATTGAAAGAAATAATGACAAATCAAATGTCCCACACAAGCCATGGGTATAGCTGAATAAATGCAAATATAAGAAAAATGCTATGCATCTAAGGATAAGGAAGAGAAAGTCATAGCCATCATTGCCTTGTTGCAGTCTTCAATCTCCAAGGTTGCCATCCTATCTCTGCTCCTGATCTTTGACAAGAACCTAGGAAAATGTGGAAAAGTCCTGTTAGAGCTCCAATTATGAGATATCTATGTCCTATCAGAAGAGGCATAACATATTGCCTATAATGCACTGATCAAATGAACATCATTCACATGTAAGAGGAACTGAAAAAGAAACAATCATGGAACTTCATCATTTTATCTAATCTATTTGTTTCATGTGTAGGTATAGGATAAGTCATGTAGTTGATTGAAGACATATCAGCATGTGGAGTAAAATGAGGCTCCCACAAGGGTTGAGCCCAACATGCTTTTCTCCCTCTGATCTTGGAAAGGGATGAAACAAGTTTATTGTATAGATTCATAGGTCTACATACTCATCTATGATTGATAATCTAAAATAGAGTATCAACCATACATCAGTAAGAAAATTGCCTGACCTTTCAGATGAGGAAATATATCCAATTATGAATCATATTCTGCTAATGAAGGATATTTTAAGTACATGATAAGACCTTGTGCCAATATGCTAATATAAAAGGTACATAATAAAATGCCAACATGGTAAATTTTGTTCAATATATCATTCAAAGTGCTTTCCCATATAAAGGATAGATGGAATACAATATCAACATAAGAAGCTTTCAAGTGTATGATCAAATGTATATCAACAGTTCTCATCTGGTAAGGACAACCAACAACATGAAGGTAGCCATATCAATACTCTACTACAGCCACATGAAGGTGTCTCATCAAACATTTGCCATGTGTCATTGAATTGCAAGTTGATTATAGAGAGGTAGGTGTTCATGTCTCATGTGTATATGCACTATTCAATTAAGCAAAGATATTTCATTAACTCCAATATGAAATAAAGAGTTACATCCTATATCCATCATGGGTTGAGCAAGTATATACCATATTACATATCAAAATAGTGCTTTTTCCAAAGTAAATATGTCCTTATGTCATGCATAGTATATAGTTTGGTGTTGAGAAAACAAGGTAGGCAAATATAGAAGATACAACATGTTTATGCCTTTATGCCATCATGATATGCTACAGTCACAAAAATGTGCAAGTGTCCATGAGCATCTACAAGACATGGGGAGTTTCTATGAGGACAACCAATGAAGAAATGCCATATCCTATGTGGTGTATAAAAATAACAGCCAACTGCTAATCATCATATATTTCATCTGCCATTATATAGTCAGGGAAAAGTGTTATCAGTCAAAATGGCATGTGATATAATTGTCAAATGTATTTTCCATGCTACAGAAATAGCCATATAAAGTATACAGAGGTGTATGCACATGTCTATGTCAGGTCACAATTGTAAGGTGTACTATATAACCTCATGATGTATATTGCTTCTGATATATGTAGGGCAGTGATTATAAAGGATGAGAATCATTATCATCCAAGAATGATCTAACTGATGTCCATTGCAACTAGAGCTATGAGTGGAAGTGCCATAGCCATCATATGAAACATATACAAATGCATAAACTATGTCAAGTTTGAATAGTAGCAGTTATGTTAAGGTTGTATAGCAATTATTATCCATACAAAGAGTATGCAAATGAATAGTCATAAGTAAATTAAGAGGTACTACATGACTAACAGAGTGTAAATGATGTTTGATCTATTATATCTGTTGAACAATAAATGCTATTAGTCAAGAAAACCTGAGAAGTGCCAGTGACCTAAGGGTCTATCATAAGATTAGACTATCTAGCAATAATAGAGAGCTTCTAACCAGGGAGTAATAGTGATATAAGGGAAGTTTCATAGATTTCCAAAAAAGGGATTTCCATGTTTTCTTAAATCAGTTTTCATAACACTTGGTGAGTTCATCATCATAGAGTAATATCTGAAGGATAGCAAATAGAGAATCCAGCCATGAAAAGAGTAGTGGCAATCATACATTCCTCAGTCCAAGAATTCAAGAGGCAGAGAGAGCTCTTCATCTTTTTAAAACCCTATCCATGAATGAAAAACCATACAAAGAAAATATCAAGAAGCTTGAGAATCCGCAAATTTGAATAATGAAAGGTTATCTTTTTGTCTTTTTCTAAAAAAGAGGAGCATTATCTCTATTCACCATACAAAAAGAAATGAAAAGATTCAAGCTTTTGAAGGGTTCGAGTTCATACACATAAGGAAATACTTAGAAAAATAAGGAAAAATATATATGTATTCATCCACGACCTTCAATATTAAGATTACATATAGAAATCCTCTTTTAGAGTGACAGCCATAGGAATGTTAATAGTAATCACTGAAGAAACAAAGACATATAGATCTCTCTAGCTTATCTAAACACAAAAGAATTCTCATAAAATATGAATTTGGCCGTGGTTTTCATGAAGTAAACACTCAAAAAATGGTGGAACATGTAGAGTTAGGCCACAACCTTTCGAGACAAAGAAATGTACATGATAGGTGTTTAGGTTAAAACAGTACATTCTTTCTTTAGCAATGGTAATACCGCTATTATTTTCTACAACTAGAACAAGGAAATAAGTTTTAGGAGGTAAAGAATTTACTCAGGAAAATGGTTTGAAAAAACTACATATAGCTTGTTTTGAAGGTTCTAATCAGTTAGCCATGGTGGCCACAATCATAGAAGAGAGGATAATAACATTGAAACAAGACAAAATATGCATCAAAAACCTATTGAGGCCGCATCCTGAAAAGCTAGATTGCTTCAAAAAATGGAGGAAAATGCCAGATTTTAGATTCAAAATGACTCACCTTGTGTTTTCTTGAAGAATCTTCATCAAATATGCATAGAGACAACAAGGAACTGAAGGGTTTTGAGCTAAAACTCTAGTCCCTATGGTGGCAATGAAGCAGAGCCCTTTTTCCACAAAATACAAAATGAAAATGATGTGAAAAAGTAGGGGTGAAAAGGTGTTTTGCCATTAGGGTTTCTGGAAGCCCTAACCTGAATAATACATTTTATCACATTCATTTTATTTTTGAGGCACAAGTTAATACCTTAATGGTGTTAAGTGACTACAATATGATGCCTAGGTTCCATGACTTAGGGTGAGGTCGAGCCTCAGTGGTCCCCTCAAAATATTTGATGCCTCAAAACATGCTTGATCACTTTGAATAATATGCCATGTGCCTTAGAATTTGGTAGAACCTTTTGGAGGGTAGGCTTAAAGGCCTTTTCATTTTATTTCTGCGAATAATATGTAATGCCTTGATATTTCTTTTTTATGATTTTTTTTAGAAAAATTAAATATTGTAATTGCAATACACTTGACGAAATTATAAGCCATGTGTAATTATTTCTTTGCAAAATCAAATTGAATAGGGGGATAGGATAAAATTGCAAGTGTTGTAAAGTTTGTTTTAAAGCAATAATCTATAAATTGCTTTAAAACTAAAATTATTTTTAGGCAGTTAGACTAGGAAAACAAATCAAATATTCCTTTCTTGATTTGTTTTATTTTGAGTTGGATATGGACAAAAACTGAGATTTCATGGGCATATAAAAGCAAATTTTTGCTAGGGCCACATGAGAGAGTCTTTTGGCACTTTGCTTTCATAGTTTGGACATATCTTGAGAGTTTTTATTTTGGCTTTTATGAGGAGCTCGAAAATGGACTTGGATGTCTATTATTAGGAGCTTTTTCCCAACTTTATTTTGGGGAAGATTTTTCATAGGATATATGGCAGAGATGTACTTCTTTTTTAGCAGTTCCTGTTCCAGTGGTAGTTTTGGTAGAATAGAGTAGAGATTAGAGTATAGGATATCAAGGTCTTCCTCTCATACTGAGAGTGTTGTATTTAGTCTATATACTCATTACTCCTTTAGTTATAGAGCAGCAATTTTCCTTCACTTTTGCCTCTATTTTTGTAAGATTGATTTGATATTACACTCTGATAAGTATTTATCCTCTGTTTTGTCTTGATTTTGTGAGAGATATGCAAATATTTTTCTTGGTTCATGTTGCATGTCGTGTTTTGATTAAACCTTCATTTGAAATATTTATGAATTAGGTAGAATCAAGTGTTATGAAGATTAAAGTTCTATAGTCTGATTGTGAGTAAGATCTAATAGGAATTTAGTGTTGGTGCATCACCTTAGAAATTCATTCTAGTTATTTATTTCAATATACTTTTCTCATCCCTTTCCTTAGACAAGTCATTAGATTAGGAAAAAATCTTAAGGAGAACCAACTCACTTTGGAGATTCACTCTCACTATAGGAAACCCACATCCTGAGAGTGTTTCCATGTGTCATCAAATAGCTAAGTCTTCTGTAAGCTTAGCATAGGGTGCATATCTGATTGATAACAGGTGTTTGATTGATGAACTGTTTGAAGCATTAGAAAGTTCATGAAGTGAACTATGACACCACAAATGTGTAAACAAATATTTGTAAACTTATATAGTCATTTTGGGACCTCTAAGTACCTCAAATCTGATTTTGAATCTTTTTTGGGAACCCGACATAATTGAAACTTTAATATCTAGAAATCTAGACATGATCTTGAGCTAAAATTTACCAAGAATGCTTGTTTGACTATTCCGAAGCCTTAGGAAAATTTTTGGGCTCAAACACTTCTCTGATATAGGGTTACTAAAAATAGTAAGTTCTGGTATTCTTAGCCCTATTGGAAACTTTGAAGGTTCTGAATCACTACTCAAGAAAATAGGTATCTGAAAACATAAAAATTAAAAAGAATAGAAAATAAATCATCATTTTTTTAGTAATTGAAGACTATCCTTACACCACTGGATGCTCTTGCATCATAATCTAACAAAATCAAACTTTGAATCCCAAAAACTATTGTAATTTCTCTCTTTCAAAATCTCCTAAAATATATGGAGGAGAGAAAGAGACCAAAGCAAGGAAAGAGAAGGGTTACATAATGGAGGGACTGAAGATTGAACCATATCATTACAATGGAGAGGGAAAACCCATGAAACATAAAACTTTTCTAAAACCACCTCCTACATTGAAGAAGAATAAGAGCATCCTCAAAATACATGAGAGGGGAATTCAACATTAGACAAGCACAATACACATATGTTAGGAAAATAAAAAACCCTCTTGGTCAAGTTATCAATGGTTAGATTTTTTTCCTAAATTATAACCCAAAGAAAATAATTAACTTTGGGAACTAGCTTAGGGTGCCAATAGGAGGACCACAAAGGATAGGGTTTAAAAGAGATGACTAAAGAGAAGAAAGACACGAGACAGAGAATAAACTAGAAGAGGAAGGGACCCTAACCATGGAATATTCCACATCAACCATCAGAATGTGGACAACTACTAAGAGACTCACCAATATTTGGACTAGACATAAAGTTACCTAGGAAAGGGGTAGTACCACAAGCTTATTCCATCTGTTTTATACCATTTTACAAAAAAATGTTGTTTTCCATATAATCCCTAATAGGATGCCTATATTCCATATGAAGGGGTTTAATCTCATTCCATGAATAAAAAGGCTTATCCAAGACCCAACATCATCCTAGAAATAAATATTTTTACCATTTCCAAGCTTTATTTTAATTCCTTTATTTAGGATGTCTTTAGATGAGCATATGTTTTGGTATAAGTTTGACCCAATTAAAAGATCATTACTACTTAAAATGTATCTAGGCCCATCTTTAGCATACTTCTCTTGAGTGATTTAATTCCACCCCTTATTCTTAGAAATAACCTTCCAAACTAATTTTGCATTAAGCACCATATTAAATAATATTAACCTTTGAATTCCAACACCTCAAAATTTTTTGGTTGGGCACTTGATCCCAAGACACTAACATAATCTATTTGTTCTCATTAGTTTTTTACTAGAGAAAATTCTCTTGAATCTATTCAATTTTCTCAATATATTTGATAGGGTTTTTTAGTAGACATATAATACACCGACAAAGTTTGGAGGGTATCTTTTAATAGTTGAAATTTACCAACCAACAACAATACAGGTCCCTGGCAACTAGCCAACATTCTTTGAAATTTTTTAAGTAGAGAGATCCAAAAGGAATCAAGAAACTTATCCTTGAAGAGGGGGAATACCAAGGTAAGAGGAAGGGAGATCTTCTTTCTTACATCTAAAATTTTTGACAATCTTCAACTGACAATCCAACAATATATTTTGAAAGAAAAACTACTCATGGGAAGGCTTGTGCACTAACCAAACACATTCTCATATTTTGAAAGAATGTGTTTAATACCTTTGGTTTCACCACTGAGACCTCCTACATAATGATTCTATAATCAATAAATTGTTGATGAGAAACAAGTTGATACATAGAAGTAGGCTTAAATCCTTTTTTCCTTTTTTTCTATATAGCTCACTTGAAGCTAGAACCCAAGGCTTCCACATAGATAATAAATAAAAAAGGGATAAAGGGTCAACTTGCCTCAAACCTGTAGTGGCTTGGAAGAAACTTGTAGGAATACCATTAACAATGATGAAAAGCTTCGGAGAGGAAATACATCAGAGAATGATTTTAGAGAACTTACTAAATCCAAATATTTTGATAATCTTAACATGAAATCTCCATGGAACTCTACCATATGTCTTGAAGAGGTCCATCATCAAATTGAAATAAGCTTTCCCACTTTTTTGCATTGAGTGCAACACCTCATGGATAAGCACTATCAAATCTAGAAGTTGTTGATTTTGAAAAAAGCCACTCTACTTGGGAAAAATTATCTTAGGTAGAATAGATAATAATTTAAGAGCCAAAGTTTTCTAAAGAAACTTGTTCATTTAATTACATAGACTAATTGATCTAAAGTCACTGAAATTAAGGGCCCCTTTTTCTTTGGAATCAAGACAAGAAATTTTGTATTTATTTGAACCTTAAGTAATTTCCCTTGACTAAAGAAATAGTGAACAACTTCAACTAAACCCTTAGTGAGAATATCGCAAAATATTTTAAAAAGAATTAGGGAAATCCATTAGGGCTTGGAGGTTTATTACCTTTGAAAGAAAAAATAACCCACCTATATTTAGACTCCTCTATAACTAGGAAGAGTGGAAAAGAATGGTCTTTCTTATCAACTAAGGAGGGAATGACATTTAGTAGCTCATCCTCTTGAGAGGAGGGCACCATGTCTTCTATTAAGGGACTCGAGAAGAACTCAACAAAATTTTCCCAAATTAAGTCTTCAAAGGAAAACACCTAACTGTTGGATTTTATCTCTTTGATTTTGTTAGTTGTTCTATGGCAAAGAGTAGTCATATGAAAGTATTTTGTTAGATTATGTCCACTTCTTTTAACTAAAAAGAGTGAAACCTTTAACACCAAAACATCTCTTCCTTTTTAATTTGATAGAATGAAGATCAACCAACAAATATTTTTCCTCCAAAGCATGCCATTTTCGTAGATATGTTGTTGTCACTTTTGTACTAGTTTCTGAATCAAACCAACTTTCTACATGAAAATATCCCTAAAAAACTCTTTATTCCATATTTTAATTTATTTCTTCATATGGCCCAACTTATAAACAATTTTGTACATGGTTGTGCTCTACACCTAAATATTCTGCTAATGTACAATATTTTTCTTTGAGTTAGGATGTTGAAGCCACATTCTCTTGAACATGAAGGGATATCCTCTATTGTTACCCTTGACATCAACATGAATAACTATGGGAGAATGGTCCAACCCAACTCTAGGAAAACCTAAAAGAAGGCAATCATACCTTTGAAACCAATGTCGAGATAAGAGAGCATGGTCAAGTTTAACCTAAATCAAAGTAGAACCCACCCTTTTATTTCACCAAGTGAAATAATCTCCCTAGAGAGGTAAGTCCATTAGCTCAATAGTAAAAATAAACTCAACTAAGTCCTTCATTCCTTCTATAGAGAAATAAGAACTACACTTTTCCCATTAATAAGGGTAAGTTGAAATGACCCATAACTAACCATTTTTTCTTTGGAAACCTTTGCCTAAATGCTACAAGTCACTCCCATAATTCATTACTTCCCTTCCTAGAATTACGAGAATAAACTTTTGACATAATCCACAAATCTTTTTCATCCTAATGAGAAAACCAAAAAGCCACATAGTTGTGCTCAACAATAAGTTTAACTCCCTCTAATTTTATTTCATTCCATAGGGATACGATCCCTGTCATGCTTCAGTGGCATCCAAACCTTCAATCCCACAATATTTCAAAAATCTATTTTTTAAACTAACTACTTTATGAGTAAGAATTTTGGACAACTGAATGAGAAAAATATCAAGTTTATGTTGTCTTGCCATATGGCTTATTCATTAGCAAGTCATGCTTATGGGGATGATTCAACCCTCGAATGTTCAAATAAGTATTCTTCTTTTTTTAGGCTCGTGAGAACTTTTTTCACTCAAGCTTGGTAGTGTGGTTTGATTTCCATCAACTACCTTTTTTTGTTTCATGTTCTCTAATTTCTCTGTGAATAAGCCTTCCAAGTTTCTTTTTGTTAGATCCACAGTCCACCATCTATCTACTTGACTTTCTCATTGCTAGCTTAACCGTTCCATCTCCTACTATCTTAGCCAAATGAGGCCCATTGTCTAAAACTAAAATGACTCCAATTGTTTTTCGAATGATCTAATTACATATTCATGAAAAAAAAAATTAAAGATAAGGTGTCAAGCACCTATACCAATTATATTAAATGAGAAGCCAAAATATATAGTATTGAAGGCCTAGAATAGCCAAATTAGGCATAACAACCACCAAACACATATGAACACACCAAAATACCCATCGATGCTACAACATCATACAATACGAGACATAGGGGAAAAGGGGCTAGTTGTAGCCCACACTGCAATAATTGCTATGTTCTTGTGCACTTGACCAACTAATTAAAACTTTAAAAATAACCAATACATGACATTAACCAACCTAATAAATAATTGCAAATGCACCAATAGATGTTCACAAATGCATGTTTAGTTTACCATACAAAATGGACAATACACATGTACTTCCACTTGCATTTACAAGACAAGTTGATGCAAATAGGGGGGTTTCCAAATTAAATACACACCTTTTTTATTTCATTACAAAATTAATGTTTACAATAACCACCCATTTGGACATGACTCAAAAGTCAAACTAAATTCACATTTACATAACTTGGCGCACACTTATTGGTACTTAAGCTACCATAAAGACAAAACACTCCAATCCCAATGGGCTATCAATCACACATTCTCCCATACTTGCTATAACATCCACTTGCAACAACTCCATTTACAATAAGTACCTGCACAAATAGTAAATGGTATAAGGCACCCCCAACCAGACATAAAATAAAATAAAATAAAAATTAAATCTTGTTAATTACACTACAAAATACATTGGTTATAAAAATCATATCATACGAAATATGAAGGCACATGCAGATTCTCTTATTGAAGTTTGTTGTGCCTTCACATGTGAATTAAATAACACAAATTACTTATGAAATTTGAAATCTTTTATTTGTTTTTACCGCTGCCCTAATTGAACGCTCAAGTGTAGCTTGAATTGTCTATTTGAACACCAAACTACCTAATATTTTAGTTGAGATGGTTTTGTTCATTGTTTCTTTTTAGCTAAGAAAGAAAGGTAGATAGCTTATATGGAAGAGAATTTGTGCCTACCTTTGCATGTGAAACAAGATTAGTTTTACTTGTAGACTTTGCTTACATGGCCAATTGGTTGCTGCACTTTTATGTGTTATTTAATTTGCTTGCATGTGAGAGTTTCAAGAATGTGTGAGCAAGATGATGGAGTGTTGTCTCGGTAAAGGGATGCAAACTTTGTGCAATTCAAACTTGTTAAAACTATTATTTGAATGGTTTTTGGATTATGTAAAAGTTGGGACAATTAATTTTTAATATTACAAGTTTTTTTATCTAGTGATTAATTTATCTAAAGTAAACCAATCAAAACAGTGTATTATTTTTATGTTAAACAAAATTTAATTTTTAGTAAGTCTATATGAGAATTTTTTTTAATCAATTCAAAGCAGTTAGGGCTACACCATTATATTAACTGTGAAATATCAACAGTACATAGTAGGAGGGGACAATGAACTATCACCCTCTATGTGAGAAAAATTTAACAAGAAATATTCAAAAACTGTGTTGTGATTGGCTTAAAATCTTGCCGTGAATTTAGTTATTAAACAAATATATTTTTTTAATGTTAAACAAATAATATGTTTTCTTTATAACAAAAATTGTAATATCTATATTAATATAGTATTTATATTAATGCGATTATTTGATTTTGATTCATTGTATATAAATTATTTATAAATTTGATATTTTAAATATTAATGAAACCATATAATTAATTAAATATTAATAATATAATGTATATTAAGTTATTGATTATAGAAATTAGTATAATTTTCATTATATTTATATTTATGTTATATTATAGAAAAATAAAATATTAATATATATTTGTGTATAAATATTAAATATTGAAATATAAAAATGGGCAAATAATTTTATTCTTACTTAATTCCATTTTTATATATTTTTAGGAATCAGTTTCAACCTTCACCCCATCTATTATTTGGGTTAAATCTATAGTTTAGAAATGACCTTAAAATTTGTAAAACTCAAATTTAAATTTAGACATTCGCCAACCCCCTCCAACTAACTAATCATTATGAGTTAATTTGAATAATAAATTTGTTAACTTGTGTGTTAGGATGTTGTATTTAAAGACAAACCCTAGTTCATTTGAAAGTGCATATAAGCTCTCATTCTAATCTATATTATCGTTCAAGGAGCATAATTAAAGCATCAACATTGCATCATCTACTTATATCACCATTCCTAGGCATGATTACATGTTTTTATATTGGTTTTTATCATTAGTCCATATCATTCACTCAATAATAGGGTTTGACCAAAGGATAACGTTCCTTGTCTTGCAAGCTCCTAAATTATGTCTATAAACACTACTCTTTGTAGACACAAGTGCAAACATTGAGATGAACATGTTCTAGAATTCATATAGGTGCATAGATTTAAATCCACACTCTCAAAGGTCAATTCCATAGTCATATAAGTGAATAAGAGTAATAGACAAAAAAGTTTAAAGGCATTTGTTTGGAATCAAACAAAGTCTCAACAAGTTGGCAAACAATTGGTGACATCTATCATAACATATTTTCATCAAAATTCCAACTAAATACTATTATTTTATTATTTTGTTTCTAAACATTTAATTCAAGTAGCATAATTAATCTGATCTAGAATATTTATTGTTAGTCTTGCTTAATTATATATTTATCCTAGATCCATTTTAAAAAGTTGTTTATTTTCTTTTTCACTTTCTAAAGTGGTTGCATAAGAAGTTTGTTAACCCTTCAACCTCCATGTTTTAAAGAGGACTCTCTAGTTTGAATTTTGAATATACCTTACTTTCTTCACCATCAAACTGATCTTCTAAGGAGGAAAAGTCATAATAGTTCTCCTTCACCCAAGTAGCTTCAGCAAAAAAATTGACATTAAGAGTCATAGAAATATCTTTTATACCTATGTGCTTTGCCTAATCATCCATCAGATAATAAAATTAGTCCATGTATTAGTCATTTGTTTATATCATAAATATATTCATAAAGAAGTCTAAGCAGTCAAAGATTTAAGTGTGTAAGATAAGCCAAGATGACTACTACAGCCTAGAGTGTCTTAGAGAGTTGGAATGTGAATATAAAGTTATATAAGAAAGTTGTAGAGCTTGTATAGATGTTTGGGTATTTTGTTCACTTAAAGAATATCCATATAGGCCTCAAGAGGGTAGTAAACATGTTATAGCTCATAGATAGTGGAATGAGGCAAAATTCTCTCTTGTAAAGTTTTGTCTTTATTTGGATTTCTTCAAGTCAAATTTTATTATGTTCTCTTTATTGTTTGTGTTTCTTTCTCTTGTATACAAGATATATTCTAAAAAAAATCATTTGACAATGATGGAAACCTTGAGAAGACAATGATGATAGGAACTCTCTAGACTAGAATCAGTGACAGGAACTCTCCAGATTAGAATTAGTGACAAGAACCTAAAATGGAACTAATTACAGTGATAGGAAATTAGTCTGAAATGAAATGCTATTTGACAAGAACATCTTAGCATTCAAGTGATTGAAATTTGATTACATAAACCATGTTAACATAAACCTTTTATTCAAATTTAGTATTGACCATAAGTACAGAGGCCACACTCAATGGTTCTCAAACTTAATAGTCTTTACAAAATTTCAAGATTTCAATAACACAACCGACCCCAAGCACTCCTCTCTCTACTATGATTCTCTTATCTCAGTGTTCTCAATGGCGCTTACCTTCGTCAAAATCCATCAATCTTTGCCCTTCTCCTTCTATTCTTGTCATTCTGGCAGTTTGACTTTTCCTTCTCATTGTCTAGAGATTGTTCCCTTTACACCGTTTCAACCATGCAATTTTTGGTCATTTCCCAACTTCTTCTAGCAGTTCAATAATAGGAACAACAATGTCCCCAATGTCCTCTTGGAACCAAAAATATAAATGCCTCTAAGAGGCTGATACCATTAATCAATGGAGGGAACAAACAAAACAAAACTTAAACATCTTCAACAGAATTTAAAACATCAATTAAACAAAATAGAGTTTGATGGGGAAATGATGCCCCTGCATCAGGCTCCCCCACAGAATAACTGATTCATGAGCTCCTGCTCATGAGGTCCTCAACAAAGTAACCCAAATTGACAAGTTTAGGTGCAGAAAGCCATGAAGCATTCTCCAAAAGATGGGTTTTCCATTTCACCAGATACCTGAAATAATCCTTGCCTCAGGTCTTCTGAAATAGTTGTTCATCAAGAATGCATTCAATTTTTAATGGAGCTAATTTGGACCCTTGCTGACCAACAATAGTTTGTAGTTCCAACTCTGTTGATTCACCATCTATAGCGGATTTGTATGGAAACAAATCTGCCACATTAAAAATGGGTGAAATACCCAGGCTTGAAGGAAGACTTATCTTGTAAGCATTCGTTGAAAACTTATGAAGGATCTTAAAAGGACCAAGCTTTTTCATTTTCAATTAATTATATGCTCCTATAGGAAATATTTCTTTCCTAAGATGAGCCATCACTAGATCACCCTCCTAAAAATGCACTTCTCTCCACTTTTGATTAGCATACTGTATGTATTGTTGATTGCTTCCTTCAATGTTCTTCTTAACCTCCTCATGAAGAGCATACAGGATCTTAGCAAAGTCTTCTCTGTCTACACTTTTTTTCTCCATGTCACCAAGATTTCTGAGTTCAAATACACCCCTAGGATGCATGCCATACACAATATAAAATGGGCTAAAACTTGTACTCTAGTTTGGAGAATCATTATAAGCAAACTCCACTTGTGCGAATGCCATATCCCAATTTCCAAGTGTGTTTCCAACAAGGCATGTCAACATATCACCAAGGATTCTATTGACCACCTCAGTTTTGCCATCCCTTTGGGGATGGTAGGCTGAACTGAAACTAAGATGTGTACCCAATGTTTTCCATAGAGTTCTCTAAAAATTCCTATAATGATGTGACAATGATGTCCAAAAGCTCTAACATTTTCATGGCAACTCCATGATAATCTATAATAACTTTTCTAACATACACATTCCACACATTTTATTCAAAACTCCTAAAAACAAAAAGCTTTCAAAAAGAGAGTGTTAAAAGGGAGCCTACCTTAGTTAGCCCCATTGTAGGTTTTCTAACAAGAGTCCATAATTAAACACTTGGAAAGTAAGAGTATTTAGACTATGGCAATGGGTTAATAGCAATGATTGATAACAAAAGTGGAAACAAGCAAGGCTAAACATAAGGAAGAAAGTAAGGAGGTGGACAAAGGGATATGTATGAGGGCTTGTGAACGAAAGGATGGCATGAGATGGTCATGAGAAGGGATTATCTAGAATGGAATAAGAAATAGGTGGATTATAAAGGCTTTGGAGATAGAAAATGGGTAGCATGATGATATGTGGAGAGAGGAAGAAAGCCACACATGGGATATACCAATCATAGAAAAATTTCTAAAGAAGACTCCAAAGAAATGTAAGATCCAAGAGTCTCCAAGCTCAAGGAGGATCTCTAAGAAAACCCTAGCATAAAGAATTCTAAATATTACAAGCAATCTTAAGCTTACAAGGATATGGAAATGAGAGAGGAAATTGTATATTTAAAGGTTTTCAAAAGGATATAAGGAAAACAAACATGGGAAATATCTAGGAGAGTGTACTAGTGAGCTACTACAAATTTTTGGTGAGAAAACTCACCAAAACCAAGCACACCTTATAAGGGGAACATTAGATGATGTCCCAAAGGGAGCACAAGTGGTATTTAATGTTGGGGCTCTCAAATCTTCGGTGAATATGTAACAAGACAAAGCAAAGTATTGGGATGTGATTTGAAATCAATTATATGGCCAAGGAGATGAGAAATAAGGAAAATATGGTGAAAGGGAGTGTCATAAACATATAAAGAGGGAGATATAAAAATTAAATGTTAAGCAGGAGAGGATAAACATCACATGAGAAAGGATGAAGACAACATACACAATATTTCAAAACACAAGAAAAGGGGAAACACAAGACACATAGAGATAGACAAAGATCAACAACATTAGGCTAACCATGTAATCTTCATTCTCACATTATTAGGCACCCTTTGGAAAATAGTCTACATTTGCTAGGTAAACAATTTAGGGTCACTAACTATTCCACTAAATACTTTGTCTAGGGTCATGTGGCACATTTCCATTTGTTAATGCACATATGAACCCCTTAGAAGATTTTGTGCACTAGTCTTTCAACCAATTAGAAATGTTTATGCAGTGCCAAGTGTCTCCCACTGTGCTTCAAAATATCACATTAATTGTCAAGGGTAAATGACAAAAGTAAAAATAAGGGTTTCACATTCCACCATTTTGTTGCTGTTGTTAATGATAGGTGAATATAGCCTACTTTAATAATACCATGAAAACAAAGAACATACTCTATTGAGTACATTGAAAATACTTGCCACCTTTGTCATTAGGCAACATGCGGCTCTCTCATTCACCCACACACCATAGATAGGTCCACACTAGCAACCCATACTCTTTTTTTTTTTTTTGGTATACCAAGGCAAATGACATGGATAATGTTGGCCCATCGACAAGGTATATAATAATGTATAGTTGAGCTCAACTCCAAGCCACAACCAATAAATATTGCCACAATATCCTTTATCTTTATTACAAGGACCACTAAGTATTGTGGAGATCAAATGGTTCACATTAATAATTAGAGATTAATTGTAACGGATGAATCATAGTGGAAAAAAATGGGGGACCATACTTCAGTCATTTCACCATTGCCAATGAGAAGAAAACATGCAAACTCTTCCACTTTGCCTTTATAAAGTGCTTTCATCAAACAAAGTCGGGCCCACCAAGCACTAACCATTTGGCCACATGGCAAGTCGATATTGGTCCTTTAAGATGTGGGTGCACATGTGTGGACCTATATACCTACTTCCTAATTAGTAAGTACGTCAGCACACATTGCAATGGAACCACCAAGTAGCATTATCACCTATGCCACCACAATTGGCTAGACAACCTACTAACTTTAATATTGATCACCGTAGATCATCGAGCAACCACATGATCACCCACTAAGCCTACCATCATCATCATCTTGGAAGCCAATACATTATCACCACACATTTATAAAAGCATCACTTAAGTGATGCACAACTACAAATCATAATTGAATGCACAAATAGACTATCACTAAACCATAAAGTAAAAGGCACAAGACCAATGGACCTCCCATAAAAGGCACCTAGAGATCATAATTCAATGCACAAATAGAGAAAAAAAATATATAACACATGTTCATTGATGACGTGCCTTGTGTTGGAGGTGCTCGTACCAATGGACACACCACAATGGACCCCCGGTCAGTAGGTGTTTAACCACCAATGACTAGGTAGATAGCTTTTTGATATTTATAGTTTACTTTTGGTATTATGGTGATATGACATGGTACGTGGCAGAAGATGATTTCTATAACACTTTTTTCGTCGCATAGAGTTAGAGACTGTTAACTTTGGTTATTTTTGTTGTAACGTCTCTTAAATTTTATTTTCTATTTTTTCGGCATTAACAATTTGTTTTCACATGTACGATGCTTTCTCCGAGCTGGGCCAAGAATAAATTTTAACGTTAACCTTTATTTTCATTTTTTTGGGCATTAACAATTTGTTTTCACGGCTTTCTTCCTCTGATCCTCAGAATTTCCATCCCGTGTTGCAGGTTCTTCAGATACTATGCAACCGATTTCTGAAGAGGAAGACGAGGAAAACCCAGGTTCCTATCCATTTCCAAAACTTATTGTTCAAATGATTTTTTTGACTAGATACCAATCAGTGTAGATCCGGTTACGTCGTACAATTTGTTTATTTATATATTTTTTCTTTTCTCGTTTTTGTCCTACGTTCACATTCAGGTATGGAGATTGGGAAAATGCTTCGTCTCCAAGCTGTACATGATGAGAAAGCCGTTGTATATGATGAGAAAGCTGTTGCAGTATTTTTGTTCGGTCACAAGCAAACGGGAATGAAAATATTACTAGAGACTTGTGCGAACGAAGTCAAAACAAGAAGTGGAAGGTAGTCAAGTGATTTAGAGCAGGCTAAAAATGTATTTATATACATAGCTAGGGTCCCGAGTGCTGAAATTCTTAAACGGATTTGGCCAATGAAGAGTTCTTCTTGTCATTCACGATAAAAATGCTAAAGATCCTGTAACATGAAAATTTGTGCCAGGGAGTTTGCAGTAGGAGATCTGGTCCTGAAGGAAAATCAAAGAAATCTATTTGAGCAAGAAAAGAAAGGAAAATTTGAGCCTAATTGGTTGGGACCCTACATTGTTACTGCAAAGTATGGTTCTGGAGCATATCGCCTCTCCACCCTTGAAGGAGAAGAGCTAGAGGAGCCCATGAATATCATTCACTTGAAACGGTTTCACAGATAGTTTGCTGAATAACTCATGTCAAAAATACAAAAAAACAATAAAAATATAAAAATTCCAAAAAAAAAGAATATAACACATTACAAAAAAAAAAAAAAAAAAAATTTAAACACATTATAAAACAATCCAAAAAATTAAAAACTTAATAAAAAATTAAAAAAATTAAACAACATTTAAAACAATCAAAAAAATAAAAAAACTTAATTAAAAAAAACATTAAAAAAAACAAAAACAAAAACACAAAACCAAACCGACGACCGGCGCCCACTGGGCGCTCGACCATACCCCAGCACCTAATAGGTGCTACCCACTCCTCCCCACCCTCCTCCCTGGAAGTCTTTCGAGACTTGAAGCTCGACAAGAGCCAAGAACTGGTGGTGACAAAGATAATAAAGATATGTAAGGGGTATAAGAAGCGAATGGATATAGTTCGGGAGTATTTGCTCAACTACTACATTGCTAATAATGAAGACTTCAACAGATTATCAGAGTGGATTGAGATGAAAGAACGTAATTTTGCAGAACTCCCGGACTATTTGAATTGTGAGAAACAATAGCTAAGCATGCAGTTCTCGACATTTGAATTGTGAGAAACGGATTTTGCCAATGAAGATCGGTAAAGGGGTTCGGATAAGAGTAGTTCTTATCATTCACGATAAAAATGCCTTGTCTGCCATGGAAGGCTCCGTGTTCAAGACACTTCTCTATGTTATGAAGCCTCTTCGGGACCAAAAAGCATTGGAAGTCTTTCAAGACTTGAAGCTCGACAAGAACCAAGAACTGGTGGTGACAAAGATAATAAAGATATGTAAGGGCTATAAGAAGCGAATGGAAATAGTTCGGGAGTATTTGTTCAACTACTACATTGCTAATAATGAAGACTTCAAAAGATTATCAGAGTGGATTGAGATTAAAGAACGTAATTTTGCAGAACTCGCGGACTATTTGAATTGTGAGAAACAATTCCTCCATCTGTCCGTAATAGCTAAGGATGCACTTCTCGACATTTGTTCATTCTTCAAGGATTGGAACTGGCATGAAACAGCCTGCATAATCGACGTTGATGTGCTGGAAAAGCTCAAAGAGTTACAACTAGTGAAGAGAGAATCAGACAAAGTATCTGTCCCTCCTTCAGTCCTGACATATTGTCTTTCTTGGGCCAAAGGAAGACGAATCACCGAGGCCTCTGATCTGCACGATGTTATGCTGGCTGAGAAAGAGGTACGTATTCATAGTAATCAGTGACCACTAAAACAAATGTATTATCCTGTCACTGCTTCTGACAGTCATTCTTGTTTGTGTTGATTTAGGAACCGGAGAAGTTTGAACGTATACAAGGAATCTGGATGTTAAAAAACAAGTTCCCCTTCCACATACCTGCATCCGATCTGGATAAAATGGAGAATTTAAGAGTTCTTGCCCTAGGAGACTGGACAATAGTGACAGGTACGTGCAGCAAAAAATTAAGGCATCTCGGATATTTTCAAGCCGGAAAGCTTGAAGCATTGCCATTCAATATCGGCATGGTGGATAATCTAAGATTTCTCGACAACAATTCTAAGCATTACTTCGGAACTGGTTCGCAAGAGGCAAGCATAATTTTTATCTTTCAATTCTTAGGGATTTTCACTTAGAAAAACTATTTTTTAATCTTACAACTTTAAAAAAATGGGTTGAAATCTAATGCTTTGGCATTTCTATATCATAGTAACATTTTAAGCCATGTACCTAGATGCAACTTGTTTAAATATTTTGAGTTTATCTTATAGACTCTATTTCGATTATATTTGGATGAATGATCCTTGAAGAGCGATCAGAAGTCATTGACTAAATATTCCTGAAGAAGAGGAAGGGGGTAGAAGGAAGACACCAGACTTTGGAAGATTTTTTTTTTCTAACCCAGAATGTGGTCAATTTTGATTTTCTAAAGTATCTTACAAACAGACACTATGCAGTGCATTCTTTATTGTTTTTCACCTTGTTTCATTCCTCTCGGTGCAGGTTCCCCCGACTCTCAGAATGGTGAAATCAAAGGGCATGAAATTAGAACACTACCTGGATTGGACTAACCTGCCGGAAGGATGTGATCTTACAGACTTGAACTTAGGAGGGGTTGATGTAGAAGATCTACCAAACGCTTTGTGCGATGTATATTCTTTGCAAAATATTTTTTTGAGCCAGTGCAAGAAATTGAAGCGATTGCCAAAAAACTTTGGGAAACTCCAATATTTGAAGACACTAAATCTCAGTCATTGTGAAGCACTAAATGACTTGTCACCCAGTTTTGGGTCGTTGAGCTGTCTTGAAAAAGTTAATTTTTCCTACTGCAGGCAACTAAAGCATCTTCCAGATACCATTGGCTTGCTGAGGTCTGTGAAGGAAATGGATTTTTCATATTGCAAGAATCTAGAGAGGCTTCCCAAAAGCTTCGTGAAGCTGACCACATTGCAAGCGTTGAAATTGAGAGGGTGTAGTAATCTATTGGAGCTGCCAGAAGGATTCGACGGCTTAGCTTTAAAGGAGCTATATTTAGAGTCATGCAAGCGACTCAAAGCACTTCATGAAAATGTAGGAGCAGCAGCATCTTTGACGCAGAGTAAAATTTCTCTGAGTTGGTGTAAAAGTGTAACAGAGTTATCAAGGGGATTCATCAGCGTCATCAAGGCACAGGTGGAGGAACTCATCTTAGTGGATTGCGTGTCTTTACAGATGCTTCCGGAGGACTTTCCCACAGAGCTGAGTCGTCTAAAAATTCTCAATTTGAGTGGTTGTAAGAGCCTTTCGAGCCTTCCAAGACGTTTCTCCAAATTGAAATATTTGCAGAGGTTAAATTTAGAGTCTTGTGAGAAGTTAGAGGAGTCGTCAATTAAACTGGGCCACATTACATCGTTGCAAGAAGTGAACCTCTCTAATTGTTATGGACTGGCGGGAGACTGTTTGGGGAGTTTGCTTACAATTCAAAGTTTGACTTTTTTAGACATTCATGGCAGCCCAAAGCTCGTAGATCGGTGGAATCGTTTGAACAGAGACAGAAGAACATGCCACTTGGTAGTTACCACTGCTAGTCCTGGATTGGGATCTCTTCCTTTTTCCAAAACCTTGAAGGAGGTAAGTTTTCTTACTCAAACTTACAAACGCCAACAAATTAAGATCGATATGGAATCAACAAAAAGTGGATATTAACTCGAATATTTTTTAACAAAGAGTTTGATTGTTTACTACCATTTGCGATCGTCTTGCAGGACCCGCTCATTGAAAAGGCGTTAAAGCGAGGAATATACGAGTTCTGCAATGGCAAATGGGCTTTTCTGGATCTCAATGGACGGCAGTTTTATCCATCTACTCTTGAGGAAGGCAGTACAATTGCTGTTATTTTTTATAATAACTACAAAGAGCCAGAGTTAAAATCCCTGGGGAGGATACTGGATGATCTCCAAGCGACTTGTGAGAAGCTGCAAATAGTTTATCTTGGAACATGTGTGTCTGAATTGGCAAAGAAGCTGGCTGGCAGGCATCTTGTTTGCACTCTACTTAAATATCATCCATTTCAATGGTCAAACAGTCAATAGCAATTTTACACCTCATTTACAACAAAAAGTGGTAAATATTTGTCCTATTTTTATTGGCCAAAATTGACCTTTGACTATTAAAGTGGATGATATTTAAGAACAGCTCAGGTTTTCTTTGAAAAAGCATTATACACAGTTGAGGGTTTTGATCAGACCATCAACTACGCTATGATCATTAGTGATGTAGAGTGCAGAGATAAACATAAAGCCTTTTCGAGCTGGACAGGCGTTACAAATGAACGTCTAATGTTGATGGCCAAGGCAATCGACTTCCAGAAAATCGAATATCTGCGCCTCAGGGATCTTATTGAGACTGAGAATCCCCAGAAACGGAACAGTACTAAATTGCTTCGAGCATTGTTGCTCACAAACGAAATAAAAATCTTAATTTCCAAAACAAGACAGGTATTGATATTTTCTCGTTGATAACCGTGTTGATAGTCTTAGGCAGTAAAGATGTCTGGCCCTGTTCAGCGTTTGTTTGCTGACCGCAGGTAGAAATCAAAGAGCTCGAGAGCAAATACATTTTCATCTTTCTTTCCTGGCTTCATAACATGGAAGAAGAATACGAGGCTTTCAATAATGTGTATCACAGACTTCAAAAAGTATTGAAAGAAAGAGAAAACGTTATCAAGTTTGAAGTGGTGTTGACCCTGATTTTGTAATTCAAAATTCATAAAAGAAAAGTCATTATCAGGCAATTAAATTGCTATTCAAAGTGCCTTCCGTTGCCGATGAAGTTCTAGTAACCTTTACAAATGCCGAAAAGAAGATTATTTTTAAAGCATCCTCGAAAGCATTTTTATCAGCTGATGATAAACATTTTAAAGATGACTTAAAACTTTCCAAATTTCTCTAACGAACTCCTAATTTAGCTTCGGGTGATTGAATGAGTTCACTAAGTGTTGGCAAGTACCGATAAGCCTTGTGAAAGTAACTTAGAGTGCCGATGAAGGGCAGCGTCTATGCAGCATACAAAATGTACCAAATGTATCAGATGGTTTCATACCAAACTTTCAAAATTCTGAGGAAAATTTTGAACTGCTAGCACGCCATGAAAAGAAAAGATAGGAAGACCACTTCAAAGAACTTAGAAAATCTTCAGCAGCAAATCTGAAGTAAAATTTTGGAAGTTTGGTATGAAACCATCTGATGCATTTGGTGCATTTTGTATGCTGCATAGACGCTGCCTTGGATGTTTATCCCACATTGCTAAGTTGCATCAGATTTAAAACAAATTAGATGAATTTTTAAAGATACCGATAAAGTTATAAAATGCTCTCAAAGAGCTGATCAACAAAACGTGGTATTTTTGGTAGTTATTATAACTACCCAAGAAGCATGAAATAGATTTTGTTGTAAGGCGTTAAAAACTTTTGAACGAATGCAATTGGCTAGTGTAAAGTCAAACTCCATGACTTTAAAAGCATCTTCCATGCCTTCGAGAACGGCATGTAGATATTGATCAAAGCATACTTAAAAATAGATTTCCATCAACTTTTGCTATCTCAGGTGCCTTTGAAGAAATATAATGTGCACATGAACTTTTGGCTGTGTCTCACACCATGTAATTGTTGCATGATATGTACAAAATGGGTTTATTGAAAAGGCCTTGGAAACATTCAAGCAAATGCAAGCGGTAAGTGTAAATCCAAATTCCACAACCCTTGCAAACCTCCTCCCGGCCTGTGCCAAAATGAGAGCTTTGGAGTAGGATACAGATGCCTAACAAAGCATAATGGAAAGAGAATATTTGCCAAATATTATAGATCGAAGTGCCCTGGAAAACTTATATGCATAAAGAAGCATAGACAAGGCAAGTGAACTATTTGTGGAATGCCTCACAGAGATGTAATCTTATATGAAAAGGTCACAAGAAATGTACAAATTAGTTTTATTGAACAAGGATTAGAAACCTTCAAGCAAATCATTGAGCCTGCATACAAAACATGGAGCCATGGACAACGGTGATACAATTGTTCAACAAAATGCCTCAAAGAAAATTTGTTATCTTATGAAATGGAGCAATTGCAGTGTATTCACATAATGGATTTGTTGAAAGGCCTCTAAACTTTTAAACAAATACAATTGGCAGATGTAAAACCAAAGCCCTTGACCCTTGCCAGCATCCTCAACTCGTGCTATTTCATCGGATTTTAGACTCGTATGCAAAATGTGGAAGGGAGAAAAGTTTGCAAATTGTTTGACATATCGCCTCAAAGAGATGTAACCTCATGGAATGCAAAGATTTCTAGATATGTACAAAATGGTTTTGTTATATGTTCACCATAAATATTTAAGTAAATGCATTTTGCAAATTTCAAACCAAACTATGAAACATCGCTAGCATCATCTCGGCCTATTCAAAAACAAGAATGAAATTCACAAAATGCGTTTGATGAACAAGCTTTAGAAGATTTCAAGTGAATACATTTGGTGGACGTAAAGTCATCCATAATCTCCATAAGCTTCTTTGCTTGCCTGTATCCATCAAAGGATAATGAAATAGAGGTTTTTGTCAGAAATTATAATTGGAAACCCTCTAGCAGACATGCATGCAAAATGTGGAAGACAAAGTTCACAAGCTATTTGACAAAGCTTCTCAATGAAATGCAGCCTCGTAACAAGTTGGATTTGTTCAAAGATCTTTAGAATACTCTAGTAGATATATACACAAATATGGGAGCATGAGATAAAGCATGTGAACCATTTGGTAAAATGCTTGAAAGAAGCACATGAACTGTTTGGCGAAATAACTCAAATAAATGGTCATCTCTTGGACTACATGATTGCAGGATATACATAAAATTGATTTGTTAAAAAGGCTTCAAATAACTACCTGAAACATACAATGGTAGTTACAAACCTGCATCCCATGGCTTATGCTATATTTCTACTCGTGGCCTATCAAAAGGAGGTTTTTGACATGTAAGACTTCGCATGTGGTCTTCATAAACATCACAAATATAAGAAAGCTTTGGAGGATTCTAAGAGGATGAAAAGTAACACTATGTTTGTCTTTACACCCGGTAACCATTGTATCTAGTTAGATTCGATAACTAAAGTGTATGGCATTGGTGGAACTGAGAAGAATTTTAGCAATCTACTCAAAGTTTGAAAAGAATGAAATCACTTATCGTGCTCTACTCAATTGTTATTCCAGAGAGAGATTAGTGAAAAAGATTAGCATTGGATGACAATGGTATCTTATGATTGTATAGGAGCAGGAAATGTGTAGCATTATTTGATCTATGTCTATCATGATGGCATTTCCAATAAAGACTTATTATTTCCTCAGTCCATATTATGAATACAAACATAGGAGTCTAAGTTTCGGTTATACAGAGGAGTCATCAACATTCAGCGAAATTTGACCACCGAATGGAGTAGTTGGAGATGGAAAAGGGTAACTTAGCAAAATTTACAACTTGAAAGCTCCAAGTTTAATGTTACATTTTAAAAAAGTGACTTATGCCACTTATTGTAATTAAAGTTAGACATTTGAATTTAACTTTGTAAAAGTTAGGTAAATCCTAACTTATCTTCAAAAAGGTAGTTATTCTAAGCATTGGCTTAGGTAGTTATCCTAAGTGGTTAAGGTAGTTACCTTAAGTAGTTACTAGCCTCACCTATATATACGGCTTGGTAATTCAATCAAAGGGGTTCCACTTTTTTGCAAGGCATTGTGTAAATGACTCAAATAGTATTATTCAAGCAAGAAAGCAATAAAGAAAAGTTTTGGATGTGTGTTCAATTTGATTTCATGTGTTGTTGTTGATATTTGTATGTTTCATCAATGATAACCATTTTCTTTCCTTTAGATATTGCATGTGAAAAAGATTATCATGTCATGTTTTGGTACCTCAACTTGAATGTGTGGAACTTGAATTGATAAGATTATTTTTCATCTCTTCATTAGTTTTTGTTATTCGATTTGTTTTGTTCTTATAACCCCAGAAAATCAATATACCCCCATCATACGAGGGAGTTGCCCCTCTCAAACACAGAGAGGAATCGATATTGTTATGTGATTCTTCAACTATTGTAAGTAGGTTGTTGCTGATCCAAGGGTGAAACAGAGTTATTTATGAAGATTAGTTTAAAGCAAAAAATCTATTTCCTAATAGATTTTTGGCGACTCTGTTGGGGATACGAGCTGAAGCGTTGGTGTCATTTTTTCCTCAAAATATACAAGTATCTCCCCAGAAAAGAAGTTGGTGACTCTATCTAAAAGAAGAATCCTGAAAGATGGTTTGGTATCAAAAACTCATATGCATAACTTGAAGTTTCTTGAATCAGACAGTGACAGTGAAGATGAAGATTATCCTTCTCCTACATCCTCTGCTCAACAAAATCAAGTTCTTGATGACCCTAAGCAAGTAGAGTTTTTGAAGAATTTCTATGGTGGCATGCAACTCAATTCTAACCAAGTTCATCCTTCTTTGCTTCAAACATTGCAAAAGATTGAAGAAAAAAATGGGATGAAGACTCATTTTCTTGCTCCTGATCACAACTCCCTATCAGAGGAAATTCATACACCCAAAGAGAAAAGAAACTATGCTGAGATATATCACTCACATGATGAGGACATCAATGAAGAAGAAGACCAAAAAGAAGAAGTGATAGAGATAATAGAAGAAGATTGTATGGAAACATGCAATGATGAAGAAGACATATATCCAGACGATGACATATTCTCAGTTTTTTTGAAGAATGTCACTCCTCTTGTTACAACTTGCTCTGGTTCAACAACTATATCTTCCAAGGAAGGTTCCCATGACATGGTTAATGTTCATGGGAATGCAGAAGAAATTTTGGACCCAAGTGTAAACAAAGAAGATGAAGATGAGTTGTAAAATGTTTTTCTGACATGCATGCAACCCAAGCAAGAGGAGGAGGATGATGAAATAATACCACAAGATCGTCTCAAGACTCCTAAAGATGATTTTCTTTGTAAAGAAGATTTTATTCTTTCTCCTTTATGATCTGTTAAAGAAGAATCCTCAACTACTGGAATCAAAGGTACTACTCAAGATGAAGTGTTGAATACTCCCACTCCAAATATGCAAGAAGATCATAAGGATACCAAGATTGATGAAAAGATGCACGTTCTAACTTCTCCTTCACTACTTCCAAGAGAGGAAAATATTATTTCTTCTTCATCGACGATACAAGAAGACTTTCAGGAGGATAAAGTGCATAATGTAAATTCAACACTTTCTCTTCTTCATGTGCAACCCTTTGATAAAGGAGATCCTAAGTTAGTAATGCTGAAGAAGAAGGAGGACATTACTCATAAGAAGAATAAGTCGCAGAGTATTGAGTTTTCATCATTTCTTACTTCACATGGAGGATGTCTAGTTCGTGATATAGTTTTCTTTTATTCAAGATATCAAAAGAATCTTTAGATAGAGAAGATTGGTATGCTCAATGTGATGCCAGAAGAGATGATCAGTAATACACAAGGCAATACCAATGTGATACAAAAGGACTCAGATATTTATGACAAGAAATGGTTATTCAGTGCACTATTCAAGGAGTCCTCACATTTCATATATTTTATTTTTCTCATCATCCTTAAATGTCTATTGAGTCAGCAGGTGCCTCATCCATGCACATCTCTTTTTCATACAGGTGCCTATTTTTCTCAACCTGTTAATGGTTTTACATGATCATCCTAGAACAGTTTGAGGTAGGAGTCACCTACCATGTATATAGGTTAATTAGGAGTTTTTGGGTGTGTTTCTTTTTCTACTATTTTGTTCCACTCTTTGTTTGATTTTTTGCTTGTCCATGCACTTTTGAGTTGTTCCAGTATTCTCTCCCTTTCATTGACCCTATAGCCCAATGGATAAGGCACTAGTTATTTCCAAAGGTTCTAGATTCATCTTGCATCCTTCATAGTCCTTCTCACTAGTTAGAGCCAGTTGTTGACCTTGCTTTTGTAATTCAAAATTCATAAGTGAAAAGTCATTATCAGGCAATTAAATTTCTATTCAACATGCCTTCGGTTGCTGACGAAGTTCTAGTAACCTTTACAAATGCTGAAAAGAAGATTATTTTTAAAGCATCCTTGAAAGTATTTTTATCAGCTGATCATAAACATTTTAAAGATGACTTAAAACTTTTCAAATTTCTCTAACAAACTCTTAATTTAGCTTCGAGTGATTGAACGAGTTCACTAAGTGTTGGCAAGTACCAATAAGCCTTGTGAAAGTTACTTAGAGTGTTGATGAAGACGCTCCCTTGGATGTTTATCCCACATTGCTAAGTTGCATCATATTTAAAACAAATTAGATGAATTTTTTAAGATACCAATAAAGTTATGAAATGCTCTCAAAGAACCGATCAACAAAATGTGGTGTTTTTGGTAGTTATTATAACTACCCAAGAAGCATGAAACAAATTTTGTTGTAAGCATTAAAAACTTTCGAACGAATGCAATTGGCTAGTTTAAAGCCAAACTCCATGACTTTTAAAGCATACTCCATGCCTTCCAAAATGACATGTAGATATTGTTCAAAGCATACTTAAAAATAGATTTCTGTCAACTTTTGCTATCTCAGGTGCCTTTGAAGACATATATTGTGCACATAAACTTTTGGCTACATCTCACACCATGTAATTGTTGCATGATACGTACAAAATGGGTTTATTGAAAAGGCCTTGGAAAATTTCAAGCAAATGCAAGCAGTAAGTGTAAATCCAAATTCCACAACCCTTGCAAACCTCCTCCCGGCCTGTGCCAAAATGAGAGCTTTGGAGCAGGATACAGATGCCTAACAAAGCATAATGGAAAGAGAATATTTGTCAGATATTATAGATCAAAATGCCCTGGGCATAAAGAAGCATAGACAAGGCAAGTGAACTATTTGTGGAATGCCTCAAAGAGATGTAATCTTATATGAAAAGCTCACAAGAAATGTGCAAATTAATTTTATTGAATGAGGATTAGAAACCTTCAAGTAAATCGTTGAACCTACATGCAAAACATGGAGCCATGGACAACGGTGATACAATTGTTCAACCAAATGCCTCAAAGAAAATTTGTTATCTTATGACATGGAGCAATTGCAGTGTATTCACATAATGGATTTGTTGAAAGGCCTCTAAACTTTTAAACAAATACAATTGGCAGATGTAAAACTAGAGCCCTCGACCATTTCCAGTATCCTCAACTCAGGCTATTTCATTGGATTTTAGACCCGTATGCAAAATCTGGAAGGGAGAAAAGTACACAAATTGTTTGAAATATCGCCTCAAAGAGATGTAACCTCACGGAATGCAAAGATTTCTAGATATGTACAAAATGGTTTTGTTATATGTTCACCGGAAATATTTAAGTAAATGCATTTTGTAAGTTTCAAACCAAACTACGAAACATCGGCAACATCATCTCGGCCCGTTCAAAAACAAGAATGAAATTCACAAAATGGGTTTGATGAAGAAGCTTTAGAAGATTTCAAGTGAATACATTTGGTGGATGTAAAGTCATCCATAATCTCTATTAGCTTCTTTTCCTACCTATATCCATCAAAGGATAATGAAATAGAGGTTTTTGTCAAAAATTATGGTTGGAAACCCTCTGGCAAACATGCATTCAAAATGTGGAAGACAAAGTTCACAATCTATTTGACAAAGCTTCTCAATGAAATGCAGCCTTGAAACATGTTGGATTTGTTCAAAGATCTTTAGAATACTCTAGTAGATATATACACAAATATGGGAGCATGAGATAAAGCATGTGAACCGTTTGATAAAATGCTTGAAAGAAGCACATGAATTGTTTGGTGAAATAACTCAAATAAATGGTCATCCCGTGGACTACATGATTGTAGGATATGCATAAAATTGATTTGTTGAAAAGGCTTCAAATAACTTCCTAAAACATACAATGCAAGTTGCAAACCCGCATCCCATGGCTTATGCTATATTTCTACTTGTGGCCTATCAAAGGGAGGTTTTTGACATGTAAGACTTTGCATGTGGTCTTCATAACCATCGTAAATATAAGAAATCTTTGGAAGATCCTAAGAGGATGAAAAGTAACATTATGTTTGTATTTACACCTAGTAACCATTGTATCTAGTTAGATTCGATAACTAAAGTGTATGGCATTGGTGGAACTGAGAAGAATTTTAGAAATCTACTAAAATTTTGAAAAGAATGAAATCACTTATCATTCTCTACTCAATTGTTATTCTAGAGAGAGATTAGTGAAAGTGCTTAGTATTGGATGGCAATGGTATCTTATGATTATATAGGAGCAGGAAATGTGTAGCATTATTTGATCCATGTCTATCATGATGGTATTTCCAATAAAGACTTATTATTTCCTCTGTCCATATTATGAATGCAAACATAGGAGTGTAAGTTTCGGTTATACAGAGGAGTCATCGACATTTAGTGAAGTTTGAGCACCGAATGGAGTAGATGGAGGTGGAAAAGGGTAACTAAGCAAAATTTACAACTTGAAAGCTCCAAGTTTAATGTTACCTTTTGAAAAAGTGACTTATGTCACTTATTGTAATTAAAGTTAGCCTTTTGAATTTAACTTTGTAAAAGTTAGGTAAGTCCTAACTTATCTTCAAAAAGGTAGTTATTCTAAGCATTGGCTTACACAGTTACCCTAAGTGGTTAAGGTAGTTACCTTAAGTAGTTACTAGCCTCACCTATATACACGGCTTGGTAATTCAATCAAAGGGGTTCCACTTTTTCGCAAGGCATTGTGTAAAGGACTCAAATAGTATTATTCAAGCAAGAAAGAAATAAAGAAAAGTTTTGGATGTGTGTTCAATTCAATTTCATGTGTTGTTGATATTCGTATGTTTTATCAATGATAACCATTTTCTTTTCTTTAGATATTGCATGTGGAAAAGATTATCATGTCAAGTTTTGGTACCTCAACTTGAATGTGTGGAACTTGAATTAATAAGATTATTTTCCATCTCTTCATTGGTTTTTGTTATTTGATTTGTTTTGTTCTTATAACCCCAGAAAATCAATATACCCCCATCATATGAGGGAGCTATCCCTCTCAAACGTAGAGAGGAATCAACCCATGTGAAAGAGGATGTTTTAATGAAATTAACAAAGAATAGCATGTTGAGAGAAGAGGTGGAAAGGAAGGTAACAAAGCAGGTTAGAGAGGTTCTAATGAAGGAAAGCAAGTTGAAAGAGATGGAAAAGAAAATAATAGAGCATGAAAATCAAGTGAGAGAAGAGATGAAAAACAAAACCAGAGAGTAGGTGGAAAACAAGGTAAAAAAAGAGATTGAAAGCAAGGTTAAAATGGAGGTGGAAAAAAGCATAAGAAAGGAGATTGAAAGCAAGGTTAAAATGGAGGTGGAAATAAGGATAAGAGAGGAGGTTGAAAGCAAGGTTAAAATGGAGGTGGAAACAAGGATAAGAGAGGAGGTTGAAAGTAAGGCTAAAATGGAGGTGGAAACAAGGATAAGAGAGGAGGTTGAAAGCAAGGTACAAGAGGAGGTAGTTCTAATCAAGATAAAAGAGGTGGTGGGAAAATGCTAAGAAAGAATAATTGCATACCAATAGATAAAGAACTAGCGATGTAAGAGGAGAACCTTTTGCAAGGAATGCAGAACTTTAAAATGATTTGCTAAATGCTTTTTGAAGACTATACCGACATATATGATATATATCAAAAAAATATTTAATATGCATGAATTCTTCTTCTAATTTTTTGAGGAACAATTAGTATAGACAAATATGTTGATACCACTGATATATATATATATATATATATATATATATATATATATATATATATATATATATATATATATATATAATTTATTTATAAGTCTTAAAAATATTTTTTGTAAATGAAAACCGCAAGATAAAATTTGAGACTAGTTGCATCATAGTTTACCTATGGAGATTCAAGCTATTGACATGCTATTAAATAAATATTTTATTTTTAAGTAATATCTTTTTTCTTGTGGCTTAGTTTATCTCTATTTTCATAATCAGATGGACATAACTATTGGAAATCTTTCATAATTGTTAAAATGGAGAAGATATTGCATAAAAGAGTTAGATATATGTACACAAGGACAAATCTTAGAAATAAAAAAAATTAGAAATAAAATAAATAAATTTAAATGTATAAGGATTTTTATCTTTTAGAAATTTAATGTGGGAAAACATTAGAAAGTGGAGTTATGTTTTTTTTTTTTTTTTTTCATTTTTTTATAATTTAATTGTTCTCTTTGAATCTCTAAAATAACATAAATCATTAGAAATTTTATAATATTTAGATAACTTGTTTTTAATATAATTTTTATTTATTTATTATATTAATCATTGATTTCATTAATTATATTTTTTTACTTAAATATTTTTTATATTATTATTAGAAATACTTTAATTTTATTAATGGTTTTTCTTAACCATTGAGAATAATATTTATGTTAAGGGATGAACAAATGAGTCATAAAAAATTCTAAATTTTTCTCACATTAAAAAAAAGAATTGATATAATTTTTGTCTGCTTGTTGCTTTTTGGTATTTTGCAAGATGTTTTATACTTTTTAAAAATATCTTGAATAAGTATAATTAATTCAATTATAATAAATTTTAAACTACAGTTTAGATTTGAATTCTATAATTTAAGAATATTCAAGTTTTAGAAGATATTTTAATGAAAAAATTAAGATTTCTAGAAAAGTATACATTTCTACCTTGTCAAATAGACATCTTTCTTCTCAAATTTTGTGGAGAGAACTTCTATATTCTCTACTGAAAACTCTTTCACACTATGCTCTCACACAAAAAAATCATATTCTTATTCAATTCTATGACTTCTTGAACTATTTTGATTAATATTGAGTTGGTTTTAAAGGGATCATAAACCTTGTACAAAGTATAAGTTACAACAACAAAACATCCACTAAGTAACAAAAAATAAATCTGTGGCTATAGCGTAGTTGAACGAAAGTAAAGCCTACAAACTAAACAATAGACCATAGTCTTAGGGGGAAAATGAGACAACAAATGACCAACCTAAGAGCCCATAGCCCTACAAAACTAAAAGGTCCCCAACCAAATTATAGCCTTTTCAAAATATCAGGGGCTTCCAATTCCACCATGAGGAATCCCTCTTCGAAACAACAATATCCTTTGCCTGTTTTTCCATTACTAGTGTTTCTCCCCATGTTGTGTTTTCTTCCTTTCTAGTAATTAGATTTGTCCCCTTGAGTTCCTTCCTTGTTCCCCGATTTGTTTTTTTTCCCCAAAATTGTAGGCTTTACACACTATACTTTAGTTTTTATTTGCTAGTTTCACCAATCTTCTTCAAATTCTCCTCTATCTCCTTAAGCTCCTTCTCCATTTCCTACATCCGAGAATTTTTATTTTCCTTGTATTTTGCTTTTCCTTGTATTGAGGATGAGAATCTCCCTCATCACATTCTAATATTGAAGAACCAATTTGTCCTCCTCCCCAATCATCAAAATTTTGCCCATATTTTTGACCTAGAATAGCCACATTGATGTTGAGGCAATTAATTTCCATGAAAAACCATTTAGTTAGCTAGCGATGGATCTTATTTTTCTATGTGATTCCCAAATATTGTTTTACAAATTGGTTTATGACATTGATAACATTGTCTAGAGATTTTTTATCACAAGAGTTTACTACATTCTCTTCATAAGGTTGAGAGCAACATCTAGGGATGTCAAGGAATTTTTCCCCTATGTCCAGTTCCCTTGAAACATTTTCCTTACCCTTTCATTTTCTAGGATCTTGCTTCTCAATATCTTCTCCTATGTCCCCTTAACCTAGTTCGACATCTTTTTGGTCATTTGAAAGATACATAGAATCTGTAGCTTCCTTTGAGCTACTACTTTAAATGATTTCCTCAAAATTATCCTCCTTCATCTTAGAAGAGGAACCTACCTTAATTCATTTCCTTTTCTTCATAGAAAGGCTTGATGTTAACTTTGGGTGGGTTTGTCACTAATGATTCACAATTAACAATATCAAACTAGCATTGGTTGGGTAATTGACTACCCCTGCATGAATTCCTTAATAACAACTTCAAGGAATGATAAGAGAAAGAAGGACAAAGAAATCTTATGATGAAAACCTAAAGTGATTAAGGATAGAGTAATTATACGAGAAGAGAGTGGTAAAGTTGTCTTCAAAGGTTATATGTTTGATTATTGTAACAGCTTTGTTATATGGTTTCTTATAGATTTAAAAATATATCTATATTTATAACATTTTAATGACTGACCATTTTAAAGTCCTTTTAGACTCTTCCCCCATCTTCTAGTCTTTCAACATTTTCTTGGACTTAATTTTTGTCCCAATAACTTCTTTTATAACCTCCTCTATTATGACCATATCCATAACTAGCATTTTAACATCCTTGCTTTGCCATTTTCTACTTAACTTAGCAAGTGTGAGATCATACCCATTAACACATTTGATGAATGAAGTGAGACCACTAGCCTCTAAAATATACCATACTTTATGATTTTCCTTGAGGTTGACACAATAGATGGGATCCATTGTATTTCTATCACCGCCCATGTTTAAACCTAGATCTGGGTCCCTCTAATTTCCTAACTATTGGAAAATACAATGAGTTGAAACCCTCTTTGTAGTAGCTAATTTCAAACAAATTAAACATTTGAGATAGAAAGTAGGGGAAAATCTATAGATAATGATAGAAACATCCCTCCACACATAATACATCATGATTTTCCTACCATGTGACAACATCCTTCCATTAACCAGAGGTCTTGAAAAAGGGGTATAATCTTTGATGATTATGTGAACACTCCACACAAAACATAGAGACATGAAAAGAATAACCATCGACAGATTATCTAGATATCAATAAGGATTCAAGTGAAAAGATACCATCCACCCATCTATTATCACCCTTTATAATCACACTCTTGTTAGCAAACATGTCATCAACATTGTTAGCCTCCTTGAAGTTATGTTGAATTTTACCTTGATTGAGAGAGTCAATAATGTTGATGAAATCTTGAATCAAATTTAGTATCATCCAACTAGGCTTATTCTTCTTTCTAATATAGTTTATGATGTTAAGTCAATCTCCTTTAATAATACAATTTGAAATTATCATTTCTTTGACAAGTTTTAGCCATTATAATCCATTGGAACTTCTACAAAGTGGTTCATTTACTTCCCTAAGTTGATAGCATAGGATACCCTAATGTTACCCTTTCAATCATAGGCCACCCACTAGAAGGGCTAGGATTTCCCTTAGAAGCCTCATCCAAGCTTGATTTGAACCAAGTAGGAGGGGCGTCAATTTCACAACCTTTCTTTCTTTTTTTTCCTACCATTGAACTAGACTAATATATCAATGTTCAAATCCCATGACTTAACCAAATTTTCTTCAAATATTGAAACAAGAAGCTTACCATATTCAAATAATTTGACATGAAGAGTTGCAATAAAAATTCCCTCAATAGCACAACAAATATTGGAAGATAATCTAATGAAATCAAACTTTGAATCCCAAAAACTATTGTTATTTCTCTCTCTCAAAAGCCTGCAAAATATATGGAGGAGAAAAAGAGACAAAAGCAAGGAAAGAGAAGGGTTATAGAATGGAGGGACCCAAGATTGAACCATATCATTGCAATAGTGGGGGGAGATTCATGAAACATAAAACTTTTTCTAAAACCACCTCCCACACTAAAGAAGAATAGGAGCATCCTCAAAATATGTGAGAGGGAGATTCAACATTAGAAAAGCACAATATAGATATGTTAGGAAAAGGAAAAACCCTCTCAGTCAGGTTATCAATGGTTAGAATTTTTTTCCTAAATTGCAACCCAAAGAAAAGAATTAACTTTTGAAACTAGCTTAGGGTGCCAATAGGAGGACCACAAATGATAGGGTTGAAAAGAGATGACTAAAGAGAAGAAAGACATGAGATAGAGAATAAACTACAAGAGGAAGGGACCCAAACCATAGAATATTCCACATCAATCATCAAAATATGGACAACTCCTAAGAGAGTCACCAATCTTGGGACCAAACATAAAGTTACCTAGGATAGGAGAAGCTCCACAAGCTTAATCCATCCCTTTATGAAAACAAAATGTAGTTTTCCATATAATCCCTAACATGATGCCTACATTCTATCTAAATGGGTTGAATCGCATTCCACAAATCCAAAGGCTTATCCAAGAGCCAACACCATCCTAGAAACAAATACTTTTACCATTGCCAAGCTTCCATTTAATTCATTTATTTAGAATGTCTCTAGAATAGAATATGTTGTGGTAGAAGTTTGACCCAATCAAAAGATCATTACTACTTAAAATGTCTCTAGGCCCATCTTTAGCATACTTCTCTCGAATGATTTCATTCCACCCCTTATTCTTAGATATAACCCTCCATGCTAATTTTGCATTAAGCACCATATTAAACAATCTTAGCCTTTGAATTCTATCACCTCAAATTTTTTGGGTTGGACACTTGAAGCCAATACACCAACATAATCTGTTTGTTCTTATTAGTTTTACACTAGAGAAATTTCTCTTGAAGCTATTCAATTTTCTCAATAAATTTGATAGGGATTTTTAGTAGAGACATAAATTACACTGGAAAGCTTTGGAGGGTATCTTTTAACAGTTGGAATTTACCAACCAACAATAATAAAGGTCCCTTCCAACTAGCCAACTTTCTTTTAAATATTTCAAGTAAAGAGATCCAAAAGGAATCAAGAA
Source organism: Cunninghamia lanceolata (assembly GCA_027924645.1). NCBI lineage: Eukaryota > Viridiplantae > Streptophyta > Pinopsida > Cupressales > Cupressaceae > Cunninghamia > Cunninghamia lanceolata. The sequence continues at coordinate 2,957,419 of BSBN01000649.1, read as the reverse complement.
ATATATCCTTTAAGAGTGGGAATACCAAGGTAAGAGGAAGGGATATCTTCTTTCTTACATCTAAATTTTTTAACAACCTTCAACTGGCAATCCAACAACATATTATGGAAAAAAAAGTACTGTTGGGAAGGCTTATGCACTAACCAAACACATTCTCATAATTGGAAAGAATGTGTTTAATACCTTGGGATTCTACCACTAAGGCCTCATGCATAATGATTGTATCATCAACAAATTGTTGATGAAAAATAGGTTGACACATAGAAGCAGGTTTAAATCCTTTTTTCCTTTTTCTGTATATATTTGACTTGAAGCTACAATCCAAGGCTTCCACATAGATAATAAATAAAATGGGTATAAAGGGTAAACTTGCCTCAAACCTCTAGTGGCTTGGAAGAAACTAGTAGGAATACCATTAACAATGATGAAAAGCTTAGGAGTGAAAATACATCAAAGAATTCAACATTAGTAGAACTTACCAAATCCAAAGCTTATGATAATCTTAACAAGAAATCTCCATGGAACTCTACCATATGTCTTCAAGAGGTCCAACTTCAAATTAAATAAGCTTTCCCACTTTTATCCATTGAGCACAACAACTCATGGATAAACACTATCAAATGTAGACATTGTGTGTTTCTAGCAGTTGAGGGACATATCATCATTATACTTGCCAATGGTAGGGCCAATCTACCTTTCATGATGCTATCTCTACCACATATATGATTATCAATCCTTATTATTATATATTTTATTCATTCTTATCACACAATGTATTCACTATTACCATTTCCTTTATGTGATTATGTGCTTACATGCTTATGTATATCTATTCAATTTACTTTCATGTATGGTTTTCCCTCTCATTCAATTCCTCCATTCTATGGATACAACTAATAATGGGAGAATATATAATTTCACTAACATTCCTATGTTAAGATTTTCAAGTAGTGATAGCTACTAAAAAGACTCGTCAGTATGAATAAATGAAGAATTATCACATGACATGCCTTCCACCCCACATTCCTTGTCATCCCATGGCCAATGAGCCAAAAGCACCATTATCATTTTCCAAACTATCAAATTTTCCTAACTTCATTAATTTCATGTTTTCTAGATAATTAGAAAGCTCTTATTTGTAAATAATTTTCATTTGTGAGACCTAAGCTACTCATGAAATACATTTTTATGTTTTACATGTTCTTATGGAGAGTGTATACTAAAAGATGAACCTACACGATTACATAATATAGGATCCATTACTTTATATGGACCCCCTTCAACTTTTGATGTCTAAGTATTTACTTTAAACCACATATATATGAGTATTACATACTTTGATATGTATGATCATTTTAGGATTCGCATGCAGCTCAAAGTGGGGGAAAAATGTAATGGAAAAATTTGCATACCCATGCCATTTCTTATTTAGTTTTATACCCATTTTAAAGAAAACTCTTGACACATGTATGTATCAATGAGTGAAAAAATCTTAGGTAAATTTAGCCTCATTCCTCTAGGCTTTACTCATTCCCATACACAATATTCTCATGTATTTATCCGGCACTTTATATGTACTCACAAATAACTTAAAGCATTCACATTCACATAGCATAGATAGATAGATATATAATGCTTTTATAATTACTGTTTCTATATGAAACATGATTGCAATAGGTATTAAACTAATTTATGTTTAATACTAATTGTATCATGCACATAGATGAGAATTCACATGAGTATCCTCATAGTTTTTTTTTACATGAGAAATATGAACTATGATAAATTTCCATTCAAAGATAAAGGCTTATATCTACTAAATGTCCAACCCCCTTTTCCTGCAACACTCTAAAAATATAACAAAATTCCAATCTTTATCTTTATTTATATATTGCAACATCCATGTCTAGATGTATGAATATACATTAGGGGCTACCAAAGCATCATTTTAGACTCTCTACATTGTTGGGCATCTTCTTCGTGAAGGTGTAGCATTCTTATGTTTTCAAGCTACAATACATGCACTTAGTGATATTAAAATTGGACTATCATGTGCATTGGGTATTGTTTATGTCAAGGTATAGTTACATATTATCATCTTTTCCATTATTATATACCTTATGGAATACCTCTTTGGCCTATCTGAGCCTAAAGAAAATGAAGGTTTTTGCCACATCCTAAATCTTGATTATGTTTTATTTTTTACTTGTATTTAATTAGTAGATAATTTTGCATGGATTAATGATTTGAAGTTTAGTGGAAATGTTAGGATAAATCAATGATTTCATGAGTTTGAGTTTATATGTTTAGAATTTAGACATGTGATTATTTGATGATAAGATTATTTATTCATGTGGTTTATGGATTTACTAATGATGCACTAATCCTAGTTTGTGAATGCAAGTTGTAACCTAGAAATAGGTTTTTCCACTGTCCAAGAAAAGAGAGGGAGAGCATCATTGGAGAGAAGTGAATAGACGTATGGATAAAAATAGGTTTTTTCCATCTTAGTCTTGTGCTTACAAAGTTTACTGAACCCTCATCAAGTTGGGTAAGTTGTGCTCAACCCTTTTTGGTCTAAGTTGGTTTCGACTCGTCAGTTGTCAATTTATCATTAAGATCTATTAGAATAGTTTTTTGTCAAGAATCTAGTCAAGAAATTATGACCGTCGACAAGGATGGTTGATATTCGTTATTTCTTGTGCGTTTTGAATATAGCTTATATTCAAAAGAGACTATATATATATATATGTTAGTGGTTAACTATCTCATTTTTTGGTAATTTCCTGTTGAAATTCCATTATTGTATCCTATCATGTTATTTATTTTTGTCTATTTAGCTATATACACGAGATAGAGAGGGGGAGAATATCTTGCCCCATTCTCGTATCTTGTCAAGCGTTTGAAACGATGTAAGTATATATTGTGTATAGTTTCATTATGTTGTTATATATATATATATATATATATATATATATATATATATATATATATATATATATATATATATATATATATATATATATATATATATATATATATATATATATATATATTGTGATATTTAAGTGAGACCTTTTGTGTTGAGTTCGATAAACTTCTTTATGAAGTGGTAAATATTCCATGATAGTGTTAGCTACTTTTAAGTTTTTGGTTATGTCGATGCTGCTTTTAGCACACAACAATGTAGGTGTAATTGTTGGTATCACACCTCTCTTCAAAAGTATCTTACCCTAAGTAAGACTACTCCAAGGATAATATAGCTAGGTCTTAGTGTGCTTGGAATTTCTTAGTTGGATGTTCTAACTATACCTACAAGGGGTCTTACATGTGATGTAATAGATTTAATAGGTCAAGACATCAATACATGCAAACCCTTATATCATTTCAATGGATATGGTGATATGAAATGCTGCTAGAACCTAACTCTAAAACTGATTAAAAGAAAAGGCAAAAGGAAGTAGGGTTTAGAGAGATCCTAATTGTTATTCATAAAGTACAAATTGCTGCACGTAGACAAACATTTAGAAATTAAACCAATTTTATGTTTTACCAAGCTAAAGATTTTGCTATAGTGCTACAGAAAATAGTGCTATCTTCTATGGATTTTTAGATTTTCAGATTACATATATTCATTAAATACCCAAATGCTAGCGTGATTTAACTACTACAATGTAATTGAACTTATATCAATTTAACAATCCAGGGTAACTATGCACATCTACTTACAATCAGCAATTAACCAATAGTATGGACTAGAATGTTCATCAAATACCTTTAACAAATCGATGAAGATTAAGATGTGAACCATGAAGCCAAATTGATAAAACAAAAGACAAATTCCTAGAAAACCTGTAGTAACTTGCTTTGCATTAATTTGAAATTCAGCAGAGTGTCAACAATTCAACATCAAGACTATCTTACAATGAGAGAATGATGGCCCTTTATATAGGAGAGGTGCCATACTAAGTTTTGAATGTACAGTGGAGATTAACTCAACACCGACTGTCCAGATTCAAGCACATTAAATACATTTATAATAGCATTTTACATTCCCAGATTATAATTTGTCCTGTAGGAAAAGGACAAAGAATGACCTCTAGATACATTGAATTTAGACAAATTGAGTACCCATTTAGCTATGTATATGGAAAAGTCATGTTTGAAAGCATAATAAAGACAAAATAGTGTCACATGACCTTCTAAATTTAGCATTTGTCATAAGTGACAGGATTACATATCCAATTTCAAATAATTTATCACTTTTTTCATCTCCTTCTAAGTCTATCTTGTCTTCTTCAGCTTTCTTGTTGCAGTAAGCTACCTAGGAAGTTAATGCTGTATTTATATCTATTGGATCCAGATCTTTAATGTAATCAACTCTGAACCTGAGATTTTCAAGGTCCCAGTGATACGTCCTCCATTGATCTTCTTCTTTTTTGAAATGTGATGAAGGAAGCTCGAAGATCACTAATCTTTTTTAGTTTTCCCATTATACTCAATGGAGATTTCCCATGAATAACTTGGTACAATTTATCTTTACAGTGCTGCTCATCTAATGGGGCAAGGTCATCAAAATCAAGGTCTAGACATTCTCTTAAAGTATCATTTATTTCATAAATAATAGAAAGTATCTGATCATTTACTTCTTTGTAAGCTTCCTTAATTTTATTAAAAACTTCCTTCTTCATGTTCATTTGCCAATACCACTATGTAGACTTATGTAGCCTTTTTGCTGTAAGAATATTCTTTGCTAGTAAAATTTGGTCAGGCAGCTTCCTTATTGCTTGTACTCTTGGGAACATATGAGAGTAGTATTCTTTGTCAGGCTCACATTCCTCATATAACTCTTCCCATCATCCTTTCAAAAGTTGGAAGTCCCGATGCAACATGACCGCAAAAGTGATTGCCTCGCAACCATCACTATATACTTTATCAAACCAGTCCTGCATACTAGAAGCATTTGTTTTGATATCATCAAACTTTCCTTACTCTTCTTTGGATGGAAAGGCTGAAATTGACTTTGGTTCCCCTTCTGAATTCAATGGCCTCATTAGAGACCTTATGTAGGCTTTCAAATCTTCATTCTACTTCCGCGGGTCCTGCTTAGTCATTTCGTCTTTATTCAACTACTCCATTATCAAGGACACTAAACCTTTGAAGCCATAAATTCTTTGTTCCCTTGATCCTGGACATAAGTTCATAGTAGAGATGACATAATCTTCAACTCTTATTTCTACTCTGTCAATATTAGCAAGAGGGACAACAACCTTTACTATTCTGGAGCCTGATGCATCCTTGTATATTTGTGATTGTATTTTTGCCTTTTTCGTCTTCACGATCTTTTCCACATGTGAGAGAAATGCACCTAAATCCAACTGCATTACTTCCACCAAAGGTTCCTTTTCCATGAGTCTTTGCTAAAGCTAATTTGGTGCAGTAGAAGAAATCTCAAGAACATCATCATGGGCAGCTCCTTTATCAAATGATTCATCATGAATCTCCTCTTCTTCTCTAGAGAACTTATCAACTTCCTTTCATTAGTAGCATGTCCAAGGTATTGGAGGTTTTCTTTCAATGCCTGCTAGGTAATCTGTAGAACTATTTCTATAGTCTTTTTACCAGTTGGGATTTCCTGAATTTCAATTATCTCAACCTCAGTGGATGATGCAAGAGGAGGTTTGTTAGAAATTTCTTTTATCTTCTCCTTCTCTTGGGATTCAATTTGTTACAACACTATCTCAATTCATGTTAGTGCTAGGATAGCTAAAGGGAGAGAATTTTGCACACTTAATGGGGCCAAAGAATTAGTAGCCAAAGCCAATGAATATGCAGCAAATGAAGACAAATTAACATGTGTTAAATTTGCAAATGGAGTGAACACCAAAGGATGTGGAATGGAAGAGGTGTGTAATGTGGAGGAAATGACAATTGGTGAAGAAATAGAGGGAGAAGGCATGGAGAGAGAGGATGTAAGAATGGAAGAAATAGATGGCATAGAGAAAGAGGTAGAAAATGAGATAGAGGAAATGGAAGGCATGGACATGGTGGAGATAGGAGGGAGTAAGGAGGTAATGATGGGAGAAGTCAGGCCACTCAGGTTACTTAAGTCAATCATCAATGAGCATGAGGCCATGGAAGTGGTGACTGCTAATGGAGAAGAGATAGAGGTAGCTTGTTGAATAATTATAGTAGTAGTTATAATTGAGGCAGCAGGAGAAAGTAGGGCAGCACTTGCAGTTGGAGCAGCAGGAGGTGAAGAGGTCACGGGAATGTTTATGCTATCAGATGCTACAGTAATGGAGGCTTCTATAGTTATGCTAGTTGTTTTAACTCTTGGCCACTTAGTTTTAGACCCTTCTCCTGGCCCACTTGGTATCTTTCCTTTTAGATGCCCTTGTCCTTGTGGCATGAGGCATATCTTTTTTTCGAGATTTTGAAATAGATTTATTTGTCTTTCCCTTCTTTGCCAAGTGTACATGCTCCTCACTATCAAAATTTATTGAGGGTTCTTGATCTTATTCTTCATCATTTGGTACTTCTATAGGTGTGTCTTCCTCATCTCTAGATTCCTTTTTAGGTTCAAGCGTGATGTAAGTAAGTTGAACTCCTTGTCTCTCCGGCATTGCAACTTGATTCCTTACCCATATTTTGCTCAATCTTAAAGGTTCTCTCATCACTACATCTAAAGAGCTCTCCTCTGCATTGGCCCACTTGGGTAGAGAGGCTGGTAGTTGATATTGAGCTTCCCAAGGTCTCTTTTGTACCACATATTTATCATCATTCAGCTAGTCTGGGGCTTCTATTATATGAAATTTTCTTCTGAACCCAAGAGACTACCATGAGTGAGTTCTCTTCAATACTTCATAGTCATCTACACAATTTGCCCAAATATCTTCTAAATGCATATTATGAAATAGCCTTTTGCTTACATATTTCTACATTATCCTTTATGGATCAAAATGATCTCTCTTTGTGTACAAATGAAGGTTAATTAATTTCAGCTCTTTATCAAAATGCTCGGCTGATCCAAGAGAGACACATGATTAGTAGCCATTTCCCAATGTAATTGGAAACTTGACATCTGTTCTATGGAGGTGTTTTAATCTTTCTGCACAAGTGATTAACTGTCTTGACAACTCTAGAAGTACAACCTCATTTGTTGGGTAACGAGGTATCCTAAATGGCAGACTAGTGAAGCCTTGGATTCTCAAGTAGGTGAATTTTTGAAAATGTATGTACCATCTCCTATATTGCATAACTTCATTCATTGCTTCGGGAGATATCCTGAGAGCTATGGCACCTTGTAGTAATCTAGTGATATACATTGTGAATGGATCATTTACCCTTTTGTAATGAATGAGAGATTGGGACAACACTAATTGATGGTAACATTCATATACTTTGATCTGTTGTTCATCATTGTCAACTTCTCCAATATTAGACAGCCCAACATATTCATTCCTCCTGGCTAATGAATATACCACATAGGAGTTCCACCTAAATATTTATTTTTATCTAAAATTTCCAAATGCCTCATACATGTTATCCCTCAATATTTGGGCCCAGTGAAATTTAGTTCCTTTACTAATTATCTCTTTAAATATCATGAACATCCAACCTTCAAAGGTTGATGTAGTGGCTAGTCCATATATTCTGCTAAGCAAGGTCACTAGATCTCCAATTCCATCATGAAAGTCACTCCTGTACAATGTGTGGGGAAGCTTTATCATGGTTGACCTTTTATTTTTCATCCAGTGGTCATTTATGTGCTTGTTACATGTATCCATGTCTGTTTTGAATGTTTCTTCCACACCTATTTTATCTGGTATGGTCAACACTAGATACCATGGAATGCCAAAGGTCTCTGCTAAGGATGGTGGACTTAAGTCTGCTAATACTTCTCAAGTGGGAGTTGTTATTGTTCTAGTTAGTGGATCATATCTCTCAGCACAAGACACTATCAGTTCTACACAATGTGCTGAGGTTGGGAAGGCAACAACCTCTGCAATCCAATTGTCCTTTATTTTGTTGGCCATTGAAGTTAGATTGGGTCCCAATGTTTTGGATCTAAAATCATCTAAGTCAATATGACCTAGATCGATGCCTCCTATGTATTTCCATCTGGAGGCGATTCTAGTCTTAGGAGGAATACCTTTAAACTCATACTTCATGTTTTGAGCCCTTGCAGTCCTTTAACCTACATGACCAGACCTTATAATTTATGGTTGGCTTGATGGTTTGATTCCTAAGCCTAATTTGGGTGAGCCACTAGCTATCCATCTAAGTTACTAAGTCAAGATTCTTCTAGCATGCAATTGCTACCAAATCCTTGGAATTCAAATGTAAAAACAGAACACTTTGCAGACTTAAATGATTTGCACTACCTTTTACATGGCATAAGTAAACAAGACAACATTTAAACCCACTAACCATGCAATAAATACTTCATTTACCTTGAAATTTCAAATGAAAGCATGAAAACATGATAAAATTACTTCTGCAACACCTATTTTACCTTAATTGATCATTTTGACTTAGAGAGATTAAAGAAAAACATTATTAAAAGCACAGTTTTGAGGGTCTTAGACCTAGACCTATTTGACAGAAAGTGTTGATTTTCATGAGGACCGACCTTGCGTGAGATCTGGGGTTGTCCAACCTGGTTGGCAGGAAGACCTATTATGGCACAAGGTCATGATAACCTTTGGCTCGGACTTTAACCATGTCTAACCTGGCACTAAATTCTAATGTCACCGACAAAGTCTGTAAGTTCAATTTTTAGTGCAAGTTGAAGGGAATGGATTTTAGTGCTAGGTTATTTGCTGTTCTTCTACGTGGATTTTGACCTTGTCAGACTTGGCATGAGTTCTGAGTCCAACCGCCAAAGTCAGTGACGACATTATATAGTGCAAGTTAGATGGACTTTGTTTTGGCGCAAAAGAATTCTAGATATTTGGCAGAATTTTTTGAGGGTTCCGACTGACTAACTTGTTTTGAGTTATTCTTTGGGTCGGTCGGAGGCACTTCTAGCACTAAGTCGAGAGGCTTGGTTTTTGGGCACACAACAATTTCATGGGTTTATCAGGAATTTAAACAAGGTCTAACCAACTTATGATTTTACATAGTCTTCCAAGAGTGTTTCCTGCACCAATGATTCGACATAGAATTTGCTAAGGGTTTTTGACGTGTTTCATGAATAAATTCTTGATTTTGCACGAGCGAGGGTTTTATTACTTCTAAAGATCACATTCTAAGTTTTATTGCCTAGTTTCTTGTACACGAGGGTTTCTAAGATAGAGGGTTTCCAAACATAATGTTCTCGTACTTTTCAACTCATGATTTTAACCTTTGGACTGCAATTTAACTAAACAAATTTGTGAACATTTGAAAATTAAACTTAAACTGACACACAAAATCCTTCATTGTGAGGCATTCTTGAATTTCAACACAAAACCCTATCTTTAGAAATGAAACCTCAAGCTTAGAATAGGCACCTACCTAGTTACAGAGGTGGGAAGTGATGAAAATGTGCAGGCTGTACCATTCTTATCACTCAAATTAACTGGCAATTCATTATCAATCCCCTTCTTTATCTAGGCGTAAAGCTCATCAATTAGTCTTCATAATGCAAATGAGCTCAAACGTTGATTCCAAACCCCTTTTATCCTCCTATTTGAGTGTCATTAATGCAGGAGGTATGACAAAGATTTTTGGCGCGCTGTAGGGTCTATTTTAGGGTTTGCACGAAATAATAATATGACCGATCTATCATGGTTTTTGGGTCTTACCAACCTAGTTTGTAGCAATGATTTTCAACACGAGGTCAGGCTACTACTTTGATAACGCTTTGTGCAATTTTAGACATCCTTGGGCTTGACATGGAATTTGGAGACCACTGACTTGGTTGGAGGATTGGGCTTGTAGCACTAAGTTAGTGACCATTGATTCTAGCGCTAAGTTAGTAGACTTAAGTTTTAGTGCTTGGTTGGTTTGGTTTAGTTTTGGTGCTGAGGTCAGTAAGCTTGGATTTTAGCACAAAAGTCTGTCAGGGTGACTTTTACCACAATGAACAATTTTGACTTGGTTTTTGGTGAAATTATGACTTGACTTGAACCCTTAGGAGAATTTAGAACTCATTGTTCATTCCACTTCATGAAAAATGCAACTTTGGTCATCTAATGGAGTTGTTTGGTACATGTAGTGAATACCTTAAGAATTGCCCAACAAACATGATATTCTAAGCCAAAATTTAGAAGAGGGGGTCCCCATTGGCGAAATGGGGCATGTGTAGAAGGCACAACAAATGGCGACTCTGCTAGGAAAATGCTCTAGAGCATTTCAAAGATAAACCATAGTTTGGAACCCAGAACCTCCACGTTACCCACATGTTAAACATGAAGATATGATACCCTATCAAAGAAGTAGAAGTCAATAACCAAGTGCAACCATCCATATCTTGAAAACCTGAATGTGTGCAATTACATTAATTCCCATCCCTAAGCAACTAAGCTCATCCTAGATCCTTTACATTAAGCTATGTGATTAGTACACACCTCATGAACTACTTGGACATTGCCCCGCTACTAGTGAGTGTTTATAGCCTCAGTGGGTTTGTCTTAGAATTCCACTCTTGAGCAGAGCCCTACTGCCAGTCAGGCATCCATATCCTTGGTAGAGTTTACATGATTGTCCATGTAAATGAGTTAGAGTGTGTGATTGTGATTTTTGATTTTCTTGTCTTTCATAATTCCTTGATATTTCCCTTAAGCTTCAAATTTGATAGAGTACAATGGGTAAGTGCACAAAGATGAGGGACCAAAATGGGGTCTTAAGTTGCCACTTTTTTTCTGAAATCAGGAAAAATTGATGTTGGATGAGAAATTGAAGATAGCTACACTCAAAATTTGAAGATGGAATGAAAACAAGAGTTGTAGTGCTCCGAATCTAGTTTCTAAACTACTAATTTTTTTCTAAAAATGGTTGAGATTAAGGGGTTAAAAAAGGGGGAGCACACAAATTGGTCCTATTTTTCTCAAAAAAAACATAACATAGCATCTGGTGTGCCCCCCCTAAAATGTTAACATTTTTTTAGTATTTCAATAATCACTCCAGTGAGAAATTAGGTAACACCATGTAGTTTATCGCTAATTTTTTTGATAATTTTTTAATGAATAATTGATTTTTTAGTAATTTTTAAAGTGGACACATCCTGAAAAATAGAAATTTGAGCATGCTCCCCCCTAAAATGTTTGAAACCTAATCAAAAATCATTTTTTTTGAATTCATGTAGAATGGAGTCTAGTTTCTAAAAATATAACTTGTTCCAATTTTTTATGAATGGTTAAAAAAACAAGTTAAAAATACTAGATACTGGTTTTTGACAAAAACTAGACACACTTACAAAAGAAATTCAAGATGAAACACTAAATGTACTCAAAATGTGAAAAAAATTATATGGTTAGATAGCTAATAGAGAGCTTAAGATTATGGCGGTATTTTTTTTGAGTTTTCATTGAAAAAAGTGCCATCCTGATGGGGAGCACGCTCTAGATTATCTCTAGATTTTGCTAAAAATTGATAAAAACACATCAAACAAAATTCATCATAACCTGAGCGCATTATAATGTGCTCATGTTATGTGAAATCAATAACGTGAGTGTGTTATAATGCAAGTGCATTATAACGTGCTCGTGTTATGATGAGCATAACTAGCAATACACATGCCAATTGCATTTGCTTGAAAGTTTCTAAAGCCTTTTCAACAAATCCATTTTTGCATATCTTGCAATCATTGTATTCCATTATAGAACATCTCTTTGAGGTGTTACATCTTACAATTGACATGCCTTGTCTATGCTTCCACACTTTACATACATGTCTACAAGGGCAGCTGCACTTCCTATCATCTCTCTCTCTCTCTATTTCTCTCCCCTCTCTACGTCCTACCCTTTCTCTGAGTCTCTACTTCCCTCCCCTCTCTACCTCCCACATTCTCTCTCACTCTCTTCTTCCCTCCCCTATCTACCTTCTATTGTTTCTCTCTCTCTCTCTACTTCCCTCTCCTATCTACCTCCTACCCTCTTTCTGAGTCTTTGCTTCCCTTGCCTCTCTACCTCCTATCTTCTCTCTCACTCTCTTCTTCCCCTCCCTCTCTACCTCTTACCCTCTCTCTCACTTTCTACTTCCCTCCCCTGTCTACCTCCTACCCTCTCTCTTAGTCTCTGCTTCCCTCCCCTGTCTACCTCCTACCCTCTCTCTCTTCTTCCTTGCCCTGTTTACCTCCTACGGTCCTCTCCTACTCTCTACTTCCATCATGTCTCTACCTCATATCCTCTCTCTCACTCTCTACTTCACTACCCTCTCTACCTCTCCTCCTCATTCTTCCCATCCAAATAAATTTCATAAATTATCTTGTTTCCATTTCATTAAATCCCAATTTATATCATCATCCATCTTTACATTTCCATGTTCTTTGTCAACAAGGGAGAGCAAGAGGGAGGAAAAGGGACAGAGGATGGAGATGGAGGGGAGAGAAACTCGGGAGAGAGAAAGAGAGAGTCCTACTTTTCTTGTTTTGGAGAGAGAGAGAGAGAGGGTGGGTCAGGTTTATGAGTTTAGGATTGCTTAAGTTTAGGGTTTAGGGGAATCATTTAGGGTTTAGGGGTTTAGGGATGCTCAGGTTTATGGTTTATGGTTTAAGGGTTAGGATTTAGGGGCATTATTTAGAGTTTATGAGCATAGGGTTGCTTAGACCTTTAGGGGCATTATTTATGGTTTATGAGTTTAGGGTTGCTCAAGTTTAAGGTTTAGGGTTTTGGATTAGGGTTTAGGGGAATTATAAATAGGGTTTAGGGGTTTACGGTTGCTTAGGTTTATGGTTTAGGGGGTAGGGGATAGGGTTTAGGTGTTAGGGATTTAAGGTTGCTCATGTTTAGGGTAAATAGGGGTTAGGGTTTAGAGAGAGAGAGAGTGTGAGGGGATTGATAGATATTGGGAGAGATATAGGGAGATAGAGGTTTAGAGTTGTTTCTAGGGTTTATGGTTTAGAGGTTTGGGGTTGCTCAGTTTTAGGGTTTAGGGTTTAGGGGCATTATTTAGGGTAACTTAAGGTTTATGTTTTAGGGGTTAGGGGTTAAGGTTTAGAGGTTTAGGTTAGGGTTTAGAGAGAGAGGACTGATAGGGAGATATTGAGGAGACTGGGGGGAGACATAGGGAGATAGAGGGTGAGGGACATGGCTAGAGACATAGGTAGAGAGATTGAGAGGTAGAGGGATGATAGAGATAAGGAGATAGGATTTAGGGTTGAATGGATTTAGGGTTGATCGGGTTTAGGGTTTAAGGGTTAGGAGTTTAGAGAGGGAGAGATATGGAGATAGAGGGTGAGGGACATGGCCAGAGACATAGCCAGAGAGAATGAGAGGTAGAGAGATGATAGAGACAAGAAGATAGGGGTTTAGGGTTGATCTGGTTTAGAGTTTAGGGGTTAGGAGTTTAGAGAGGGAGAGATAGGGAGATAGAGGGTGATGGATATGGCCAAAGACATAGGCATATAGATTGAGAGGTAGAGAGATGATAGAGACAAGGAGATAAGGGTTTACGGTTGATCAGGTTTAGGATTGATTGGATTTATGGTTTATGGTTGGTATATATGATGTATAGAATGGTGTAAATGACTAACATATTAGCGCTTATGATGTTCTGATGGCTCCTGTGGCTAGTAGAGGGTAGAATGACACCTGTGACTGGCTAGGTGTAGAATGATGTTTGTTATTGATAGGTAGGTGCTACTAAGGAGAATATTGGCACATACGATATACAAAATAGTGCAAATGACTAACAGATTGGCACTATGATCTTATAATGGCTATTGGTGAGGTATTTATTTGATTTTGATTATTTTTGGGATCGTTTGAGATGGAGCTTAGATTAATTTGGGATGGAGTTGGGATGAAATGGATTGGTTTAGGGATGATGAGAGGTGAAAAGGACTAGATTAGGAATGATTTGGGAATGATAAGAATGGTTTTAGGGATGTTCTAAAGTGGTTTAGTGCTGATTAGGGAATGATTAGAATGATTTAGGAATAGTTTAGAGATGGTATATGAGATGAAATCCAGGTTGATTGGAAAATGATTAGGGATAAAGTTAAATTGATTTGGATGTGATTTGGGATGGTGTGAAGTGGTTTAGGGCTGATTAGAAGTGGTTTAGGGATGATTAGAGATGAAATTGAATGGATTAGGGATGATTTGGGATTGATTCGGAATGAATTTGGTTGGAATGAAAGATTAATGTTTTCATGTTTTCACGTTATAGAGATTGGGAGAGATAGGGAGATAGAGGCTTAGGTTTGCTTCCAGGTTTTATGGTTTAGGGGTTAGGGGTTTAGGGCTTTAGGGTTGCTCATTTTTAGGGTTTAGGGGTTAGGGGTTAGGGTTTAGGGGCATTATTTATGGTTTAGGGTTTATGGTTTAGGGGTTAGGGGTTAAGGTTTAGAGGTTTAGGTTTATGGTTTACGTAGAGAGGCAAATAGGGAGATATAGAGGAGACCGAGCCTAGGAGAGACATCTCTGTTTCCTCTATCCCTCTCTCTAACTATACCTACCTTTTCTTCCAGGTTTTATGGTTTAGGGACCTAGAGGTTTAGGGGTTTAGGGTTGCTGGATTTTAGGGTTTAGGGTTAGGGTTTAGAGGCATTATTACAGGTTTAGGGTTTATGGTTTAGAGGTTTAGGTTTATGGTTTAGGTAGAGGGGAGAATAGGGATCCCTATCTCTTAATATATCCCTCACTACCTCTCTCTCCTCTTTATCTCTCTCCCCATTCTTCTACCTCTTGAAATGTCTGTCCGTATGTCTCTAGACATCTCTCGATCTCTTTCCCTATCGAGCTATCTATCCTCATAACCCCATCTCTTAATATACCCCTCTCTACCTCTCTCTCTCTCTGTATTTCCCTATCTATCTCTCCCTTGCTAGATCTATCTCCCTATATCTCCCCTCTCTCTATATATTTGTATCTCTATCTTTCTCCCTCTATAGACCCCTTTCTCTATCTCAATCCCCATCTCTCCCTTTCCCCATCTCTATCTCCATGTCCCTCTCTATCTCTCCATGTCTTGCAATCCCTCTTTATATATAGGATAAAGAACTGAAGAGAGAGAGAGAGAGAGAGAGAGAGAGAGAGAGAGAGAGAGAGACTCTCATGTAGATACAAGGTTACCTTTATGTTATCATGCTTCCCATAATGTACTCACATTATATCGCGAGCACATTATAACATGATTGTGTTATTGGAAGCATGGAAAATGGTAAAAAAGCATGTGGGGTCCGTGTTTCAGACCCCACATGCATGTTATTCCTACTTTTCATGAGTATATTAGACAAAAAATGCTTTTCATGTTGGTTGACTAATTGAGAATCATTTTTATATGAATCCACCATCTTTTTTTGTTTTTTCAATGTACAAGAAGTGATTTTTCATGTTTTTAGAGAAAATTTGATTATTTAAACTGAAAGTTTCATGTTTCATGTGTGATTTTGTTTCAAAGCTAATTACCATTGATATATAGATTGAATTTGATATTATATAGAATTCATAGGGGTAAGTGCAAGAAGTTGGGTCCACTTTTAGTGGAAGCCTTAGCAAAAAGTATTTTTAGAAATGATGGATTTTGACAATATGGTTGACAAACATTTTTTTAAAATTTTTGGAGGAAATTAAAACCCCTTTAAGATAACAATGTCTAGTTTTAATATATATATATATATATATATATATATATATATATATATATATAGTTTTGGACATACTTTTGTATTTATTATTTATTTTTTAAACAAAAAGCTTCAAATTTTTCAAAGAAATGGACTTTGGCAATATGGCTGATGACTTTTTTAAAAGAAGTTTTTGACAAAATTAAAACCTGTTATAGATGAGATGGTGTAGATTTCAAATATATAATTTTTTTTACAATTGGATTATCTTTTCTATTTTTCACTTAATTTCTAATGAAACAAGTCCATAAACTTGAATTATTAGGGTTTTTTAGTATTTTAATAACTTTTTATTAAAATAATTTTTTGAAAAACAAATTGAACAAAAATGTACTTCAGACAATTCTTTTCAATTTGAAAAAAAGAAAATTAAAAAAATGTTAAGTTTAGGTCATCTTATGCATGACGTATAGGACAATTTTTCAAAACACCAAATATGGCCAATAAAAATTTAACAAAAAAAATCTGTTGAATAGAACATTACAAAAAAATATGGAAAACATGCTTAAGTGAGTTACAAATCTTTTCCCAAAAGGATTTAGAAAAATATGATTATTTAGGTCAAAATATGGATGATGTACACGTGAATGGTATAGTAAAAAAAGTGACTTTTAAATAGTGATTTTTATAAATGCCTATTGAAAATCAATTTGTATTATCTAGGTATTCAAATAAATTACATATTAGGAAACTAGACTCTGAGTACTACATTTTATGATTACTGACTTTTTCCAAGATTCCATCTATAAGTGCTTCAAATTTTGAGGTCAAATGTGACAAATTCTAAAAATTAGGGAAAACACTTCCACTTTTTGGCCAAAAAGTGGACTCAACTTCTTGCCAGCACCCATAGTCAAACTTGAGAAAAACAAGAATTTGAGGATTTTGAAGCCATCTTTTGGAGAATTGGTCAACTACAATATCAAATTCTAAGGTATGTTCAATTTTAATTCACATATATATGTTCTTATGTTCTTTATGTCTTTAAATGTCTTTGTCTTTATGTTTTTTATTTTTTTTATGTTCTTCTTGACATATATGCGTCTAGATATATTAGTTAGTTCAGTCAAAGAGACTCCAAATTCCTCATGTTTCCACCTTGTTTCGGCCCTCCATGCCTTTATTTCACCTATTTTCAGCTATGCAAGAGAAAAACATTATCAAATACTTCATAAAATAATTTTAGTGAACAATTTTTTGTCATACTCATATTTGAGTGTATACATGGAGCCAAAATTGATTTTGGAAGACTCTTAATTTTTTCCCTAGGATGACATAAGATGATACAAAGGGAGTTACAAGGAGATAAAACACTAAAATGGAGGTTTTCATGAGTGTAGGACTTGTATGTAAGCCTATATAACAGTCCACTATCATAGTCTATATATAACCCTGCTACCATGTATGATCCTCCTTGCATTTGAAGGTCATTTTACAATGCTATGAAAGTTGTAATTTATTACAAAGTGGTCCTTCTTATTGCATCTATGTACAATGAAATTCATACATTTATACATTGTTTACAATGAATGTGTAAAGAGTTCTCTTCCTACAACTATGCACATGTTATAGTTGGGATAAGAGTTTGTGCACATTACAATAATGAAAGCCATCACTGTTATGCTACAACATGCTACAACATTTATGTTACTATAGAACACAAATGTGCATACTTACAACACCCAAAACACGTCATCACTAGTTCTTACATTCTCTATTTTCCTTGTCCTTTCTTGACCTCCAAGTGGCCATACTTCTCATACTCACCCATAGTGAGTGAAACGTACTACTTTCTTGATCTACAAGTGAAAAAATTGAACACAACTCAATCAATAGGAAAAACTTGGAGTTCTAATCAAATGCCCCTACAAATGAAAGCAACTCACACTTATCTCCTTTGCAAATCAAGTAAATACTCTATCCAAGTATCATTACATACTAACATCATTGAATGTTGTTGTAGACTCATGCGAGAGCTATTCTCTCTTTGAATTTGATGTTTTAGTGTGCTTTTTTTTCCTTTGTGGTTGCTTACTCTTGCAATTGTCATTTGGGTGAATCTCTAGATGAAGCTTCCAAAACTTGTCATAACAATATCCTCCAACCTTGAAATATATCTTCTTTGAGTTTTTTTTGGCCTTTCTCTTCCCTTAGTTTTGGAGAGTTACTTCTTTTTCCATCCTTGCTATGGAAAATATGCTCCTTAGTGGTGTTTGCTTTGTTCATCATTCTACAATTTACTACTTAAGCTTTCTAATTCTTCAAACTTTCCATAGACCCCTAAACTTAGTAAATAGTCCTTATTCAGGTTACCAAACTCCCAAATCCACACTCACATTCAAGTTGCATGATCATTTATGATGCAGACACAAGAAGGAATTCAAAGCATTGATACCATATTCACAAATCAACTCAACCATAAACCAAAATCTTGCAATAGCCCAACTCGGTGCTTAAGGGCATCATAGGGCATAAGGGCTCCAAGCTATTCCCCAACCCTAACACAAGCATACACCATGTAAATATAATATATTCAAACCAATTTTGTCACTTTTAGTGCCTAGAAACATCAACCAATGTTCGATCTACAAATCACTCCTTAAGGCCTAGTAGCCTCCTAAACTTGAAAAATGTGCATAACTTTGTGTAAACTCAGCCAAACCACAAACCAAAAAGTATTTGGACACCCATTACGGAGTAGAACAACATATCAAAATTTCATGCCCTTGTTTGAAGAAAAATGTGAGTTCTATGATTGGCCCTCTCTAGAAATAGGCCTAATTTGGTCCAATTAACAAAGAAACTACCCTAGGATCATTCAATAACCACTCCAAACCCCAAAATAGTAGATCTATATGTCCAAAACTTTAAATTTCACAATTGGTTAGTATAGCCATGCTCATCTAGGGTGCAAACTAGAAAACCCTTTATTTCTTCAAAAATAAGGGGGTTTTAGTGAAAATCTCATATCCACTCCAACCCCGAACAAACTAACACTTGATTCACCTTTAAATAGGTCTGCATATGCTATAGGAATACTTACTTGGCTAGGTTGCATTCAAATCCACAAAGAACCACTATTTAGCCACCCTTTCCACTTGGAAAATGCATGAAAATAGGGTATAACGAGTTATAACAGAAAAATGGGGTATAAATTCTTATTTCTTCCTCCAAGTTCATCCTCCTTTCTTCTATTCAAACTAGATTCAAGTGTATATGTTTGTTCAAATGCATACTCCATGACTTATGTATGTTCAAGGAGTCTTGATATGACGTGTTATTCAGAAGTTTGTAAAACCTTGTTATTCATTCTGACTATGCTATTCATTGTCATTATAAAATTTCTAATAATCATTCTCTTATTCTTCATGCTTGTAGAAATCATCATCATGTTGAGGAAATGATCAAAGACTCTGACACCAGAAGAGTGTGAAGCTGAGAATGAGAGGAAAAGAGAAAGAATGAGGTGAATTCGGGAAAGTAGGAAATTGTCAACCATACAAGAAGATACTCCACCATTGCTAATTGAAGAGGAATGTGACACGTCTAACAAAGCTAAGAAAGATATGGAATTGGTGGCACAAAGGGAACGAATACAAAACCTCTGTGTAATGAGGAAAGTGAATCTCCAAGTTGGGGGCACTCCATCGTCCATAGGTCAAGTTAAAGGAACACCATCATTATCTTCTTGAATTGGAGACACTCCATCTTTCATAGGTGAAGTAGAAGGCACATCTACATTTTCTTCTCAAGTTGGTCGCATGCCATCATTCAAACCTCAAGTTGAAGGTACATCATTTTCAACCATTTCACCTCCAATCAAAGGTACGCCATCTATCCCATCTCAAGTAAATATTGAAGAAATTCCTAATGTTCAGTCTACTTTACCAAATAAAATGCCTCCTAGAATTTTGCATAGGAGGCCTAAGTTTCTAACTGATATTGATGAGAATGTATTGGATCTCATGCAGGATAAGATTCCCATGCGCACTTGCCAAAGATATGCAAATAAGATATGGAAATTATTCATTGATAATTTAAATAAAACCGGAAGATGTCAACTCTTTGTTGAACTAATGAGAAATCTGAAATTTAGGCCCACTATGAAGATTCTTGGCCTAAGAACATCGAATGCAGCAAGTGAAAAATCAATTGTCAAGAATCTAATGAGTGCATATGAGAGTGTGGGTTCCACCTCATGCACCAAGGATAGTAATGTCACACGATGTGTCATTACATCGACAATTGTAAGCCAACAAACAAAAAAAACTCACCTCATTAGAAAGACAAGTTAACAAATGAAAATAAATAGAAAAACTCTAATGAGAGTCATTCGGAGACGTCAAAGAGTTAAGGATCCAAACACTAATGAATTGTGGGCATTTTATGGGAGACTCCCACTGAAAGACAAAGTTGTTGTCGAAGCTTTGAGATCACTAATTGAAGGATTTTGGCAGAATTACACAAGGGTATCTCCGAATCAAAGGGATGTGGTAAGAAGGAGAATCGATAGTCGAAACTGTGAGCCACATCCAAAGAATTTTTTGGATATGACTTAAAAATAGTTTTTTGGTAAATTTCTAGAGAAGCATCCTCAAATTAAAATTTCTCAAAGATATTTTGAAATGCTAAAACCTTTCTTTGTCAAAATAAATCACACATGCACTACTTGTTGTAGATTACATATTGAATTTTCTAACCATTTTGATGTTTATTAGTCTATATGTTTAGATTTACATACTAACAATATTTTGCAGGATTGTGGCATACGTGCCCCACCAACTACCTCAAGAGACTTCATATCAATGATTTTATGTGATAGAGAGGAAGGTCAATTATTCTACAGGAAATTATGCTTGGATGGCACATGTTAGCATTGTGGTGGCTTGCAACGTATGCCAATATGTGAACATATGAAAATAACACATGCGGTTGGAATTGAACTAGTAGAGTTTTGCAAACATAAAATAGTGGCATACAATACAAGAGATGGTAAATAAGCAAAGAGGTGTGAATATGTTATTCAAAAGATTCTAGTGTATCAATTTATGCTTATTTTTCATGACAACATAGTGTATGATTATGTAAGACATGCCCATAGAGCTCGATGGTTGGATTTGCAATTCAAGTTATGCAAGGACACATTTCCAGTTGGTAGCATTGTTTCAATTGTTGACTTTGCAGAGAACTACAATCTATAGCCACAATGTGAGGTGCAATCCCAATATTATAACTCAACATAGATTTCTATATTTATGCACATCGTATTCATTCATGCAAATGATAGTACAAAGGATGACATAAAGATCATAAGGGAGTATCATTTTTATATAAGTGATGATTGCATGCATTCTATGGAGTTCGTGCAAGGTTGTTTTCCGGTGTTCTACAATGATCTAGCTAGAAGGGGCATATCATTCAGTCAGCATATCATATGGTTGGATAACTATGCATCATAATTCAAGAACTCACGAAATTTCTATTGGTTGAGCAAGAGGCATAATATTACAGGTGTTCAACATATGTGGAACTTTTGTGAGGCTAGGCATGGAAAGGGGGAGCATGATGGTGCAGGAGCATGTATCAAAAGAGCCATAGCATGAGAAAAATTAAAGTATAAAGATAATGCAAAGCTGACAGATGCAAAATCAATCATCGAGTGGTGTAATGCTTTGATGGGTCCAAGTAATGAAGGTAAGTCTTCAGTTTGTAGATTTTTTTGGTTGATAGATGATACTAACATTGCACCTGAGGACTGTTATGCACTGATAGGATCAAGTGAGCTACACTCTATCAGAAGTTCAATTGTAGGTTCATGGAGTATACATACGTGGAAGATGGCGTGTTTTTGTTCTGCATGTACAATTCAAGCCTGGAATGAGTGTGAGTCAAGGGAGTGGGTTGACAAATGACAGTTCAATTATCTTTGCCCACTTGACGCATATCAGCCCCCAACAACACTGGGATTGATAAAGATGGAATCATCAATTGACTTTGACCACATATTAGATCTAGTTCAACCAGGTAATATACCTACTTGGATAGTTAAATTTCAAATTCCTAATGTTATCTTAAACTTTGTAGTACTTTTGTAATGTTGATTAATTTCATCTAATTTGCTACATATATCATTGTAGGACATGTTTATGTAGTTATTGTAGATGAAGATAACGAAGAGGGAATAGATTATTACTTGTGTCATCGTGTTGAGGCAAAAAAGAAATTGGAGGCCCCAGTTATGGATGGAGAAAACATTGAATAACCTATAGGCTCAGTGGTTGTTACTGGAACATGGCTTAGAAGGTACCCACATAAGAGTGTTAATGTTTGGCTTTTTGTGGACTTTGAGACACATCAGAAGATTTTTCATTACTCCAACCTTGTCGTGGCAACCAATGTTAATTTGATACAATATTGAGGTAAACCTTTGAACAAGACTTTGTGGAAGGTATGTGACTCTGACCATGAGGCAATACTTGACACAATAAAGAGTAGAGAAGACCCAGATGGTTCGTTGGATTAATTTGTAAGTATTTTCATTGATTTTGTAAAGTCATGTTACATTGAGTTGTAAGTATGCACATTAATTTGTAAGTTTACCTAGGTTTGTCTTTTTTTATTTGCTGCTGCATTTTTACACATATACACATTTTTACATCATGGTATGCTTCATTTCATGTGCCAAGCATCCCAGTCATTCTAGCCTACAAGTTACCGATAGCTAGCACCTTTTGAGTTTGTCGGTACATTGCAGCCCAGAACAACTAAGACACTTGGACCTACAAACAAGACCTCCCCTAGCATTTACCCACCCACTCCAACATGTTGGTGCAGTCCGTTCACCCCCAAGAGCTGTGGAATTGAAAGTTTTAGTGTTAGCAACTTTTTACTTTGTCGGTAGCTTACAACCCCGAATGACTGGGATGCTTGGTGGATTAAGCGAGACCTTCCCTACCATTTACCCACCCACCCTGATGTGTCGGTGTAGTTGTTTTGTCCCCACAATGAGAAGAGCAAAAAATATGGCACCTGGAAACCTTTCCACTACATGAAACTAAAGCATTTTGCAAGAATGCATTTGATTCTGGCACGGTCAAACAGACTGGAGTTGAACAAAACTGAGAGAGGTTATTGTGGATGGACTCCACATGCACTTGTAAGTCCAAATAGAAGGTTCCTAGCTGCCATGAATTCTAAGAACTGCCCCATCAAAGTTTGGCAATTTTCTTGTCTTAGGGATCTTAAGGGACTTTGTTGGTAGCCTACTGTCTCAAATGACTGCGATGCTTGGCGCATGAAATGAGACCTCCCTTGGCATTTAGCTACCCACCCTGACATGTTGATGAAGTCCGTTCGGCCCCACGAACTATGGAATGCAAAATTTCAGTGTTTGCAACTTTCTACTTTGTCGATAGCTTACAACCCTAAATGACTGGGATGCTTGGTGCATGAAACAAGACCTTCCCTACCATTTACCCATCCACCCTGATGTGTCAGTGCAGTTAATTTAGTCCCATGATGAGAAGAACAAAAAATATGGCACCTAGCAACCTTTCCACTACATGAAACTGAAGCATTTTACAATAATGCATTTGATTCCAGCACAGTCAAATAGACTAGAGTTGAACAAAACTGAGAGAGGTTATTGTGGATGGACTCCACATGCACTTGTAGGTCCAAAGAAAAGGTTCCCAGCTACCACGATTCTGATAACTACCCCATCAAAGTTTGGTAGTTTTCTCGTCTTAGGGATCTTAAGGGACTTTGTTGGTAGCCTACTATCTCGAATGACTGTGGTGCTTGGTGCATGAAATGAGACCTCCCCTACCATTTACCAACCCACCCAAATGTGTTGGTGTAGTCCGTTCACCCCCAAGATTTGTGGAATGCAAAATTTTAGTGTTTTTAACTTTCTACTTTGTCGGTAGCTTACAACCCCGAATGACTGGGATGCTTGGCGCATGAAACAAGACCTTCCCTACCATTTACCCACCCACCCCGATGTGTTAGTGTATTCGGTTTGGCCATGAATTCTAAGAAATACCCCACCAAAGTTTGGCAGTTTTCTCATCTTAGGGATCTTAAGGGACTTTGTCGGTAGCCTGCTGACATGAATGACTACAGTTCTTGGCACATGAGATGATACCTCCCCTGGCATTTACCCACCCACCTCGACGTGTTGGTAAATTTTGTTTAGTCCCACGAGCTATGGAATGCAAAATGTCACTCCTACCACCTTTCCACTACATGAAACTGAAGCATTTTGCAAGAATGCGTTTGATTCTGACATGGTCAAATGGACTGGTGTTGAATGAAACCAAGAGATGTTATTGTGGATGGACTCCACATGCACTTATAGGTCCAATCAAAAGGTTCCTAGCTACCACAAATTCTGAGAACTACCTCGTCAAAATTTGGCAGTTTTTTCATCTTAGGGATCTTAAGGGACTTTGTCGGTAGCATGCTGACCCGAACGACTACAACACTTGGCAAACAAAATGAGACCTCCCCTGGCATTTACCCACCCACCCTAATGTATTGGCAAAGTTTGTTTGGTCCCACGAGCTATGGAATACAAAATGTCACTCCTACCACCTTTGCAAATTATCCTTTGTTACTACATAATTGTCTAGACTTTGGGACAGTGGTTATAACTTTTTCCATGGGTCAAGAAAATGAACTATAGATTAATTTTTTAGAAGTTATGAACCTTATGCATGTCTAGGATAACCTGGGCATCATAAAAATGAGTTTTATCAAACCTACAATAGTCATGAACCTTCGACATGGTGCTTCATTGTTTCATCATGGTTTCATTGAGTTTTTAGTATGATGAGAGAATGTTCTTTCCTAGATTATGAAGTGTCCATGACAAAATTTCACACCTAGACCACTATATGGCATAAACCAACCCAATATGGACATAGTTAGACCTTATAGCACCAAAAAAAATATGACTTGGACATACAAAACTCACTAAAGACTCTTATTTACAACATTTAACCAACATTGTGAAGGTGCTTCTACACCAATGAGGATGGAGAAAGACTTTTATGACACATTTGACATGATTTTGACTATACCTCTTGATTATTTTGAGTAAGGCAAGGGAGTTCTAAATTGTTGTTCCAACTATTATAATAGTCTTATTATAGTTGATAGGAAGGATATTCATTGTGAAGTTCATAATATGAACTTGATCTATCAAACCTTGCAATAGAATTTACCACTTTATAATGGGAATTGATAATGAAGTTTGTTGTACAAACCCATTTATGCAACTGCCCTATGAGATATGTATGCAAATTTATGAAACCCATTGATAATGTTGTAGTTGCAATTGCCCTGTGAGACATGTATGCAAAATGTGGAAGCATGGACAAGGAACATGAACCGTTTGACATAACACCTCAAATAAAAGTCATCTCATGGAATGCCATAATTTTAGGATATGTATACAATGGATTTTTTGAAAAATTTTTAGACACTTTCAAGAAAATGCAATTGGCAGGTGTAAATCCAAATTCCACAACCTTTGCCAACATCCTCCTTGCATGTGCCAAAATCAGGTCATTGGAATAGGGTATGGACATCCATCAAAGCATGAAGGATATGGGAATTCTATAAGATGTTGTGGTTGCAACTGCATTGAGAGACATGTATGCAAAATGTGCAATCATAGACAAGGCACATGAACTATTCGACAAAACACCTCACAGAGGTGCCATCTAATGGAATGCCTTGATTGTAGGATATGCACAAAATGGATTTGTTGAAAAGGATTTAGACACTTTAAAGCAAATAAAGCTAGTAGGTGTAAATCCATATTCCACAACCTTTGCCAGCATCCTCCCTGCCTGTGCCAAAATGGGATCTTTGGAACATGGTATGGACATCCATCAAAGCATGAAGAGTATAGGAATTCTATTAGATGTTGTAGTTGCAACTACCCTCAAAGACATGTATGCAAAGTGTGGAAGCATAGACAAGGCACATGAACTATTTGGCATGATGCCTCAAAGAAATGTCACCTCATTGAATGCAATGATTGCAAATATGAACAAAATGGATTTTTTGATAAGGCATTAGAAACTTTCAAGCAAATGTGATTGGCGGGTGAAAAGCAAAATTCTACAACCTTAGCCAGTATCCTCCTTGCCTATGCCAAAATGGACATCCATCGAAAGGATAAAACATATGGGAATTTTGTTAGATGTTGTAGTTGCAACTGCCCTCAGAGACATGTATGCAAAGTGTGGAAGCATAGACAAGGCACGTGAACTGTTTGACATGATGCCCCAAAGAAATGTCACCTCATTGAATGCAATGATTGCAAGATATGAACAAAATGGATTTTTTGATAAGGCATTAGAAACTTTCAAGCAAATGTGATTGGCAGGTGTAAAGCAAAATTCCACAACCTTAGCCAATATTCTCCTTGCCTATGCCAAAATGAACATCCATCAAAAGGATAAAACATATGGGAATTTTGTTAGATGTTGTAGTTGCAACTACCCTTAGAGACATGTATGCAAAGTGTGGAAGCATAGACAAGGCATGTGAATTGTTTGGCATGATGCCCCAAAGAAATGTCACGTCATTGAATGCAATGATTGCAAGATATGAACAAAATGGATTTTTGATAAGGCATTAGAAACTTTCAAGCAAATGTGATTGGTGGGTGTAAAGCAAAATTCCACAACCTTAGCCAGTATCCTACTTGCCTATGCCAAAATGGACATCCATCAAAAGGATAAAACATATGGGAATTTTGTTAGATGTTATAGTTACAACTGCCCTTAGAGACATGTATGCAAAATGTGGAAGCATAGATAAGGTATATGAACTGTTTGACATAACACCTCAAATAAATGTCATCTCATGGAACACCATGATTGTAGGATATGCATACAATAGATTTTCTGAAAAGGTTTTAGACACTTTCAAGAGAATACAATTGGCAAGTGTAAATCCAAATTCCACAACCTTTGCCAGCATCCTCCTTGCATGTGCCAAAATCAAGTCATTGGAACAAGTTATGGACATCCATCAAAGCATGAAGGATATGGGAATTCTATCAGATGTTGTAGTTTTAATTGCATTGAGAGACATGTATGCAAAATGTGGAATCATAGACAAGGCACATGAACTATTAGATAGAACACCTCACAGAGGTGCCATCTAATGGAATGCCTTGATTATAGGATATGCACAAAATGGATTTGTTGAAAAGGATTTAGACACTTTAAAGAAAATATAGTGGTAGGTGTAAAGCCATATTTCATAACCTTTTCCAACATCCTCCCTGCCTGTGCCAAAATGGGATCTTTAGAACATGGTATGGACATCCATCAAAGCATGAAGGATATGGGAATTTTATCAAATGTTGTAGTTGCAACTACCCTTAGAGATATGTATGCAAAGTGTGGAAGCATAGACAAGGCAAATGAACTATTTGGCATGTTGCCCCAAATAAATGTCACCTCATTGAATGCAATGATTGGAAGATATGAACAAAATGGATTTTTTGATAAGGCATTAGAAACTTTCAAGAAAATGTGATTGCCAGGTGTAAAGAAAAATTCCACAACCTTAGCTAGTATTCTCCTTGCCTATGATATAATGGGATCTAGAGAATATGGTGTGGACAACCATCAAAGCATAAATGATATAGGAATTTTGTCACATGTATTGTATTTGTAAAGTTGCCCTTGTAGACATGTATGGAAAGTATGGAAGCATAGAAAAGGCACATAAACTATTTGAAATGATGCCTCAAAGAAATGCACAGTCCCACATAATTCAATGATTGCAATATATGCACAAAATGGATTATTTGAAAATAATTTATAAACTTTCAAGCAAATGCAATTGGCATGTATAAATCCAAATTCCTGTAACAATAATTGATTATCATATTAAATATTTAATATAAATTCTCATATACATAATGTCATGAAAATAACATCTAGTTTATATAAAAGCCATATGGGAATGTCTAAACAAAGGCATATAGGCAAATATACAAAAATATACATTGGATTAACATACAAAAGTATGTATACAAAGCCATCTAGGCATACAAAAAATGTCCCAAAAACTAGTTTCCTATGGAATTTTATGAAATAATTGGTGGCCCTTCTCTGACTATGAACATGGAGAGCCAGTCTGTGACTCATCCTCTCTATGCCATTGAGTAGACCTCTTCGAATAAAGTTCATCCAGGTGCACCTATTAATAAAAACAAACAATATGCACATTAGTATAGAAAATGTATCAAATATATAACATTGAACATATGTAATTGATCACTTACCACCAATCGATGATCACTCTCTATCATCTTTTCTCTAGCTTCTTCGTCTGTAGTTGGACGGACTGGAGTTGTGACTTGTTGTAAGAAGCACCAAGAAGTAAAATTGAGTAAACATAAATATCATTTATGTACATCAAATGACATGAGATAAAACAAGAAATACAAAATTATGACATTTTCTTGTTATTGGCTCATACCTCAGTCAAAGCATTTGTAGACATTATGGCTACATCAATTCCTCTCTACACTAAATCATGAACATCAGGAGGAGTCTCTAGATTTAGCATCTGAAAATCAAGTTCAAGATTAATCGACAAAATAAATACATAACATTAGTTTAAAAATGCATAATGATTAGAAATGGTTAAATTTACCTCCATATAACTGGTGGGTTGGCATCTAGGGGACCAAGGATATAGTGCAGTTGCCGGTGACTATTGAAATCATCAAATTGCCACAAAATATTATTACCATTGACATATCTATAATAATTACGATCATGTGATAAATTACATACCTGCTATCTTGACCTCCTATCATAACTTGCCAGTGGATGGCTAATGGAGGTAGGATGAAGACTCTGACCCTAGAAATTCATTACGTAGACAATTACATTCATTTGACTTATAATATAGATAATCATATAAAAATAATTACAAATTTCAAATAGAAATATATTAAATCATAATGAAACTTGTAACACATTACCTACGAGTCAATGCCAAATGTATGCTGTAAGAGATCATCACTGAGAAAAAGATCATCCAATACGGATGCCCCCATCAATGGATGCTGCCCCTGCATCGCATCATCCTGCCCCTGGGTCGCATCATCCTACCACTGCATCACATCATCATGCCCCTACGTCGCAGCATCCTGCGAAGAGTCCTATCGTGCATCCTGCATCCCATAATCACATAGGTTCCCACATGTACTACACAAATGTGGGGACACATGATGCCTACTACTCACACCCTCATCAGCCTAGGTAAGATCATTGGCATACTGTGATAGAGTTTGGGTGAGAGTAGTCAGTGAATGTAATGCCTCCACAAAGCTAAAGAGAGTGACCTAAGATTTTGCCTCGCTTGGGGTACAAGAACACAGTTTTGATCTTGTTGAGCCCTGGGTCTATCTTAGGTAGACTACCTTGGAAATCATGAATGTCAAAATAATTTAGAATCTTGTTGAGGATGAACTCACAATAGAGTTTCCTCAAGAAATATTGTGGTACCTCATCATTATTGCGTGGGCGCTCATCGAAGGACATGTACCATCTATCCCAAAAGTGTTGGGATATTTCTTTATTCCTACACCAATGTATAGGAAATCATTTTCAACTTTCTTCTAATCTTTGACCGGTTTTGGAATTGGTAAAGTGTTCACATTGTTAGGGTAAAATGCGGATTAATCAATTGGACAATAACAAACCCAAACATCAATAGAATAATGAAATTAAGAAAGATTGAATGAAATGAAGCAATGAAAAATACAATGCAAACCTTTTTTATTCCAAAGCTTCTATTGTTTGCCTATTAAAACCATCCTTGCTAATATGAAGTAGGCCCTCAGTGAGTGCACTCTTTTAGCTGTGTTGTAGGATGTCGGTAGTAAACGGCTATGTTGATAGATAATGCTATGAAGAGAGCTTCAAAGAAAATGGTGATCTCAAGTAGATTGTATTGGGGGTGCCAAAGGCGTGCTAGTGAGTTTCTGTAGAGTAACTATACAAATAACTTGGATGATTAGAATGGAGGGATGAGGCTTCTTTTATAGACTTGAGAGAATGAGAATCAATGGTTGAGAAGTATGATGATCAATGGTTGAGAGTGGTTGAGGAATGTGCAACCAGTAGAAATATGACAAGTGTCTTAGCTCCATCATGAAAGAGGGGATTTGACAACATTGATTGGAGAGTTAACTCCTTTAACTGATCAGTTAACAAACTTGATTAGTCAGTTGGAAGAATGAATTATGGAATTGACTGAATTGATTGAGGGATTAATTCAATTGACTGGTTAGTTAACACTTTTGATTGATTAGTTAACTAACTTTGATTTGAGAAGAAATAGGACATGTGGGTGAGGGTAAATTAGGTAAATAAATATTTATTATATTTAATTACATGTGCAACATGGTGAGGTGGACAAGGTGAGGTGGATTTTTGAAATTAGAACTTAGGATAGGGGGATTTATGAACAATTAAATAATTTAGGATTATTTAATTGTGTGAGACATTAGAAGAATTAGGGAATCTAATTAAATAAATTGACTTTATTTAATTACAGAATAGTGAACCGATTAAATAAATTTAAAATATTTATTTAATTGATAGAAGAATGGAATAAATATTTAGAATATTTATTTAGAATGAATTGTGTCATTTTTAGGCATATACATTTTGCCCGTCTTTGATGCAATGCAGTTTACGGTATTGTTTTAAAGAATAAAAACCCTGATGGTGATACATGCCCCAGTTTGCCCTTGGTACAGGTTATGACGACAGGATGCCCCCTCAGGAGATTGGATGGGGAGAAGGCAAAAGGTGTGAGACAGACAATATCATGATGAAGAAGGTTAGGTTTGAAGAAAATGGTTGAAGAAAGAGCCAAATGATACGCAATGCAAGATAGAATGATACCACACACAAGCAAGTATGCACAAATGATACAAGAACAAGCAAGGTATTGCCCCTGTCCAGTGGTAAACCAACGATATACTAATAATGATATACAACAATGTTGTCATGGCGAGGAACGATATATCCCTAGACCAACACGGTAGGCGTGTTGTCATGGTGGGGAATGATAGATCCCTAGAGCAACATGAAGGTTAGTGTCTGGTTTCAAGAAATGAAGCATGTCATGTAAGACACGTGCATTGGTATGATTTTAACAATGCCACATCCTGTATAAGACAATTGATTGATTATAATTGATTGAATTGGTTTACGACCAGACAAGGATCAAGACCACTAATTGTGATTGGATCATTTCTGCAAGATTGACTTGGCTTGATTGGTATGGATTAAGGATGGACTTGCATTTGGATCATTTCTCAGGTTGACTGAAATTGAGAAGAATTGACCACAACGATAAATAGAATACTGATTGATAGAAGAATGACTCGATAGAAGGAATCACAATCTTTTATAAACATTGATACTCTACATTTTTTGGATCTTTTATTGCATGGGATATGGATGTATGGATGTATAATGGATACTTTGCTTTTGACATCTTGATGGTGCAAGTATTTTGAAGTGCTTTATTTCATCATTGGGCATTTTTTTTTTGGTACTTTTTCTAAAATGTTGTAAGTTAATACAAGCATCTAGGTATAATTGAACCGAGATGACCTGAGTACTGCTTACATGGATTTTGATTTAGCAAGTTAATACAAGCATCGAGGTATAATTGAATTGAGATGACCTAAGTATTTCTTGCATATCAACAAACAAGGATTGCCTCTGTTCATGTTAGACCTTTGATGTCCTTGATGATCTTTTGTCAATCATGTCCTTAGACAAGGTTTCACATTACTAAAGATTAATCCACAAACAACAAACAAAGAAAATAATCATGCCCCCATCATAGCATCTCTAGCCTTTGGCATCCTCTAGTAGCATAGGAAGGCATGATAGCATAAATCAAGACTCAATGTTTTAACCATGTTTCCAACTCACAAAATATTTTTACATTTAGATGTGTTTGTTTCTTGCCATAATTTGAGTAAAATTATTTAGAAGGCCTTAGGTGCTTTTTTTCTTTGCCTTGGATAGGTTAATGTTCTGCATCATGATTGCTGCTTGAAAGGAGTGGGTTTTGCTTGCACCTGCTTGCTTGGTGAGGAGATTCTTGCAATCCTTATTGGGGAGACGGACCCTAAGGGAATGACCTAGTGCCTCAGGGGCACATTACTAAATGGCCTTGCCTACATGACGACACAGAGGCAACATAGTTAGGGGTAAACCCTAACAGACCTAAGACCTAGGTGAGAGAAAATGGAGGCAGACTCAACTGGATAGAAGGACAAGATATGGAACAGATGGGTCAATGGAAAGCCTCAGGGGTGCATTGGGATAATGGCCTTGCCTATGTGACGACGTAGAGGCAATGTAGTTCATGGACTTGGACCATGGAAACTGACGAGAGACACTATGCTAGGCTCACATTGAAGAGACGATATGGGATAGAACCTTGGTTGACAAGGCCACAAAGAGGGAGAGTTATCAAGCCATGATAGGTAACTGCCAGGTGTTTATTATGGGATAGATGCGGGTTGAATGGGAAGTGAGTGAAGGAAGAAGTGGACTCAAAGTGACTAGATTCTCAGAGATGGAGAAGGTGGTTTATCACAAGTAACGTCTGTTTACCAGGTTTTCATCATGTGTTTTTATTTACACAAGAAGCTAGAAAAATGTTAGGGTAAAATGCAGTTTAATCAAATTAACAATAATAAACCCAAACATCAATAGAATAATGAAATCAAGAAAGATTGAATGAAACGAAGCAATGAATAACACAGTGCAAACCTTCCTTGAATCAAAGCTTCTATTGTTTGCCTATTAAAACTATCCTTGTTGATATGAAGTAGGCCCTCAGAGAGTGCACTCTTTCTGCTATGTTGTAGGATGTCGGTAGTAAACGGCTATGTTGATAGATATTGCTGTGAAGTAGAGATCCAAAGAAAATGGTGATCTCAAGTAGATTGTATTGGGGGTGCCAAAGGCGCTCTAGTGAATTTCTGCAGAGTAACAATTCAAATAACCTGGATGATTAGAATGGGAGGATGAGGCTTCTTTTATAGACCTGAGAGAATGAGAATCAACGGTTGAGGAGAAGTATGATGATCAATGGCTGAGAATGGTTGAGGAATGTGCAACCAGTAGAAATATGACAAGTGTCTCATCTCCATCATGAAAGAGGGGATTTGACAACATTGATTGGAGAGTTAACTCCTTGAACTGATTAGTTAACAGACTTGATTAGTCAGTTGGAAGAATGGATTATGGAATGGACTGAATTGATTGAGGAATTAACTCAATTGACTAGTTAGTTAACACTTTTGATTGATTAGTTAATTAACTTTGATTAGAGAAGAAATAGGACATGTGGGTGAGGGAAAATTAGATAATTAAATATTTAATATATTTAATTACATGTGCAACAGGGTGAGGTGGACAAGGTGAGGTGGAAAAGTGAGGTGTATGGGTGAGGTGGATTTTTGAATTTAGAACTTAGGATAGAGGAACTTGGATTAATTAAATAATTTAGGGTTATTTAATTATGTGAGATATTAGAAGAATTTAGGGAAATTAATTAAATAAATTGATTTAATTTAATTACGGAATAGTGAACCAATTAAATAAATTTAGAATATTTATTTAATTGATAGAAGAATGGAATAAATATTTAGAATATTTATTTAGAATGAATCGTGTCATTTTTAGGCATATGCATTTTGCCTCTCTTTGATGCAATGCAGTTTATGGCGTTGCTTCAAAGAATAAATAGTCTGACAATGATACATGCCCTAGTTTGCTCCTGGTACAAGTTTGACGACAGGATGCCCCCTCGGGAGATTGGACGGGAAGAAGGCAGAAGGCGTGAGACAGACAATCTCACGATGAAGAAGGTTAGGTTTGAAGAAAATGGGTTGAAGAAAGAGTCGAATGATACGCGATGTAAGATGGAATGCTGACACACACAAGCAAGCAAGCAAGTATGCACAAATGACACAAGAATAAACAAGGTATTGCCCTTGTCAAGTGGTAAACCAACGATATACTGATAATGATATATGACAGTGTTGTCATGGCAGGGAATGATATATCCCTAGACCAACACGACAGGCGTGTTGTCATGGCAGGGAATGATAGATCCCTAGAGCAACATGAAGGATAGTGTCTGGTTTCAGGAAATGAAGCATGTCATGTAAGACACGTGTATTGGTCTAATTTTGACAATGTTACATCCTCTTTAAGATAATTGATTGATTAACTGATCGAGTTGGTTTACGACCAGACAAGGATCAAGATCACTGATTGTGATTAGATCATTTGTGCAAGATTGACTTGACTTGATTGGTATGGATTAAGGATGGACTTGCATTTGGATCATTGCTCAGACTGACTGGACATGGATGAAAGATATGATGATAGATAGAAATCTGATTGATAGAAGAAATACTCGATAGGACTCACAAGCTTTTGTAAACATTGATACTCTACATTTTATGGATCTTTTATTGCATGGGATATGGATGTATGGATGTATAAATGGATGTATAATGGATGCTTTGTTTTTGACATCTTGATGGTGCAAATATTTTGGAGTGCTTATATCATCATTGGGCATTTTTTTTTGTTTTGGTACTTTTTCTGAAATGTTGTAAGTTAATACAAGCATCTAGTTATAATTAAACTGAGATGACCTGAGTACTGCTTACATGGATTTTGATTTAGCAAGTTAATACAAGCATCGAGGTATAATTTAACCGAGATGACTAGAGTATTTCTTATGTATCAACAAACAAGGATTGCCCCTGTTCATGTTAGACCTTTGATGTCCTTGATGATCTTTTGCTGATCATGTCCTTAGACAAGTTTTCACATTACTAAAGATTAATCCACAAACAACAAACAAAGAAAATAATCATGCCCCCATCATAGCATCTCTAGCTTTTGGCATCCTCGAGTGGCATAGAAAGGCATGATAGCATAAATCAATACCTAATGTTTTTAACCATGTTTCCAATTCATAAAACATTTTTGCATTTAGATGTGTTTTTTTCTTGCCATAATATTGAGTAAAAATCATTTAGAAGGCCTTGGGTATTTGCTTTGCTTTGTCTCAGATAGGTTAAAATGTCGTGCGTCAAATTACTGTTTGAAGAGTGGGCTCTGCTTGCACTTGCTTGCCTGGTGAAGGATTCCACAATCTTTATTGGGGAGACGGACCTTAAGGGACTGACCTAGTGCCTCAGGGGCTCATTACTAAATGGCCTTGCCTACGTGACAATACAGAGACAACGTAGTTTGGGGTAAACCCTAACGGACCTAAGATATGGATCGGATGAGACATGATATGGAACAGATATGGATCATACATGGAACAGATATGGATCGGATAAGACACGATATGGAACAGATATGGATCAGACATGGAGCAGATATGGAGTAGACAAGACACAATATGGAAAAGATATGGATCAGACAAGACACAATATGGAACAAATGATATCGATGACAAGGAAACACCACGGATAGGTAGATGTATGGGTGATAAATAATGGAATGGGTAGGTATGAGGATGGGCAATAGTGGATAGAAGGAAACAAGGATGTGATCTCCAAGGACTATGTCGCATAAGAATAACATGCCCCATTATAGGTAGATACTTATGATTTTTCATGGCAATGCTTACGACGATATGAGGAAGAGAGGGTAATGAAGGATTTGCATGGTTTGCAGGGATAAGGTATGTCAAGAGACATCTAAAACATTTGTCAACATTGTGCCCCCAATCTTCATCAAGACCAAAGAATAGAGGAAAGGAAGATTGGATGGATGGATGGGACAGTATAGGTAGGATAGGATAGGAAATGGTATGGAAGGAAACTAATAGGAGAAGAGTGATAGGCTTATGAGACAAGGTGCTCCCAACTGTAGGTGACATAGAAGATCAACTTACACATGACGTCTGTTTACTAGGTTTTCATCATGGTACTTATCTAAGGTACCTTTTTGCCAGATTTTCACCATTGGACGAAGGGAGTTTTCTTTACTTTTTTCATTTTTTCTTTCTTTCTTTCTTCTTTTTTTTTGAATAGGAGAAGGTGAATACAGAAGGGAGAGACTCAAGCATCTATTTCCTTGAAAGGTGACAATCCCGCTAGATGGATGTTGTCGTATCAACCATGTCAAGTGTTGCTCATAGATGTTGGTAGGGGATTGCATGAAAGTGATATGGCATAGGTAGATAGTGGATTATGATGTAGAATATGGGGGAAAGGTTTATGCAAAAGCATGGACCATAGGAATAGGATGAGAAAGACATGTAGGATAATAGTGGAAGGAAGGGGAGATGGAGGTATATGAAAATGTTGTGGAATGGAAGGGAATCATGACCAACGGTTGCACGTCCCATGATAAACATTGAAGCTAGTGATGGGAAAGTAGTGTAGGAAGCAATGAAGACTTTTGCTTGTGGATGAAGGACTTAGGCATGTAGGGATCCACATAGACTGAGTAGTTTTCTGATTTTTGCTTGCCATGTGGGATGGAAGAATTTGAGACTTTTGGATGAAATGGGAGAAAGTGGATGGTTGAGATTCTTGAGAGGTGGATGCCTCATGTATCTTGAGGGCTTTTTTCTTAGATACCCAAACCATTTTGCTTTTACATAGTACCTGTGGAGGTATGTGCTTGGGTGTAGGTAGCTTTTGTGGAGCTTCAGAGGTAATTATTTGTTGGATGTGAACCCACACCTTTTTCAGTTTGGCATATAGGTGTGTGGGTGCATGTAGCTCTGGAGAAGGATGCTTCTTTGATTCTTGGATTTTGTATCCTAGGTCCTAAGGACTCTTAGGATTTTTGACTTGATAGGTAGAGGCATCCAGATTTTTATGGTTGAATTCTCTTGAGATGGTGGAAGTGGAGTTTGAGGACGTCCTTTGTTTAGACAACATGTGCATTTGTTGGCCATGATTGGGATTGTTAGAAGATTCATAGATGGATGAATAAGGTGTTGGAAGAAGTGTTGGTAAAATGTATGGAGGGATATTAGGAGTTGAAAGTAGTGCAGGTAGATTGGATGGTGGAAGGTGTATGGTCACATGTTTTTGACAATTGTAGGATGATGGAGGTGGAATGGTAACATATGTTTTGGGGATATGATAGGGTTTGCAATGGAAAGTGGGGAATTTTGAACAAGTGGAGGAAGTACCAACATCTTGAGATTGTTCACCTTGGGGTATGTATCCAAGGCCATATGAAGGAGGAACATTGACATGGACAGGCTCCAAAATACCTTGTTCGTGAAGGCCTAAGCCTTTACCTTGATAGTTCATATGTTGCAGTATGTGGTGGATAGCGGGATTATGTGTAGGTGGAACATTAGACACAAGTTCCTTATTGGATGGAGAAGATGAGATAGAGGATAATGGTGGCTGGTGTTCTAAGGAGGAACACTCATGTATAAAGGCAGTAAGACCAAGAATATATGGTGGGGGATTTACAACATGGTCGATGATGGATGGTAGAGGAGTATTTTTGGTTTTATCTTCTATGCTTTCTTGGGAGGCAAGTGTCTCATCAAAGGAAGAGGAAGTTGAATCTTGGATAGGACTAGATGGGGTTATAAGCTCAAGACCATGGAATGCATAAAGTGGGCTAAGAGGATCATCATGGTCTGCTTGATCATAGATAGGCTCTTGATCATAGATGGGATCTTGATCATAGATAGGATTTAGCGTGATGGAATTAAGGTGCTCTTGTATATGTTCTGCATCAATGATAATATCTTGATCATAGAAAAGACATAGGTTGTGAAGGGGCTAAAATTAGATCTCTAGCTCATGCATAGGATCAAGTTGCTCATGGATAGCTTCTTCATCAAAGGTAGTATCTTGATCATGGAAAAGATATAGGTTACGCATGGTTGGAAATTGGATCTATTGCTCATGTATAGGTATAGGATCATTGAAAAGATAAAGGTTATGCAGGGGTCAGATGGGAGTACTTTGATCTTGGTTTAGACAAGGGGTTGATGTTTCCACATGCTCTAAAGTGTGCTCTTGACATAACTCTTGGGTTGTTTGAATTTAAGTTGAGGTAGAAGACTCTTGGATAGGCTCTTGGTTAGCAACATGAAGGGATGACAGACCTTGACTTTGGTTCATGGTAGGAGGTTTTTCAATAAGCTCAAGGGGTTGCAAACTACATGATGTGGTTTTAGGATTTGACATAGCATTGGAAGAATCTTTGATAAGGTCAAGGACTGAAATTTGTGGACATGGTTGACTCTCTGCTAGTAGCCCTTGGATCACATCCTTCGTAGGTGTATGGGTAGGTGAATGAGGGGATTTTGCTTTCTCCCTAGCTTTTCTCTAGTTGTATAAATTTGGAAAAACTCTTTTCCACAAATCATCCGAGGATTCCTTGGTTGTCAGTTTAGAGCTTGGGGAACTCGATGGTGATGTTGGCATAGGACTGGTATGTTTTGGAATATGTGTCTTAGAAGACGGTGAAGGAGGACTAGTAGACAGAGTGGTATACGATTTCCAACTTGAGGTGGTGCTTTCCTTGTCATGAGCATCATTAAGATGGAAAATAGATGTATGAGTTTGGGGTGAGGCGTAGCTAGTACTGACACGTTCAACTTGTAAGATTGCCATTTCTTGTTGTATGACTTAGAGTTCTTGAGCAATTGCTAAATGACCTTGGGGTGAGGTGTCTAAGGTTAATTGCAATTTTAGGTATTTGAGTTCTTGAGCAAGCTCTTCTAATTCGGTTGTCATCTTCATAGAAACTAACACAAGACTGAAATGGGTACTCAGAAAGGTAGAAAAATTGGTGTGGAAGTACTCATTGTTACGCATGCGCTGGAATAGATGCACCACTCTGGTGTTTTCTCAAATTTTTAAATTTTTTTTGCAATTTTTGAGCTTTTCTGATGTTTTTGGTGCTTTGGTTGCAAAAAAGGTCTTTTTGATTTGATTTTCTGAATTTATGGCAAGAAGACACAACAAACACAGATATTTTTATGGTTTTTTTTTGAGATTTTTTTTGACTCTATTTGGACTAAGAGAAAAAAGCAAGTACAAAATCCTAGGCTCGAAATGGATTATAAGGGTTTTTGGCCACTAGAACAAGAGGTGTTTAATGAGGGCAACTATTCGAGTTGTTACACATGCGGTGGCACTACTCTCTGTTATGGAGTCTCCCAGCCTCAAAGGGTTACGCCTTAGAGGGTTTTGGGGGAGGTTGGCCATCGGTGTAACACAGCAGCACTAGTTGCAGGAGGTTTTCACCTCAAGCACAATTTATTTTAAGTAGCTTGGTAGGGCTTGGCTTTAGCCTGTTACCACTCAGGGTCATTCCCACTTGGATAGGCATGCATCCAAGGGCAGGCCCCTCTAAAGGTTAAACAATTGGAATAACAAGTCTGGCATTCTGGTCACCCAGGAAAGGAGAGAGCATAAGCCTATTGTCATTCGATAAACATAGAAGACACTAATTAATCCAAACCTAGTTAAAAGTAGAAAAACTAAATGGGCTATTCTACTTGTGCACTCACGCGGTTGTTAACTTTGAAGTGTTTTAAGACATAGCAATGTTCATTCCCGTTTGTAAGATAGCAATGATCTAACTAAAGAAGATAGCAATATGCAGATTTAGCAATGGTTCGATTACTCTCTTCCTAGTTATGGACTACGTGAAATTTACATGTATGCATTTTTACTTTCCTAATTAGAGTTAGATTAAAATTGTATGCAAGTTGCATGAACAATGAGTTACTCTCTCCTAATTTGAACTAGATGAAAATTGTATGCAAGTTGCATGAACAATGGGTTACTCCATCCTAATTAGAACTAGATGAAAATTGTATGCAAGTTGCATGAGAATGTCTAAATTAGTCCTATTCAACACTTAGTGAAAAATGATGTCTTCAATGGACATTTTGCACCAAACTAGATTAGTAGTCTCTTGATGTCCCCCTATAGTCCACAAAAACAAAAATGAATCAAGAAGTTTGCAAATCAAAAGGTTAGATGAAAAACACATAATGTAAAAAATTTCATAAAAATATGATTTTTGAAAGAAAAATAGATATGAAAATCATAAGCTACATGAAATTCTATGTTGTTTTAAAAAAAAATTCATGAAAATTCATCAAAATATGTCAAAGTTATGGCCGTTTGAAGTTTTTAAAACAAATGAGAGGTTTGACTGATTATACCTAATGAAATTGATCAAATGGACTAAAAATACCTTCACCATTGCAAATTTCTTGAAGTTAGCTTTCCAACGACTATAAATTTGTGAAAATCTGACCTTCCTGTAAAAAGTTATGCAAAAAAGAAAAAAAATGCCCCTATTTTGCCAACATGACTATGTTAAAAATAAAAAAATTTAAATTTAAATAAACAAAGAAGTTTATTTTTGTTTTTTTGATTTATTTATTTATTTTTTTATTTGTTATGATTTTTTATTTTAATTTTTGAAAATAACCTAAACCTAATTTTTGTTTTTTTTTTTGTTTATTTGGTTGTTTGTAATGTTTTTTTTTTTCTTTTGTTGTTAATGCTGGTTTGTTTTTTTATTTCTTTTGGTTCTGTGTGGTGTGTGCAAGTGGTGGAGCAAGCGTAGAGGAGGGGCGGCAGGTGGTAGGCGTAGCGAGTGGCGCAGCGGGTAGTGGGCACAGCGGGCGGCAGGCGGGCGACAGTGCAGGTGGGGGAGGTGTCGGCCAGCGGTGGGTGGCACTGGGGGGAGCAGGGAATGGGAGGGGGGAGAGGGACGGGTGGGCAACGGTTGGGATGGTGGCCGATGGAGGTGGACACAAGTGGTGGGGGAGCTGGGAGGAAGCGGGATTGTGGGGGTAAGGGTTAGTAGTGGGTAGGAGGGGGCGAGAGGGTATGTTGGGGCTGGGGAGGATGGAGGAGCAGGGGATGGGGAAGCGCAGGGAAGGGGAGTTAGGTTTAGGGGAAGGCCAAGGGTAGGGCAGGTAGGAGGGACGGGCTAGGTGG
The DNA here is from genome assembly GCA_027924645.1 of Cunninghamia lanceolata. Classification (NCBI taxonomy): domain Eukaryota; kingdom Viridiplantae; phylum Streptophyta; class Pinopsida; order Cupressales; family Cupressaceae; genus Cunninghamia; species Cunninghamia lanceolata. The sequence continues at coordinate 2,916,575 of BSBN01000649.1, read as the reverse complement.
TATGGGAGGGTGGCAGCCGAGGGGGGTAGAGGGGATGGGAGGGCGGCAGGGGTGGCGCACTGGTGGCGCGCGGGTGGTGGGTAGGGAGGACAGGGGGGACGGGGGAGTGGGTGGGACTGTGTGCAGGGCATGCAGCCTTGCAAAATTTGCTTTTTTTTTGTATTATTTTTGTTTTATTTTCTGTTTTTGTTTTTTGATTTGCTGTGTATTTTTTTTTATTTTTTTCTGTGTATTTTGACAAATAAAATAAAATAGAGGCTTTGTAAAAAATTGTGATTTTTTTGTTTTTTTTTTTTTTTTTAATTTTTTTTATTACTGTGTGTTGTTAAAAAATAAAACAAATCTGAAAGCAAAAAATCACTTTTTTTTTTTTTGGGGGGGGGGGGGGGGTTTAAATCTGAAAACAAAAAATCACTATGTTTTTTTATTTGTTGTTTTTTTATTTTTTTGCAAAAATATGTTTAAAAGTAAAAAAAAATTGAAAAATTTCAAATAACAAAAACTAGATAAATTATATGTGATTTCTTATCTCCGAGGCCGTCCAGACTCAACGGTGAGCTCGGTTTGTGTGTAGGAGGCTGTTTGTGAAAGTTGATTCCTGAATTTTATCTGAGACACACCTGAATCGGCAACAAAAAACTTCTAAAACAAACACTCACAAACAAGATGGGTCAGATCATGGTGGGTGCCAAAAATGTTAGGGTAAAATGTGGTTTAATCAAATTAACAATAATAAACCCAAACATCAATAGAATAATGAAATAAAAAAAGATTGAATGAAATGAAGCAATGAGAAATACAATGCAAACCTTCCTTATTCCAAAGCTTCTATTGTTTGCCTACTAAAACCATCCTTGCTAATATGAAGTAGGCCCTTAGTGATTGCACTCTTTTAGCTGTGTTGTAGGATGTCGGTAGTAAATAGCTATGTTGATAGATAATGTTGTGAAGAGAACTTCAAAGCAAATGGTGATCTCAAGTAGATTGTATTAGGGGTGCTAAAGGCGTGCTAGTGAATTTCTGCAGAGTAACAATACAAATAACCTGGATGATTATAATGGAGGGATGAGGCTTCTTTTATAGACTTGAGAGAATGAGAATCAACGGTCGAGAAGAAGTATGATGATCAATGGTTGAGAGTGGTTGAGGAATGTGCAACCAGTAGAAATATGACAAGTGTCTCAACTCCATCATGAAAGAGGGGATTTGACAACATTGATTGGAGAGTTAACTCCTTTAACTGATCAGTTAACAAACTTGATTAGTCAGTTGGAAGAATGAATTATGGAATTGACTGAATTGATTGAGGGATTAACTCAATTGATTGGTTAGTTAACACTTTTGATTGATTAGTTAACTAACTTTGATTTGAGAAGAAATAGGACATGTGGGTGAGGGTAAATTAGGTAAATAAATATTTAATATATTTAATTACATGTGCAACATGGTGAGGTGGACAAGGTGAGGTGGAAAAGTGAGGCGTAAAGGTGAGGTGGTTTTTTGAAATTAGAACTTAGGATAGGGGGATTTATGAACAATTAAATAATTTAGGATTATTTAATTGTGTGAGACATTAGAAGAATTAGGGAATCTAATTAAATAAATTAACTTTATTTAATTACAGAATAGTGAACTGATTACATAAATTTAGAATAATTATTTAATTGATAGAAGAATGGAATAAATATTTAGAATGAATCGTGTCATTTTTAAGCATATACACACATAATTTAGATTTTGTAATTTTTTCATTCTTGACTTGTTCATATGATAAGCCATCGGCATAAAATTGCCGACACCTCTCCCTATAGTCTTGGAATTTGGTGATTTGTTTTGTCACTGAATCCATGTGAGAAACAATCTCCTCTAGTGATTTTGTAGATGTCCTCCTATGATCAGTGGTTCCACTTGGATTGTTTAGGGTTTCAATAATAGTATGAAGATGTTTCTTGTTTTCTTCTATTATCCCCAGGTAATGTTCTTGATTATCCCTTACATTAAAAGGAGGTGAAGGTGGGTTTGGAGGGTTTGGAGGGTTTTGGGGGTTTTTTTCACCCTCCTCAACTGGATTTAGATTTTCTACTTCTCCAATAACTATAAATGCAATATAAACATAAATCAAACATTGCAAAACTAAAAAAATGATCTAAAACTAACAAATTCAGACAAACCCTACCTTGTTCCTTTGCTAGAGCCTCCAAATTTGCACAACAATGTCTTTGGTAGCGAGGTGGCATTGTGAATTTCTTATTTTCTCACTTGCACTTGATTGAATCTCTTTTTTATCAATGCAAGTGTGTTTTGATTGCTTTCTTTGCTGCTGTCAATAACCTAGCTGTGGGTGAATGTATAGAAAATGCTTTTTTTTGCTTTTATTAAAAGCAAAATGTGAGCACGTTATAATATGCTCACATTTTTCTTTAATTTTGGAGATGGTGGTGACTTTTTGGTCCCCCATCTCCTTACATTTACCCTAATGCAGTATCGCTACAATTGTAACACATGCTTTTGATGACATTAGTTATGTTGATAACTCAACTAACTAGGTGTGGACTCCCGATGGAAGCAAAGGTGGACCATAGATCACCAAGAGTAACTTAGGTACTTCAAGATTACTTAAGAGTGTAAATGATATATGGTTAGAAAATACTTCAGGTGCACTAACTAATGATTCATTTCCCCTAAACAAACATCATACCCCTGGTGTAATAGTGGAACCCATGGTAGGACCTAAGTAGAAAATTTAGCTTCTCAAAGAAAAACTCCAAATTACTTTCCCAACTAAGGACCTCTAGCAGGTCTGCATGACTACAACCACATTGATGAAATAAAGATCCCCCAACAAAGCAAGTGCAATAGGAAAAAGCAAAGTAGGAAAGGAAAACTAAACTAAGGGAAAACACCTAACAAATAGAGAAAGCAAAAGAAGAAAGCAAAAGACCTATCTAATAACAACCTAACCTAACCAAAAGAAAATAAGAAACCTAATTATGTACACTAGAAAAAAAGGCATAGTTACCTCCTAGGCCTGGAAGTAGTGCTTTTGAAGCTGCCCATTGATAAGCAATGGGTGCTCCTCACCAATAAGGCTCTTCAATTGATATGTATTGTCACTAAGGATCTCATAGATCTGGTATGGGCCCAGCCAAAGTTTATCAAACTTATCGTGTTCACATTTTTGTTCATGGGCTTTGTCCCAATACAAGACTAAATAAAAAATGTCAAAAGACTTAACTTTAGCCCTTTTGTTGAACCATCATTTCACTACACCCTGATGTTTGGCAAAGTTCTATATAGCAGCATCACATTTTTCTTCTAGGTGTAGCAATTGGGCTAAGTAGGATGACAATTGATCATTTGGTTCAAGGCAGTCTTGCATAAATTGTAGTACAAGAATCTTCAAATGGATGGAAAAGATGGGCTCAATACCATAAACTAAGTGATAAGGTTACATTCCCAATGTAGCCTTGTGTCTGATCTTATCAGTCCATAAAGTAAACCTAAGCTGGGTGTGCCCATCTCTGGGGTTTTTGTCGAGTAGTTTTTTGATGACTTCAAGCAAGTTTTTGTTTGTTGATTCTTCTACTCCATTCCCTTGAGGATTGTAATTAGATGAAAATTTCAAAATAATCCCATAGTTAAATGCCCAATTAGAAAAGCATAATGAGGAAAAGGCAGGGCCATTATCACATACCAAGGAAAAAGGACAGCTAAACCTAGTAATGATATACTTTTCAACAAATTCAATTACTACCTCTATCTAGTACATTTTTTGCGTGATATAGCTTAAGACCATTGGGTACAATAGCCAGTAGCGGTCAGAATGTACTTATGGCATACAAAGGAAGGTGGGTTGATCATACCAATGAAGTCGAGCCCCCACTATGTGAATGGTCATACCTCTAGGACTAGCTGTAGCAGCATAGCAGTGTTTTGTTCTCTTGTTGCAGTCATCTGACATGTGTGACATGTCCTTACATGTGAATGTACATCTTTGAATAAAGTGGGTTAGTAATACCCTACCCGTAGGATCTAGATGGTGGTTGAATGAGTTGACCTATGGCTCGTTCTGAACTTCTTGTGAAAACTTGTCAGAACATGTGCTACCTAGGTTTTATCCAAACATATTAGATAGATTCCCTCATGATTTTTCTTGTACAACAGTGATCCCTTAATCATAAAGCTATTACTTTTTAATCTGAGTGCTCTCCTCTGGATTGAGTTTAGTTGAGGTGGGCAATGCTAATTGAGGAGGTAGAATACAATATCTCCATACCACTCGTCTTCAGAAATACCTTCTAACATATATTGCTAAGAAACTAAGCTGGGACCAACTTCTTCCATTATTTTTGTCAATGCCTGTCCACGTGCCAATTTCATGGGTTGTATTTCTATGTCAAATTCTTATAGAATGGTGACCCATTTTCCTCTTCATTCACCCAACTCACTTTGCATTAATAATGCTTTGACTGCTGCATCTAGTACTATTGCAATCACACAACTTCTTAAGATGTAATGACAACTTTTTCATTGCCCTAACCAAGGCATGTGCTTGCTTCTCCACATTTAGATACCTCAATTCTATGTCTTTTAATAGACTGCTCATGAAAGTAATTGGTCTTACATCATCTATGGCTCATTTTTGTGTTAACATCATTGCACAAGTATGTTTTGAGGTGAAGGAGTAATGCATAATGGTAATGTGTAATCAGGATTCACCAGCACTGGGGCATTGGCTATTGCCTGTTTGATTTCTGTGAAAGCAACCTTAGCTTCTAGAGTCCATTCTATCTTGGCCTCTTGCTTCAGCATGGCATTTAGTGGATGAATAATTTCAGCAAACCTAGTAATGAACTTGCGAACAAAATTAATCTTACCGAAGTATGATTTCAGCTCCTTCTTACTAGCTGGGGGCTATATCTTGAGGATTGCTTGGACTCAATTAGGGTCAATTGATATACCTTGCTTAAAAATTACATGTCCCAATAATTTTCCTTTAGTCACTCCAAAGATACACTTTTTAGGATTAGGTGAGATCCCATAATCTTTACATGATTGCAGGATCTTTCCCAGGTCTGCCACGTGATCTTCTCTTTTCCTCAAAAACATAGTAAGATTGTCCATATATATGATGATGCACTTCCTGACCAGCCCCTTGAAAGCTATATCCATCACACGTTGGAACATGGCACAAACATTAATTAACCCAAAAGGCATTCGGCGGTATGCATAAATTGCCCACTTACATGTGAAGGATGTCTTTAATCTGTCCTCATATTCCACTATTACATGGTTGTAACCTAAATAACCATCTAGAAAAGCCAACATTTGAGAACTATTGACTATCTGCAACACTTCATCCAATGACGACAGTGGGTAATTATCATTTTTTGAGGCCCTATTTAGATTTCTAAAATCAACGTAGAGCCTGATTTCTCCTTTTTTCTTTTGCACTAGTACCAGATTTGTGTTACAAATATGTTCCTAAGCAGTGTTGTCATTGATGTCAGCATATTCTTGTTGTCATTGGTGTCAACTATGCCTTATTTTGTTGCATGTTTAGGAGATTGGAATGTTGAGGATATTGAGACAATTAATGAAGACTCAATGTCCTTAGACCATATGGCAATGTAGAGGATTGTCAGAGGCTATTCCAATTAAGAATTGAGAAGTCCACCTGAAGATTTGAAGAAGTTATGGCCTTCTAAGTAGAACTAGATTTTGCTGTGTTTAGAAGAGATAGAGTGATAGTAAGTTGGTCTAAATTGCTCCGCAGTGAAATATTATGGTCTATAGATCTAAAGGCATGTTTGGGAAGTCAGTGTGTATCATCAACTCTAGTGGTTCATGGTTTGGAGGTCTGTAAGCTATCTTTCTAGTTTGACAGTCATGGTAGATAGTGATCTTGAGGTTCTGAAGGAAGATACAAATGATTCTGGTAATTTGGTATAGTGTGAATGTTATTTCTAAATTCAATGTGTTTGTGGAGGTCTCTGGATTGTGTGGCTACTATGTTGGAGGTCCGCATTGAATTTTGAGCTTGTTGTTGAAGATTTCTTCTTTGAGGTTGTTGTTCTTCCCAGTTCTTGGCTGACTAGATGTTCCTAGCATGTTGTGGATAATCTAAAGAGCATTTTATGAAGCGTGGTGTCTTAGTAGAGGAAGATTCAAGTCTCAGTTATGTTTGGGCAATAGTGTAATGATCTGTGTTAAGTTTAGCTGACATCGTTAATCATTCCAAGGTTGATAAAGCATATAAATACTTGTTGAAGAGTTGTTGAGAATTATCCTTGTACGAAATGAATTAAATCCAAAGAAAGGATCAGAAGGAGAGTAGAGAAGAAGAGGAGTGAAAGCAGTATAGAGTGAAGAGTCAGAGAAGAAGAATTGGAGATAGAAGCAGAGGTTTTTGTGAGCAATAAATGAAACTAAACTAGGCATGAAAAGATGCTAATTATAAGTTAGTTCATTCTATGTTAAACTCAAATTTCTTGTAGGTAGTGAGCCTCTCTTTTGAGCAATGAGCCCGAAGGCAAGTGCCTTCCCATTATTTTAAGTACTTTTAATAGGGTACGAATCTTGTGGGCTAACACCCACCGTGATTTTTCTCTTAACCGAGTTTCCAAATCAAAAGTCTTGGTGTCAAATGTGTTGATTATGTTTTTGCTTATGTGTTGATGTTATATGCTTTAATGTTTACATCATTAATCAATTTGTCAATTATGAAAGAAGATTAAAAGAGAAGAAAAGTTTAATTTTGAGGACAACTTATTCACCCCCCTCCTCTTAGTTGTTTGAGATAATTGCAACAATTGGTATCAAAGCCAAGTACCTCTAAAAGAAACTTGACCACTTGAGGAGATCCAAGATGTCTTTTTACAAGAAGGAAAGTCCAAGATTTGATGGAACAAATTACTCCCTCTGGAATGCATGCATGTAGTGTCATCTAGAATGCATGGGTGATGTCTTTTGGTTAATAACCAAGAATGAGTATAAGATTCCTAAGAATGGACCTACAACTATAGATGCTATCAGAGATGCTGAACACAATATTTGAGCCAAAAAAGCATTGTTGAGTGCCATGTCTAATACCGAATTGGTAAATGTCCTAGATTTGAAAACTATTCATGAAATTTGGATTAAGTTAGAAAATCTGTATGAAGGTGACAAATATGTTAAATGTGCCAATCTACAAAGCCTGAAGGGTAAATATGAAAGATTGATAATGAGTGAAGATGAAAACATTACTTCCTACATGCAGAAAGTATAATGAACTTGTCACCGGTATTAGAAATGTAGGTGGAGTATTGGAAGAATTAGAAGTTGTTGCTAAAGTGCTTAGATCCTTACCAGTAGCTTACAAGCATAAAGCTACAACCATTGAAGAAATCATGATAGTAACAACTATCACAAGGAATCAATTAGTTGGTAAGCTTTTAGCATTTGAAATGAGTAATTTTGGTGATTCTCTCCCTAAGCCTGAATCTGCATTCAAGGCCAGTGTGTATGAAAAGCAAAGATATGATCCAGGTGAAATTTCTTCAAGAAGATCAAACAGATTTGTGAAGACAAGGAAGGATCTTGAAGATGATGAAATTGAGACTGCAGATCTTGAAGCTCTTATTGCCAAAAGAATGCCAAGAGAGTCTAGTAAGTATGAATGAAAGATGCCATTAAAATGTTTTGCTTGTAATAAGATTGGTCATTTTGCATCAAGGTGTCCATAGAGGTTTTTAAAACCAAACCCTAATAGATATAAAAGTCAAAAAAATTGCTACTATGTCCAAGAAGCTAGAGAAGGTGATTGGGTGTTCATTGCTATTAAAGAAGAAGATTCAATGTCTACTAAATGTACTAGCTGTGCAAATGTGGAAAGTGCCTTGGCTACTTAGGTTGTTGAAAAGGATGAATGGGTGATTGATAGTGGATGTTCTCATCATATGACTGGTGACAAGAGTAAGTTTGTGAATTTTGAAAAATATGAAGGTGGGCTTATAAAATTTGGAGACAACTCAGCTGGTAGAATTGTTAGCAAGAGACACTATATGGACTCATGATTGTTGTCATTGATGTCAACAAAGGTTATCCCACACATCTGCAAGACATGATAGTTCCTCACTGGAAGTTAGATTGAAGAAGTGTTAATGTCCAGTAAGCAAGAATAGAGCAGTCAGTAAGGTCCGACAGACAGGTCTGGATCTCTCAGTAGAAGTATCTCAGTGAAGTGTAGATTTGGGGAAGTCAAGAGGAGTATCTTGACTAATAGATTCTAGGGTTTGAACCTCTGGTGTGGAAAGGGTAAAGAGATATGAATACTTGAGTGTCGGGTTCCCAAGTGACAGTGTGAATAGACGAAGAACTGACTGGCAGAACATTAGACATTATTCTGGATGTGTTACTAATGATGGAAAAGGTTCTTAAGGCATAAGTTATGTTTGGCTGACATGATTAATGACTTCTACAAGTATATGCTTGATTCTCATTACTTTGTATGCAAGGATTCAGCCGACAAATCAGAGTTTGAGGAAATTATTGACTGCTTCGGATGTCGACTAGAAAGATGATGAAATCACTTATGCGGATATATATACATGATTGATTTAGATGTGAAGGTGTGTGTGTTGTGTTGTGTGGTGTGAAGAAAAGTAGAAGAGCGGAGTGAAGATAGTAGAAGAGGTCTGGAATGTGAAAGTACAGCTGCATCAAGAGAGAGTAAGAATGAAGTGCATCAAATCAGTCTATTGAGCTTAACCAGAACTGAACCTCAGCATGTGTGGATGCTTCTCATCAGTTCAAGCATTGAGTTACTTTCCTTTCTTGTAGACAGTGAGTCTCTTGTGAGCAGTGTGCTCAGACAGTGAGCCCTAATTAGCAAGTGCCATTTTGTATCTTCTATTCTTCTAACAGAGAATATTATCTTGTGTTAATCACCCCGTGGTTTTTTCCCTTAACAGGGTTTCCACGTAAAATCATTGTGTCATGCGTATTTGTGTTATTTCCCTTTATGATTATGATTGCTTATTTGATCTGGTGTTGCATTAACTATTAAGGAAGCACTGAAAGTTGAAATTAGTAGGATAACTGATTCACCCCCTCTCAATTATCAATAATTGGTATCAGAGCCAAGTTCCTCCAAACTGAGCCTAACAGCTTGAGGAAGATCTGGGAATTCAAATGGATGTGTATAGTATGAGGGAGCAACTTAAGTCTACCCTTGATGATCTTGAGTACTCAAATTCTGAAGTCAATGAATTAAAAGAAAGACTCAAACAGGCTGATGATTTCATAAAGGAACTAAAAGAGAAACTAAGTCTCTCTATGAAAAAGAGAAAGGAGCTACTTCAACAATTAGCAAGTCAAGGTGAAGCTAGTGATACAAATGAAGATTTGAAAGAGAAAACCAAGTTATGTGAAAAGTTATCAAAAGAAATCATCATGGTAAGACACGAAATGGAATCAGGAGTTATGAAGTTTACCCAAGAAATCGAAGAGAAAAGAAAATCTGAAGATGATCTAAGACAATCTCTCAAGGAAAAATCAGAAGACTACCACAAGATGGATAGAATAATCAGACATCTTGAATCTGATCTTGAAGATGCTAAAGACAATGAAGAAAAACTTGAGGATCAAATTGTCTCTCTTAAAAGGGATCTTCAAACAACAAATGAATACAAAGAAAAATTCAAAATAAGCTCTACTCAACTTGAAGTTCTCCTTGAAAGCCAAAAGAGGGTAGATGACAAGTGTGGCCTGGGATATGAAAAAGGTGAAAGCTCCGGATCCAGTCAGAAGAATTTTGGATCAAAAAATCCAAGGAACCAACCTAGAAGACCTCCGGTAAAGTAGCCTAATGCTCAAAGGTATCCATCCTTCAATGGATACTGCCACAACTATAATAACTTTGGTCATAAAGCTAATAAGTGTAGAAAGAGAATGAATCAGACTAATACATCCTTCTCTGGATAGTGTTTCAATTGCAAAAGGGTTCGTCACAAATCCCATGAATGCAAGAATATGAAAATGAACAGTTCATTCAATGGTAGATGCTTCGCATGCAATAAAATGGGTCATATGGCTAATCAATGCAGATCAAGAGGATATCAATCAAATATGCAAATAAATGTTTTTTTTCCAAATTTACAATAGATCTAGTCATATTGCCAAATTCTGTAGAAGCAAGAATCAAGACAAAAGAGGTCCGGTACATCATAATCAGAATCAAGACAAGGGAAAACAAAAAGTGAATGCAAATGAAGTTCAAAGTGAGATGAAAAAGATTTGGGTACAGAAAAGTACAGAGAATGTAGGGGATGGATCTGCACCAAACTTTGGTGCTGATATTCCTTTTGGTAATTAAAAAGTGAGCTCTAGATTAGGGGGAGACACAAAGAAAACAATTTTCCCCCAGCCGGTCAATTGGTGCCAGAATTGGCACAAGGAGAGCTGCGGATAAAAGGGTTCCTAGAGAAACATCTAAAGAAGGTCTGGTAAAAATTTGAGAGATCTGCAAAAAGATTTGAAGAGGCTAATCCTTCCAAAATTGATCTGGTTAAACAATCTTCCGGTAAAACAAGTTTTTCACAAAGTTTGGTTCGGTGTGAATCTAAATTAAAATATCTTGATCTACGGACATATGGGATGATCAAAAGAAGAAGTGGATAGTATGATTCATCACTAACATCAATTATATAGGTATCACAATGATCTAGATAAATTTTTACCTCTCTAAACAAGGAAAACAGAGCAACCAGAACAACTTAAGATATGCATTTATTGTAACAAGGAATTAGGGTTTTGTACATAAATATAAGGCTTCTTTTGTTCATCATTTGCACATTCACATTCAAGGAGAAGACAAAAGGAACTCTGCAACAAATTCTCCCAAAGATCAAGATGATTCTTCCTACAAATCAATCAGGATTCCATCGTGTGCCCTAGACAGCGTAAAAAAGGTATTCTCTGCTCTCGATATCTCTTACTAAAATTCTTTGATGATGGGTACTCCGAATATAGTAAGAATCTCTGATAGGCCTTGCCCAAAATTCAAGAAACATCCATACAAATCCTTGGAGGTACATCCCCTAGGAGCATTATCTAGTGTTTTGCATGGTGTTTTGCACACAGAAGACATTAGGGTTTACATACATGCAAATATTGAAGAGTTTGGGGAATTCAAACTAAGAGACATCTATCACAAACAATTGATAGATGATGCTTTTGAGCTTAAACCAGAATATAAGGGCATCCAGGAGAAACATTTTGATTAGTTCATTCATTTCCCTTGTTTTGAAGAAGATGAATGGGTCTGGTATGTATTGAGTAGGGTGCATGATAACTTCCTATGGCTAAACAGACCTTGCAAAATCACTAAGGAGGCAATTAGGATAGTAACTAGTTTACACTCCTTTGGAGGGATACCTGTCCTCAAATCTATCAAAAACAACATTGTAACTGAGGCCACCGGATCAAAATTTGATAAGAGGGCAATGACCATTGAAGATATTACTGACCCGGATATCAAGTTTGCATCTATGATAATAGGATATAAGATATATCACTCCAGTAGGGAGAATTCAGTATCCAGAACTGCAGTATATACTACCTATGAGATGCTGAGAAAGAATGCAGAGTATGATCTTTGTAAACTCCTTCTGAGCCAATTGATGGAAAACATATAGAAAATCAAAAAGGACAAGAAGAACTCCTTTAAATATGGTGGACTGTTATTGTGCTTATTTTTCTACTTCATGAATGAACTGCCTGGATCCAATGGATGGGTATGGCAAAATAATAAACCAATAGCAATTCAAATGAGAGATTACTTGCATGACCTTGGGGATGCCAAGGCAAGGAATACAGCTCTATGGGGGTACTTTAAGAACTTCCAAAATACTATGCAAATCAGAGAAAGAATTCAAAAATCATTGGTTGAGAAATATAAAGATACAGTGTGCTTCATGATAGACACTGATCAATGCCTAATGGAGGCAGTAGAGCCAAGGATAGTCTGGATCATGCCTATGGGGTATGAAGTTGATGAACAAATTATGGAGCTGCATGATCAACACATGCTAAGTCAGCCAAAGGATCCAAAGGCAGAAAGGTTTGGAACCTTTGAAGAGCTAAGTGTAAAGATTCATGTGGACCTCAAACAACCAGAGATCAAGAGGAAGGTGAGAAAAGAAGTTGACAATGTTGCCAAAGGATTTGGCATCTCAAAAGAGGCACTTGATGCCAACAGGGAAAAGATGGAAAGGGCTGAGGAAGAAAAGAAAAACGCAGAAAAGAAAAGTGAGGAAAGTGTTTCCGCAAAGTCTTCCACCCGGACCAGATCATCAAAGAGATCTTACCACTTCCAAAAGCTCAAGTCCATCAAAACCAGAAGCACAATCATCTGGCAAAGGAGAGAAAAGAACAAAGACAAAAGCCACAAGGGCTTATGCTAGTCAAAGGGATGAAGAGGAGACTGAATCTGATGAAGAAATCAGGAAAATGAAGAAAAAGAAGAAAACATCCGATGAACCCTCTCTCGGACAGAAGGAAGAAGAAAAGATAGAGAAATATGTTGAAAATCCCACTCTTCACATTAATGACATAATCAAATCAATCACAGTGGATGGAAATCTTTATCCAATGGTTGAGTTCTATGATGATTATGGTGAAGTAGATCAGAAGATATTGCAAGATGCCACAGTCAGGTACCTAAATATCTACAACAAAGCATTTATAGAAATTATATCTCTGATCCCCAAAATCTTGGAGAAGGAACTTGAAATAAGAAAGAACAATGCCCAAGCCAAAGATCTAGAAATCTAGGAATAGATAGCAATCCAGCTATATCCTTCAATCGATCCCAAGAAAATGAATATGATCTTCAAAGATTGTAAGGATGAGTTCAGGAGCAAAGCAAGGATGAATCAACTTATGCTCAGAGAGACTGACAAAGTTGCAAAAGAGACAAAAGAGATCCTCCAGAATGCATTCAAAAGATTCAACATTCCAATTATAGAGACTTGGGTACTGATCCCTTAACTACAAGTGTTGTAGAAGAGTCTACTGAGAAAATGACAGAGGAGGTAATGAATACCAGTGCAAAAACAGCTAAGGACTTAGAATCCTCTGCTCTAGAAGAGGTGGCCCATGAACAGACTAACATTTCTCCTTCAGTTTCCCCTATTGACTCCAGATCTAAAGAAGAAGAAATAATAAAGGAGAAAGAAAAAGAGGTGAAAAGTAAAGAAGGAAGTCAAGCTGAAAAGAACATAAGTGACACTGCAGAAGAAAAGAAGAATCTGTCTCCGGCAAGAGACACTGTAGAATCTATCAAGGACGTCTTGACAAAAGAAACTAATGAGATGGATGAACCGGAATTACTAAAAGGGCCATTAGATTTTGACTCTCTATCTCCGGTACAAACAATGAAGATAGCTTTATTTGCAAATGCAAAGGCCAAAGAGAAACTACTGAAATCTCACATGGAAGACTATGAGCTTATAGAGGTAGCATCCAGAGTGTTGGAAAAGATCATGCCATCTTTTCAAAAGGATCCCACAGCCTCCTCTTTCGGTAATCTCAAAACTCTAGTCAATAGTGTTAGCACACATTTTGATTCTCTAGAGAAATCAGCTGAGGAGAAGGTCAGGAAAGAGTTTTTGGATAAGAGATTCTTAGAGTTGCAAGGGATAATATCAAATGATAGAAGAGTTATGGGTATTGGGATAAAAAGTTTAGAAAATGCTCTTAAGGATGGAGGTGATGTATACAAATTTTGTATATCCTAGTCTAAAACAATAGTGGAGATTGAGAAGAAAATGAAAGAATAGGAGGACAAACTGATAAAACTTTCTTAAAATTTTGATCCACTTACCTCATCCATAATAAATCAAGAATGTCAAACGGTTGCAGTTTTGAATGAAATTAAGAAGCTTGAAAAAGAGAAGAAAAATATAATCAGTAGGTTGAGTGAGCTCAGAGGGATAATTGTCCCTAAGTTAGAGGCAATGCATGAGGCCATAAAAGAAGCTCAAATCACAGCCTGGACAAATGATCCAACAGATCTAAAAAGGGCAGATGCATTTGCATTCCTATTGAGCGGTCATATATCAATTTTGGATAGAATGAAGAAAAGTTGGGCTACAGAATTCATTCAATTGAAGACAACTTTTGTAGACATACTTCAGTATATGTAAGTATGCCATATGTATATACTTATGTGACTAAGTATAGTTAAATGTTTTTGAAAGTTTTTTTATACGGACCCTATCCTTTGCCATTGATGTCAAAGGGGGAGTGAGGAGCAGTGAAAAAGGAGGAATCTAGCTAAGGGGGAGCTTGAGAAAATGTACATAGAGACAAAGCATCAGCAAAGGGGAGTATAGTGTGACACTTAGTCATTTTTCACTATGTGTTGCCATTAATCCCAAAGGGGGAGATTGTTGGCAAGAGACACTATATGGACTCATGATTGTTGTCATTGATGGCAACAAAAGTTATCCCACACATATGCAAGACATGATAGGTCCTCACCGAAAGTCAAATTGAAGAAGTGTTAAGGTCTGGTAAGCAAGAATAGAGCAGTCAGTAAGGTCGGACAGATAGGTCCAGATCTCTCAGTAGAAGTATCTCAGTGAAGTGCAGATTTGGGGAAGTCAAGAGAAGTATCTTGACTGATAGATTCCAAGGTTTGAACCTCCGGTGTGGAAAGGATAAAGAGATATGAATACTTGAGTGTCGGGTTCCCAAGTGACAGTGTGAACAGACGAAGAACTGACTGGTAGAACATCAGACATTATTCCGGATGTGTTACTGATGATGGAAAAGGTTCTTAAGGCATAAGTTATATTTGGCCAACATGATTGATGACTTCTACAAGTATATGCTTGATCCGCATTACTTTGTATGCAAGGATTCAACCGACAGATCAGAGTTTGAGGAAATTATTGACTGCTCCGGATGCCGACTAGAAAGATGATGAAATCACTTATGTGGATATATATACATGATTGATTTAGATGTGAAGGTGTGTGTGTTGTGTTGTGTGGTGCAAAGAAAAGCAGAAGAGTGGAGTGAAGATAGTAGAAGAGGTCTGTAATGTAAAAGTACAGCTGCATCAAGAGAGAATAAGAATGAAGTGCAGCAGATCAGTCTATTGAGCTTAACCAGAACTAAACCTCAGCATGTGTGGATGCTTCTCATCAGTTTAAGCATTGAGTTACTTTCATTTCTTGTAGATAGTGAGTCTCTTGTGAGCAGTGTGCTCGGGCAGTGAGCCCTAATTGGCAAGTGCCATTTTGTATCTTCTATTCTTCTAACAGAGAATATTATCTTGGCTTAATCACCCCATGCTTTTTTCCCTTAACAGGGTTTCCACGTCAAAATCATTGTGTCATGTGTATTTGTTTTATTTCCCTTTATGATTATGATTGCTTATTTGATCTGGTGTTGCATTAACTATTAAGGAAGCACTGAAAGTTGAAATTAGTAGGATAATTGATTCACCCCCCCTCTCAGTTATCAACAAGAATCCCTGGCAAAGGATCCATCTCTTTTGATGGTAAGAATTACACCAATAATGTTCTATATGTGGAAGGACTGAAACCTAATCTTCTCAGTGTTGGATAATTGGTTGACAAGGGTTATGATCTTTGATTCAAAGATGGAAAATGTAGAATCTTAGAGAGCTCCAGAACTAAAATTGCATCTGATACTCAAACTAGAGGTAACATCTTTCATTTAAGTAGTTCTGGCAAAAGTTGTTTGATTTCCTAGATAGATCAAAGTTGGTTATGGCATAGGAGGATGTGTCATGTGAATTTTGACAACATTATCAAAATAAGTTCCACTCAAGCTATAAGAGATCTTCCAAGACTTGTGAAACCTGTTAGCATATGTAGAAAATGTCAATTGGGTAAACAGAACAAAATTTCATTCAAAAGCAAGGAACAAGCTTCTAGTGGGAGATTGGAACTAGTACATACTGATCTCTGTGGTCCTACTAGAATTACGAGTGTGCAAGGAGACATATATTTCATGTTATTGATTGATGATTACTCCCAGATGATGTGGGTAAATTTCCTAAAAGAAAAATGAGATTGGTTGGAAATTGAAAATTAGATTGGTTGGAAATTGAAGTGTCTGAGATCTAACAGAGGTGGAGAATTCACTTATGATGAGTTTGATGCTTTTTGTGAAAAGCATGGAATAAAAAGATAGTTATCTGCTCCTAGGACTCCTTAGAAAAATAGAGTTGTGGAAAGGAAGAACTGGACCATTCAAGAAGCTGCCAGGACCATGATGATGTAAACAAATGTTCATCAAGTTTATTGGAGAGAAGCCATGAGTACTGCTATCTACACTCTTAACCGGGTGCAGATCAAAGGAAATTCTGGTAAGAATCCTTATGAACTATGGTTGGTCATCCTCCTACTATGAGATATTTCAAAGTTTTTGGTAGTAATTGCTATATCAAAAGAGATGAGGATTTAAGCAAGTTTGATGCAAGAAGTGATGAAGGAATATTTTTGGGATAATCTACTCAAAGTAAGGCTTACCGGTGCTTCAACAAGAGGTTGAAAAAGACTGTTGAAAGTGCTAATGTTAAATTTGATGAAAGCAGGACATTCTAGGTACTACGGATATGATTCAGATGATCAAGATGAAAGTCAAAGTCAAGGAAGGCAACTTCAAATCTAGAATTAGATCCAGATTGATTCAGTAACTCCAGTAACTCAAGAGGTTAGTGCAGATGATGAGGAACAAGTTCAAGAAACAAAAGTTTAAATAATTCCCAAAACTCCTAGGTATGTAAGGTTGAATCATTCTGAAGATCAGATCATAGGAGGTAAGAGTAAAGGTGTTCGAACTAGGAGAAAATTTTATGAAGATCAAGAGGAGATTTGTTTAATTTCAAAGATTGAACCTAAATCAGTAAGTGAATCCTGCAATGATGAAAACTGGGTTAAAGCAATGGAAGAAGAATAGATGCAAATTGAAAAGAATCACACTTGGAATCTTGTTCCTAGACCTGAGGACAAAAATGTGATTGGAACCAAATGGGTCTTCTAGAATAACCTAAATGAAGATGGTGAGGTTGTAAGAAACAAGGCAAGGTTGGTATATAAAGGCTACTCTAAAGTGGAAGGAATTTATTTTAAAGAAACTTTTGCTCCGGTCGCAAGGATAGAGGCAATTATATTGTTTCTTGCATTTGTTGCTTTCAGAGATTTTAAAGTGTATCAGATGGATGTCAAATCAGCATTTCTAAATGGAGATTTGGAGGAAGAAGTCTACATTAAGCAACCAGAAGGATTTTAGTTCGCTGATTAGGGAGATATGGTTTGTAGACTGAGATATGCTAGATTGGATAAGCATTTGCTTAAGCTAGGATTTAACAAAGGTAAGTTGCTGATAGTAATCTGTACTTCAAGATTAATCATGAGGACATTCTAATTGTTGAGGTCTTTGTTGATGATATCATTTTTTGTGGAAATGAATGTATGGGCAAAGCATTTGCTGATTAGATAAAAAGTGACTTTGAAATGTCAATGTTTGGTGAGATGAACTTCTTCCTAGGTCTATAGATTGTTCAGTCAGATAAATCTATTTTCATATCTTAGTCCAAGTATGTGAAAGAATTATTAAAGAAGTTTGGAATGGAAGATTCAAAGCCAATAGGTACACCTATGGTAAACGGATGCAAGCTAAGCAAAGATGATGACTCCCCGAAGGCAAATCAGAAAAGGTATAGATCAATGATTGGAGGGTTACTCTATCTAACTCAGACTAGACCTAACATCATGAATGCAATTGGACTTGTTGCCAGATTTCAAGTTGATCCAAAAGAATCCCATGTTGTGGCAGTTAAAATAATTTTTAGATATCTAAAGGGGGTAATTAATCATGGACTGTGGTATCCAAAGGACAGTGACTTCACTCTTCATGCATATACAGATGTTGATTGGGCAGGAGATGTGGATGACAGAAAAAGTACTAGTGGTGGTGCATTCTTCTTGGGAAGAAGATTGGTTTCTTGGATGAGAAAAAACCAAGAGGCAATATCTATGTCTACTGCAGAGGCAGAGTATATAGAAGCAACAAATAATTGTACTCAGGTTCTATGGATGAAGAAAATGTTGAAGGACATTAGAATTGTGTTTGAAGAGCCAGTCACAATCTTTTGTGATAATTCTAGTGCAATAAGTAACTCAAAGAATCTAGTGTTGCATTTAAAGTCAAAACATATATCTATCAAGTTTCATTTCTTGAGAGAAAAGGTAAATGAGAATGGAGTCAAGTTGGAGTTTATGTCTTCCAAAGATCAGATTGCGGATATTTTCACTAAGCCTCTTCCCAAGGATACTTTTAGGTATCTCAGAGAGAAGTTAGGGGTTATTATCCCTCCTGATCAGAACTAAGATGCACTTATATGCATCAATCTGGTCGAATTCTCAGTCATATCTTGAGATTTGGATTGATGTTGAGAAGATACTACTCTAAGGAGCAGTCAGCATGCAAATGTTGGAGATCAGTCTCAAATAAAAAGGGGGAGTAAAAGATTGCAAATATATGCCCTTTGCTGTTGATGTCAAAGGGGGAGAGAAGACATGTGAAAAACTAATTGCTGATGATAGGGGGAGCAATGATGAAAGTGGTTGCATAAGTCAGGGGGAGAAGTTCTTGTCGTGATGGTTGAATCAATTTTTCACATCATATGTTTCCATCAATGACAAAGGGGGAGATTGTTGCAAATATGTGCCTAGGTAGTGTTGTCAATGGTGTCAACTGTATCTTATTTTGTTGCATGTTTAGGAGATTGGAATGTTGAGGATATTAAGAAAATTAATGAAGACATAATGTATGCAGACCATATGCATATGTAGAGGATTGTTAGAGGTTGTTCCAGTTAAGAATTGAGAAGTCTGCATGAAGATTTGAAGAAGTTATGGCCTTCTAATTAGGACCAGATTTTTTTGTGTTGAAAAGAGATAGAGTGACAGTAAGTTGGTCTGAATTACTCTGCAGTGAAGTATTATGGTCTGTGGATTTGAAGGCGTGTTTGGGAAGCCAGTGTGTATGATCAACTCGAGCGGTTCATGGTTTGGAGGTCCGTAAGCTATCTTTCTAGTTTGACAGTCATGGCAGATAGTGTTCTTGAGGTTCCGGAGGAAGATACAAATGATTCTAGTAATTTGGTATAGTGTGAATATTATTTATGAATTCAATGTGCTTGTGGAGGTCTCTAAATTATGTAGCTATTGTGTTAGAGGTCTACATTGAAATTTGAGCTTGTTGTTGAAGATTTCTTCTTTGAGGTTGTTGTTCTTCCCAGTTCTTGGCCGACTGGATGTTCCTAGCATGTTGCGAATGATCTAAAGATCATTTTATGAAGTGTGGCATGTTAGTAAAGGAAGATTCAAGTCTCAGTTATGTTTGGCTGATAGTGTAATGATCTGTATTAAGTTTAGCTGACCTTGTTAATCATTCCAAGGTTGATAAAGCATATAAATACTTGTTGAAGAGTTGTTGAGAATTATCCTTGTGCGAAATGAATTAAATCCAAAGAAAGGATCATAAGCAGAGCAGAGAAGAAGAGGAGCAAAAGTATTATAGAGTGAAGAGTCAGAGAAAAAGAATTGGAGATAGAAGGAGAGGTTTTTGTGAGCATTAAATGAAACTGAACCAGGCATGAAAATATGCTAATTATCAGTTAGTTCTTTCTGTGTTAAACTCAAATTTCTTATAGGTAGTGAGCCTCTCTTTTGAGCACTGAGCTATAGGCATTGAGCTTGAATCCAAGTGCCTTCTCATTCTTTTAAGTACTTTTAACATGGTATGAATCTTGTGGGTTAACACCCACTGTGGTTTTTCCCTTAACCCGGTTTCCACATCAAAAATCTTGGTGTCAAATGTGTTGATTATGTTTCTTCTTATGTGTTGATGTTATATGCTTTAATGTTTACATCATTAATCAATTTGTCAATTGTGAAAGAAGATTAAAAGAAAAGAAAAGTTTAATTTTGGGGACAACTAATTCCCCCTCCCCTCTCAGTTGTCTAGGCTAATTCCAACAATTTGCCACCTAGGAGGAATGTTTGACAGGAAATATAATTCTGGCAGACAATAGTTTTTGTACCTCTTTGAAAATTACCAATTCTAATAAGACGTTAACTAGTCGCTAGCTTTTCCTGAATGGTTTTTCTCCTAGCTTGAGAGGTATTGTGTGAGTTATAATTGAAGTATCATACATTTTTAGGTCTTCATAAATCCAAGCTATGAATTCATGATAATCCCTTAATGCATGAATAATACCTGTGCTTTCTTCCTCTATGCTGGCTTTCCCAATAAACACATTTTTGACTTCTTCGGATGTCCCCAAATTGTAAGGTTCGCATTGTGCACCAGGGGATTCTTCTTGTTTCCTCTAGATTCCAAGGTTATCTGAATTAAGCAATCACTCCAACTCTACCATTCCCCAAGGAATAGTATTTTTCTTCAGGTTAAGAACTCCTTCCAAGTCCATTTCAGCAGGCTCCATCTCTTCTTCATCTATTATCTACACAACAAAAACATCTAACGAAATGAGAAAATCAATTATATGTTTGTCATCCTCAAAGACCTAAAAATTTGTAATGTTATCTGGTACTGAGGGAGTTGAGACAAAATCTATGATGAACTTCTTAAGGCCTAACATAGACATTGGTTCTAGCAAGCTATCCGTTTGAGCCAAGGCATCAGCAATGTGATTTTGTCTTTGTGGGATCAGCTGAATATCAAAATTGTCAAAGAACTCAATCGAATCCCATACGCGGTTCTGATATATGTTTAACCTCTTGTCATTGCAAGAGTATTGCCTTCTTACTTGTTTGACAACCAATTCTAAATCACCAAATACTTGAATAACCTTAACCTTCTTTTGAAGAGCCGTCAACAATCCATGCACCAAAGCTTCATACTCTACCACATTGTTTGTAGAGGGAAATTGCAATTGGTGTGCTGCCAAATATGAACTTCCTGTGGAGCTAATTAGTTCAAATCCTACCCCGAATCCTTTTTTCCACCTAGATCTGTCAAATCTTAATGTCTAGAGGCAAAATTCATCATTGTTGTCATTCTATTTTGTTTGTTGCTTTCTGTTTGATTGAAGTTCCTGATCAACCTTCTTCATAAGAACTTGATCTTCCTTTGCAACTATGAGAATCCTTAAATGTTTTTACACTTGTCCTAATGCCTCTTGACAGAGCAAACATGAAAATTTAGAATGAGAGGCATCATGAATACGGCACCAGTTTGGTAGTAACAATTCATCCATTTATATCTTCTCTCTAACAACTAATTGATCCTTCATGAATTTTGCCACGAAAGATCAAAATCCTTCAAATTTCCCAAACTCTTCATCATCAAAAGAGGACCCTTGGTCTGAATGCACATACACCTCTATACTTTCCTGGTATTTTTTAAGTGGAGGATTAGGAAATTTATTGCAATTCAACATGAGTATTTCTTCCACCTAATTAACTTGAGGAAGATAAATCCCCAGGTTGACTTTTGAAAACAAAATTTCATTGGTCTGGTTGTATTCTATAATCATATGTTTGATTTTTTGCTCCCTTTTGATGCATATCTGATTCGCCAGTCCTTTGCATGGCAGCCACATATGAGAAAAATCTATTGCCATATAACCATTCAACATCCTAGACCAATCTCCACTTAAAAGCATGTCGTACTGATCTAGGATATCTATTGCTCGAATGTCTATTACTGCTATTTAATTCACCCACCACATTTAGTTTAGTCTTGTCTAGCTGCGTGACTTTTCTAGAAGACTTTGCTGGAGTAAGACCTAGTGCATTGCACACTGTCAAAGGCATCATGTTGGTAGAGGCTCCTAAGTCTACTAAATAGTTATGGATGTTCTTCCTGAATATTCTGAGAGTTAAGAGAAATGGAGGACTTTCCCTTTTATCTTTGTACAATGTGACCTTTTGCTCAACATCTGTCACATGGACTCTATCTTTACCCTTATCTGTATTGTCCTTTGATGGGGTCTCTTTTGGGAAGAATCTATCTTAGTACTAGATCCCATGTCCTAAAAAAAGATTGTCCTAATTTCTGGCACTTTTGGTAATTCAAAGACAGACAAGCAAACTTTCATCTTTTTGAGTTCATCCGCAACATATTGTCCCATCTTTGCTATTTCATCTAGATCTTTTGGGACTTTCATTTGTTGGTCCTTAATGCATTAATTGAGGTGTTGCCTTAGGAGATTTAGGATTATTATAGGCCTTTGGGTTAGGTGGGAATTGGTAGTTGTTTGGAGGGATGGAAGTGGTGAAGGGATCCTTTGGCTTGCTACTTCTCAAGTTGTATGGAGTTTTGTTATATTGCTGGTAAGCATGTACTTCTTCGTACTCCTCTTCCTTAGGTTGATTATCATCTTGGAAATGAAATGTATAACTATCAAGTACAAGAGTAGTGTCATACATCTGAGGTAGAACAAGTTCATACCCTGTTGGAGGATTTTCTTGTGCCTCTACATTCTGAATTTCCATCTGAAAAATGCTGGATGTGATTTGGAATTATGGACAGTCCAACTTAGAATGAGTATTTGTATTGTGCAGTCTGCACCACGAGGACAGTGTTGCTTTAGCTAGCATCACTCAGCTGGGTAGGCATCTATCAATATTTTGGTTCTCTAATGGCGATGGCACACTGCCATTATTGGGTCTGGTATTCCAAGTTTAATTTGGTTGTTGAAAATTTTGATTCTGATATTGATTTTGGCTCTGCTAGTTCCCTAATGTTGTCTCTGTCATCTCTTTCTTTAGTTGCTTTAGTAGACTGGAGAAAAGGCATTTGAGCTGGAGGAAATTTTTCTATAGGTTTTCTTGGGTGGACCACTAAGGCTTGTGTTATAGTAGGGGTTGGGATAGGATTCATCATAGGGGTATGATTAGCTAGAACTTGTATGATCATAGGTACTTGATTTGGCAATGCTACAAGACCCATGTGATTCAGCGAACATGTTGTCATTTGTCCTAGCTAGGTGTTTACTGTGACAACCTCAGTATATACTTGAGCTAGGGAAGGAGGTAGGTTAGGTCTTCTTACGAACATGGAAGTAAGCCTATCCAAGGCTACATGGTAAATGGGCAAGGCTACAACCTGACCTATAGCATAAAGGGCTTGTAAATGGCTGAAGCCCTTTTGGAATTGGTTATTAAAGGAGCTTATCAACTCACCTTAAGCTCTACACATTTCCACAAAGGATCTATACAGGTCCGTTGGAGTGGTGGGCATCCTAAAATGGTCAAGAAATGCAGTCTTCAAACTCTACCATGAATTATGGAGGTTGCAGGGAGATTGGCAAACTAGTAGTAGGCCTCATCTTGCAATGAGTAGAGAAACAACCTGCAGACCACGTCCTCATGCTGAACCTGTAGCATAAACATGTTGCCTTCAAAGATTTTAATGTCCTCATCAACAGTCCTATCTGGATCATTTGTGAGAAACTTAGAACAGAATTTGTCAGGGTTCTTGGCATGTCATGGTAAGCATTGAACTGAAATGGAGACTGGTTATTAGTAGTGAAGAAGGCCATGATGAGAGGATTGATTGGGGCTACAGCTGGGTTTCTTGGAACTGATTGAGCCCTTGGTGCTCTAGGTATTCCCTAATCTCTCCTAGTTCTTCTAAACTTTGTCAAAGATAGCAAATCCTCTCCAATTGAGCTAGACCTAGTGTGTAAAATTCTAGTCCCTAGACCTGCTAATTTTATGGAGGGGATTTCAACTTGGTGCCCTCCTTCTAGCACCAATTCTTTTGATGGTGTTTTTTAGCACACAACAATGCAGGTGTAATTGCTGGTATCACACCTCTCTTCAAAAGTATCTTACCCTAAGTAAGACTACTCTAAGGATAATATAGCTAGGTCTTAGTGTGCTTGGAATTTCTTTGTTAGATGTTCTAGCTGTACCTACAAGGGGTCTTACATGCGATGTAACAGATTTAACAGGTCAAGATAGCAATACATGCAAACCCTTATATCATTTCAGTGGATATGGCAATATGAAATGCTACTAGAACCTAACTCTAACAACTAATTAAAAGAAAATGTAAAAGGAAGTAGGGTTTAGAGAGATCCTAAGTGACATTCAGAAAGTAAAGATTGTTGCAGGTAGACAAACATTCAAAAATTAAACCAATTTTCTATTTTACCAAGCTAAAGACTTTCTTATAGTGTTGCAGAAAACAGTGCTATCTTCTATGGATTTTAAGATTTTTAGATTACATACATTCATTAAATACCCAAATGCTAGCATGATTTAACTACTATGATGTAATTGAACTTAGCTCAATTTAACACTCCATGCTAACTATGCACAACTACTTACAATCAACAGGTTACTAATAGTATGGACTAGAATGCTTATCAAATACCTTTAACAAATCAATAACATTGCAAAGCACAATTTACTAATAAAGATCAAGATATAAAGCATGAAACTAAATCAATAAAAACAAAAGACAAATTCCTAGAAAACCTGCAGTAAGTTGCTTGTATTAATCAGAAATTCAACAGAGTGTCAACAATTTAGCATCAAGACTCTTACAATGAGAGAATGATGGCCCTTTATATAGGAGAGGCACCATGCTAAGTTTTGAATGTATGATGAAGATTAACTCAACACCGACGATCTAGATTCAAGCACATTAAATACATTTATAACAGTATTTTGCATTCTTGGATTACAATTTGTCTTGTAGGAAAAGAATGCAAAATGACCTCTAGATAAATTGAACTTAGACAAATTGTGTACCCATTTAGCTATATATATGGAAAAGTCACTTTTCAAAGCATAAGAAAGACAAAATAGTTTCACATGACCTTCTAAATTTAGCATTTGTCACAAATGGCGGGATTACATATCTAATTTCAAATAATTTATCACTTTATTCATCTCATTCTAAGTCTATCTTGTCTTCTTCAACTTTCCTGTTGCAGTAGGCTACCTAGGCAGTCAATGCTAGATTTATATCTGTCAGATTCGGATCTTTAATGTAATCAGCTTTGACCCTGATATTTTCAAGGTCCCTGTAATACTAAGTATATATGTCCTCCATTAATCTTTTGCTTTTCTAAAATGCGACGAAGGAAGCCTGAAGATCACTAATCTTTTCCAGTTTTCCCACAATACTTAATGGAGATTGCCCATGAATAACTTGGTACAATCTATCTTTATAGTGTTGCTCATCTAATGGGGCAAGGTCATCAAAATTGGAGTCTAGACATTCTCTTAAAGTATCATTTATTTCATAAATAATAGAAAGTATCTGATCATTTGCTTCTTTGTAAGCCTCCTCACTATTATTAAAAACTTCCTTCTTCATGTTCATTTGCTAATAAAACTCTAGGGACTTATGTAGCCTTTCTACTGTAAGAATATTCTTTGCTAGTAAAATTTGGTCAGGCATCTTCCTTATTGCTTGTACTCTTGGGAACATATCAGAGTAGTATAATTTGTAAGGCTCACATTCCTCATATAACTCTTCCCATCGTCGTTTCAAAAGTTGTAAGTCCCAATGCAACATGACTACAAAAGTGATTACCTCACAATTATAACTATATACTTTATCAAACCATCCCTGCATACCAGTAGGATTTGTTTTGATATCATCAAACTTTGCTAAATCTTCTTTGGATGGCAAGGCTGAAGTTCACTTTGGTTCCCCTTCTGAATTCAACGGTCTCATTAGAGACCTTATGCAGGCTTTCAACTCTTCATTATGCTTCCATAGTTCCTGCTTAGTCATTTTGTCTTTATTCAACTGTACCATTATTGAGGACACTAAACCTTTGAAAGACTTCATCAATTCTTTGTTCCCTTGATCCCAGACCTAATCTCATAGTAGAGATGACATAATCATTAGCTCTTATTTCTTCTCTATCAATATTAGCAGGAGGGACAACAAACTCTACTATTTTGGAGCCCGATCCATACTTGTATATTCATGATTTTATTTTTGCCTTTTTTGTCTTCGTGAGCTTTGCCACATGCACCAGTAATGCCCCTAAATCCAATTGCATTACTTCCACCTGAGGTTCCTTTTCCATGAGTCTTTGCTGAAGCCAATTCAGTGCAGTAGAAGAAATCTCAGGAACATTATCATGGGTAGCTCCTTTGTCAAATGATTCATCATGAATCTTCTCTTCTTCTCCAGAGAACTTATCAACTTCCTTTTCATTAGTAGCATGTCCAAGGTACTGGAGGTTTTCTTTCAATGCCTATTAGGCAATCTATGGAACTATTTATGTAGTCTGTTCACCAGCTGGGCTTTCTAGAATTTCAATTATCTCAACCTTAGTGGATGATGCAAGAGGAGGTTTTTCAAAAAAATTTGTTATCTTCTCCTTCTCTTGGGATTCAATTTGTTCCAACACCATCTCAATTCTTGTTAATGTTGGGACAACCAAAGGGAGAGAATCTTGCACACTTGATGGGGCCAATGAATATGCTACAAATGAAAACAAATTAACATGTGTTAAATTTGTAAATGGAGTGAACCCCAAAGGAGGTGGAATGGAAGAGGTATGTAATGTAGAGAAAATGACAATTGGTGAAGAAATAGAGGGAGAAGGCATGGAGAGAGAGGATGTAAGAATGGAATAAATAGATGGTAGGGAGAAGGAGGTAGAAAATAAGATAGAGGAAATAGAAGGCATTGACATGGTGGAGATAGGAGGGAGTAAGGAGGCAATGATGGGAGAACTGGGGCCACTCGGGCTACTTGAGTCAATCATCAATGAGCATGAGGCCATGGAAATAGTGACTGCTAATGAAGAAGAGATAGAGGTAGCTTGATGAATAATCATAGTAGCAGTTGCAATGGAGGCAGTAGGAGAAAGTAGGGCAACACTTGCAGTTGGAGTAGTAGGAGGTGAAGAGGTCACATGAATGTTTATGCTATCAGATGTTGCAGTAGTGGGGGATCCTATAGTTATGCCAACTCTTTTTAACTCTCAATCTCTTAGTTTTAGACCATTCTCCTATCCCACTTGGCATATCTTTCCTTTTAGATGCCCTTGTCCTTGTGGTAGGAGGCATATCTTTCTTTCAAGATTTTGAAACATCTTTCTTTGCCTTTCCCTTCTTTGCCAAGGGTACATGCTCCTCACTACAAGAATTTCTTGAGGGTTCTTGAGCTTGTTCTTCATCATCGGGCACTTCTATAGGTGTGTCTTCCTCACCTCTAGATTTCTTTTTAGGTTCAAGTGCAGTGTAAGTAAGATGTACTCCTTGTTTCTCCAACATTACAACTTGATTCATTACCCATATTTTCCACAATCTTAAAGGTTCTCTCATCATTGCATCTAAAGAGCTCTCTTCTACGTTGGCCTAGTTTGGTAGAGGGATTGGTTGTTGATATTGAGCTTCCTAGGGTACCTATTGTACCGCATTGTCATCATTCAGCTGGTCTGGGGCTTCTAATAAATGAAATTTTCTTATGAACCCAAGAGATAGCCTCGAGTGAGTTCTATTCAATACTTCGTAGTCATATACACAATTTGCCCAAAAATCTTCTAAATGCATCTTATGAAATAGCCTTTTGCTTACATATTTCTCCATTATCCTTTGTGGATCAAAATGATCTCTCTTTGTGTACAAATGAAGGTTAAGTAATTACAGATCTTTATTAGAATGCTCAGCTGCTCCAAGAGAGACACATGCATAGTTGCCCTTACCCAATCCAATTGGAAACTTGAGATTTGTTCTATGGAGGTGTTTCAATCTTTCTACACAAGTGATTAATTGTCTTGACAACTCTAGAAGTACCACCTTATTGTTGATTTAAGGACAGACAACTGAGAGGGGGGTGAATTAGTTGTCACCAAAATTTTGTTTCTTAGTTACTTAAACCTTCATAAATTTCAATAGTATATCAAAGATTCAATCATGGAAGCACAATACAAAAGAAGAAACATATTCAACACATATAACACCAAGATTTTAATGTGGAAAACCCGGTTAAGGGAAAAACCACAGGGTGACTAACCCAAGATTATATTCTCTGTTAAAAGAATAAGAAGAATAAAATGGCACTTGCCAATTAGGGCTCACTGCCCAAGCACACTACTCACAAGAGGCCCACTGCCTAAAGGAGACACACTGTCTACAGAAGAATATAAGTATTACATAATTGAACTAGAGATTAGCATCTTCACTATGCATGAATGAGTTCCATTTAAGCTCAATACCTCTACTTTGTTTTTCGCTCCTCTTCACTACCACCTTCTCCTCATTATCACTCCTTATTTGAATGGCTTTACAACTCTTATTTATACATGACATTGAAACTGGAATGATCATCAAAGTCGGCACAACATACACTTATTTTGTTCTAGAGCAATTACAAAAATACAACTTGACTTATTACAAAAACTTCATGCACATCACTACACTATCAACCACACATAGCTGGGACTTCAATCTTCTTCAAGGAACATGCCATGCTTCATAAAACATCTCCAAGATCATCCGTAACATGTGTAAATCATCCTGTCGGCCAAGACTAGGAAGAACAGCATCACCCATAGGTAAATCTTCAATTACGAGCTCAATCTTATATGCGGACCACCAACATGAACTAGACACAATCTAAAGACCACCACAAGCTTGCTTGAATCACCAAGAACATCCGCACCACTTCTGCTTACTATAATCAATCACATCTTCACCTGGAACCTTGGGAACACAGTCAGTCATCACTGACACATTATAATGATTTCTTGTGGACCTCCAAACTATAAACCAATCGAGTTGTCAATTCAAATTAGCTTCCCAAACATGCCACCAGATCCGTGGAACATGATATTGTCTTTCTAGATCTCACCGGACCTATTTGTGTTACTCTGTTACCTCTGAACAGTTGCTAGAGCTAGTTTTACTCTTATGGCCATAACTCCATAACATTTTCATGCGGACCTCTCAAATCTTGACTGGATCATCTTTAGGATTATTTTGATGTGCATTCTCTAATATTCATCTGTCTGGGATCTTCACTTCATAAAGCTTCACTATCTTTACTATTCTTTCTCTATTTCTAATAGGACTAATTTTCTCAATATCCTTAGCACACAACTCATCCAAACCTTGTCATCAATGCAACAGAAGTATGTTGACATCAATGACAACACCGGTTAGTCCCATACTTGCAACAATCTTCCCCTTTGTCATTGATGGCAACATATGATGTGAAAAACTATTTTAACCATCAAGACAAGAGATTCTCCTCCTTGACTGACAAAGCTCCCCCTATCAACAACCATTCACATGTCCTCTCTTCCTTTACTGCTCCCCCTTTGATCATCAACCACTTTTGTTTTTCACACATGTCTTCTCTCCCCCTTTGACATCAATGTAAAAGGGCACATACTTGCAACCATTTTTCATACTTTAGAAATATACAGACTGCTCCCCTTGAGTAGTAACCTCCTAGTATCAATCCAGATTATAAGATATGACTGTGGGATCCACTAGACTGATGGACATCAGTGCACCTTAATTTAGAACTGGAGGAGTAATAACCCCTAACTTCTCCCTGAAGTACTCAAAAGTGTCCTTAGATAGAGGTTTGGTGAAAATGTCTACAATCTAATCTTTTGAGGGTACAAACTCCAATCTAACTTCATTCTTGTTCACTTGCTCTCTTAAGAAGCGAAACTTGATCGATATATGTTTTGTCTTTGAATGCAACACTAGATTTTTTGATATGTTTATTGCACTTGAGTTGTCATAGAAGATTGTGATAGGTTTTTTATACTCTACTCTGATATTTCTTAGCATTTGATTCATCCACAATACTTGAGTGCAACTACCTGCCACTACAATATATTCTACTTTTGTAGTGGATAGAGATATTGCCTCTTGTTTCTTGCTTAACCAAGAAACCAATCTTTTTCCCAAAAAAATGCACCACCACTGGTACTCTTCCGGTCATCCACATCACCTGCCCAATCAGCATCTGTATATGCATGAAGGGAGAAATCATGATCCTTAGGATACCATAATCCATACTCAACTGTTCCCTTCAAATAACTAAGAATTCTCTTGATTTCCATGACATGAGACTCACTAGGATTAGCATGGAATCTGGCAACAATACTAACAACATTCATAATGTAAGGTCTAGTTTGAGTAAGGTAGGGCAATCCTCTAATCATTGACCTGTACTTTTTCTAATCAACTTTAGGAGATTCATCATCTTTACTCAACTTACTTCTAGTTTCCATGGGAGTATTCATTGCCTTTGAATCTTCCATCCCAAATTTCTTCAACAATTCTTTCACATACTTGGTCTGTAATTATATGAAGATTCATTTCTTTATTTGAGTGATTTGTAGACCCAGGAAGAAATTCATTTCCCCAAACATAGACATCTCAACTTCACTTTTCATTTGATTTGCAAAAGTTTTGCACATACTATCCTTCCCTCCAAAAATAATATCATCAACAAATACTTCAACAATCAAGATATTTTCATGATCAATCTTAAAATATAGATTACTGTCAGCAGTACCATTGTTAAAACCAATCTTCAAAAGATGTTTGTCCAATAATTCATACCAAGCTCTTGGGGCTTGTTTGAATCCATATAATGCCTTTTTCAATTTGTAGACCATATCTCCATGATCAGACAATTGAAATCCATCTGGTTGCTCAATGTATACTTCTTCTTCCAAATCATTATTTAGGAAAGAAGACTTGACATCCATCTAATATACCTTGAAATCTTTGAAGGCAACAAAGGAAAGAAATAATCTGATTGCTTCAATCCTTGCCACTAGAGAAAAAGTCTCTTCAAAGTCAACTCCTACTTGAGAATAACCCCTACATACCAATCTGGCTTTGTTTCTTACTACCTCACCATCTTCATTCAGTTTATTTCGGAAGACCCACTTAGTCCCAATCACATTTTAGTCCTTAGGTCAGGGAACAAGATCCCAAGTGTGATTCTTTTCAATCTGCATCAATTCCTCCTTCATTGCTTTAACCCAACTTTCATTATTGCATGCTTCATTTACTATTTTTGGTTCAATTTTTGAGATCAGACAAGACTTCACTGAGTCTTGAGCAATATTTCTTCTTGTTTGAACACCTTTGCTTCTATCTCCTATGATCTGGTCTTCAGAATGATTCAGTCTTACATACCTAAGAGTTTTGGGATTCTCTTGCACTTCTAATTCTTGGACAGGTTCATCCAAGCCTGTTTCTTCTTCTTGTATTTCTAGATTCTCTGGATTAGTCTAAATTTGAATTGGAGTATGGACTTGTTCTCCTTTGTCTGAGATATCATTTTGATCATCTTCTTCATACTCATAGTACCTTAAGGGATTTTCCATGCCTTCATCAACCTTCACATTTGTACTTTCTACAATCTTTCTTAATCTCTTGTTATAACACTGATAAGCTTTACTTTGAGTAGAATAACCCAAGAATATTCCTTCATCACTCCTAGTATCAAACTTGCCAAGGTCTTCATCTTTTTTGATATAGCATTTGCTACCAAAGACTCTAAAATACTTCACAGTAGGAGTGATGCCAAACCAGAGTTCATAAGGAGTCTTACCAGTGTTGCCTCTTATTTGTACCTGATTAAGAGTATAAATAGTAGTGCTTACAACTTCTCTCCAATAGATCTGAGGAACATTTGCTTCCATCATCATGATCCTGGAAGCTTCTTGGATGGTCCAGTTCTTTCTCTCCACTACTCCATTCTGTTGTGGACTCCTTGGAGCAGATAACTATCTCTTTATCCCATGTTTCTCATAGAATTCTATGAACTCTTCAGATGTGAAGTCTCTACCTCTATCAGACTTGAGGCATTTTATGTTTATGTCAATTTCATTTTCTACCATAGCCTTGAATATTTTGAATTTCTCAAGTGCTTTAGATTTCTCTTTGAAGAAAGTCACCCCCATCATCTGGGAGTGATCATCAATCAACAACATGAAATATCTATCACCTTATAGACTCCTGATTCTTGCCAGACCATATAAATCAGTGTGCACCAAGTCCAACAATTTAGTTGAAGATTGTTCCTTACTTTTGAATGAGACTCTATTCTACTTGCCTAACTGACATTCTTTGCACAAACTATTAGTAGGTTTCACCAGTCTTGGAAGATCTCTTACAACCTAAGTGTTACTTATCTTCATGATATTATCAAAATTCACATGGCACATTCTCCTATGCCACAACCAACTCTGATCAATTTGAACAAATAAGCAACTTTTTCCAGTACCAACCAAGTTAAAGATGTTACCTTTTGTTTGTGTACCAGATGCAATCTCAGTTCCAGAGCTTTCAAAGATCTTGCATTTTCCATTTTTTAAACCAAGATCATAGACTTTGTCTACTAATAGTCCAACACTGAGAAGATTATGCTTTAAACCTTCAACATATAGAACATCACTGGTTTTGTTCTTTCCATCAAAAGAAATAGTTCCTCTGCCTCTAATTCTGCCAGCGGAATTATCTCCAAACTTTACAACTCCACCTTCATATCTTTCCAGGTTTATGAACTTATTCTTGTCACCAGTCATATGGTGACAACATCTGCTATCAATGACCCATTCATCCTTTTCTTCAAACTAAGTAGCCAGAGCTCTTTCTATCATCTTATGATTGGTAGATTCAATAGGCATTGGATCTTCTTCTTTGATGGCAATGAACACCCAGTCACTTCTGGACTTGTTTCCTATCTCAAGTTCATCATCTGTTACTCCTTCATCATCTTCTTGAACATAGCAACACTTCTTCTAAAATCTTGATCTATTAGGGTTTGGCCTTGAAAACCTTTTCAAACATCTTGAGGCAAAATGACCAATCTTGTTGCAGTTGAAACATTTGAAAGACAATTTTCCTTCATACTTACCAGATCCTCTTGGCAGTCTTTTTGCAATAAGGGCTTCAAGTTGTGTAGCTTCTGACTCATCTTCTTCCAGATCTTTTCTTGCTTTATCATACCATGTTGATTTCTTTGAGGAACTTTCTCCTGGATCATATTTCTATTTGCCTTTTAAAGAGACACTAGGTTTGAATGCAAATTCAATCTTGGGGAGTGCATCACCAAACTCGGCCAACTCAAATGCAAATATCTTACCAACCAATTGATCCCTTATAATAGTACTTAGAGATCTGATTTCCTTAATAGTAGCTACTTTGTGTTTGTAAGTAGGAGGTAAAGATCTGAGAACTTTGGCAACAATCTCATCTTCCTCCAATATTCCACTAGCACACCTAATGCCACAAACAAACTCATTTACCTTTGGCATAAATGAAGTGATATTCTCATCTTCACTTATCTTCAGGTTTTCAAACTTTCCTTTCAGACTTTGTAGCTTGGCACATTTAACATATTTGTCTCCTTCATATAGAGTTTCCATCTTTGTCCAAATTTCATAAGCAGTCTTTAATCCCATAACATTTGTCAACTCTATATCAGACAAGGCACTTAGTAAGGCTTCTTTAGCTTGAAGATTATTTTCAGCATTTCTAATTTCATCTAGAGTTGTTGGACCATTCTTTGGGGGAATATACTCATTTGTAGTCATGTTCCAATATTGCTCTCCCATGCATTGTAAGTGACATTCTATGTGGCTTTTCCAAAGAGTGTAGTTCATTCTATCAAACCTTGGATTGTCCTTCTTGTAGGATGGCATCCTAGATCTCCTCAATTGGTTAAGCTTCTTCTAGAGGAACTTGGCTCTAATACCAATTGTTTATTTAAGGACAGACAACTGAGAGGGGGGGAGAATCAGTTGTCACCAAAATTCTATTTCTTAATTACTTAAACCTTCATAAATTTCAACAGTATATCAAAGATTCAATCATGGAAGCACAATGCAAAAGCAAAAACATATTCAACACACATAACACCAAAATTTTTAACATGGAAAACCTGGTTAAGGGAAAAACCACGGGGTGACTAACCCAAGATTGTATTCTCTATTAAAAGAATAAGAAGAATAAAATGGCACTTGCCAATTAGGGCTCACTGCCCAAGCACACTGCTCACAACGGGCCCACTACCTATAGGAGACACATTGTCTACAAAATAATATAAGTATTACATACTTGAATAGGATATTAGCATCTTCACTATGCTTGAATCAATTCCATTTAAGCTCAATACCTCTGCTCTACTTTTCACTCCTCTTCACTACTACCTTCTCCTCATTATCACTCCTTATTTGAATGGATTTGTAACTCTTATTTATACATGACATCAACTTTGGAATGATTATCAAAGTTGGCACAACATACACTTATTTTGTTACAGAGAAATTACAAAAATACAACTTGACTTATTTTAAAAACTTCATGCACATCACTACACTATCAGCCACACATAGTTGGGACTTCAATCTTCTTTAAGGAACACGCCATGCTTCATAAAACATATCCAAGATCATCTACAACATGTGCAAATCATCTGATCGGCCAAGACTAGGAAGAACACCATCACCCAAGGGTAGATCTTCAATTATGAGCTCAATCTTCAATGTGGACCACCAACACGAATTGGACACAATCTAGAGACCACCACAAGCTTGCTTGAATCACGAAGAACATCCACACCACTTCTGCTTACTATAATCAATTGCATCTTCACCTGGAACCTTAGGAACACAGTCGGTCATCACTGACACATTAGAAGGATTTCTTGCGGACCTCCAAACTATGAACCAATCGAGTTGTCAATTCAAATTAGCTTCCCAAACATGCCATCAGATCTATACAACATCATATTGTATTTCTGGATCTCACTAGACCTATTTGTGTTACTCTATTACCTCTGAATAGTTGCCAGAGCCAATTTTACTCTTATGGCCATAACTCCTTAAAATTTTCATGTAGACCTCTCAAATCTTGACTAGATCATCTTCAAGCACATATCTACAAACCCTTTGATGGGTATTCTCTGATCTTCATCTATTTGGGATCTTCACTTCATAGAGCTTCACTATCTTCACTATTCTTTCTCTGTTTCTGATAGGTCTATTTTTCTCAATATCCTCAGCACACAACTCATCCAAACCTTGTCATCAATGCAACAAAAGTATGTTTACATCAATGACAACACTAGTTAGGCCCATACTTGCAACACTTATCTATTGGGTAGTGAGGTAGCCTATATGGTAGATCATTGAAGCCTTGGATTTGTAAGTAGGTGAATTTCTAAAACTATATGTACCATCTCCCATATTGCATAACTTCATTCATTACTTTGGGAGATATCCTGAGAGTTGTGGCACCTTGCAATAATCTAGTGATATACACTGTGAATGCATCATTTACCCTTTTGTAATGAATGAGAGATTGGGATAGCACTGATTGAGGGTAGCATTCATATACTTTGACTTCTTGTTCATCATTACCAACTTCTTCAATTTTAGACAACCCAACATATTAATACCTCCCTGCTAATGAATATACCACATAGGAGGTCCACTTGAACATTTGTTTTTCTCTAAAATTTCCAAATGCCTCATGCATGTTATCACTCAATATTTGGGCCCAGTGAAATTTAGTTCCTTTACTAATTATCTCTTCAATTATCATAAACATCCAGCCTTCAAAGATTGATGCAGTGGCCAGTCCATATATTCTACTAAGCAAGGTCAATAAGTCTCCAATTCCAAAATAAAATTCACTCTTGTACAATGTGTGAGGATGGTTGATGATGGTTGACCTTTTATTTTAAATCCAATGGTCATTTATGTGCTTCTTACATGTATCCAAGTCCTTGAATGTTTCTTCCACACTATTTCATCTGGCATGGTCAACATTGGATACCATGGATTACCAAATGTCTCTAAACAAGTCCGCAAATTGATTTTTTAGCGCAAGTCGAAGGGAATGGATTTTAGTGCAAATTTTGACCTTGTTGGACTTGGCATGAGTTTTAAGTCCAACTGACAAAGTTAGTGATAGCGCTATATAGCGCAAGTTAGATGGACTTTGTTTTGGTACAAAACAATTCTAGATATTTGTTAAAAAATTTTGGGGGTTCCGATTGACTAACTTGTTTTGAGTTATGCTTCGGGTTGATCAGAGGCACTTTTAGTGCTATGTTGGGAGGCTTGGTTTTTTGGCACACAAAAATTTCATGGGTTTAGTAAGAATTTAAAGAAGGTCCAATCAATTTATGATTTTGCATACTCTATCAAGAGTGTTTCATGTGCCAAAGATTTGACATAGTATTTACTAAGGGTTTTTGACATGTTTCAGGAACAAATTCCCAATTTTGTATGAGTGAGGGTTTTATTGCTTCTAAGGATCAAATTCTAAGTTTTATTGCCTAGTTTCTTGTACACTAGGGTTTCTAAGATGAAGGATTTCCAAACAGAATGTTTTCATACTTTAAAACTCATGATTTGAACCTTTGGACTATAATTTAACTAAACAAATTTGTGAACATTTGAAAACTGAACTTAAACTGACACACAAAATCCTTCATTATGAGGCATTCTTGAATTTCAACACAAAGTCCTAGCTTTAGAAATGAGACCTCAAGCTCAAAATAGACACCTACTTGGTTACAGACACGAGAAGTGATGAAAATGTGCAGGCCGTACCATTCTTATCACTCAAATTCACTGGCAATTCATTGTTGATTTGCTTCTTGATCTGGTCGTAAAGCTCCTCGATTAGTATTCACAATGCAAATAAGCTCAAACATTGATTTCAAACCCCTTTTATCATCCTATTCAAGTGCCATTAATGTAGGAGGTACAATAGACATTTTTGGTGTGATGCAGGGTCTATTTTAGGGTTTGAATGGAATAACAATATCACTAACCTAACGTAGTTTTTAGGTCTTACCGACCTAGTCGATAGCAATGATTTTTGGTGTGAGGTCGAGCTCCTACCTTAATAGCGCTTTGTGTGATTTTAGATATTCTTAGACTTGGCATAGAATTTGGAGACCACTGACTCAGTCAGAGTATCGGGCTTGTAGCACTAAGTCAGTGACTGTTGATTCCAGTGCTAAGTTAGTAGACTTAGGTTTTGGTGCTGGGTCAATAAGCATAGATTTTAGTGCAGAGGTCTATTTGGGTCACTTTTAGTGTAATTAACAATTTTGACTTGGTTTCTGGTGAAATTATGACTTGACATGAACCCTTAGGAGAATTTAGCAACTCATTTTTCACTCCACTTCATGAAAAATGCAACTTTGGTCATCTAATGGAGTTGTTTCATACATACAGTGAAGACCTTAGGAATTGCCCAACTAACATGAGATTCTAAGACAAAATTTAGAAGAGGGGGTCCCCATTGGTGAAATGAGGCATGCATGCAAGGCACAATAGGTTGCTCAACCCCCTTTACTCTCTAACTATTTTGGAGAGTGGAGGAGCTTTTTGACCGGCTAATGGAGTGGTATTTATGACCATCACCTTCTTTAATCTACATGCCTTTGTGGAAATTAAGATACACATTATTATAGGAGTTAATGGATGCGGTTATAGATGAGAGTTCTATTTACCACCACAGTAGATTCTCTTGAGACACACACAGAGACACAAAAAGAGAACTTTGCTTGAAGCTTATCTATGAGGGATGACGATAGGGAAAAAGGTTTTGGAACTCATCATAGAAGGAAAGAAGTTTTTGAATGATCAAAGAAAGCCTTCCTTATTCCTTCGAATTCACAATTTCATTCTTTTCTTGAAAATGTTATAATAAGTTTGAGAATCAAATGTATGTATTCAGCCCTGATGTTATGTTTGTTAAGCCAATAAGCTTAGAATAGCGTTGTTTTTTCGAAATAGATAAGCTTAGAATATCACTATATTTGTGATAAGCTTAGAACATCATTATGTTTGTGAAGCTGATAAGCTTAGAATAGCATTGTGTTTTTGAAATAGATAAGCTTGGAATATCACTATGTTTGTGATAAGCTTAGAACATCATTGTGTTTGTGAAGCTGATAAGCTTAGAATAGCATTGTGTTTTTTAAATAGATAAGCTTGGAATATCACCGTGTTTATGATAATCTTAGAACATAACTATGTTTGAGAAGTTGATAACTTAGTATATCACTATGTTTGTGTAGTTGATAAGTTAGAATATCAATGTGTTTATATAGTGGATAAGCGTAGTGAATCACTTTGTATATAAGACTTTTTAACTTAGAATATTTCTATGTGAAGTAAGAGGCTGAAAGCATAGTGTATAATAGTGGGAATATGAGGTTGAATAACCTTACACTCTACATATTTTGGTTATGACCAGTTAGAGCTAAAACTCTTTCAACTTATGCCTTAAACATTGAGAACTTTGTGGTTCATCTATATTTTAAAGTACATGGTAACCCTATGTAGAATAAAAGGTCATTGAGAAATTATGTTTAATAGGTTGAAAGGCTAGTAATCTTAGTCAGATAGTAATGAATATAGTTAGTAAACTTTGGCAGTTGAGATGACAGTTTGAACTAAGCATTAGTATGTTTAATGCTAAGGATAAATAACCCTATCGTCCTTCAAATTCTTAGAGAGTGTCTGTGTACTAACGAGAGAATTATTAGACACTGATATACCTGAGAGTTCTAGTCTATCTTTAGTTACCTCTTATCTTTATTTGCACTTGGGATAACACTTCTTACTACCGAAATTGTAGAATCTATCTCTGGATTTTAAACTGGCCTCTCGAGATCATTGTTTTAAGAGTTAGAAGTCGAGGCTAGTAGGTTTTGATAAAGATGTTTTTATTATCTCCTTAAATAATTATGTTTTATTGTTTTAAATCCAAGACTTTGTGAAAGGTTTTCACTTATTCTAAAGTGTATAGAAATGATTTAGATATCATTAGAAACACTTGTGTGTGTGTGTGTGTATATATA
This sequence comes from Cunninghamia lanceolata, assembly GCA_027924645.1. Classification (NCBI taxonomy): domain Eukaryota; kingdom Viridiplantae; phylum Streptophyta; class Pinopsida; order Cupressales; family Cupressaceae; genus Cunninghamia; species Cunninghamia lanceolata. The sequence continues at coordinate 2,877,671 of BSBN01000649.1, read as the reverse complement.
TACACACACACACAAGTGTTTCTAATGATATCTAAATCATTTCTATATATATATATATATATATATATATATATATATATATATATATATATATATATATACTTTCTTCAACTAGATCTTGAATTTCCATTATGAAAGGATGATGTGCCTAAGTTCTTGACCTTTCTATATCTAAAATCAGTGGACAAAAGGAGACCATTAGGTCAAAGACATTACTTTATTATCTTTGAAGTCTTAAACCCTTTTTAGATTAAAAGATAGAACTTAGTTGAGAATACTTATGCTTTTGTTGGTATTCATTAAGACCTTACATGGAAGATGTTAAACCTTGTGTATTATGTTTTATTTCATGAGAAAAGGAGAATTCGATCAATGACTAAGTAGTCAAGATTAAATGAGTGGTTATCTTATTCATGCTATATTATACATTTAACTTATTAATTTTTGGAAGAATAGGGTATTTTGATATTTCAAAATATTGGATTAGGGGAGTTAAAACCCTAGATTCTACCCCGAAGAGTTGAGAAAACTTTAACTCTTAAGTCAATTATGCTATTGATTTAATCTATTGTACATTTTGGTCGATAGTCAAAAGGTCAAGAAACCATAGATCAAGACAATATAAAGAGACTAAGAAGCACATTGTAATTTTACAACAATTTCTTATTAGATTTGAAACTAGTTATATAAACCAAGTATGGTTATTATTGAGTTAGTGAGTAGAATGACATGAAGTCATAGTGTCTGTTAATTGCAGATACATAATGAGGGACTCTTTGAAAAGATAAAATTACCTAAACTTACATATTGTATGTGTATCATAGATAATGAATATTTCTAAGTCAGATTGACTAGGATTTGAGTATAGTTCAGACAATTTATGTCTAGAGATAGTAAATGATGAAAGTTAATTTGTAGGATGAGATAGTTCCCAAGTTGAGTTAGAGGTGTGTGAACACATGACTACATTTATTACAAACATCTATTTATAAATAGAATCTTTGGCTAGAGTGATGCATTTGTCTCTACATGCATTAGTCAGTTCACAGTGTCTAGATGGCATAACATGTCAATAGGATCATACTTAGCTAGAGGATTGTCTAGAGTTGCATGTTCGAGTGTGTTACGTAGGACACAACACTAGGAATCAGATGGAAAACCTATTGGTTCCTTATTTATACACTCTTCATGAAGGGTACGACAACTTCCAGATGGAAGATGAGTGGGGCACCGCTAGTCTGTGGTTAAAGGTAAAGCACTCAGATGGTGCTCTCCCTCTCTAGCAAAAGACTCATTGAGAATTGAGTGATAGATATCAAGATTCCAAATGTGGTATTCTTTATATTATGATGTAAAATTATTCTTGTTTCCAAGTGCAATATTTTTGTAAATGTAAAGTGAAATGTTTTCACTATGATTTATCTATGAATATATTATATTTGAAGGTTGAAAAATATTTAGAAAAGATACGATTTTTATTTTAGGTTGTAATTATGCAAATGTTATAAAAAATTCACTCATGTTTATCATGTTCTTTACTCTCTTGGTAATTGTGTGTGTAATTCTGAGTAATATTATATGACATGTTACATATGGTATCATAGCAACTAGTTTCAACTCATGGACCTAGGTGCTCATTGTGAGAGAACTTGTCAACATTTAGTAGATTAGCTAATGTTTGAAATTGGTTTTATGCTAGAATGGCATGGAGGAGAACCAAGATAATGACCAAAATGTTTATTCCCTAGCACTTACCCAGAATATAAGTTAAGAAAGAACCTACCAAGGAGGTTAAACTGAAAGACCATTGTAATTATTCTCAGGGTGCATGACTGGAAGATTTTGAGATTTTGGCTAACACTCTTAAGTGTATATGGCTAAACAGGAAACAACACATCAAATTGGCCAAGAAACCTATTCTTTCTACTTGTGTAGTTAAACCAACTAGACCTTCTACTAATCACAACATCTTGTTTGAGTGTGGCTGCGATGCTCCTATTTTAGGAAAAGAGGTTTTGGAGGAGTACATGTGTGTAAATCCACCCTCTAAGTTTGTTCTACTAGATTCCAATGGGGAAGAGGAACCTAAGGAATCTCCTTTAACTAATAGTGACATGTAGTCTTGTTGAGTTAATTATCTAAATAAGGATGTATTTATACTAAGAATAAACTATAATAAAGATGAGATTATTTTGCACAAATCTGAGTTTTGTGAATAGATTTGAATTCTAATTTATAACTTGATACAAATATGAGGTGAGATATAGAGTATCATCATGGTTTGAACTTGGAAAAATCTTGAAGATAGTCAAGGAGAGTCAAAACCCTCTACCAACTCAATGGCTAAGATGGATCAAATATTGACCATGCTAAATGAAACCAAGGAAAGGCTTGGAATCAAGAGAAGGAAGTGAGGGGTCAAGGTAGATCTGAAGGAGAAAAAGAGGACTCTCATTAAGGGGATGATGATTATGTCCATGAATCCAATATTCATAGCAAATGAAGGGAGGATGTTGATAATACTAAGTCTCAAGAAGAAAAGAGAAGTAGACTTGCATCAAAGTTGTCAAGAGATATGAAGAAAGTGATGCCACCCAAGTTTGATGGAACAATAAGTGATAATGATAGAGAACCTTGGTTGGAAGGGATGGAAAAGCATTTTGAGATTGGATATTACTCTGAGATAACCAAGGTAGTGTGGGGTGTTGGAATTAGCCCAAACAATTGAGAGGGGGAGGTTGAATTAGTTGTCCCCAAAATTAATCTTTTCTTTTCTTTTAGTCTTCTTTCACAATTGGAAAATTGATTAATGATGCAAACATTAAAGTATATAACATCAACACATGAGAAGAAACATAGTCAACACATTTGACACCAAGATTTTTTATGTGAAAAGCCAGTTAAGGAAAAAACCACGGTGGGTGTTAGCCCACAAGATTTGTACCTTGTTAAAAGTACTTAAAAGAATGGGAAGGCACTTGCCTTCGGGCTCACTGCCCAGAGCTCACTTCTCAAAAGAGAGGCTCACTACCTACAAGAAATTTAAGTTTAACATAGAGAGAACTAACTAATAATTAGTATCTTTTCATGCTTGATTTAGTTTCATTTAATGGTCAAAAAACCTCTGCTTCTATCTCCAAATTATTTTTTTCTGACTCTTCACTCTATACTACTTTTGCTTCTCTTCTTCTCTAATCTTGTTCTAATCCTTTCTTCATATTTAATTATTTTCGTACAAGGATGATTTTCAACAACTCTTCAACAAGTATTTGTATGCTTCATCAACCTTGGAATGATCAACAAGGTTGGCTAAACTTGACGCAGATCATTACACTATCAGCCAAACACAACTGAGACTTGGATCTTCCTCTACAAACATGCCATGCTTCATAAAATGCTCTTAGATCATCTACAATACGCTAGGATCATCCAGTCAGCCAAGACTGGGAAGAACATCAACAAAGAAAAGGAAAATCTTCAAAAGCATGATCAGACTTCAATGTAGACCTCCAACATAGTAGCTACATGACCCAATCATCTCCACAAGCACATTGAATTCAACAAAAACATCTGCACTCCTCCAACTCATCAAAATCACTTGCATCTTTATCTAGAACCTTAAGAACACTATCTTCCATGGCTATCAAACTAGAAGAATTGCTTGTGGACCTCCAAACCACTAACCACTTGTATTGATGATACACACTGACTTCCAAAACATGCCTCTAGATCTATAGATCAACATTTTATGTTACTAGAGCAATCTGGACCTCTTTCCTCTCACTCTGTCTCTCCTGAGTATTGCATGAATTGGTTCTACTCAGATGGTTATAACTTCCTCAGATCTTAATGTGAACTTCTCAAATCATAACTAGAGCTTCTTTAGGCAAACCTCTACACATCCATATGGTCCACATACATTGATTGTCATTAATTTTTTTAATATCCTCAACAATCTAGTCTTCTACACAAACAACAAAATAGGATATAGTTGACACCAATGGCAACAAAGATATGTTGAGATCAATGACAACACCGCTTAGGCATAGATTTTAAACAATTTCCCCCTTTGTCATTGATGGCAACATATGATGTGAAAAACTAAATTCAACCATCAAGGCAAGAACTTCTCCCCCTTTCTCTTCTCACTTCTGCAATTACTTTCTTTACTGGTCCCCCTTACATCAGCAACTAGTTTTTCACATGACTTCTCTCCCCCTTTGACATTAATGGAAAAGGGCACATATTTTCTATCTTTTCTCCCTTTTTACTTCAAAATGATCCCAAATTTTGCATACTGACTACTCCCCCTTGAGTAGTAACTCCTCAACATCAATCTAGATCACAAGATATAAAATGTGATTTCCATCAGACTGATGCACCTTAGTACATCTTAATTCTGATCAAGATGGGTAATAACCCCTAACTTTTCTCTAAGATACTCAAAAGTATCCTTGGGAAGAGGCTTGGTGAAGATATCCACAATTTAATCTTTGGAAGACAAAAACTCCAACTTGACTTCATTCTCATTTACTTTCTCTCTCAAGAAATGAAACTTGGTAGATATATGCTTTGTCTTTGAGTGCAATACCAGATTCTTTGAAATGCTTATAGCACTTGGATTATCATAGAAAATTGTGACTGGCTCCTCAAACACAATTATGATGTCCTATAGCATTTGCTTCATCCACAAAACTTGAGTACAATTATTTATTTCTGCAATATACTCTACCTCTATAGTAGACAAAGATATTGCTTCTTTCTTTTTGCTTATCCAAGAGACTAATCTTCCCAAGAAGAATGCACCACCACTAGTACTTTTTATGTCATCCATATCTCCTACCCAATCAACATCTGTATATGCATGAAGATTGAAGTCATTATTCTTTGGATACCACAGTCCATAACCAATTGTCCCCTTGAGATATCTAAAAATTCTGTTGACTACCACAACATGGGATTCTTTTGGATTAGCTTGAAATTTGGCAACAAGTCCAACTGCATTCATGATGTCAGGTTTTGTCTGAGTCAGATAGAGCAATCCTCCAATCATTGATCTATACCTTTTTTGATTTGCCTTGGGGGAGTCATCATCTTTGCTTAGCTTGCATCTAGTTACCATAGGTCTACATACTGGCTTTGAATCTTCCATTCCAAACTTCTTCAATAATTATTTCACATACTTGGATTGAGATATAAAGATACCTTTATCTGTCTGAACAATTTGTAGACCTAGGAAGAAATTCATCTCACCAAACATTGACATCTCAAAATCACTTTTCATTTGATCAACAAATGCTTTGCACATACATTCATTTCCACCAAAAATGATATCATCAACAAAGACTTCAACAATTAGAATGTCCTCATGATTAATCTTGAAGTATAGATTACTATCAGCAATACCTTTGTTGAATCCTAGCTTAAACAAATGCTTATCCAATCTTGCATACCAGGCTCTTGGGGCTTGCTTAAGTCCATACAATACTTTTCTCAGTCTGTAGACCATATCTCTCTAATCAAACAACTGAAATCCTTATGATTTCTCAATGTACACTTCTTCCTCCAACTCTCCATTTAGGAATGTTGATTTGACATCCATCTGATAAACATTAAAATCTTTGAAAGAAGCAAAAGAAAGGAATAATTTGACTGCCTCTATCATTGCCATTAGAGCAAAAGTTTCTTCAAAATCAATTCCTTCCACTGGAGAATAGCCTTTACATACCAACCTTGCCTTGTTTCTTACAACCTCACCATCTTCGTTTAGTTTATTTCAGAAGACCCATTTGGTTCCAATCACATTTTTATCCTCAAGTCTAGGAACAAGATCCCAAATGTGATACTTTTCAATTTGCATTAATTCTTTTTCCATTACTTTAACCTTGTTTTCATCATTGTAGGCTTTACTTACTAATTTAGGTTCAATCTTTGAAATCAAACAAATCTCCTCTTGATTTTTAGAAATTTTTCTCTTAGTTCAAACACCTTTACTCTTATCTCTTATGATATGATCTTCACAATGATTCAGCCTTACATACCTGGGAGTTTTGGAAATTGTTCGAACTTATGTTTCTTGAACTTGTTCCTCATCATCTGCACTAACCTCTTGAGTCACTGGAGTTACTAGACCAATCTAGATCTGAGTCTAAATTTTAACTTGCCTTACTTGACTTTGACTTTCATCTTGATCATCTGAATCATATCTGTAATACCTAGAATGTCCTTCTTTGCTTTGATCAACTTTAACATTAGCACTTTCAACAATCTTTTTCAACCTCTTGTTGAAGCACCTGTAGGCCTTACTTTGAGTAGAGTATCCTAAAAATGTTCCTTCCTCACTTCTTTCATCAAACTTGCCTAAATCCTTATCTCTTTTGATATAGCATTTACTACCAAAAACTCTAAAATATCTCACAGTAGGAGGATGTCCAAACCAAAGTTCATAAGGAGTCTTACCAGAATTTCCTTTGATCTACACCCGGTTAAGAATGTAGACAACAGTACTCATGACTTTTCTCCAATAAACCTGAGGAACATTTGTTTCCATCATCATGGTCCTGGCAGCTACTTGAATGGTCCGGTTCTTCCTTTCCACAACTCCATTTTGCTGTGGAGTCCTAGGAGCAGATAATTGTCTTTTTATTCCATGTTTTTCACAAAAAGCATCAAACTCACCAGAAATAAATTCTCCACCTCTATCGGATCTCAAACACTTCAATTTCCCACCAATCTCATTTTCAACCATCATCTTGAACACTTTAAACTTATCAAGAGCTTCTAAATTTTCTTTTAGGAAAGTTACCCACATCATCTGGGAGTAATCATAAATCAACAATATGAAATATCTATCTCCTTGCACACTCCTAATTCTAGTAGGACCACAGAGATCAGTATGTACTAGTTCCAATTGCCCACTTGAATCTTGTTCCTTACTTTTGAATGAAATTTTGTTCTGTTTACCTAATTTACATTCTCTACATATGCTATCAGGTTTCACAAGTCTTGGAAGATCTCTTACAGCCTGAGTGGAACTTATTTTGACAATCTTATCAAAATTCACATGACATGTCCTCCTATGCCATAACCAACTTTGATCTGTCTGAGCAATCAAACAACTTTTGCTAAAACTACTTGAATGGAAGATGTTACCTCTAGTTTGAGTACCAGATGCAATTTCAATTCTAGAGCTTTCCAAGATTCAACATTTTCCATCCTTGAATCGAAGATCATAACCCTTGTCAACCAACTGTCCAACACTGAGAAGATTATATGTCAGTCCTTCCACATATGAAACATCATTGGTGCAATTCTTACTATCAAAAGAGATGGATCCTTTGCCATAGATTCTACCAGCTGAGTTGTCTCCAAATTTCACAAGCCCACCTTCATATTTTTCAAAACTCACAAACTTACTCTTGTCACCAGTCATATGATGTGAACATCCACTATCAATCACCCATTCATCCTTTTCAACAACCTAAGCAGCCAAGGCACTTTCTATATTTGCATAACTAGTAGATTCAGTAGACATTGGATCTTCTTCTTTAATAGCAATGAACACCCGATCACCTTCTCCATGATCAAATTCATCATTTGTGACTCCTTCTCTAGCTTCTTGGACATAGTAGCAATTTTTTTGACTTTTATATCTATTAGGGTTTGGTTTTGAAAACCTCTTAGGAAACCTTGAGGCAAAATGATATTTTAATGGCAACTTTCCTTCATACTTACCAGATCTTCTTGGCATTCTTTTGGCAATAAGAGCTTCAAGATCTGTAGTTTCAATTTCATCATCTTCAAGATTCTTCCTTGTCTTCACAAATCTGTTTGATCTTCCTGAAGAACTCTCATTTGGATCATATATTTTCTTTCCATACACACTAGCCTTGAATGTAGATTCAGATTTAGGGAGAGAATCACCAAACTCACTCATTTCAAATGCTGAAAGCTTACCCACTAACTGATCCCTTGTGACAGTTGTTACTGTCTTGAATTCTTCAATGCCTACAACTTTATGCTTGTAAGCTACAGGTAAGGATCTGAGCACTTTGGCAACAATTTCTAATTCTTCAAATACTCCACCTACATTTCTAATACTGGTCACAAGTTCTTTTACTTTCTGTATGTAGGAAGTAATGTTTCCATCTTTACTCATTACCAATCTTTCATTTTTGCCCTTTAGGATTTGTAGCTTGGCACTTTTAACATATTTGTCACCTTCATACAAATTTTCCAACTTAATCCAGATTTCATGAGCAATTTTCAAATCTAGGACATTCACTAATTCAGTATCAGACAGGGCACTCAACAATGCTTCTCTGGCTCGAATGTTGTGTTCAGCATCTCTAATATCGCCTATAGTTGTAGGTCCATTCTTAGGAATCTTATACTCATTCTTGGTTGTTAACCAAAAGACATCACCCATACATTCTAGATGACACTGCATGCATACCTTCAAGAGGGAGTAATTTGTTCCATCAAATTTCAGACTTTCCTTCTTGTAAAACAACATCTTGGATCTCCTCAAGCGGTCAAGCTTCTTTTAGAGGTACTTGGCTATGATACCAATTGTTGGAATTAGCTCAAACAACTAAGAGGGGGGTGAATCAGTTGTCCCCAAAATTAATCTTTTCTTTTCTTTTAATCTTCTTTCACACTTGGCAAATTGATTAATGATGCAAACATTAAAGTATATAACATCAACACATAAGCAGAAACATAGTCAACACATTTGACACCAAGATTTTTGACGTTGAAACCTGGTTAAGGGAAAAACCACGGTGGCTATTATCCCATAAGATTCGTACCATGTTAAAAGTGTTTAAAAGAATGGGAAGGCAGTTGCCTTTAGACTCACTACCTAGAGCTCACTGCTCAAAAGAGAGGCTCACTACCTACAAGAAATTTGAGTTTAACACAGAAAGAACTAACTAATAATTAGTATCTTTTCATGCCTAATTCAGTTTCATTTAATGCTCACAAAACCTATGCTTTTATCTCTAAATTCTTCTTTTCTAACTCTTCATGCTATACTGCTTTCACTCCTCTTCTCTACTCTACTTCTGATCCTTTCTTTAGATTAAATTCTTTTCGCACAAGGATGATTTTCAACAATTCTTCAACAAATATTTGTACACTTCATCAACCTTGGAATGATCAATAAGGCCAGCTAAACTTGATGCAGATCATTACACTGTCAGCCAAACACAACTGAGACTTGAATCTTCCTCTAAAAACATGACATGGTTCATAAAATGCTCTTAAATCATCCACAATACGCTAGGATCATCCAGTCAGCCAAGACTGGGAAGAACATCAACAACAAAAAGGAAAATCTTCAAAAGCGAGCTCAGACTTCAATGCAGACCTCCAACACAGTAGCTACATGACCCAGAGATCTCCATAAGCACATTGAATTCAACAGAAACATGCGTACTCCTCCAACCCATCAAAATCACTTGCATCTTTATCTAGAACCTCAAGAACACTATTTGCCATGACTGTCAAACTAGAAGGATTGCTTGTGGACCTCCAAACCATGAACCACTTGTATTGATGATACACACTAACTTCCCAAACATGCCTCTAGATCCGTAGATCATCATTTTATGTTACCAGAGCAATCCAGATCTCTTTCCTATCACTCTGTATCTCTTGAGTATTGCATGAACTGGTTCTACTCAGATAGCCATAACTTCCTTAGATCTTAATGTGAACTTCTCAAATCATAACTTGAGCTTCTTTAGACAAACATATGTACATCCATATGGTCCGCATACATTGATTATCATTAATTTTCTCAATATCCTCAATAATTTGGTCTTCTATATAGACAACAAAGTAGGATATAGTTGACACCAATGGCAACAATGATATGTTGACATCAATGACAACATTGCTTAGGCACATATTTGCAACATGGGGTGCCTACCAGTTGGCAAGAGAAGCATCCACTTGGTGGATGAACAATAAAATAAAACTGGGGTTAAGTTCTTTGAGCTTAACTTGGGATCAATTTGTGGTCATATTTCACTAGAGATGGTTACCACAACTTTTCTTCGACCAAAAGGTAATAGATTTTCAAAATCAGCGGCAAGGAGGTATGTCAATGGTTGAATATTGGGAAAAGTTCACCCATCTCCTGAAGTATGTGCCACAATATCAAAAGGATGAAAGGTTTAGAATCAAGAACTTCATCATGGGTATGAATGCCTAGATAGGTGGGGAAGTGGATGTGCATGGTCCTACCACTATGGACCAAGTTTATGAGAAGGCAATCAAACAAGAACAAAAACTGAAGTCAATTTCAGCATTTCACAAGAAGAATCACAAGAGGGTTAATATATCACCAACTTATCAACCTTTTAAGAAAAGGAATGGCAAGAAGGAAGTGAATAAGAAAAGTGATAAGGGCTCTAGAAATAATAGGAATGGACCTAGAAATGAGAAGAAGAGCAATAACAATTTCTAAAGGAATGATAATAATTCAGGCAAACCTACTAAGAAGCAAGGACCTTCTAGAGGATGTTTCTCTTGAAGTGGAGATCATTATGAAAATCAATGCCCATCCAATATTCAAGGAGCTCAATAGCATGGTAACACATTACCTACCCAACAAGCAGCTTTTCAACAAAGGATCCATGTGGCATTGGACAATCACCAAGCAATGTACACCAAATTACTCCCATTGAGATGACAAGTACTTTTTTTGGAGTTCCTATTTCTATTTTGATTGATACTAGAATAACTGTAAGTTTTATTTTTCCAAGGGTATTAATTAAATTTCCTAGAAGAGCTTAATATATGGCTAAACTCTGGTTAGTTTAATATGCTAACTAGACTAAAGCTCAAGTAGAGCAATGCTTGTTTGAAGCCAAGATTGATCTCCCTAATTTTTTGACTGAGGTGAGTTTTTTATAGGCCCCTAGGTTCCTATGAGGTGAATAAATTGGCTATGGAGGCACAGGACCAATGTTGACTATTTTACAAAAACAATAAAGTGTCTAGACGATGTAGGGAACAAAGTATTTTTCCAAGGCACTTAAAGAGAAGTCAAGATAAAATCAATCTTTGCTATGCAGTTGAAGAGAGCTTTGCAAAAAGGTTGTCAACTTTTTGCAATCAAAATGGAGCAAGTAGAGGAGGATTTTATTAAACCAAATGTATCTTTGGAGAACTATCCCTTCCTTTAATATTTTCAGGATGTTTTAATAGAAGAACTTCTAGTATTACCTCCGAAGAGAGATTTTGATTTCCCTATTGATATAACACCTTGATCTACCTAAATTCAAAGACACCATACCGTATGACTACTATAGAGTTGATGGAATTAAAAGCCCAGCTTCAGGAGCTGTTGGTTAAGGGGTTGGTTAGACCTGGTGTTTCTCCTTGGGGAGTACCTGGGGTCTTTGTCAAAAATAAGGATGGAACTTTGTGTCTGTGTATAGACTATTGTATGCCTAACAAAGTAATGATAAAGAATAAGTATCCTTCACCACATATTGATGATCTTTTTGATCAGATGCATGTTGTAACTATATTCTCTAAGATTGATCCACGATCTGGACACCATTAGATAAGAATAAAAGATGAGGACATTCATAAAACAACTTTCAAAATAAGGTATGGACATTATGAGTTCACGGTTTTACATTTTGGACTTAGGAATGCTCCTCCTGCATTCATGAATTTGATGAACAATGTTTTTCAAGATTGATTAAATAAATTTGTTCTAGTGTTTCTAGATGATATTATTATTTATTCTAAGATTGAGGAAGAACACTTGCAACTTCTACAGTTAGTTCTGCAGTAGATGAGAGAGCATAAGTTGTTTGGAAGATTTCTAAGTGTACTTTATTTCAAAAAGAGATTCAATATCTTAGACATATTATATCAGCTGAAGGAATTTTAGTAGATCTAGTAAAGATCAAAGCTATACTTGAGTAGAATGTGCCTAAGAATGTGCATGAAGTGTGTAGTTTCATGGGGTTAGCTAGATATTATAGAAAGTTCATTTTAAACTTTCCTAAGATTGCAAGCCCAATTACTTCACTTTAGAGAAAAGGAAAGTGTTTTAACTAGTCAGAAAAATGTTAGGAGGCATTTAATCAATTAAAGAAAGGTTGACAATTGTACCAATATTGAAAGTTCTTGATCTGCAAAGTTAATTTGTTGTTATCACTAATGCCTTAGGATAATATTTAGGTGGAGTGCTTATGCAAAATGGGCAAGTGGTAGCCTATCAATCTAGAAATTTGAGAGCATATGAGTAGAATTATGCTCCTTGTGATTTAGAGTTGGCAACAATGGTGCATTCTTTGCAAGTGTGGAAATAGTACTTGCTAGGAAGTCCTTTTGAGTTTAAGTCAGATCATCAAGGTCTTAAGTATATATTTTCCCAACCTCATCTAAATGCTCGACAAAGAAGATGGTTAGAATCAATATCCAAATCTGACTTTGAGATAATTTATATCAAAGGAAAAGAGAATTGAGTAGCAGACGCTTTGAGTGGACGGAGGCATATCTCATGAATTGTCTCTATCCACTCAAACTTCAAGGATTTAGTGTTACAAAATTCTATAGGTGATGAGTATTATGAGAAAGTTAAGTAGGCTCTTTTAGTAAATCCTCAAGACTCGAGGTATGATGGGTTCTATTTTGAACTAGATGGTCTTTTAAGATAGATAGGAGGAATGTATGTTCTAGATTCAACAAAATTAAGAAGCCATGTATGGAAGGAAGTTCATTCGACACCATATTCAAGTCATCTAGGAGTAACTAGACTCCTAGCTTATGTGAAACCTCTTTATTTATGGAAAGGATTGAAGAATGATGTTGCAAGATTTATACCAGGTTTCCTGGAAAGCCTAAGAATCAAGCAGGACTACTGTACCTGCACATATTCTAGATTTGAAGTAATAGGTTATTAGTATGGACTTTTTGTAAGGCCTTTAATGTCTCAAAATAGACATGTTGTTTTACTCACCAAGGTATCTCACTTTATACCTAGAAATTTCATAGATGGAACACTAGTCATAGCTCGCAAGTTTGTGCAAGAAGTGTTTAGATTACATGGAGTTCTTGAGAAGATTATCTTAGATAGAGATACACACATGACGTCAAGATTTTGGAAAACTTTGTTTTCAGCACTAGGAAATCAACTCAATATAATCTTAGCTTATCACCTTGAGACAGATGGTCAGACTAAGTTAAGGATGTATTGCATGGATTAGCAATACAAGTGGGAAGAGTATCTACCGCATGTGGAGTTTTCTTATAACAACTGTACAATTTTTCTATTAAGATGTCTCCATTTGAAGCATTATATGGAAGAAGATACTGAATTCCTATAAGCTGGGATAATCTAGAAGATAGGATTAGCATTGGTCCAGAAATGTTGTCAGAAATGGAAGAACAAATTAAGCTGATCAGAAATAGATTAGTGGAAGTAAATGATAGGCATAAAAGTTAAGTTAATGTCAAGCGTACACCAAGGTAATTCTCAATTGGATAAAAAGTTCTTTTGAGGGTCAAGCCTTAGAGAAGTTCTAGAAAGTTTGGAAAGTCTTCCAAATCAGCTCCTCGATATGTAGGACCTTTTGAAGTTCTCGAAGTAATCAATTTGGTTGCCTACAAAATTTCTCTACCACCAGATCTTTTGGCAAGATGCATAATGTTTTCCAATTTCATATTTGAAAAAGTATATAACATGTGATAATCATATTTTTGATTGAAATGCTTTATAGGTATAGGACCCAGGATTGGTCATGATTGAGCCTATCAAAACTAACATCTTGGATATAAATACTCAGATTTTTATATGTAGAGGATAAGCCCTAGAAATTGAGAAACAAGAAAGGAAAGGAAGTGGATATTTTGGAAGAAAAAGAGAAATCTAAGTGGAAGTATAAAATACAAATGTAGAAGATACAAAGGGATAAGAAGAAAGATTTCCTACTCCACCTAAAGTTAAATACAAGGGTAAGAAATTTTCCACTCCAACAAAGGAAAGAATAAAGCCTCCTTCCTCAAAGGTATTGTACTAAATAGGAAATGGGAATATGTAAGTGAACTAGAAGAGGATGAGGGTCCACAACTGAAAAGAAAGAAAAAGAAAATAAAAGAGACAACTTCTATAGTTTTAATCTCATTAGTAGGTGAGGGAGTTTTTGTTAATCAAGATGTTTCTCCACATTGTCCACCACAAAGTCTACTTTCCCCACCACTTTCTCCTCCTCCTCAAACTTGAATTCCCATACCACCAATCCAAGTCTCTATTCTATTGTACATTATTCATCCCACTCTAATTTCTTCCACTTCTTCCTCTCAACCACCTTCCTCCTTGTTGTAACAAATGTCCACCATCATTCTAGTTCAAACACAAGTTACAATATCTACAACACCTTCCTTTCCTTCAACTATTCACAGTTCCTCAATTTCATGAATAGTTGTTTCACCCCGCACTTCATCTCGAGTTCCAATTATTTCCACTCCATTCACCACTTTCTCCATTCCCCATCCTTCATTATTTAAATCCCTAAATAAGGTAGTTTTGGATAAAAGTAATAGTATTTTAGTTACACCTCCTAGTTCCACTAAACCTTTTGAGCCCCTAGTTTTTGAAAATGTAAAGAAAATTATAAAGGAAATTGAAGCACAAGAAGGTCAAAGACAAGTAGAAAAGGAGGTAGTCACTAAGCAACCTTAGATGTATTATATACAAGTTAAAACAACTTAGGGGGTAGATAACAAGGGGGTATATGTAGCAAGTGACAAGTAGCAAGAAGTTCCACCATTTTTCTTCTAAGCAGTAGTTCAAGAGATTTAAACTCAAAGTCAATATACAAATAAGGAGACAAATCCCTAGGGAAATCAAAATAATGAGGGACAAATCAATAGGGACTTGGGTACATATGTTAAACAATAGTCAAAATTAATATGTGAAGTGGAAATAGGTATTGCTAACTCAACTATAAAAATTTCAAATAAAGATGTCTCAAAGTCACAAGTATTTAATAAGAAGGTAAATCATTCCAAGGATGGACAGGAAGAGGTTGATTTTCCTCAGCATAAGTAACATATCATTCCTCCTCCTCCTCCTTTGCAATGGTATCAAGTACATTAGAGTTCATTTTCATTGGTTCCACAATGGCTTAAAGTTAAAATTCAATAGAGACAACCAATCAAATAGCCAATTGGTTCAAGAGATGTAACTAGATCAAGGATTACATAAACTGTAACTCCCATGGTAGATAAAATGACAGAAAACTCATAGAAAAATATTGTCAAATAGCCACAATCAATATTGGACAATTCTCTAGATCACAAGTAATATAGGATGTCTAGTTACAAGTTTCCTTAGTTATTTCTAGGATGAACAAAGGTGAAAAGAAAAAAAGGGGCTTAAGGAGAAAATAGGTGAGTTGCAAAATATATCAAACATCTAGTTTCTCCTTTATAGTAGGAAGATGGAACAATAAGTACTCCATCCATTTCATTATAGTAAGTGGCTATAAATTGGAAAAGATGAATCATGTATCCCAAAAAAGTCAATATTCTAGATGGAGGAAATATACGTTCATGGTTGCAAGGTGATTGAGGAAATTGTGATTTTATTAGTAGAATTTAATGTTTTGAAAGGAAAAATTTAAAAAAGGTGGATGAAGGTGAAACAAAGTTGAAAATCAATCTCAAATTGTTACAAGAGTTGATATAATGTGTGACACCAAGGAAAAATATCGAGGATGAGGGAAACCTTGAATTACCATTCATGTAGGCAAAAATTATTGAGATTCAAGAAAGAGATCTTTGATAAATGCCTTGTGGAAATGGATGGGCTTAAAACTAATATCTTGGATATAAATACTCACATTTTTTGTGCTACATGATTTAACATGCTTATATCTAGATTCAACTATTGAAATAGATATTGAAATTTTGAAAGACCAACTAAAAACGTCCTAATGTCTGGATTAAAAGGGCCACCATACTCATTTAATGTTACAACAATGAATAAAATAATGGATTTGAAGTTTACAATTAGGAGATTTATTATAAGGAAGGTGAATCGTAGTATTTTCCTTGGTACATGTGAAGTGCAGAAGTTTAAATTTGAAATTGTTAATGAGCCAAATCCTGATTCCCTAAATCCAACTCTCAATGCTTTAATGAATTACAGAAGAAAAGAAGATGAAAATGGTAAAATCAAAACTAAAGATTTATCTAACCATGAGAATACTACAAAATAAACCTTTTTTTGCTACTAATGTAGTGTGCCACATTTTAATTTTCATGTTTTGAGATTTGCTTTCAAAATTGGGTATTATTGCCTAGAGGTTTGTGCCACTTTGTACTTTGTTTTTGACACTTACAATTGGTTATGGCTGACTTGGTCTAGAGAATTGTGTCTTTATATCTTTTTAAGAGGAGAATGTTGTTTATGAGGTTGACCTTTCCTTGAGGTTTGAAAATTTAGAATTACTTGTAAGCATTGGATGCAATTTATTATAAATGGGTGATCAAGATTATTCTAGGCCCAAATATTTAATGTATTTTATTTTGGACCATTTATGAAGGATGAATACTTTCCATTCATTATGTAGTAAAGTGTGTTGGCCTCTTCTTTAAAATCTAGTCACTTCTCTTTGTATGAAGATAATCTTGGTGATAAAGGAATAGTTGATATTTGTCAAACTCTTGGAGATTAATGCAGAGTTTGCTTCATGGTTCCAAATATCTTAGTGGAATTGTCTATGGTTTATGCATTAATTGTTATGAGTATTGGATGGATCTTGTATTCATACCACTAGTTGCTTGTTGATTCTAAGTTACATAGTGTAGTTAGCCTAAACACCTTTGAGTTTCATGTTCTTATTATGAAATATCTTGTTAGATTGCACCAACATTGGGTGTTTGACTTCTAGATTCTTTCATGATATGATAATCATCCTCCATTAAAGATTGTTCTATCTTCGTAGCACTCTGATACATCTAGTTAAGAAAAGATTAGATTTCTCTTTAGGATCTCTCTACATATACGTCATGTCATAACTATGGAAATTCATAGAATTTTTTGAAACCCTATCTCTTTTTTACCCTATCTTTTGAAGTTTTTTTTATCCAAGTAGAATTAGATTTAAGATCATAATAAAAAAAAATAAAATTAGATGAAGGAATATAGTTTCCAAAAATAAGTGATATTCAAATCTAGAGATCCAAGAAACATCCTAGGTTTAGGAGTCAAATTAGATCTTGTCATTTTTAGATATAACCCTATTTTTGGATTCCAATGGACAATTTATGTAAGTTCCCTTGTATGAATTATAAAACATTATTAAAAATTAAGTTATCTTGTAAGACCAAGACTAGGCTGGGAGAGACCTTGGGGTAGTCATTTTCCATTCTTTGGGATTTGATTCCTTTCAAGAGAGATAAAGTACTTAGTATTTTATCTAAGTTGAGAAATGCTAGAACACACATCTAGGTGATGTCCCTTCTTGTCTTGTAAACAATGGTATGTGTACCTCAAATCCTTTTCAAAGTATTAATTCCTCCATGCATGAAATTAATGATCTTATGACTCTTATGAATATAATTTCAAGTTGGATGTTCTTGAAATTGTTTCCCTTAAGAATAAAAATGTTAAGCCTCCCAATATCCCCCTTCCTAATCAGTATAAGAAGCTAGACCTATCTTGGATAATGATCGATAATCTAAAACCTATGCCATGGAAAGTCTACAGCTGAAGTCCTAGCTTGGATAATTATTCACAACAAGATGCACATTTTCTTATTTTATGAAACATTTTTAGTTTGAAGGTGAGGACATATGGATGAGGTTCTTTGTCATGTCATTATATACAAATGTAAATATTGTCTTGGGATAGTTTAATTGAATCATTTAATAAGGATTATGCATATGTTGTTGACCTTGCATCTCTTATGCAAGAACTTGCAAACATAAAGAGACAAGTGGGAGAATCAATTTCAAATTTCAATAAAATATTTGTATCTACAATTAATTGTATCTCTACTTGTGTTATTATTTTGTGAGGAACTTGAATATAGTGTAAGATCATTATAGAAATAATTGAATCCTACATGTCTTTAGTAGGCTAGTGATTAGGCAAACTTAGTTGAAGAAATGACACAATCATTATATGTAAATTGCATGGTGCCTACAAATGCTGATGCAATGGTAATCTTGAATAATTAGCTAAAGGTGCAATGTTTTAGTGAGGCTTATAAGGAGAATAACAAAGATTCTTTCTATGATGAATAACTTGAGGTATGTAGTTATACATTTCATGGTATCCATGTGGATGAAAGGGAGTGTGATAGAACAAAATTTTAGTCTAATATTTTTCTTTCAATAATGGCAATGTTAATATTATGCACACACATAATTTAACGATGGATTAAGAACATAAATTTCAGTTTGATGTGATTCCACACATTTTCTCCACTAATGATAATGATGCAACTAATGTAAGCCCTACTACATGCATTTGTTCATAGAATGATGAGATGGATAGTTTGCACTTAATGGTGAATGTACTAATAAAAGTAAAAGTGTACACTTGGGATTTCAACTTGATGATCTTGTCCTCAAAGATAGATATTTTTTCACATGCTTATAAATGAATGAACTATCCTAGATGAAGATGGTTATATTGGGTAAATTATTAATATTGGTGCTTCCACTACGGGGGATGAAATTATTATTTCAATGGATGATCATGAAGGTGTAGAATATTCAGTTTCCTTGGAGCTTGATATGAGTTAACTTTAGTATAAGAGTAATAACTCTAATGAATGCTCTAGGTTTACACAATCATGGAGTTCCTTGGTACTAAATGTGTTTACTCTAATTAGATCCCATGTTTCTTTTCTTGAGGATAAAGAAGAAATTTTTTATGAACTTGGTCCTAGCAATGAGTGTGGTTCAATGGGTTGTAATGAAATGTATGCAATGGACATATACATTGAAGAACTTGGTTCTTTACTTGAGGTGTCCCATTTTTATGATTTTTGTGTTGATGGCGTATATGAAACCTTATACCTCATATGTGGCTAAAAAAAAAAAAAATGAACACTTATTATGATACTATAAGTTGGTTTCCAACTGTAGATTAGTTTGGTATATCCACAAATGAATTGGAGACCTCCTACATTGATGAAGGAAATGTATTTTCTTTTGAAGATGAATATCAAACAACTAAGTTTGATGCTTTCTCTTAGTACCAACATGCATATAAAGGTGGTTGTTGGCTACAATACCTAAATTATTTTGATGATCAATATAGTATGGTCCAACTTGAATATATCCCTATATTAGAAACATTTCAATTTGATATCCATGTACAAATACTACATTCTAATTAAAATATAGTAAGTTCTTTCTTATTTTCCTTATGAGTTTAGGGAATTACCTTTTATCATCAAATAAATAAAATAAGTTAGTTAATGTGGCGATATTATAGTCTTAGAAGATGATGACTCTTTATCAACTATGTGCTCATATTTTACTACTACTCTTATTGAGTTTGATGAACCATGTGTTACCTTGGATAAGCATGACATACATGATGGTTGGCTCAATCTTGAATCATATCATTTCTACCATGAGTTGCTTAGAGATTATGGATTTCATCTTGGTGTCACTCTTGTATTTTTTCATTTAAAATTGGTGGCTCACTATTGCATGGTCAAATGAAGTGTTTATGTTGTAGCTAGGAAAAGATTGTGCTATTAAGTTATTTCCTTCACAAAAATTAAATTTGATAAGGGGAAGAGGTGTGTTTTAGTTTGTCTACAAGTATGTGCCATAAATTACTTTAATAGAGATTGAAGTACAACACATTTTTAATGTAACTTGTAGCCACACACAATTCATATTATTTTATACATGTCATTGGCTACAAGTGTTATGTTTTAGTTCTTTTATGTTAGTTTTCTAGTTATTTTTCCTTTCTCCATGTTTGTACATATTGGTTGTCCTTGTGTGTGTCTTATGTTTTCTATTAGCCTTCTCATTACATTTGGTTAGCATCCTAGCATTGTGCTATATTCTTGTAGTGTTACCATGTGACACTCATCCCCGCAAAAAAAACAAATATTAGCACCCCTCATGGTTTTGTAAAATATTTTATTCACCCATGCTCTAGTAGCTCCCTATTTATGGATAATGTAAGAATCATTTGACTAGGTTTCCATGTTAATTTTTTAGGTTTGAATTTTGGGCATTGGTCTCATGGTTGTACCTCTATCATTATGTCTATATGTTAGTTATAAAGTGGTTGTTTGCATGCTATAATTTGTAGGTATCCTAGTTCTTTTTCTAATTCTAGCTTAATCTTTTTGTTTAGAGTCACTTAGGATTTTAGCCTAGTCAGATCCCAAAGAGACCATTACAGGGGATCTCTTCCCATAGCTTTATTGCCAAGACCACTACTGGGGGTCTCAGTCCCTAAGGCATTATCACCAAGTTCAAACCCATGATCTCATTGGCCCAGTGAAGGCCCACAGCCTACAAGCATGACAACCTAGTTAAGGCACATATCCTACGAGTGCATCAATCCAGTGAAGGCATATATCCTACAAGAGCATCAACCGAGTGAAGGCGCAAGGCCTGCGAGCTCTTTGGCCCAATGGGGGTTTTAACCTTAGTGGCTGCAACAACAATCATGTGACTTGATGATCGAACCACGCCCTTATCAACATTTCTAGCTTAATTTATTTTTTTATAGTTTCTTGTGTCTATTCTTATTCCTAGAAAATCCCTTTCTTTAGTAACCAAGCCTTTACCTAAGATAGAATTAATATCTTCATGGACCGTGCATAAATTCATATTGTATAGTCCACTAAGAAATTCATCGCACTCTTGTTCTAATCATGTGGTGAACCCTTATATCTCATTGCTTTACAACTTGGAGCACATGCTTAATTGGTTTAGCATTACCACTACTACTTGGGATCATTCCCAGTACTACTACTTGCATGTAACTTTCATTTTACATTGTCCCCTTTAGTTCTTACACCAAATCATATCCACTACCTATTGCTACTATTTGCCCCATCACTACATGTCACTACTACATTGGTAATGCATACATTCATCCTAGTAACTAATTTGAAGTAGTGTGCATGTTCATTTATGTGTCATGTGATATTCCTCAAATTGTAATACCTCTCCATGCTACCATTGGATCTCAACTAGTGTTCTCAATTATTATCTAGAGTTGTGTGGTTAAGACCTATAACATTTTATCTATATGTGGTGCTCTAAAGGTGGTCCATATGGACTGTGTGACAAATGAATTCCTCGAACATATCACCTAACATTGGTGAACCCACGACTTTAATAGAATCATAGTTCCTTCTCTATAGTGATGTATCTTCTAGTGCCATGTGACACTTCTATGGTGAGTATGGTGGACCCGAACTCTTAATGATGGATTCTATGTTTTGTGTGACAATGTGGCATGGATATATGTCTCTACCCCATTAGTAGTGCACAAAAGGGCTTTAGTGACTAATTCTTTATCTACACATATTTAGTTGAGTAATATACACTAGCCATATATCTCTAGGCTCTTCATTACCCATTGTGAAATATCTTTATAGGTGCTCAATTCTTATAGTAGCTTGCTATAGTATCATGTCATGGTGAATCCTCTATTTACATGGCCCAATCTATGAGTTTCATGTGTATCATTTGGTGGACTGTGTATCTATATGGCTTGTCTTGACTATTCAACATGTTCTTTTTCATTATTCTTTTTCCCACCTAGATTCACTACAATAACTTATTCAAGACTTGATTCTCCAACATATTGTAGACCATTGATAATGGTGGGTATTTAAATTAATTAACTTTCCAACCCACTATAGTAGTGTTAAATGAATATACCACCATAAACACTAGTTTATTAACCTCCATAATGATGTGATGGTCTCAAGGATAATACATATAGTGGTTGGTGATTTGTTAGTCCTTATAGATAACCATTAGATATTATCCTTGCCCCACAAGGATGCCATGTGTGACTATTCTTATGCATATAGACTTTTTAGGGTCATTCAGTAATGTTCTCTTATAGGGTTTCTTTATTTGATGCCTATGCAATAGATTTGAGTATATTTGTGTATACACATTTTTAGATATGTGGCAATGTTGAGAGGGTGCTCTATTTTTGTGGTCGTGGTTACAATTATAGGGGATGTTGTATGTATTGGCAAGGGAAATATTATTCTTCAGGGTCATATGCTATGCTATGAGAAGCCCATTTTCCTTCATAAGGTCACCTTGCAATGATGTTTCTATATGTTGTGGGCTTACTTAATGCATTAAATGCCATTTATTGGTGTGTGGGCTCTTCTCTTTCCTATTTTCGGAAATGACTACTATTGTGCCATGTTTTGGGCCTTGTTAAAATGACAAGCATTGGTGGTCTCACATTTATTGATTCCTTTCATATCAACACAACTTACTACCATTTCTACTTAAAGGCATGATTTATTATTACTATTATAGGGATATGAGAGAAAGAAATGTTTTAATGTATATTTTGATTTATACCCTTATAAACATAACTTTTGAATGTGATTGACATTAGCATCTAATGACAGATCTTCCCTCTTACCCATTGTACTTTTATGCAAATCCTTGAGGTGGATTTAATCTTCCTTCCAAGTGAAAACATTTCTATCATTGTGTTCTAGAAAAGACTAGTGAATGTAAAGGTTGGCTCATGGGCATTAATGTTGAATTGACTAATATCCTACACCAACAATAATGAAGTATAACTATAAATGTAAGTGTTGTTGATTAGGATTGCACCCATGATGCAAAGTTATGATACTAAGCAATCCTTCGAAACATGGGATCAAACTCAGGCTATGGGTGACCTATGTCAAGTTTGAACCTCAAGATTATGGGCTAGTTTCCTTAAGATATTCAATTGGATCTATGACTTTGATGTGGAAAAGGGTCAAAAGGATCTTTCTAAAAGTAATGAAAACTGTAAAAGGTATGGTGATGCACCTAAAAATGATGAAAACTTGGCAATCTAACTCACAATGGATCTCAGAAAATCTATCCACAAACCACTTTTAGCAAATTGATCACAAAAATGTTTCTAAGGGAGGCTAGAAAATATTTTTGTTTGAAGGAAAAGCAGTTTTTCACAACATAAAACGAAGATTCTCCAATTTGCACAACCTAAGACTTATGATTTTCAATGCTATCTAATACATGCAAGTATAAATGAGACAATGACTTTCAAGGTTCTGATGTTAAACACAATAAAATCTCATCAAATCACTCATACAAGTTGCATTAATGGAAGGTAGATAATTGATCAAACTAAAAAATAAAGGAAATAATTGCATAGAACAAAGTATAGAACCTGTAACCTGCTATAATCTCTATATATCTGTACATAAATGAGTTACAAAACCTCTTTCTCTCTTACAGTCTAAGAGAAAAAAGGCAAGAACTCAAAAAATGAGTTACAAACAAACTCTGTCTCTCAATGTGTAAAAGAGAAAAGAATGCAAGAACTAGGAAAAAACTAAGTTTTCCTTACAATATATAGTTTGCTCTCTTCAAGAGGCATAGAAAAAATCAACTACAATCAACTGCCTTTAAAAATAAGCTCTCCAATTTGATCCACAAGCAAACAATAAAATCCCTAAAAATAAGGATCAAAACATCCTCAAAATGAGAAAAAATAGCTCCAAACTGCTAGTCTCCATGTGTTTGACCCAAAAGTTGACCAAAATTTCTTCAATTTGATCTCCAAGACATGAAAAAAGACCTCCAAAGTCTTCAGTTAACTCAACTCCTCCATCTTACATGATTTTACATGTGTAGATCATGTGGACAAAAAATAAAGTAATCATTTGCATGATTTACTCTATTATGAGTTTCAATTTGTCTAATTTCTTTAATTTTACAACTTGTGACAAAATAATAAAGTAATTTATAAAATATTACTTTATTAATTTGTTTACATATCTATAGTTGTAAAATCATGTGAGCAATGGAAAAAAGAAGAAACACCCTATCTCTCCATTAACATTTGCCTAACTTGCATGATTTTCACATGATAATGATGCCAAAAATTAAATAGGTCATCATACATGAAAAAATGAAAAATATAATCTCCTTATGCCTCCTATGCAATATTTTAGGTCATTACATTCAAGATAATTATGCATTATCAAAAGAGAATGATAATCCATTATTTTCACCTTATAACTCCATGCAAAAGGAAAAAATCATAGTTTTGTATTACACATGCATCCAAGGCATAATCACATCCCCTTATCACTCCATGCAACTAATTAAAATAGAATATATACCATCTACCTTGACTTTGACTCACTTTGAATCATAATGCTTTATCCATATTTATTTTATCCATATCACCTGCCACCTTTTACTATCATTTAACATAATTTACTTGTTGACTTCACATGCATTTGAAATGCATAAGGCAAAAAAGGATCTTCAACTTTTGACTTGGTTTGCATATGACATAAGGCAGCTGACATTTATTTGATCCTTATATTGTTAACTATCATGGAGAAGACAAGAATAAAAGGGCACTAAGCCTTACCTTGTGATGATTTCTATCTTTTGACTTTAGAAAAAATCAAAAAGGAAAAAAGGAAAAAGTATTCAGCCCATGGGCCCTCCTGTGCATTCTCATTAGGTTTTACCAAGACACAAGTCTTGACCTTAGCTTTGGATGATGTAATGATTTTATTTTCTTGCTAAGTCAAAAAAAGAAAAGATGAGGAAGTTCATCGATCAAAAGCATTTTGTGAACCCTAAAATTTTTCATTTCATTTTGTTATCCTTTCCCTTTCACTCTGCAACTCCAAGAGTTGACGGTTAGGGTTTGATGACCTTATGCTTTTGCTCTAGTTTTCCTGCCATTCTCGGTTGATTTTCTTCAATTCTGACCATGGCATTTTGATGCAAGAAGAAAGGTGAGTATTTATTGGGCAATTTCTTTGTTATTTTTGCTCATCTTTTGATACTTATTCCATGGCTTGTATGGCTGTGTGTTGAGACTATATAGACACCTTCTCACTATGGTTCTTTGTCTCTGTGCATTCTTTATCTGGTAACTGAAATCTCATAATTTCAGAGAGTCTTTAAAGAATGAAAGCCAAGGTCTGTAGCTTTCTTCAAACAAGAATATGAGGTGAGTTCTCTTATTCATCCTTCTATATCTCATTCTTTTGAACGGTGTCTTCATTACTGATAATGATTTGAAAAGGTGAAGTGAGCTTTCTAGTTTCCTTGAAGGGAAAACCCCTCTCTGCAATGACCATGCTTTATTGTATCTTCTTTGACCTTTTTTGACTGTAACCTAGAAAAATACACTAGGGTTTCAAAAAGAAAATGAGGTTTTCATTTTATATGCAGGAAAGCTGCTCTACTAGTTATAGCCTATAGTCTCTACTTTTCCTTCTCTCGACTCCTATGTAGATATGAAACTTGTAAGGGTTTCAAGGAAATATGCAAAGGGTTTTGCTATTTTGATGAAATAGGCCTTTTCTAACCATAGTCATGACATTATCTTGCTCTGTACATTTCTTTTCACTGTATATGAGAATATAATACAAGGGTTTGAAAATTTATATGGGTTTTTGTTTTCTTTGAAGAAAACCCTCTTGTCTATCATGACCATAACTGTAACATGCATTTTGTATCTCTTTCTTTTCTACATATAAGAAAACATAAATATTTCAAAATGTAACATGGGTTTTTTATTTCTGAAGTAAACCCTTCTCCTTCGGCTTGTACAACATAATCTTACATTTCTGTAACAAACCCATATGGGTTATTCTGCATTTGCTTCTTTTATCCCTCTTTCAATTGTAGCTTCAAAACACAAAATGAGTATAAGGGTTTTGATATATTTTGTGAATATTCTCATATAAACTAAACATGTTCATTTGAATATGTAAAAGAAGAGTATGCAGAACCTTTTATCTTTATTTCTCTTTCTTACTGTCATGACATGAACATTTTATACATTGATCTTCCTCCTGTATGATGTGGTTAGATCTGATCGTTTCTATGCTACCTCCTATATCTCCTTGGAGATTGACTATATCGATCACATGTTCAAGAGTAGCATCTCTATCCTTCACTCTCTGTATATGATATCTTATGATTGCTCTATATGGTTAATCCTCCTATGCCTTGAAGTAATATACTCTTTCTTTTAACATAGTCACTCTTGATTTGTAAGCATTGTTTTTCATTACTTGTCACTTTTTTATGGTTGTACATTCAACAAAACTAGACATCTTAACTCAAGCTCTTTACCATTGATCTCCACAAGATGATATTACCCTTCTTTTTCTCCAGTTGTATGACTGCTCTTGGCATGATATGACTATACCTTATGGCTCAGTTTATAGCATAATAGACGTTTATAGTTATTCTAATTGCACTTTATGCATTCCTCATGACATCTACTATTGTCTTAAACTGATGTGTATCCATTAGGTGGCTATCATATTATGAGACATATGTACAACATAAGGATACCTCAAGAATAACAAAAATAAAGAAGAATACCTTTTATGACTGTACTTTGGTCTTTGATCATTGTACTTCTATACTTACATATCCATCACTATTCATCCTGCAACATGTGATTAAGCATTTTGAACATGATCTCATTTTAACAAGCTATTCCATGAAGTGGGTATAGTTTATAGGAGCAATTGCTCCTCTTCACTTCTATGATGATGATTTCACTCCAGTTGCAACTTGACTATTCCAATGCATAGTATCTTCCTAAATAATACATTCTGTCTATTACAATTTGATATCCTTTTCAAATGAATAAAAAGGAAAATGTGTTACGCTCTACCCTTGTGGGAGCCACAATTTCTCAACATGTTTTAATGTCTTCAAATTAGCAACATTACTTTTCATATACATGCACAGTGAACAAACAAGTTCCCTTTTCATATACCTATGTCGAGTTTGAACCTCTAGATTATGGGCTAGTTCCCTTAAAATATTCAATTGGAATTGTGACTTTTATGTGGAAAGGGGTTAAAAGGATCTTTCTAGAAGCAATGAAAACTTTAAAATTTATGGTGACGCACCTAAAAATGATGAAAACTTGGCAATCTAACTCACAATGGATCTCAAAAAATCTATCTGGACACACAAACCACTTTCAGCAAATTGATCACAAAAATGTCTCTAAGGGAGGCTAGAAAATATTTTTGTTTGAAGGAAAAGGGCTTTTTCAGAACATAAAAGGAAGATTGTCCAATTTGCACAACCTAAGACCTGTGATTTTCAATGCTATCTAACACATGCAAGTATAGATGAGACAATGAATTTAAAGGTTCTAATGTTAAACACAATAAAATATCATCAAATCACTCATACAAGCTGCATTAATGGAAGGTAGATACTTGATCAAACTAAAAATAAAGGAAATAATTGCATAGAACAAAGTATAGAACCTGTAACCTTCTGTAATCTCTATAAATCTATAAATAAGTGAGTTACAAAACATCTTTCTCTCTCAAACTATAAGAGAAAAAAGGCAACAACTCGAAAAATGAGTTACAAACAAACTCTGTCTCTCAATGTGTAAAAGAGAAAAGAATACAAGAAATAGGAAAAAACTAAGTTTTCCTTGCAATATATAGTTTGCTCTCTCCAAGAGGCATAGAAAAAATCAACTGCAATCAACTTCCTCTAAAAATAAGCTCTCCAATTTGATCCATGAGCAAACAATAAAATCCCTAAAAGTAAGGATCAAAACATGCTTAAAATGAGTAAAAATAGCTCCAAATTGGTAGTTTCCATGAGTTTGACCCAAAAGTTGACCAAAATTTCTTCAATTTGATCTCCAAGCCATGCAAAAAGACCTCCAAAGTCTTCAGTTAACTCAACTCCTCCATCTTACATGATTTTGCATGTGTAAATCATGTGGACAAAAAATAAAGTAATCATTTGCATGATTTATTCTATTATGAGTTTCAATTTGTCTAATTTCTTTAATTTTACAACTTGTGACAAAATAATAAAGTAATTTATAAAATATTACTTTATTAATTTGTTTACATTATCTATAGTTGTAAAATCATGTGACAATGGAAAAGAAGAAGAAAACACCTTATCTCTCCATTAACATTTGCCTAACTTGCATGATTTTCACATGATAATGATGCCAAAAATTATTTAGGTCATCATACATGAAAAAATGAAAAATATAATCTCCTTATGCCTCCTATGCAAGATTTTAGGTCAGTACATGCAAGATAATTATGCATTATCAAAAGAGAATGATAAATGCATAATTTTCACCTTATAACTCCATGCAAAAGGAAAAAATCATAGTTTTGTATTACACATGCATCCAAGGCATAATAAAATGGCACTAAGCCTTACCTTGTGATGATTTCTATCTTTTGACTTTAGGAAAAATCAAAAATGAAAAAAGGAAAAAGTATTCAGCCCACAGGCCCTCCTGTGCATACTCATTAGGTTTTACCAAGACACAAGTCTTGACCTCATCTTTGGATGATGTAATGATTTTATTTTCTTGTTAAGTCAAAAAAAGAAAAGACGAGGAAGTTCATAAATCAAAAGAATTTTGTGAACCCTATACTTTTTCATTTCATCTTGTTATCCTTTCCCTTTTGCTCTACAACTCCAAGAGTCGATGGCTAGTATTTGATGACCTTATGCTTTCCTCTGGTTTTACTACCATTCTTGGTCAATTTTCTACAGTTTTGACCATGGCATTTTGATGCAGGAAGAAAGGTGAGTATTTATTGGGTAATTTCTTTATTATTTTTTCTCATCTTTTGATACTTATTCCACATCTTGTATGGCTATGTGTTGAGCCCGTATAGACATCTTCTCACCATGGTTCTTTGTCACTATGCATTCTTTATATGGTAACTAAAATCTCATCATTTCTAAGAGTCTTTAAAGAATGAAGGCCATGGTCTATAGCTTTATTCAAACAAGAATATGAGGTGAGTTCTATTATTCAACCTTCTATATCTCATTCATTTGAACTGTGTCTTCATTACTGATAATGGTTTGAAAAGGTGATGTGAGATTTCTAGTTTCTTTGAAGGGAAAACCCCTCTCTACAATGGCCATGCTACATTGTATCTTCTTTGACCTATTTTGATTGTAACCTAGAAAAATACACTAGGGTTTCAAAACTAAAATTAGGTTTTCATTCTATATGCAGGAAAGCTCCTCTACTGGTTACAGCCTATAGTCTACTTTTCCTTCTCTCGACTCCTCTGTAGATATGAAACTTGTAAGGGTTTTAAGGAAATATGCAAAGGGTTTTTCTACTTTGAAGAAATAGGCCTTTTCTGACCACGGCCATGACATTATCTTGCTCTATACATTTCTTTTCACTATATACAAGATTATAAGGCAAGGGTTTAAAAAATTATACAGGTTTTTGTTTTCTTTAAAGAAAAACCTCTTGTCTATCACAGCCATAACTATAACTTGCATTCTATATCTCTTTCTTTTCTTCATACAAGAATACATGAAGATTTCAAAATGTAAAATGGGTTTTTGATTTATGAAGTAAAGCCTTCTCCTTCGGCTTGTACAGCATAATCTTACATTTCTGTGACAAACCCATATGGGTTATTATGCATTTGCTTCTTTCATCCCTCTTTCAACTATAGCTTCAAAACACAAAATGAGTATAAGGGTTTTGATATATTTTGTGAATATTCTCATATAAATTGAACCTGCTCATTTGAATATGTAAAAGAAGAGTATGCATAACCTTTTATCTTTATTTCTCTTTCTTACTGTCATGACATGAACATTTTATACATTGATCTTCCTCCTATATGACATGGTTAGATTTCATCCTTTCTATGCTACCTCCTGTATCTCCTTGGAGATTGACTATATCAGAGATTGACTATATCAATCAAATGTTCAAGAGTAGCATCTCAGTCCTTCACTCTCTGCATATGATATCCTATGATTTCTCTATATGGTTAATCCTCCTATGCCTTGATGACTTTACACTTCTCGATCATGCCTTGAAGTGATATGCTCTTTCTTTTAACATAGTCACTCTTGATTTGTAAGAATTATTTGTCATTACCTGTTAGTTTTTTATGGTTGTACCTTCAACAAAACTAGACATCTTAACTTAGGCTCTTTACCTTTGATCTCCACAAGATGATATTGTCCTTCTTTATCTCCAGTTGTATGAATGCTCTTGGCATGATATGACTATACCTTATGGCTCAGTTGATAGTATAATAGACTTCTATAGTTATTCTAATTGCACTTTATGCATTCCTCATGACATCTACTATTGTCTTAAAATGATGTTTATCCATTAGGTGGCTGTCATACTTATGACACACATATGGATAGCATAAGGATACCTCAATCATAACAGAAATAAAGAAGAATACCTTTTATGACTATACTTTTGTCTTTGATCATTGTACTTCTATACTTACATATCCATCACTGTTCATCTTGCAACATGTGATGAAGCATTTTGAAGATGATCTTATTTTAACAAGCTGTTCCATAAAGTGGGCATAGTTTATAGGAGCATCTACTCCTCTTCACTTCTATGATGATGACTTCACTCCATTTGCAGCTTTACTGTTCCAATGCATAGTATCTTCTTGAATAATACATTCTATCTATTACAATTTGATATCCTTTTCAAATACATATAAAGGAAAACATGTTGGGCTCTACCCTTATGGGAGCCACATTTTATCCACATGTTTTAATGTCTTCAAATCGGCAACATTACTTTTCCTATACCTGCACAATGAACAAAAAAGTTAGCATAAAAACATACCTCTTGAAATTGATTGATCTTTCTCATGATAATCTACTTTATTGCATATGTTTGATTTGATCCAATCACATAAGATGCATAATATCTGCAATTTTATGTCTGTTGATAAAAACATGTGATGATTTTAAATATTTGGAGCTTCTAACAGGGCTTTTCCCCAATTTTGTAGGTACACTATCATGATCAGGAGCTGAAGATAAGGACATGAAGATCAGCTGTAAGCTAAGGATATCAACCTTCCAGAAAGGAAATGATAGATATTCATTATTCTCATATGTTCTTTCTCTTTCCTTTTATCCTCAGATGTATAGCTTGCACATGTCTGCATTGCTCAATTTAGTCATTCTCATGGCTTGTATGGGACACATTTAAACATTTTTTTAAATATGATCAGTTACTTTACCTTATGCAAATGATTTATGTATTGTTTACTTTTTTGAATCAAATGCATAGGTTAGAATAACTAAAACTTATATGAAACATATGTTCAAAACATGATATGAAATGATAGTTTATAAATACCTTTCTTTCACACTAAATTTTGATTACTTGAATAATTCAATTATCTCATAACTGAAAGATAAAACCAATTAGATTCTTTCTGATATTCATTGACTGTCTAATATCTTGTCTTCACAACTTCACTTGTGAGGATGGTTTGACAATTCTGATTGGACTGTCAAATTATCCTGACAAATGATCTTTCTTTTTCTCTTGCCAAGATGTCATACATTCACTGATTGATCATTACGCTTAAAAGTTTTCTTTTACTCCTTTTGTGATAACTGCAAAATAGGTTTAACTAAATTAGGTGTGAACATAATTTAGTAATAGTAAGATGTTGTAAGTACTGGTAATTGAATGAATTTTATGTGTGTGAATGTCTTAGGTTGATTTCGGGAATCAACTTATGAATGTCAAGATTTATAATTAATGAAACATGCTTTATAAATTAGAGGAAAGGCCTATCAAGTTAGGATTTCTCTACAACTAAATGTCTCCATGTCAAGAAATAATGTTATAGAGGATCTTTTGAGCCTAGCTATTGGTTCTCAAATGCCACACTTGTTGGCCTAATGTAATGTAATTACACCAATGTATGACAATATTCTAAAGAATTACAAATTAGTTTGTGATGGTCTTTCCTTGTTGCACCTAAGATTCAATTTTCTTTAGATGTTTTATAGAAGTATATTCACTTGTAGGTTTCATTATGTATTTATGTTTGTATGCATATGCATTGATGTATTCTATTGTTTATTTCCATGTGTGTTCTCATCTTTCTTGTGATTTTATTGCGAAGTAGAGTAGGAACTAGTCTGATTGGTGAGAGGCCAAACACATTTCATTATAATCGCTAGTTTTTTTATCTCCAAAATATACCACCATAGCCACTAGTTTATTTATCTCCACAATATTGTGATGGGCTTGAGTATTGTGCAAAAAGGTGGTTAGAAATTTATTAGTGCTTATAGATAACCACTAGATCTTGTCCTTACCACATGGATGTTGTATGTGATTATTCATATGCCTGTAGACTCTTTAGGGTTATTTCCTAATGTTCTCTTGTAAGGTTTATTCTTTTGTTGCTTATGAAATAGCCTTGGTTATCTTTCATAGGAAACTCTTTAAATGTGTGGCAATGTTAAGAGGGTGCGCTATTGGTTATGGCCATGGTTGCAATTATAAGTTATGTAAGTTCGGGGAATATTATTCTTTCAGATCATATGCTATGCTACAAGAACCCCTTCTAATTCATAGGGTCACCTTGTAATGATGTTCCTACTTTTTGTGGGCCTACATGATGTACTCAACATCATTTATAGGTGTGCGGGCTCTTCCATTTCCTACTAGAGGTCATGATTGTCATTTGTTCCATTCTATGTGCCTTGTTACTAAAATGAAAAATGTTGGTGGTGTCACATTTATTGATTCATTTCCCCTCAAATCAATCTATTGCTCTTTCTAGTTATGAGCATGTACTATTACTGCTACTGCAAGGCTACTAGAGCAAGAAATTTTTAAATGCATATGGCAATTTGTACCCTTGTACAATTAATTTATAAATGTGATTGACTTGAGAAACTAAGGAGAGAAGTTCTCCCCTATCTAATGTACATTATGTGGATCCAAGTGCAATATTCTCTACAATTGTGTGCTGGTAAAGACTAATGACTACAAAGGACGGATTGTAGATGTGAATGTTGATTTCACTAATTTATTGTGTACATAAAATGAATTTTAATTGAAATTCTATAAATAGATAATGTAAAATGTTGTAACGATTGGTCCTTGAATGAATTTTCTAGTTATTAGCATCTTAGGTTTATATAGGACATTAAATGGTGAATGGAAAGCTTTTTAAGGGATGAACCATGATTTGTAAAATAATTGAAGGGGGAAGAAAGTTAGGATTTGTCTTAAAGTTAATCTGTCCATGGAAAGGAAGAATGTTTCAAAGAAGTCTTTGAGCCTAGGTATTGGTTCTCACTATCCATACTTGTCCTAATGTAATGGGATTAGTTTGATGTACGATAACATTCTAATGAATTGAAAACTCATTTTTTATGGTATCTCATTGGTGCATGTGGTAAATTATTGACTTGAGATGGATTATCAAAATGTAATCACTTATAGGTCTTCATATGTCTTTTGGTTCACATGCCTGCAAACTTTGTTTGATTGTTGATTTGCATATATGTCCTCATGTTTTTTGCAAGATATGACTCTATTTCCATATGTAGTGTGCATTAGTTTGACTAGTGAGAGGTTGAACACATTTCATTATAATCACCTCTATTTTGTTAGTTTGGGAGTATATTACATTCTTTCATGATTTCATCATCCATTAGTATAACTAATGTCTAATCCTATCAAATCTCTAAAAGTAAAAAATGATTTGAGGATCATTATAGTGTGTTTCCATATTTCACATGTGTATGGATAGTTAAAGTAATTCACTTGTAGGTATATAAAATCATGGATATATTTTTTTTCATGTGCAAGGATGTTGTTGTTTGCTTGTTGGAGGTCTTGTAGGTCTATTTGTAGCCAGTGTTGGCATGAATTTGATACCATATCTTAGGGAAATTGATAGAATCCTAGTATGGTAGCTAGGGATTTATGTATATTATTCATTTCTCTTTAATTTTCCTATTAAGATGACTTGAAGGAACACCCCGTTAGCCTAGTAGATGCTTAAGAAGGAGAGTTTACTCTTTCTCATGAATTGGTCCCTAATTGTCCATACTTTATTGATAAGGTCCAATCATATCCTCTTTATGACATGTACCCTAGCCTCAAGGATATGTCATGTCTCTAGGAATATGGAAATACAAGTTTGAAATCCAATAG
Organism: Cunninghamia lanceolata; assembly: GCA_027924645.1. Classification (NCBI taxonomy): domain Eukaryota; kingdom Viridiplantae; phylum Streptophyta; class Pinopsida; order Cupressales; family Cupressaceae; genus Cunninghamia; species Cunninghamia lanceolata. Next base: position 2,843,437 of record BSBN01000649.1, on the reverse strand, counting down.
GCCCTACCAACCTCTAAGAAATTCCTTAGATGAGATCTAGTAGATCACTAGTAATTAAGCTCACACAAACTAAATCACCCTCAGAGCTAGTCTTAATAAAAACTCTAACACCTTGGTAAAGTAGGACCACATGATCACCTCCCAATGGTAAAATCCATGATAGGTTAGCCAACCAAATGAAATATGAACTCTACCACATGTAACATGAACTCAAATATACTAACCCTTTATCTCACAATACATAAATTAAAGCTCAATCTTCTCTCCTCTAAGTTGTTAGTGTAGAAATACTAATCTTATTACTTATTATTTAATTAGCTTAATTATACATATATTTTACGCATGACTTTAAGCCACCTTAGGTGGTTATGTGTCGACTTGGAGATTCCATCAAACTCATCCAAGATACATGTTGACACTCATTTTCCACTTGGTGGAAACATTCTTGCCACCTCTAGTTGAGTGTTGAAGTCAACTTCTAAGTCAAGTCAACCTCTTCACCTATTTATTTACACCTTATTGTTCATAGAACACACTGATTATGTGATTATAAAATTAATCATCTTTCATGTCATTTATTCTTCTTTTCTCCATTTTGTAATCACCATTATCTCAATTGATCATAGTGCTAACATGGTATTAGAGAAATTCTAAGATTGTTTGATGGTTCAGTCTGAAGTCATGAAGGCTATTAAAAGATTCCACTGAAGAAACCCCTTTGGGGGAGTCATGAGTTTGTGTGCAAGCCATCCTAGAGGCGTGAAGCAAAGCATAGTGAAGAAGGCTTATTTAATGTGATCACAATGTTCATTTCATTCTGAGTGGCTCAAACCCTAGCAAGCCCTGAAAGGCAACATTTTAGGATTCATTGAGAGAAGCAGAAGGTCGATCATCTACAAGGCCACAAAGGGGTGTTCCCAAAGATAAAGGCATGTGGCTTCCTAGCAAGACTCATGCCTAGTTTTTAAGGTGCAAAGGCCTCCAAGTGAGGTTTGTGGCCTATCTGAAACTTATAAGGGTTGCACCCTTACTTTATTTGCCCCTACCTGGATTCACCATTTGTCATGCCCCTATATGGATCTACCCATGTTTGCAGGTCAGAAATGTCCTTGTTTGACATGAAAACCTGTGACATCATAGGAATTGCTTTTTGCATTCACCCTATTTGGCCTCTCTATAGGGCAATTTGGTGAGAAAGGCACCTAGAACATGGGCAATTTGATTCTGCAGAGAAGGATGTTTGATTTTATAGAGAGGTGCTTTGTTTTTTATAGTTAACAAGGCACCAAATCATCAAAATCTAGCACACAAACTCTTGTACACCATTCTCGCCACCCCTACAAACCCTTGTATGCCATTATCTAGCCACCCCTACATTTTTTTGGCATTTCTTCCTTAATCTGCCCCTTAACTGGGCACCCATTTTGACCTAATTTTGTTCATCAAAATAACATTTAAAATTTGTTTTTTTAATAGCCATTTAAAATTATGTTTATTAACATACATGCAAATTTTTGGGGGTTATTTAAAAACTAGGGTAAATTGATTTGAAGGATTATTAGTTTTAATAAATCCTTGAATCTTCACCAAATGAAGATCAAGGGTGAGGCCTGGGTTGGCAGGAGGTGAATACCAACTCACAATCAAAACCTTTGTAATATTCATTCCTTGAAGAATCTAATGAATGGTTGGATGGCTAGGGTCATCTTTTCAAAGTGCATGTTTTAGCTATTTTGTGCAAATGTATTAAAATAGGCCATTTACAAGAACTTAATTGTGTAATAACTTTTGATCGGTAGCTCATAATTGAGTACCATCTTTTGCAAAAGTTAATGTTTTTTAATTTCCCACGCATTGGACCTATTTACATCATAAAGCTCACTAAGTTATAAAGTTCCAAAAATGGGGAGGTCACCTAATATGACATCATGGGGGGTTTCATAATGTGTTGATTTTTATTGTTTAAAGGAATTAACATTTTCTTAATCATGGGAAATGATATTCACTCTTATGTAATTAATCTAAACAAGGGTAATTATAAGTTCTGGTGTGATGGAATCTTGAAACATCTTAGGTACCATAATCTCATGTCATATCGATATGGACTTATCCCTAAACCAAGTAAACAATCTCAAAAGAATAAATGGTTTAATACTTGAGATCATATAGACGGAATGATTAGTTTACATATACCAGATGCCTCTTTGTATGCCATCATGGATATTAAATTCATTATGGATCAAAATTTAGGATATATATGAAGACTCAAATATTTCTCCATTCCCACATGATCCTAATATGATCACAAATAACATCCCACATCATGATATAGATACAGAATGTCTAGTTCACATAGAGGAAATAATCACCTCATCTACTGTTGCTTCATCATATTTCCTAGTTGCTTCTTCAAGAGGTTCTAGTACTTCCTTGCAGTAGGATAAATATATCAATCTTCTGAGCATTATTGATTAGGACAAATTTCTACCTAACATTGCTTGTCTTTTTGTAGAGTCCCACATTGCTAATTTGGAAGCACAGATTGAGGATATTTGTCTTCTCTTTGATGACAGTTTTGATGAAGCTGCATCACCATTATCCCCTTTAGATATTCATTCTCTACGTCTATCTACACATGCTTCTAGATTGTCATCATCTTTATCTATTAGGAATGCACCTAATATAATTATGGTATCCCTCGTCATCGACATGGGGACACTTGAGCAATATTTGAAGATACCAAAATGGGCACCATCATCCTTAGATCAGATTCATCATGATTCAGGAACACACTTACATCTTCCTGCGCATTCCTATTTGGAATGGGGAGGTATCCTACATCTTCAATTGGTTTCATTTCTTCCCAAGGGACAAACATTGTTTGACGTTCTTGGATCTAAGTTTGAATCCTTTTTCGATCATCCAGCCTCACTATAGCAAGACACATATTATAGGGGGGTCTCATAGACCTTCTACCATTTTCTCTCCTATGGGGGAAACATCTATTGTACTCAGTGAAATAAGTAGTAGTTTTTCACTTGTATAATTTATTTTCATGCATCTTTTCTCTCTTTTGGAGGATAGTTTTTCCGACAGGGTTTTCTATCTTATTTCCACTTCATGAGAGATTACTTTGTACATGGGTACCTCACCAGGCCTAGTAGTCGGGACCCATCTCTTACTGTACCCACCTAAGCTATGCTTAAGGGGGTCTTAGTGCAAAACATTTATGTTACTTACTTAGCCTAAGTAAGATATTTATACATGGCTTTAATCTACCTTAGGTGGTTATGTGTCAACTTGGAGAGTCCAACAGAGTCATCCAAGATACATGTCAACACTCCTTCACTACTTGGTGGATAAGTATTGCCACCACTAGTGGAGTGTTGGAGTTGACTCCTAATTCAACCTACCCTTCTCACCTATATGTACATGCTTATCTCATAATCTAATTCACTCAAAAGTTTGTAATTAGCATTTGTGAGACTAAAGATTGTTGGTTCAGATATTTGAAAGCATTTGGATCTGTAGTTTGTGTGTTTGTAGATATCGACTCAGGTTGATTCAGGGTGAGTTGAGGTCAACCCATGCACAGAAGGCTTGGTAAATGCCAACATCATGTATTGAAGGTCGAATGGCATATTGATTGGAGGGCACATCGAGTGACCTAGCCCATGAAAAAAAGTAGGCATGGCCTATTTTGAAGGCATGACCTAGGCAAAGACTAGGTCCGTTGTGTAAAAGGAGATGAATCTTGTGTAAAAAATTCCCTATTTGGTCTTTTGGAGGTTGATTTATAGAGGGTAGCATGGAGAATATGTGTTGTGGGGCATAAAAAAAGTGATTATAGGCAGACCCAAAAAGGCAACTAAGGAAGGCAGAATTTGTCAAGTTCATTTTGTGCGTGGTGCCTAGCAGAAGCCAATAGAGGGTGAAAATCCCTAGGCTTGGCAGTTGGCCTCTCATACTCCTACAATTTTGCCCCTATATGGTTTGTTTAGTGCTTGATTCATTTCACCCCTTTCAATCTTACATGCTTTGATTCATCCTACATAGAAGGTTGCTCACTTCAACCATATATACTATGTTCTGGCAACTAGAAAGCCTTAATACAAAGACTAGAAAGAGCTCTGAAAGGCATCCTTGCAAGTTGAGATACCTCACACCCTACCTTGTGGGTCCCCTTCCCTAGCTACCACTACATTTTTTGGCTACCATTTCTCTTCATTTGGCCACCTTTCCTCATTTTGGCCCATTTATCCCCTTGCCCTAATTTTGGGCACTTCCTAACCCTAATCTACCCTTAGCATAATATATGCCCTATTTTTTGGGCTTTTTATAGCACAGGATCCAACTAGGGATTTAAAATTTTGTCTTTTTTAATGTTAAATAGATAAATGTTTATGCATTAAGAAATTACAAAGTAAAAATCTTAGGAAGGTAATTTAAAAATTTGGGGTAAATTGCTTTAATGGAATTAATAGTTATTTCAACTTTGTACTTTCGTTTGACGAATATGAAGGGTGAGGTCTAGTTTGGTAGGAGGACAATAGCCACTTACAAGGAAAACCATTGTATTCTACTCTCTTTTCTGATTCCAATGAGTGGTTAGAAGGATAGGTTCACCTCTAATATTTTTTGTGGGTAATTTTGAAAAAATATTTTATGTGTGCGTGTAAAAGCCAAAAATAAAAAGCATTGTATATTTCAAATGATAGATTGAAATTGAATGCCATTTTTCTTTTTCCTCAAATTTCTTAATTTTTCAAGCTTAATGCATTGGTGATGATTCTGCATTGATATTATAAAGTGTCATTGTTCATCCAATTTGTATCAAATATATGCATTGAAAATATAAAGTGCCACAAATCTTGAGGGTCACCTACTATTGGATCAAGGGGGAGAGTAGAGTCATGGCAAGAGCACTTCCATAGAGTCATTTCAATAGCACTTCCGTGAGTTGTGTCCAGAATGATTCTGCACTTCTTTCCATATTTTTAGTTAAGGGTCTTAATAAAGCAATTTGGGGATGATACATGCACACAACTTATAGAGTGACACAAATCTCAAAGGGGATAAAAATATTGAATAATGGGGGGTTCATAAAGTTGTGTCAAGAACAATTCCAAATTGTGCCAGGAGCTCTTCCATAGAGATATGTCAACAGAACTTCCACTTTCGAGTTGTGTTAAGAGCACTTCCAATTTGTGCTAAGAGCACTTCCACAAAGATATGTCAAGAACACTTCCACTACTTCATCATCCTTAAACATTTTTTGGCAATGCATTGAGATGTGTCAAAAACATTTCCACATCACCATCACGTAATAATACATGTGAATCCAAAGTTAATTCTTAGAGAAATTCTAGAGGTTCATCATAGAAATAAATTCATATAGGTTCCTTTGCTTCTATAGATTTAAGAGTTGCTTCATAGAAGGCTTCCAAAGAATGTTCAAAATAGGACTTCATTGTAGCCACATGTCATGCAAATTTTCACATTTCTCTCTTTTGAAGGAAAGTTTTTTCGCATAGGGTTTTCTTTCTTTCTCCACCTTATGAGATACATTTGTACATGGGTACCTCATTAAGACTAGTAGCTCTAGGACCCATCTTAATTGTGCCCACCTAATCTATGCTTAAGGGGGTGTTAGTGTAGAAATACTCATGTTATTACATATTATTTAATAAGTAATTATACATATATTTCACACATGGCTTTAATCCACCTTAAATGGTTATGTGTCGACTTGGAGAGTCCATCAAACTCATCCAAGATATAGGTCGACCCTAATTTTCCACTTAGTGGAAACATTCTTACCACTTCTAGTTGAGTGTTGAACTCAACTTATGAGTCAACTCAACCTCTTCACCTATTTATGTACACCTTATTGTTCATAGAGCACATTGCTTGTGTGATTATCTATTTAATCATATTTCATGTCATTTGTTCTTGTTTTCTCTATTTTGTGATCAAAATTCTCTTAGTTGTTCCTAGTTCTAACATAAGTCACATGATATCATATGATAAAATATAATATCTCTTATCATACATCAATATTTTCATTTCTTCAAACTTCATATTATCAAATTATCATACATAAGTTATTGTGACTACAATCTAGGAGATCAATAAATGAATAGTTTCATAAAATATCACATAAGGGAATGGACAATAATACATAGGCACAAATTGAAATAAGGGAAATATTAGAAGCTTGGTCAAGGCATAAAATAGGGACCTATGTGGTGGGACTTTTAAAATTTTCCTTGGTCTCTTGTTTTGGTTTTTCTCAGAGTTTCATCTTTGCCAATGTGTGCTAGGATTTGCTAAAAATTGTTTTAAAAACTTACTTTTAGATCTAAAATCCTAGGCCTAAGGGTTTACATAAGTGTTTGGGTTTCTTTTCTTCTGATTCACAATTGACTACTTGTTGCCTATTCCTAGTTCTTAAATCACCACTTTATGTTTAGGATATCATTGAGTTACTGGCCTCTTACTTCCATACTACCTTTTGAGCCAACATGCAAGTTTTAATGTGTTTTGTGCTTAAGTCTTTTTCTGCATCATTAACAAAGTTTGGCCATTCCCCCCTTTTATTTCCTTAGTGTTTTAAGTGCATGTGCCCTGTATTGTTTTCAAGTGTCCACCCCTGACTCCACAAGCATTAAAATATTTTAAAATCTATAGGACAATGTTGGAGGTGGTATGTGGAAAAGTCTAAAAGCATTCCATTATTTTGCTGAGCCTTTTTGGTGGACCCACAATAAGCTTGCAGAACCACATAAAGAGGACATATGGTGAGGTTTGACAGTTAATCATCCTAACAACCTGATGGGTGACACGTGGTGTATTTTGTGTCTCTTCCACCATTCCACGGAGTATTCTAGTAAAGCTTCTTGTTGGAGTACAAACAACACTGAGAAGGGGGCTGAATCAGTGTTGTAGCAAAACAAAAACTTATTTACTTCTTATCAAACTTGGAGAGAATAAAATAATTATGTTGACAGTATGTCTTATCAAAGAAAGGAATCAAACAAATAGAACTAAATGTTTAAGAAAGAAGGATAAATGAATCACACAACAATTGAGATATGACACAATAGATTTAACAAGTGGAAAACCCTCTTGGGGTAGAAAAACCACTCAAAACTACCTCATTGACTTAATCATGGATATTTACATGTACATGGCCTCACTGACTGATGAGTGTCTCATTGACAAAACAAGGTCTCACTGACCCTTTTATACAATCTTCCTCACTGGCTTGCATCTGCCTCACTCGCTTGCATCTACCTCACTAGCTTGCATCACTAATTTGATTAAAAAGAAAACAAACACAAAGGGAAAATCTGTTTCACTGTAGCACAATATACTTCTCAATCTCTGCAAGATGTTATTTTTCTCAATTATACATTCAATGTCAATCCTCAAATAGTCTCTACATCATCAATGTATATATACTATGACATTTCAGATCATGTTGTCAACAACTCAATTCACCAACATTGCACAAACATGTTATATCAAACCTCTCAAATAAACCACTTTGATTCTGCAATAATCATATACTCTACCTCTACCATCACCATACTCTCTCATATGCCACTTTCTCCATCAGGTCAACTCTTTTATACAATGCTCATGTTCACATAGAATCAGTTGTGACAAGAAACACAAACGCTAACAACATCCTTATTCTGTCGTGCATGATTTTAGCGTAATTTTGTAGACTTTATCATGCTTTATCTGAATCTGTAACTTCATGAATAGAGATTCACCATTGATCTTCTCATTACATTCTCACAAACAACCCTTAGTTCTATACACTCGAAAACATTATTCATCTTTATCTTATTCAAGACCTTTGTCTATTTTGTTAACACTACATATTCTGCAGATAGATCTTCATACCTCATACAAACCTTCTATAGATCACTTCAAACCTTCCATAGAGCACTTCAAGACAGATTCCATTGATAAACACTGCTTATACATACTTAACCCCACTTCAAGCTTTTGAACAACTCAAAATACACTCATATTTGTTAAAACATTGATATTCTTTATGTCATCATGTGGGTATTCATCAACAAAGCTCAAATGATGCATCTTTTACATCAAACATGTCAAGATCTATGAAAAATTGAATTCAATTGCCTTCTAGTTCTTTTCAACTGATGAAAAAAGGTCATTAGGGCTTCCATAAGAAACTGAACCATCAAATTTAGTGACACATTTGTGACCATTGGGCTTCAAATGCCTCTTAAATGACATGCATTGATCTATATTTCATGCCACTTAAGATATTGAATCCTGACCATTGATTTTATTTTGCCACTCGCATTCTTAAAAACAAACTAATTCTCCAAGTTTCCTTAGGTAAAGAGGCTGGTGTATACATGACTTAAAAACACTTAAGCAGGTCAACTTAAGTGATGCCACTTGTTATCATAAGTCAATGCTCAATTATAACAAAAGTGAATACTTTTTGTTGACAATTTTGATAAAATAGAAAATACTTAAGGTTATAAAATAGTTTCTACAGTTATTGAAGCCTTAAACCCATCAAACCCTAATTCTTAAGCTTAGAGTGTTGATACTTGTTGCTTACTGCTCCAAAGAACTCAGACCATGTAATCATGAAATACAAAGCAAAACATAATCTCCAACACATCATAAATTAACATGGAAGACAATCTAAAATTCTCCACTTGTGAGTCACATGATGGTGATCAACACCTTGAAGTATATCATTCTATCATAAACTTCCCTAACATTGAAGCATACTCACACTCTCCTGTTATTGGCATCAGGCATAAGACACACCAAACTACATGAAGGCTCCTAATCTTATGTATTGGAGATAACAAACAACTGAAGTTCTAAAACACGTGACACTATGTAATAAGAAAACACAAGCATCATAGATTAATATTGGTTCACCTCAATTTGCATCACATCATCATGAAGATATCAAGCTAATACCAATTTATCATACCAACAACTATCTCTTGTGAACATTAACAACTGATGTGATCATCAACTGATCAATCAAGTCCTTTAAGTCATGATCAAATCAACAAGTCTTTCAAGTCTTACAACATGAATGACACCATTCTTTGCATCTACAAGTCTTACATGGTGTGGTCATCACAAGTCTAATGTATCATGAATGATAATCACATCAAGAATCATATCCCATATTTAACACCACATCAATTTAAATTATACCTTTAACATCCAACCAAAGTAATCATTCTAACAAGCATCAAACTTGTTTCAACTGAGTTTATCAAAGGATGAATGAGAAATCATAATACACATCTTAGAATGCAATGACAAAACATATATCAACAAATTCCATGAATGAGTTAATGAAGATGAATATCAAAACACCATCACTGTCATAAACAACTGAGTCACATATCACGGACCATCAAAACACCATGATTACCTCTTGAAGATGAAAAGTATGAACCATCAAAAATGAAGTGTATGGCATGTTTCTGCAATATCTTTGAAGATGATAAATTTTATTCAACATCTGACAATATTGAATCAAGACCAAACACATCTCCTTTGAACAACATCACATAATGAACCATCCTGATAAAGATATAACATGAAGACAACAATACAATACCAAACTCCATCAACATGAGCACTACCCTAACATGATAACACCCTGAATAAGCAATTAATCCATTAGCATCATGTTCATGAAGATCTTAGCAACATATACACAAGCATATTCAACACTGTCACTGCATGCACAACATCAACAACCCTTCATGGATGACATACCTTTTGACATCAATGACCAAAATCACCATAGAGAAACAAACTCCCCCAACAAATCTCTGTTTAGAACTGTGGAACAGCTAAAAGTTGCCAAGTGTCTTTATTTGGCCACTAAATTGATATGCAGTGATTGCTAGTGAAAAGTGGAAAGTTTTTATAGTATGTGAGGGAACTTAAACAGAGATTACCTCATTCCATGTGGCACGATTTGAAGGGTTTCAACTTATCTATAGGTTTTCATCTACAACTTGATCTCATGACCGTGGAACTATGGGAAGCTGCCAAGTGGACGAAGCTGACTCATCTTTTTGGCAGTACACCTTTAGTTGAGTTGTAAAAGTGATCCCAAATGGAATGTTTGCATTGGCTCAATATATTTTCAAGGTAGGTCAAAAATTTTCAAATCTATTTGATGAATTAATGTCGTCGGATTAAATCTTTATCTCTACAATCAACACCCCACATTCAAAACTCAGAGAATGAGTAGTTGCATGTTCTAGTTTGCGAGAGAAAAGAATAATGGCAGTCAAGACAACTTTTAGCATCAAAATTAATTATTTTTTCAATAAAAGACATAATTCTAGTATTCAAATGACTTACTTGGACATTTGGAGCATTGAGAAAGGAGAATTCACTGCATTCAGGAGCTTGTTTGTGTCAACTCAGGGTTTTTGGAGTGTAAATCTAGTAAGTCCTCTATGGCCTCACATCTTTTGAATTAGTCAATTTGTACGAGCTTTTTATTGTTTCACAATTACATTCTAAAATTATGTTTTAGTCTAGGGTGCCCTTTTGTGATTTAATTACCCCAAAATTTACCCTAGTTACAGTCTGAGTTGTCAAAAAGGAAAAGCCATAGAGCCATAGATGAAAACCCTTGTCTCTCAATTCAAATTGCAAAATGACTCCCCCACAAGCCCAAGCTACTTCCTCTTCTCAAAGTCGAGCCTTGGATGAATACCTTGTTACTCAACTCCTTGGTTCATCAGCACAAAAAATCAAGGTTCATGGCCTCGATGCCACCGAGGGTTTGGTGGGTGAATTCTAGGGGTGTAGGAATGCTGAGATCCCCATGGGAGGATGGCCATTATTTTTCCATTGGCATGGAAAAAGGAGTTTTCCCTCCCCATTCTAAAATGTGTGGAATTATGACTTGGACAAACTGATAGTGCCAAATATCTTCATGGATGTTGAATTATTGAGAACTATAGCTATGAATTATGATGAAACTTTTAAAGTAGTGAGGACTGTGTGTGGTGTAGTTATGGTACAAATAAATAAAGCATCTATTTCTAAGATTTTCAAGCTTAATCTTGCTACCTATAAGCCCATTGATTTTGGTCACTTCAAGTAGAAGTATTAACATAATAGAAGTAGTTATAGAGAAGTAAGGCTACCTAGACATAAGGTAAAGGGTATCAAGGGGAAAGGCATTCAGATTCCACCCAGTGAAATACAGCCCCTCAATCTTGATGATTTTGAAAGTTATTTTGTCAAAACATACTATGCACTATTCCAGGTTTTGGGATAGGCAAGTTAGAGAGAATCCCCGTCCCATACATATATATAGTTTGTGATATTCAGCATGTGTTGTTGAACAATGAATTTGACTATGCTACATATCTTTCTAATGCAATACACAAGGGACTTCAAGTGAAATCAAAAGGGGACAACAAGATCTCAAATTTTGGTGGTATTACATGATATGCCATATGCTCTTGTATATAGGGAAGGCATAGTGGGGTCATGTTTTGAGGATTTGTGATGATGATGGAAAAGGAAACTAGCTCGCGGTCTAGTATTAGACTCATGTGTGGGACATACATTCCAAGGAAGCCAACTATGTCACATTCAGAAATCATTTTGCCAACAAGGTATTGTCATTTTTAAATGGACTGGTCGTTAGGATACACAAGTAAATTTTGGATTCCTGAATGCCCTTGGAGAGAAGGCCAAATCTAGGCATTCAACACAATTGAGGAGATTTCTTTCTCCACTGTAATTGCACAGTCTTGAGAATCTATGGAACCCCAGCAAGACCCCATGTCCTACCAAAGTTTGTGCCTTTGAGAATTAGTTTTCTGGAGGTTATCTACAAGCTTGCCGAGTCAGATAAAGCACATTTGGCTAATCAGAGGAAGGGATATTTCTTCCCTTATTTGATAGTGTTCTTTGATTTCAGAATAATAGAGGAGGTTATGAGAAGTTGTATGATAAATTTAAAACTTTTAGGATGAGGCAGGAGCGGGCAAGTAATTTTGACCCTAAGGGTTTCATAAATACCCTTAGGAAGAACATCAGAAGATCTCTATTCAAATATTGCACTTATTTTCTTGAAGACATGTTAAGAAATCTCCTAAATGAAGATGAAATAAAGGAAAGAAAGGTAAAATGGATGACCTTTCTAAAGATAGAGGATGATAACAAGAAGAAAGATGCTTCCTACATAGGAGCATGTACAGAAGTTGAAGACCTAATCTTGAGGATTCAAGTTGTTTGGGAGAACATTGATAAGATAAATGGTAAGGCTCCTCCGATCTAGGAGAGAGAAAAGGGTAAGGCTCCAATCACAAAGGAGAGGCCCTCACATCAATGTTCTGGTGATCCTTCCATCTATTATTTTAAAAGGATGTCAAGGGCTATGACAATTGGGAAGCAAGCTCCATTGCCTCCTCCATCTGTGAAACAAGAACCTTCTTCTCTAGTTAATGTAATTGATTTAGATTGCACTCCAATGGAGCAATCTCCAAAGAGAGTAAAAAAGGAAAAAGTCTCCATTGGTTGATTATCCAGATGATGATGATGATGACTATGAAATAATTGGAGAGGATGTGATCAGCACAATGCCTTCCCCTCAAAGAGATGAAGATGTGCAAACACCCTTGGATAGAATAACTAAAAGTATTATGAGAGGAAGAGAGAGTATAAATGACATAAGAGAGTCAACTTTCACTAAATTCATGGATAATGACTACTTTATGAAATCCCAGGAATTTGGTGATTACATATGGAGGTACTAAAGGGACGAGTATAAGAAGAGATTAGAAGATGAAAAGGAAAAAGTTCCCCAAGATTTAGAAGAGTAGATTTCTCATAGGGTATTGGTACAAATGAAAGATGAGACAAAACACATCAGTCCTAAGGAGGGAAAATGTATGGTTAGAGAAAGTGGCATCTATTTGTTCCCTGAATGGGATATTGCATCTTCTATCACCTTGAATACTATAAGGAGATAGAATATAGAAGTTTTCTCTCATGAAGATGAAGCTATTACCCATAGGGGAAACCCTAGCAATTTGGGATCTAGCCCCTAACACTAAATACCCATTAATTGCTAAACCTAATGAGGATTTAAGGGGAAGTTTAATTGTCAAAAGAGTATTTGAGACCGTTGTAGTTGAAGCAACAACAATGGCAGTAGAAGTTGCCAAATTTAGCAAGGCTACTACTAAAGCACTACAAAAGAAATATGACAAGATCTTGGAAGAGCATACAATTTTGCTACAGGAATATAATAGATTGAAGGCCATAGAAGTACAGATGTAGCAACAATTACAGTAAGCAGCAACCATGCCATCTCCATCAACCATGTCACGTCCATCAACTGTAACTCCTCCTTCAACTAAAATGGTGGTATGTCCATAAGTTCAATGATTGCTATTTCCTCTATAGCTCCATCTCTTATCAGATGAGGAAAGGAAAAGGAAAAACTCTTGGAGCAACTTGGTGCTTATGAAGAAATCCTTATGAATTACCAAAAGGATCACCATGAGAACAATCTAAACATTGTTTCTAATCGAGGCACCTCATGGGTAAAGTGATGAAGAAGGTAGAGAGTGTCCATAAGAATTATTTTATATTAACAATGACAAATATTAGTATTGCTAATGACAAGGCAGGTGCCTTTCCCCTAATGAATTAATGGATTCCAAGACTTAGTTCATTACTTCGAATCTATAAAGGATCTGCACATAAACCAAATAGACCAAAGGAAATTCTTCCTACTTATAAGATGGTCAAAGAAGCTAAGGAGCAAAAAGGATTCTTGGAGTAGTTGGAAGGAAAGATGAAAGAGAAGATTAAGGAATTTGATGAAAGAGATGTAAGGCTCATGCCAAAAATCAAAAAGGATAATGGAGAAATGAAACCCTATGGGTTGTGCAAAGCTCAGTTTGAAGGTATTACTCCTACAGTTGCTTTCCTCATATGTGTTAAGGATAAGGTTTATTTGGAATTTTTAAAGGACATCTTGGACAAACTATGCGATGCAAATCAATTCTTAGGGGAATTTCAAAAGGAGTCTAATATTGTAGTATCCAAGTATAGTAAGTATAGGGTAAACATGGATCAGTTCCTTGCATTCCAGTGGCCTTCAAAGGAGCAATATAAGGATTGGGATAACAAATATAATAATTTTCTTTATTTATAAGATTCTAGTGATATGGAATTTGGCATTTGTTATTTTCTGAATTATATTCCTTTTTCAAAGAGGATATACTTCTTTGGTTTCTTTTACCCATTCAACATCACCATGGTGTTTTCTTCACTTCCAACAAGTTATTTTGTCTTTTAATAGATTTATCCTTTTTGTCCTCATCTACATCACCGATTTTTCTAAAGTAGTTTGAATTTGAAGAAGGTTGATAAAGAAATAGTAAAGTATGTTACAATAGTCTTCAACGAGCATCTTCAGGAGGAAACAAAGATTTATAACTGCACATGTAACAACTCTTGCTCCTGATAGAATATTTGGCCCACGATCAATTGTACTTGTTTCTTGTTAACATTTAATTTTCAAATGAAAATATGACACTTGTCATAAGGCCTGAAGCTTGTTTTGCTCCCTTGTTTCTATAAAGGGAATTCGGGCCTTTGGCAACAAATCTTGGAGAATTTGTATCATAGAGCACATAGTAATAGAGTCAGTTTTTCTTGATTTAGGTGTTTTCTGAGGATAGAATTTGATGTGTATGTGAATTTTGTATGACAGTACTAGTTTATAGCCTAAATATACTACCAAGTTCAAAACTATATTGTCTCCTTTGTTGCACACTACATTTCATTTATGAATAAAGTGCAATCAAGGATTGTTTTATTCATCTTCCAGTCTTTCCTGTGTATGAATGTTATTCTTATGGTTTTTGCTCAATGAGTGAATTTAAATGCTTTAAGGAAAATGTTGAATGTAATGAAAGCTTGCAGGGATTAGTAAGTAGAATCAGTTTTGAACTGATAAAAGTATGACAGTGTAATGCATTGTTACATAGTTTAATGAACTAGGAATAATACTTTCATGTATGTTTTTCATTTACATCTATTTTGACTCTATAGCCCTAGAATTGGGGTATCTATCTCTTAGAACCTATGTCTGATGCAACTCCTTTGTCATCTATATTGAAAATCAAAATGAATTTCCCATCCCTTTAAGTAATTTATATGTACAATATTATCTCCATGCTCTTGTGCAAAAATGAAGATATATAAGCGTAAGGATCTAGCCAATTACTTTAACATATCAACCATTCGTTGGCATACCAAACAGAGCATATCTGCCTGCAACAATATTTGAGATAAATAGCAAAGAAATCTATAACAAATATTGTAAAGGATTACCCTCCTAGGTTTTGCAGAGCCTAAAGTGCAGAGGAAAACTATAACCTAGATTTTCCTATCTGTTTGTCAATCCCTCAAGGCAAATCAATCATTAGAAATAGCTCTTCTTTAGATTGCCCTTTTGAGATTAGGTTGGGGATTTAAAACAACCAACAAATTGGCAACTCTACTAGGGACTCTAGTTTATAACTTGTCAAAAATTGTCCAATAGTCTATCATGTGGGTTTAGAGTTTGCATATATGCAGTGCATAATCATTCCCTTTTTAGAGTGGTGACTTTGATGGGCTCCTTACCGGTAGCTTAAGGAATAAAATTGTTGTGAAAGAAGAGTATCAGATCTATATTATACTTTGGAAGTTGTTGCATCCAAACATTGCATTACTTAATAAGAACTTCAATTTGCAATTTATATAACAAGTTTTATTTGGTGCATTACCCTTCTACTTCCTAAATTATGGGTGGAAAATTTGTTGAATCTCTAAACCATTGGAAACTAAAGAAACTGCCAAAGCAGAAGGATGCACGAGAGAAGATCATTATAGTAGGGACATTCCAACAAGCCCATGAGTTAGGAGCTTGCAAATAAAAGATGGAGGGCTAAGGATCCTGGTGAGTACACTCCTCCCCCTGTTGGTGATCTCATTTCCATGACAACACCCTATTTGGGTACTAGTAGATATAATTTGCAAATAAGAGAAGAACAAAGGTAACATGTTATTACATATACTACTCAAAATGTTCCTTAGGGAAATACTGATTTTGATGGTGATGAAATGTTTTATGTTGAACCACCCCTTGTCTCTCAAAATATAAGGAATTCCCCACAAAATGAATTTCAAATTGTGTCCATGCCTGTTGTATCGTCTACTCATGAATCCATAAGCATAACTCCACATGTAATATTGCACTCTCATTCATCAAGAAAGGCTAAAGATCCACTAATGCAAATGAGTGTCCTATACCCAATGTAGCTTTTGGTTCTAATCAAATTGATGAGAAATTAGAGAGGGAGATGATTGAATTAAGTCTTAGAGTGGCTAGGATGGAGAATTTAAGGAGAATAGAAGACCTACTCTTAAGATTACATGCTATGAATGGTTCCAATAATATTAGCAATTGTTGTGCCCCTGGTATTTCTACCATAACTATGCAACAAATGGGTGGCCAATTACCAACTAACTAACAAGTTCATGTGATTCAAGTCCCAGTGAATAACCTTGTTATGTTAGCACCTATGAGCCACTAAAAACTACACCCACTAAACCTAAATGCTAGAATGGTTGTCCAACCGGTAGGTCATAATCCTCACCCTAGGTAGGGAGGAATGCACAATCAAAATATTCAAGAAGTGAAAAATGTGGGTCTCTAACCAAATGTCTAAAACCAAAATATACCAGAACAACAACATTTTTAAGTCCCCCCAAATCCTCAAATGAATCAAAATAACTAGGGTGGGCAACCTTTAGTAAATCCTTTTGCTAGGAGACCCTTGCAATTAGCAAGGTACATGCAATTAAATTTTACTGGCATACCTGGTTACCCTAACCTTATAGAAAATGTAGTTAGAAATGTTATCCAAAGGTTGCTCAGAACAATGTAGTATTTGGTGAGGATCACTTGAAGGCATTCTTGAATGTCATTGATAATTTTGAGGTTGTGGCTGAGGATGTGGTGATGAAATTAGTCATGCAAGCATTAATGGAGGATGCAAGAGATTGGTATAGAAGCCTACTAGAGGCTAGTATTGATTGTTGGATAGAGTTTAAGAGGATCCTCAAAGAATAGTATGGTGAAAATATTGACCCACAGTTTGTTGTCAATGAGTTTACCAATATTCAAAAGGCTCACAATGGAAATGTCTCTGATTTCAATGCTAGGTTTCTGAATGTGTGCAATAAAATCCCACCATACATGAGACCAAATGAACACATATGTTTGGTGATTTACCAAAATGCATATGACCCCAAGATGGGATATTATCTGAGAAATAGGGAACCCCAAACCCTCAGAGATGCTTCTAAGGTTTCTTTACACATTGAAAACAATAGAAAGGCATCTGGGAAAATTGTGAAGAGGAGTGACTCGAAACTTAGTTCTCAAGACCAAGGATAGGGCAATAAAGCTCCTGTTGTTGCACAATGTGAAAAACTATGGAAAGAGGTCAAAGAAATGAAGATTTCTATGGCCAAAAAATGATAAAAGGTTCTCAAATGATAATACTCCTTTTGTTAGACAAGAAAGAATGGAAAGATTGTCAAATCAACCATACAACACTAATTGGCAAAATGGGAAGCCAATACACCTTAATAATAGGGTAATTTTATCTAATGAAACTCCTGATCCTCTATGGAAGGGGGTGCATGTTATGGATGAAAATATTTGGTGTTTGATATGTCAAGCTCCTCATTCTTTTGCCTCATGTGTTGTAGCATTATCTCTAACTGATAATGCAAACCCCTGTGATGAGTGCAATGATGGAGAAGATTATGAGAACGATAATATAAATATGGTTTTTGGCCATGAATGTATTGTGAAGGATTATGTTACATCTGATGAAGAAGACTCAATAGATGAGATCACAACAGAAAGGGGAGAATTGAACAGTTCATGTAAGAAACACCCTCTCCAAGGTAAAATTGAAGATGGTAAAAATGTTTTCTAGTTGAACAGTGAAGATCCTAATATCCTCTTGAGAAGACCCTCTGATGAGGAAATAAATACTTGATTACATGCAAAATTACTCAATTTAAGAGTGATTATAACTTGAGAAGCAAGAAAACTCAGGGAGAAAGTAGCACCGTTGGGAATGCAGGTAGCATTTTCATTTTAACAGAAACAAAATACTCTAAACCCTAAGAAAGATGTGGATGTTCAAGGTAAGTCCAAGGAAGTAGTGGGGAAACATAATTGACATCATAATCCATATCCTAAGGCTAAAGTACCAATTGAGAAGGACAATGCTAGGAAATTCCCTATGGAAGAAAAACATGGCAAGCACAACACACTTCAAATTCCTTCTATAAGTACTAATGTGTCTCATACTAATATATTACCTAAATATGTCACATTGGACATGGCCCATGTGTTTAGTCAGATCAAAGTAAAAGTTCCTCTATTAGAAATGATTAGAGTATTAGAGCATAAGGATAGAGCTGTGGACATAATAAATGAGGTAGTTCCAAGTATGCCAGGGGTGACAAGTGACAATGGTAAGCAATTTGAAGAGAAGAAAATAATATCTAAGGATATTAAAAAAAGGAGTACTAAGATACTAGAGATATATCTGGGAACCACTTTTCATAAATTCCCTTCTTAGGTAGATCCTTTCTTTGTCACTTTGATGATAAAGGGAAGGTTTGTAAAAAAAATTATATGATTGACTCAGGCGCCTCTACTGATATAATACCTCTTGGAGTCATAGAGACATTGGGCCTACAAGTCACTAAGGCCTATGGGAAGTGCTTTGATATTGATTCCAAGGAGCTCCCTATTATCAAAGTTATCAAGGACATAAGCTTTAGGCTTGTAGTTTATCCACATAAAGAGTACAAGATGAATATCATGGTAGTGGACATCCCTCCCATGTATAGAATTCTATTATCTATAAAATGGGCCTCCATTGTGGGTGACAACATCCAAATCAATTCATCTTTTCCATGTTTCCCATGGGTGGAAAAGAAGTGAGACTTGATAGGGAAAATAAGTCTCCCCAGATAATAGATAGCATTAATGAGGATGATGATCATATATGTTTCCTCAATATTGCCCAGGATAACTTTAGAGTTGAGGAAATTGAGAATGATCAGGATGAACATTTAGATCATAGTCTTGAATCATCCCCAGATGATGATGGCTTGTGGTCTATGAAATTTGATGGAGCTTGTTCTAGAGAAGGTTCTAGACTAGGAGTTGTGCTCATTTACCCTTCTGAAAAGACATTCTGATCATCCTTTAAATTGGGTTTGGAATGCACCAACAATGCTGTTGAATATGAAGCTTTGCTTCTAGGTTTGAAAATGGTTCTTAAACATGGAGTCAAGAAGCTCAAGGTTCTAGGGGATTTTGAGTTAGTAGTCTAAAAGGTTAGATCTAAGTATGCCTCCAAAAACAAAAGGCTCAGGTAGTAGAGGAATGTTGTCCTGGATATAATAGGAGAATTTGAGGCTATCTCTATCGATTGGGTAGAGAAAAATAAGAATGTAATGGCCTAGCCAACATTGCAGTCAAATCAGAAGATATGACCCTGGTAGGAATCTCAAAATTTGAGATATTGACAAGGCCTTCCATCTCAGACAATATCTACCATCGGCAGGTTTCTAAAGATGATCAAGACCTGTACAAATTCATGAACTATATTAAAGAGTATCATGCATAGGAAATTCATTTTTAGGAGTTTTTGGAAACCATGGATGGGAAAGAAACTGTGTTTGGAAATAAAATCATCCAGTTGAAAACAAAGAAAATTTTGAGAGGGCTAGTGGCCATGGAAAGATTATTTGATGCAAATGATAGACAAACTGCGATGTCAGCACCGGCGTATCAAAATGATCTTGAGGAGGTGAATCTGGGATAGAAGTTCAACCAAAACTCATCTACATAGGTAAATCCCTAAACCCTACAATCAAGATAATGTTGATTACTTTTCTTAGAAAAAATAAAAGGGTTTTTGCATGGTCTTATGATGACCTTAATGCATATAGGGAGGACTTATTCCAACATGAAATCCCCTTAGGGCCAGATGCAAATCCTTTTAGGAAAAAACAAAGACCCATAAATCCCACTTTGAGGCTAAAAATGTAGTAGGAATTGACAAAATTAAGTGAAGGGGGAATTATCAAGCCCATTAGGCATTCTACCTGGGTGCCTAATTTTGGTCCCCATTAGGAAAAAGAACATGGACATTAGACTCTATGTTGACTTCAAAAACCTGGATATGGCATCATTGAAGGATAATTATCCTTTTCCAAATATGAAAACCATGTTACAGAGGGTAACTAGATGTGAGCTCTTATCAATGATGGATGGCTTTTCTATATACAACCAAGTAATGGTCAAGGAATCTGAACAGTATAAAACTACATTTACTACTCTATGGGGTACTTATGTGTACATCAGAATGCCTTTTAGATTAACAAATGTAGGAGCTACATTCCAATAGGCTATGGATGTAGCTCTCTAATCTAATAGATGTGATAATGGTGGTTTATCAAGATGACTTAACTGCCTACTCAAAGAATGTACATGATCATTGTTCCCATTTAGAAAAGAGTTTTGAGAGAAGTATGGAATTTGGCATATCCTTAAACCCTAAGAAATGTGTATTTGGGGTAATAGAAGGGAAGTTATTAGACCACATTGTGTCCAAGGAAGGAATCATGATTGACCTTGAAAGGGTTGTAGGTATTGATAAAATCCCAATGCCCATGAGTGTCAAAGGGATTTAGTCTTTCTTTGGACAAGTGAACTTCTTAAGGAGATTTGTTACAAATTTTGCAGAAACCACCAGACCAATCTCCAGAATGTTAAAGAAAGGAGAGACTATCACATGGAATGATGAGCTAGCCAAGGCTTTCAAAAGCATTAAAGAAGCTATAAATGAAGCCCCTGTGCTAAAATCACCTAATGTTTCCATGCCATTTCAATTGTTTTCCTTTTCTTCATTTCACACTATAGTTGTTGCTTTGTTATAGAAGAATGGTGAAGGTTATGAACAACCTATTGCATTCTTTAGCAAATCTCTCTAGGCTGCAAAACTAAAATATGATATAACAAAGAAACAATCTTATGCACTGGTGAAAGCTGTCAAGAAATCCATAACCTATTTAGTAGGTGCTACTGTTAAATTGCATATGTTCCTATGGTTGCTGTTAAGGATATCTTCACTCAACAAGAAGTGACTAGGAGGAGGTGTAGATGGGTCAATAGGATCTAGGAATTTAACATCGACATTTAGATAACTAAGTTAGTGAGGGGGCATGGATTAGCTAAATTAATGGATGAGGAAAACTTAGAGGCTAATCAAATAAACAATGTTGAAGTTGAGCAAGCTATTCCTGATTGTGACATGAAGGAATCTGAATGGTATAAGGATATTGTATATTACTTACAAAAAATGTCTTGTCCTGAAGATATGACTAAAAATTAGAAGAGGACATTGAAGCTACAGGCCATAAAGTATGTAATCATTGAAAGTAAGCTTTGGTGGAGAAATTTAGAAGGCATTTTTCTTAAATGTGTACAAATGAAGGGCAGACGTCAGAGATCTTGGAAAAGATGTACCATGGTGTATGTGGAGGTTATTACATAGCTAAAACAACAGCCCATAAGGTTTTGAGGGCTAGATATTGGTGGCCCATGGTTTTGAAAGATGCTCACAAGTTGGTTAGGAGTTGTGATGCTTGCCGAAGATTTTTAGGAAAACTAATTTTTTTTTGGAAATCTACCTCTTAGAACATTGATGGTTGAGGCTCCTTTTCAACAAAGGGAAATTGATTTCATAGCAGATATAAGTGAAAAGTCAAGTGGAGTACATAGTTGGATCTTGTCGGCCACTGATTACTTCACTAAATGGATTGAATCCATTTCAACCAAAAAGGCAACTAGCAAAGTTGTGATTTATTTTTTGATGAATAATGTTTTGACAAGATTTGGAGTACCTAAAAGGATAATATCAGACAATTTAATGTGTTTTAGGTTAGATGAATTCACAACTTTTTGCAACCAATATGGGATATCAATTTCCTACTCTTCCCCATATCATCCTCAAGGAAACAGACAGACTGAATCAAGCAACAAGAGATTAATGAAGATTGTTAAGACGATGATTGAAAACAACAAAAGGGCCTAGAATTCTAAATTGAGGCTAGATTTGTGGGCCGATAAGGTGATGGTAAAAAGGATATTGGGTAGTCCCCATTTCATTTTGGTATATGGCTCAGAAGCAAGAATGCAAATAAATAACTTGTTACAAGTGTACAAATTCCTCCAGGAGTATGAGGAAGATATATCAGACACAATGTAAAATAGAATAAGTCAAGTAACATAGCTAGATGAGATGAGAAGCATAGCACAACAAAAGAATGTCAAGGTACAACAACAAGTAAAGCATTTGTATGATAAAAGGGCTGCTGAGAGGAAGTTTCAAATATGATATATGGTCCTTTTATGGAATGTAAGAGCTCAAGAGAATGGAAAACATGGTAAGTTTGATGCTCTCTACTTAGGAACCTACTTGATTAGCAACACACGTGGAAATTCTCCTATTTTTTGCAAAATTTGATTGGAGAACTTGAACTGCTAATTCATGGATAGTTCTTGAAGCCATATGTTTCATAAGGTATGGTTTTATTCCATGCATACCATATTTTTATACAAATGTTTCCCTACTTTGGTTTTCTTTTGGTTTTGTTTTGTTATGTCTTGTGGTCTTCTTCTTTAGAGGTTTTCTGTGATCTCACTTTGTTTTGGTTGAACAAACATCCCCAACTAGAGCGAATGGTGGGAATTTGAAAATTTTCCTTGGTCTCTTGTTTTGGTTTTGCTCATAATTTTTATATTTGCCAATGTGTGCTATGATTTGATAAAAATTGTTCTAAAACTTACTTTCAGATCTGAAATCCTAGGCCTAAGGGATTACATAAGTGTTTGAGTTTCATTTGTTTTGATTCACAGTTGATTGCTTGTTGCTTGTTACTGGTTCTTAAATCATCAGTTTATGTCTAGGACATCATTCGGATATTGGTCCCTTGCTTCCATACTACCTTTTGAGCCTGCATGGAAGTTTTAATGTGTTTTGTGCTTAAGTTTTGGCCTGCGTCCTTAATAAAGTTTGCCCTTTCCCCCACCCTTTTCCTTCCCTAGTTGTGTAAGGTTATTTTAAGTGCACGTGTCCTCTATTGTTTTTAAATGTCTGCCCTTGACCCCACAAGTATTAAAATATTTTTAAAATCCACAAGACAATGTTGGAGGTGGTATGTGGTGAAGTTTCAAAGCATTTCTCCATTCTGTTGAGCCTTTTGTGTGGACCTACAGCAGGCTTGTAGAACCATGGAAAGAGGACATGTGGCAAGGTTCGACAATTAATCATACTAATGACCCAATGGGTGCCATGTGGTGTATTTTGTGACTCTTCCACCATTTGACAGAGTATTCTACTAAAGCTCTAATTAGAACTATCTTTGGCCACGACAGGGATATGCGGTGATTGCTGGTGAAACATGGAAAGTTTTTATAGTATGTGAGGGAACTTAAAAGGAGAATACCTCATGCCATTTGGCACGATCTAAAGGGTTTCTGCTTGTCTGCAAGATTTCATCTATAACTTGATCTCATGACAGTGGAACTACAAGAAGCTGCCAAATGGATGAAGAAGAGACATCTTTTCAATGGCGCACCTTTTCGCTGAGTTGTAAAGGTGATCCCAAATGGAATTTTGCCATTGACTCAATATCTTTTCAAGGTAGGTCAAATATTTTCAAATCTATTTGATGAATTACCGTTGTTGGATTAAATCTTTTGCTCCATGATCAATGACCCATATTTGAAACTTAGAGAATGGGTAGTTATGTGTTTTGGTTTGCGTGCACTAAGAATAATGGTAGACAAGATAGATTTCATCTCTGAAATTAATGATCTTTTCAATATAATCCATAATTCTAGCATTCAAATGACTTGGACATTCAGAGCATCGAGAAAGGACAATTCATAGTAGTTAGGAGCTTGTTTGCATCAACTTACATTTTTTGGAGCATAAATCTAGTAAGTCCTTTATGGCCTCACGTCTTCTAAAGTATTCAATTTGTATTATCTTGTTATTGTTTCACAATTGGATTCTGAAATTATGTTAAAGTTTAGGGCACCCTTGTGTGTTTCAATTACCCAAAAATTTGCCCTAGTTACTGTCTGAGTTGTCAGAAAGGAAAATCCCTAGAGCCATAGAAGAAAAGTCTTATCTCTCAATTCAGATTCCAAAATGACTCCCCCACAAGCCCATGTTGCTTCGTCTTCTCCAATCCAGGCCTTGCATGAAGATTTTGTTGCTTAACTCCCAGGTTCATCAGCATAGAAAATTAATGTTCATGGCCCTAGTGCTGACGAGGATTTGGTGGATGAATTCTAGAGGTGTAGGGATGCTGAGATCCCCATGGGAGGATGGCCATTATTTTTCCATTTGCCCCAATCTCAAATGTGTGGAATTATGACTTGGGAAAACTAATAGTTCCAAATATCTTCATGGATGATGACTTATTGAGAACTATAGCTACAAAATTTGATGAAACTATTAAAGTAGTGAGGACTATGTGTGGTGTAGGTATGGTACAAATAAAAAAAATCTATTTCTAAGATTTTCAAGCTTAATCTTGTAGTCTATAAGCCCATTGATTTTGGTCACTTCAAGCAGAAGTATCAAAAGGACAGAATTAGTTATAGAGCAGTACAGCTACCTAGACATATGGTAAAGGGTATCAGGGGAATGGGCATTCAGATTCTAGCCAGTGAAATAGAGCCCCTAAACCTTGATAGTTTTGAAAGTTATTTTTCCAAAACCTACTATGCACTATTCTAGGTTTTTGGGGGCAGACAAGTTAGAGAGAATCCCCATCCCATACATATATATGGTTTGTGATATTCAACATGTGTCGTTGAATGATGAATTTGACTATGCTACATATCTTGCTAATGCAATACATAAGGGATTGAGTGAAATCAAAAGGGGACAACAATATGTGAAATTTTGGTGGTATTCCTTGATATGCCACATGCTCTTGTATAGAGGCAAGGTAGAGTGGGGTCCTTCTTTGAGGATTTGTGATGAAGATGGAAAAGGAAATCAACTCCCAGTCTAGTATTCAGCTCATGTGTGGGACATATATTTCAAGGAACCTAGCTACGTCACTTTCAAAAATCATTTTTCTAGTAAGGTGTTGTCATTTTTGCATGGACCGGTGGATAGGATACCTAAGAAATTTTAGATTTCTTAAGGCTCTTAGAGAGAAGGCCAAATCTAGGTATTCAACACAACGGGGGAGATTTCTTTCTCCATTATGAATGTATACTAATGAGAATCTATGGATCCGTAGCAAGACCCCATGTCCTACCAAAGTTTGTGCCTTTGAGAATTAGTTATCTGGAGGTTATCTGGAAGTTCACCGAGTTAGATAAAGCACATTTGGCTAATTAGAGGAAGGGCTCTTTCTTCCCTTCTCTAACATTCTTCTATGATTTCAAGATGAATAGAGAAGTTTTTGAGATGTTATATAATAAATTTAATACTTTAAGGATGAGGTAGGAGTGGGCAAGGAATTTTGACCATGAGAGTTTCATAAATACCCTTACGAAGAACAATAGAAGATCTCTATTCAGCCATTGCACTTATTTTCCTTCAAATGTGATAAAAAATATCCTAAATGAAGATGAAATAAAGGAAAGAAAGATAAAATGGATGACCTCTCCAAAGAGATGATGATAACAAGAAGAAGGATGCTTCCTACAAAGGAGCATGTGTAGAAGTTGAAGACCCAATCTTGAGGATTCAAGTTGTATGGGATAACATTGATAAGATAATTGGTAAGGCTCTTTGATCTAGGAGAGAGCAAAGGGTAAGGCTCCAATCATAGAGGAGAGGCCCTCACATCAACTTTTTGATGATCCTTCTGGATCTATTCTTTTAAAAGGAAGACCAGTGGTGTGACAATTGGGAAGCAAGCTCTACTACCTCCTCCATTTGTGAAACAAGAACATTCTTCTCGATTGAATGTAATTTATTTGGATTCCCTTCCAAGGGAGCCATCTCCAAAGAGAGTAAAAAGGGAAAAGTCTCCATTGGTTGATTATCCAGATGATGATGATGACTATGAAATAACTGGAGAGGATGTGATCAGCACAATGCCTTCCCCTAAAAGAGATGAAGATGTGCAAACACCCCTAGATAGAATAATTGAAAGTATCATGAGGCGAAGAGCTAGTACAACTGATGTAAGAAAGTCATCTTGCACTAAATTCATGGAGGATGACCAATTTGTGAAATCCGATGAATTTGGAAATTTCATATGGAGGTGCAAAAGGGATAAGTATAAGAAGAGATTAGAAGATGAAAAGGCAAAATCTCCCCAAGATTCAAAAGAGTAAATTTCTTAGAGGGTACTAGCACAAATGAAAGCTAAGACAAAAGACATAACTCTTGAGGAAGGAAGGCATATGGTTCGAGAAAGTGTCATCCTTTTTCTCCCTCAATGGGATATTACATTTGCTATCACCCTGGATACTATAAGGAGATAGGATACAAAAGTTTTCTCTTCTAAAGATGAAGTTGTTGCAGCATTGTCTAGTGTAGGGTTTAGCCCAAAGTGGGATACCCTAGCGATTTGGGATCTAGCCCCTAAAACTAATAAACCATTAGTTGATGAACCTAATTAGGATTTGAGGGGAAGTTTAATTATAAAGGAGTATCTGACACCCCTACAGTTGAAGTAGCAACAATGGAAGTAGAACTTTCCAAATTCACAAAGGCTACTACTGAAGCACTGCAAAAGAAATATGGCAAGATCTTGGAAGAGCATACAATTGTGCTATAGGAATATAATAGATTGAAGACCATGGAGGTGTAGATGCAACAACAATTATAGCAAGAATCAACCATGTCATCTACATCAACCATGTCACCTCCATCAACTATAACTCCTCCATCAACGGAAATGGTGGTATGGATAGGTTTAGTGATTGCTAGTTCCTCTTCAACTCCACTTCTTAAATCAGATGACAAAGAGGAAAAGGAAAAACTATTGGGGAAACTTGGTGCTTATGAAGAAATCTTGATGAATTACGAAGAGGATCAACATGAGAACAATCTAAACATTTTTCTAATGCTTTGGGGCACCTCATGGGCAAAGTGATGAAGAAGGTAGAGAGTGTCCATAAGAATTATTTTCAATTGACAATGACAACTATCAGTATTACTAACGACAAGCCAGGGGCCTTTCCCCTAAAGAGCAAATGGATTCCAATACTTAGTTCATTGATTGGAATGTCTAAAGGATGTGCACATGAACCAGATGGACCAAAGGAAATTCTTCCTACTTATAAGATGGTCAAAGCAACTGGGGAGTAACAAAGATTCTTGGAGCAACTAGAAGGAAAGATGAAAGAGAAGATCAAGGAATTTGATGAAAGAGATGTAAGGCTCATGCCAAAAATCAAAAAGGATAATGAAGAAATAAAACTCTATGGGTTGTGGAAAGCTCAGTTTGAAGGTATTACTCCTACACTTGCTTTTCTCTTATGTGTTAAGAATAAGGTTGATATGAAACTTTTAAAGGACAACTTGGATAAACTGTGGGATGCAAATCAATTCTTGGGGGATTTTCAAAAGGAGTTTGATATTATAGTATACAAGTATGGTAAGTACAGGGCAAACATGGATCAGTTCCTTGCATTCCAATGGCCTTCAGAGGAACAATATAATGCTTGGGATGACAAATATAATAATTTTCCTTATTTATAAGGTTCTAGTGATATGGCATTTAGCATTTGTTATTATTCATTATATTCCTTTTTTAAAGAGGATATGATTCCTCAGTTTCTTTTACCCATTCAGCATCAACATGGGTTTTTCTTTAGTTCCAACAAGGTATTTTGTATTTTAATGGATTTGTCCCTTTTGTCCTTGTCTACGTCACAGATTTTTCCAAAGAAGTTGGAATTTGAAGAAGGTTGATAAAGAAAGAGTAAAGTATGTTACAACAATCTTTTATAAGCATCTTTGGGAGGCAATAAGGATTTATAACTGCACATGCAACAACTCTTTCTCCTGACAGAATAGTTGCCCCACGAGCACTTGTACTTGCTTCTTGTTAACATTTAATTGCCAAATAAAAATGTGACACTTGTCATAAGGCCTGAAGCTTGTTTTGCTCCCTCGTTTCTATAAAAGGGATTTTAGGTCCTTTGGCAAAAGATCTTGGAGAATTTTTATCATAGAGCACATAATAATAGAGTCAATTTTTCTTTATTTAGGTGTTTTCTGTGGATAGAATTTGATGTGTATGCAAATTTTTTATGATAGTGCCCATTTATAGCCTAAATATACTACCAAGTTCAAATCTATATTCTCCTTTGTTGCACACTACATTTCATTTATGAATAAAGTTCAATAAAGGATTGTTTTATTTATTTTCCAGTCTTTCCTATGTATGAATGTTCTTATTATGGCTTTTGCTCAATGAATGAATTTAAATTCCTTAAGGAAAATGTTGAATGTAATGAAATCTTGTAGGGATTAGTAAGTAGAATTGGTTTTAAACTGATAAAAGTATGAAATCGTAATGCATTCTTACAACATTTAATGAACTGGTGATAATATTGTCATGTAGGGTTCTCGTTTATATATATATTGACTTTGTAGACCTAAGATTGGGGCATCGATCTCTTAGAACATGTGTCTAATGCAACTCCTTGGTCATCTATATTGAAAATCAAAATGAATTTCCCACCCTTTGATGTAATTTATATGTGCAATATTATTTCCATGCTCTCATACAGAAATGAAGATATAGAAGCCTAAGGATTTAGCCAATTAATTTAGCATATCTATCCTTCTTTGGCATACCAAATAGAGCGTATCTTCTTGCAACAGTATTTGAGATAAATAGCAAAGAAATCTAAAATAAATATAGTAAAGGATTGCCTTCCTAGTTTTTGTAGAGCCTAAAGTGAAGAGGAAAAGTGTAACCTAACTTTTCCTATTCGTTGGCCAATTCCTTAAGGCAAATCAATCATTAGAATTGGCTATTCTTTAGATTGCTCTTTTGAGATCATGGTGGGAATTTAAAACAACCAACACTATGCATAATTTCTTCGATTGTTTAATAATATTATGGTATGAGAAATAAAAGGGGTACAAAGGTCACTGCAAGATTTAAGAAAAATGTACTCAATGGGTAAAAATCCTAACCCATGTATAACTAATGAGATATCTTAAATAATATACCCTAAATGAACAAGGTAATATTTGAGCTATAACTAAGACCAAGTGCTAGGTTTATATGTTAAAAAATAAGTATAATAATATGTTCTTCATTTTGGGAAGGTGTTGTAAACATTAGTTAACAATGTTATTCATTCATGTGGCTCATCTAGGGATGGATGAAATCATAACTTTTATAAGTAAAATTTAGAAATTATGAAATTTAATGGGTCTCATTAGTAGTCCAACCCTAAAAAACACTTGAAAAAACATAAGATTTGAAATTTAATACATGGGGGTTCAATCTAAGCATGGAGATTTCAATCTAGACTAGTGGGTTTGATCTAATTTTGGGGGTCAAATGAAGTCATGCAAATATGTAATTTTATAGGTGCATATCACTTGATGTAAGATTTCCAAAGAGTATAATATTTATTATGTTTTTTAATATTATATTTTTAAAAAGATAGGTTTAATACAAAAAATAATCACTTCTATTTGAGACAATAGGAAAAGGAACAAACTATGTTAGAAAATCATAAACTATGCAGTGAACTCCATATTTATATCCCTATTTAAACAGGAAAAAATATTTTTGATATATAAAAACAGAAACATGTTATGCTAAAATATAGCTATGAAATTTCTATTACTACTAATTAAAAATAATAACAACTAATTTTTTTTTAAATTACCATAAAATATATGTGAACTAGATATTGTTGTTAATGATCTATCTTCAAGAAATCATGAAAAACATTATTTGTAGTTAAAGTTGGATATTATGGTAAAATGTTAATTAACAAAAATAAATAAAATATAATGAAAATTTACCACATATGATAGAAATAATACTGCAATTTTTAAAAATATATAAATTGAATCTACATAGAAAATGCTACAAATTACAAATTATTAATTTACATTGTCCTTAAATTCTTGATAGTTTGTTCCTTATATATTTGTCCAAATGTGATGAATTCAAAAAAAATGTTGATTTTAGTTTCCCTAAACTACCAAAAGTTGGCACACTATTTTGATGGCATGATCTTGAAAAGGATAAAATCTTGACCCATGAAAATTATGTCATTTCAAACATGACAAAATTTTAACATAATTCTCATGATGTATGACTCATTGGTATTTAATTTGGGCTTGGTAAATGAAAAAGAAAAAAGAACACCTAAGTGGAATAGGGAACCAAATTCCACACGAGGACAAATTTGTTTAAGATGTAAGTCAAAAGGGGTGCTATTTTGAGTCAATTGCTAAGATGTAAAAGAGAATATTTTAGAAGAATATTACAACTAATAAAAGTAGTTGAAATATATGCCACCTCATGGTGATGTCCTAGATGATGTGTTATGTCTAAATTCATGGAGTTTGAAATCACTAGTTATTTTTAGGTTAGTATGCATATTTATACAAACCATGAAATAGTAGTTTGAGTATCATAGATTCGAGATGTAAAGATTAGATCTAGGATTTAGCTTAAATATATTGTAGTTGTATTATCTATTGGACCAATTCATTATATTTATAAACTTGTCTAAAAATCTATATTTGAAGTTAAAAATTTAATTCAAAAAAGTTTCTTATATATTGTTATCTAATTTATATTTTAATTTTAATTTTCTTTTTATTATATTTCTAATTTATAACAATAAATTATCTCATATTTAAAACATCTTTCATATTTAAAAATAAAAATAAACTACTTTTTCAACACAATCTAAATATAAAACATAAAATCAATATTTAAAAGTTGTTCAATCTCCTACAACGAAAGTGGTAAAAAATGGTAGAGAATATATTGAAGGATAAGTCATTGAGAGGAAGAATCCCATAAAATTTCCCTTACCATTCAAAATGGGTAATGATAAGAAGTCACTTTTTGGATTGTAGGGTACAATATTTGCAAAGATGTTCTCCCTTCACCAATAACATGTTTCGAGGCTAAGAAGCACTTTCCAAATCGCTTTAGAGATCTATTTTTAACAAGAGACGCAATGCGTCATGTTCCTGCCTTTATGCATTTAATGTTGGTGTAGTATATTGTGAGAAAGGAAAACTCGATGGGATGAGAAAAGGTCATGTGAGTAATGATTTCATATGTCAAATTTAGTCTTGAGACCATCAAATAGAAGATTGAGAACAGAGGAAAAAGCATTAGATGAAAAATGTGCAATGAAATCTTGGATACAAGATAGTCTGAATAGATTATTTCATTATGTATTAAGGACCATAGTTCTTTTTTCTAAATACTTCGTGTGTACAGACTGTCTTGATAATTAAAGCAATGGAAATTGTTTAGGATTGCTATAGCAATACTAATGATTATTGTAAAATAAATGTATATATTGTGCCTTTAATTCCAATTTTTTAAAATCAATTTTCGTTGAAAGTAAACATATACTGGTCAAGTATATGTTAAGAAGCTGTTGTGATGTTCACAACACGCCCCATTTTGCTCCTTAGCAAAATGGGGACCCCTACTGATGTTTGCTTTTTGCTTCTGCTTGTGTTTTTTTTGTTTTCTGGCGGTTTGGTAAAAATGAAGGTTAGGTGCATCATCATCATGATATTGGATAAGGTAGGTCATTATCATGAGGTCAGTTTGTCAAAGTTCATATTTTGTTTCTATGACCTCATATTTAGAAAGAGCTTGAAATTCCATGCAGGTTTGCCTTTTACTTCACTCGAAAATTCTTCCATATGTGAAAGTTATGCACGGTCAAAGTTTTTGTCAAACCTGATATTCGCAGGAGGATCATCATATTTTTATATCCTAAGTCATGTTGTCAAGATCATCATGATCTTGGTCTATCACCTGATAAAAATCATGCAGTCGCAATATTCGGACGTCAATCTTAGGTGGTAGTGCCCTTTACCCGTCAAATGGCCTTAGGTGCATTGTCAGCATCATGATTTCTTTTAGGATGGTCATATGTTATAAACTCGGTTTTGGTTACATGAAGATGATCATCATCATCATATTTGAACCCCCCCCTGATAATATCCTGAGGTTCAAATATCATGATGATATCAACTTTAGGTCAGGGTAAGTTTCCCTGTCGAGTGGTCTTTGTATAGTGAGCATCATCATGATATTTCAACATTACCTAATCTTATCATATCATGCTGATCACCCTTAGAAAATCCACCGTCGGCATATTTGCATGCGCATGTTATAATCCTATCGCAAGGTCATCATCATGATATTAGCTGAAGTTCGAAATATGATGATGACAACTTCATATCCTCCTGATCTCCTTTTGCATAATTATGATCATCATCCTGGTCTTTCACGAGGGTCATTCACTAAAATTTGCTAAGTGATGGAGACATCATCATCATAAATTGATAAAGGGGATCATCATCTTCATATCCTCCTGATCGCCTTTTTTGCAATATCATGATGATAGGTCATCATCATGATATTTGCTGAAGTTCGAAATATGATGATGACAACTTCATATCCTCCTGATCTCCTTTTGCATAATTATGATCATCATCCTGATCTTTCAGGAGGGTCATTCGCTGAAATTCGCTAAGTGATGGAGACATCATCATCATAAATCGATAAAGGGGATCATCATCTTCATAACCTCCTGATCGCCTTTTTTGCAATATCATGATGATCACCCTATCTATTCAGAAGAAGGCGATATTTCATTCCTTAAACAGCATGATCATTTTTTTAGAATATCACCCTAGCGCAATATCATGATGACCTCAACTCATCCTTGTGCTTCGAAGATAAAATATCATGATGACGTCATCATGATAATTCGATGAGGAGGGTCATCATCATATTGTTTTATCCTGTCATGTTGTCAAGATCATCATGATCTTGTTTGTTCACCCGATATTTCGTAAAGTCCTCCTGCCGATGAAATACAACCTTTTGAAAATATCCTGATGGTCATCATCGTCACATTTTCCCTTCGGCAGGATATTTCCGAAACATGATCCAATTGGCGAAATATCATGATGACGTCATGTTCTAAGTTTAACAAAGGCTCCAAATATCATGATGACGTTATCCCGATCTAATAAACGAAGAAGCAAATATCCTGATCATCATCATCATCACATTTTTCCTTCAACAGGATATTTTTCAAGCAGGATCTGGTTCGCGAAATATGATGATGATGTCTTATTCTAAGTTTGACGAAGAAGCAAATATCTCGATGCTCATCATCATTGTGATCTTTTGAGAGGGTTGCCTTGGGCGCAAAGGGGTCATATTACATTCATCATCCTGATCATGCTCCTTAGGTGACCCGATATTACATTTATCCCCTGATCTTAACAAAGATGACGATGACATCATCCTTAGCATTTCAATGAAGCCCGAATATCATGACGACGTTACCATCATTTTCCTTTCCTCGGCAACATAATCATATTCCATATCCTCCTTTTCTTGTTCAACAATATGATGATGATGATGTTGTTCTTTTCCGCAATATGCAGAAGCAAAATATCATGATGATGAAGTAAATATTGACCAACACGTTTTTTTTGACACGCCGATGGCAATGATCATGTCGATGGGCGGGAAATGAAGTGGTGGAATTTTAAAGTGTTTTTTTTTTGGGCGCCTGTGGCATTTTCCCGGTCAGTGATGGTTGAGCCAGTGAATTTTGAGCGGTTTGAACGCATTTTGGGCATGTTTGAGAGTATTTTGGATCTGATTTCCATGATTTTGCACAGTCACGTGGATTTAAATGATTATTTTAATTTCCTACTGTTTATGTGATAAATGAAATACTTATTGCTTGTGTTGTCTTTATATTGTGCCTCTCTACACTGTAATACTTGACAACAGGGATTTTTAGGGCCTACACACAGGGATTCTAGGAAAACACAGCAAGTTAGCTTAGCATAGTTTAGAAGTAGAAGAGGGAGGTCGCCTGTTTGTCTGCAGTAAGGTGCGCGTGGAATGTCTGGTTGCCTTACTGTATCTGTAAAGGTTGTAAGTTCTTTGTAGTATGATCAATGAAACTAAGAGTCATTCCTGCATTGTAAATCATGTATGACTATTCGTTTCTAATACAATAGAATCTGGAGTTCTGCATCTGTCTTCTGAGTGTTGTCCTGCCCTTCTTTGTATTTTGAAATATCTTCTCTGAGAGCTTGCAATTTTAAATGTATGTTTGTGAAAATGCCCAGAACTTACATTTAGGGTTTTTACTGTGGATTTGATCAAATTACTGTGGTATTTACATAGTGCATGACAGAAACAATTAGATCCTTCGGTAGATTAAATGAGGTATAGAGTAGATCTTTCTAACTTTTCCCAACCCATCTGAAATATTTAGCTGAAAACGTAGAAATCCAAAGGAAATTGTCTCAAATTTGAAGAAGCATGTACAACATAGCTATAAGTAGACAGTCTTCATAAACAGATAAAAAAGAAAGCTGCAAAAAATCCAAGAAAACTCTTTGAAACTTGCAGCACAGTATCATCTTTATGCAAATGAACAGAATACTTGTTGAAATCTATGACCTTTTTGCATATTCTTAGGCCAGTAAACCACAAAACAAACCTAAACTACGTAAGGCCCCTTGAACATTATAGCTTCACATTGACCAACTGAACTTGACCAACTGAACCATTGTAGACTTGGGATTAGTTGAATCTCAAATGATTCCTTCTTATCTTTCAAGTATAGTTTCAGTTCATTATATGTGAATTTTAACTTATTGTTATGATTGCATCAAAACAGTCATTAACAGTTTTCTGGTGCTAGAAGGAGGGCCAAAAGGCTGTATATTGTAATCATCAATAGTTTTCTGGCGCTAGAGGGAGGGGCAGAAGGCTGTATTTTGTAATCATCAATAGTTTTTGGTGCTAGGAGGGCCTGATTTGGTTTAGGGTCAAAATTTTGAGTTTTGAATGTTGTATTCTGAGATATGTTAGATCTCATAAAATTTCAAAGGCCTAAAGGGTTGAAAGAAGGTCCCATTTTCAATGGACTCACATAGGGATAGTTTTCAAGTTGACATTCCTTGATTTCAAAAAGTTTTGAATAACCAGCTTTATCCTAAAAATCTATATAGCTATGGTTTATTTGGAAGGTGTAGGATACATTAGTCCGCAGAGCATGGTGAGCTTAATTGTCTATCTTTTGTCACAAAATTAGATTTATATTTGAAAGGACTAATTTGTCTGTCAGATGTGTATAAGGCTGAAAGTTGGCAGGAAAACGAGGAGATTATTGAGCGACAGGAGGATGCAGCATCAACGGTCGTCAAATGTGCAGAGGATACAAAGATGGAACCAATGCTAAGAATAAAGGATAGTAAGATCTCTGTCCAGGAATCATGTGATGGTAAGAAAAAAAATTTGTCTTTTCATCAGGATCTAGTTGTGATTAAGGTTAGTGAAAAGTATAAATATCCTAAAAAATGCAAAGAAGAAATCACAGCTCATGCCCCTTTTCTGGATAATAAGAAAAAAGGATTTAATGAAAAAGAAAAGGAAAGTGAGGTTTGTCTTGATATATTTGATAAATATATGGAATTACTAAGGAATATTTGTCAAGAGGAAACCTCTGGGTCTGACCTAAAAAGTTTTAATGAACATGATTTGGCAAAGAAGTGTAAACAAGCATTGGCAAAATTAAAATGCACTAAAACTGATAAGATCCCTACTGTAGAAACTAGTGAAGTCATAGAAAAGAAAGAAAATCCTAGTGTTACGATCGAGTTCTTTAAATTAAATGATCAAAATCAAGATTGTTGCAGGTCAATAAAATTAGACTCTTCACTGAATGATAACTGTGAGTCATCTGGTGAACAATTCTTGAAAAAAGAGGATACAGAGGATCATGGAGCTGCTATACACAATCAGACATTCCCCCCATGCTATGTTGAAAATAAAACAGGGGAGTATTCCTATCAATCTAAAGATGTTGTCCTACCTTTACTCTCAAGTGATTTAGAAATGATTAATTTCTGTATGTCAGATTATGATGATGAAGATACTTACTTAAGTGCTGATGTGCAGGAAACTAATGAGAACATTGAGAGGTTTGCTAAATTTGAGGATAAATTGAACATCCAGAATGAAGAAACAAAGCTGGATGAAGATGAAGAAATGATACATCTAGAGTCATTCACCTTTCAACTTGAAAAAGGACTAGACATAGAGCTGGGCAATGAAAATGTAGAGTTAAATGAAAAGCCAGCTATTAATAAACAAGTGTGTTCCACAGAGCTAAAGGCACATCAGGTTGTCTCTTTCCTTTCCTTAGTAAACAATGATAAATGCTATTTTGATTATGGAAATTCAAGAGATAGGAGCTGCATATGGATTAATCATAAACTTGATGAGCAGCCTCAGTTACTAGTTAAGAGCTATTCTGATAAACACAATGAATCTAGAATATCAGAATTTTTTTCAGAATTCAAAGATAAATCTGCTAGAATGAGAACCATAACTAGTACGCTATTACTCCTGTACAACCTAAAGAAATATGCAAGTAGGGGTGTTCTTGGGTCTTGTTCCTGGGTTTCTAATTGCCTTGTAGAGGCTTGTATATAGTTTGGTAGGGTAGTTGTTTTTGTTTTTGTGT
Organism: Cunninghamia lanceolata; assembly: GCA_027924645.1. Lineage (NCBI taxonomy): Eukaryota > Viridiplantae > Streptophyta > Pinopsida > Cupressales > Cupressaceae > Cunninghamia > Cunninghamia lanceolata. The sequence goes on along the minus strand of BSBN01000649.1, from coordinate 2,806,473 downwards.
TCTTCTTTTGCTGTTTTCCTTTTAGGTTAGTTATTTGTATAGGTTGTCTTCTATTTGTTTTTGCTTTTTGTTTCTATTTGTACAGCCTGTTTGTTTGGTTTGTTTGTTGTCTCCTCAGCAGGGATCTTTATTTTACTGTAGAGTATTAAGGAGCAAAACTAGCAACCATTCAAAACAGTATATTATTTAGGATATTCAGGTTAACCATTTGCAATTTACACATAAGCTGTCACTGTCATGAATGCAGAGAGTTGTTCATCTTCTGAAGTTTTGTATTCAATAAATTTGATTGAGGATTTGAACTAGGTTTCTTACGATGACACACCTAAAATCCTTGGGTTTGTTGAACATACCAGTGTAGATATTAGGTGAAAAATCAGAGGTCACCCTTGCTACCATTACAATTCTCAGCTTAATTTCAGCAAGTGTCCACTCCTTGCATCATGAAGTTACAAATTGCTATATCTTATGAAATCTTTCAAAATTAGAAAATAAAGAAAATAAAAATAATAATAATAATAATAAATAAATAAATAAATAAAGCGGATTATACTGAAAATCCAGATTAAGCCATCTAAGTAACTCTACCGGGGCTATGGACGCTCGCTGGCAGTGGGGCTCTACTTGGGAGAATTGTAATGATAACTTTGTCGGGGCTATAGACGCTCGCTGGCAGCAAGGGTCTATCCGGTCGGCTATGAGGGAATATCCTCACCTACGTAGGCTAATGTTAGTCACTGGTTTGTTCAATCGATCTTCAAGATGAGGATAATTAATCACATGCACACAACTAAACTGAAGATGGAAATTCATGCATCTTTATTGAATACTTTAAGTCTCAAGTTGAATAGTAATTTGCAGGAAAACATAGTTGGAAGTTATCAGTTCATTTCATCTAGTTTCCTTGAACACTTTGAATTTAATTGTTTTGTTTTGGTTGCTAGTTGTTGTGATGTTCACAACACGCCCCATTATGCTGCTTAGCAAAATGGGGACCCCTGCTGATGTTTGCTTTTTGCTTCTGCTTGTGTTTTTTCTGTTTTCTGGCGGTTTGGTAAAAATGAAGGTCAGGTGCATCATCATCATGATATTGGATAAGGTAGGTCATTATCATGAGGTCAGTTTGTCAAAGTTCATATTTTGTTTCTATGACCTCATATTTAGAAAGAGCTTGAAATTCCATGCAGGTTTGCCTTTTACTTCACTCGAAAATTCTTCCATATGTGAAAGGTCAGGTGCATCATCATCATGTTGTCAAGATCATCATGATCTTGGTCTATCACCCGATAAAAATCATGCAGTCGCAATATCCGGACGTCAATCTTAGGTGGTAGTGCCCTTTACCCGTCAAATGGCCTTACGTGCATTGTCAGCATCATGATTTCTTTTAGGAGGGTCATATGTTATAAACTTGGTTTTGGTTACATGAAGATGATCATCATCATCATATTTGAACCCCCCCCGATAATATCCTAAGGTTCAAATATCATGATGATATCAACTTTAGGTCAGGGTAAGTTTCCCCGTGGAGCGGTCTTTGTATAGCGAGCATCATCATGATATTTCAACATTACCTAATCTTATCATATCATGCGGATCACCCTTAGAAAATCCAGCTTCGGCATATTTGCATGCGCATGTTATAATCGTATCACAAGGTCATCATCATGATATTTGCTGAAGTTTGAAATATGATGATGACAACTTCATATCCTCCTGATCTCCTTTTGCATAATCATGATCATCATCCTGATCTTTCACGAGGGTCATTCGCTGAAATTCGCTGAGTGATGGAGACATCATTATCATAAATCAATAAAGGGGATCATCATCTTCATATCCTCCTGATCGCCTTTTTTGCAATGTCATGATGATCACCCTATCTATTCAAAAGAAGGCGATATTTCATTCCTTAAACAGCATGATCATTTTTTTAGAATATCACCCTAGCGCAATATCATGATGGCCTCAACTCATCCTTGTGCTTCGAAGACAAAATATCATGATGACGCCATCATGATAATTCGATGAGGACGGTCATCATCATATTGTTTTATCCTGTCATGTTGTCAAGATCATCATGATCTTGTTTGTTCACCCGATATTTCGTAAAGTCCTCCTGCCGATGAAATACAACCTTTTGAAAATATCCTGATGATCATCATCGTCACATTTTCGCTTTGGCAGGATATTTCGCAAACATGATCCGGTTGGCAAAATATCATGATGACGTCATGTTCTAAGTTTAACAAAGGCTCGGAATATCATGATGACATCATCCCGATCTAATAAACGAAGAAGCAAATATCCTGATCATCATCATCATCACATTTTTCCTTCAACAGGATATTTTTCAAGCACGATCTGGTTCGCGAAATATGATGATGACGTCTTATTCTAAGTTCGACGAAGAAGCAAATATGCCGATGCTCATCATCATCCTGATCTTTCGAGAGGGTTGCCTTGGCCGCAAAGGGGTCATATTACATTCATCATCCTGATCATGCTCCTTAGGTGACCCGATATTACATTTATCCCCTTATCTTAACGAAAATGACGATGACATCATCCTTAGCATTTCAATGAAGCCCGAATATCATGATGACGTCACCATCATTTTCCTTTCCTCGGCAACATGATCATATTCCATATCCTCCTTTTCTTCTTCAACAATATGATGATGATGATGTTGTTCTTTTCCCCAATATGCAGAAGCGAAATATCATGATGATGAACTAAATATTGACCAACACGTTTTTTTTGACACGTCGATGGCGATGATCATGCCGATGGGCGGGAAATGAAGCGGTGGAATTTTAAAGTGTTTTTTTTTTGGGCGCCTGTGGCATTTTCCCGGTCAGCGATGGTTGACCCAGTGAATTTTGAGCGGTCTGAACGCATTTTGGGCGCATTTGAGAGTATTTTGGATCCGATTTCCACGCTTTTGCACAGTCACCTGGATTTAAACGATTATTTTAATTTCCTGCTGTTTATGTGATAAATGAAATACTTATTGCTTGTCTTGTCTTGTAGGCTTGTAGTTGAGGAAGCAGCTGGAAAGTCAACACAGTGACCTCATGGAGGAAGGAAATCCAATCTCAGGAGCAAGAAGATAAGGATAAAGTGCGAAAAGTCAAGGCCATTCAAGTGAAAGATAGAGTTGCAGCTGGAGGTATTACTACAACAGACAAACAGAAGTTATTGCTGAGCTGCTGGAACTTCTTAGAAGGGGCAATATTTTGCCCAGATTTGACACTGCTCAGAGATATTTTGAAGAGCTGGTTCATCTGTATTTATTGCTGTAACCAGGGGTTTGAACCAGGGGTTCAGTTAGGTTTTTACTGTAGTGAGGACAATCAGAATGTCTTTATATTGTGCCTGTCTACACTGTAATACTTGACAACAGGGATTTTTAGGGCCTACACACAGGGATTCTAGGAAAACACAGCAAGTTAGCTTAGCATAGTTTAGAAGTAGAAGAAAGAGGTCGCTTGTTTGTCTGTAGTAAGGTGCGTGTGGAATGTCTGGCTGCCTTACTGTATCTGTAAAGCTTGTAAGTTCTCTGTAGTATGATCAGTGAAACTAAGAGTCATTCCTACATTGTAAATCATGTATGACTATTCGTTTCTAATACAGTAGAATCTGGAGTTCTGCATCTATCTTCTGAGTGTTCTCTTGCCCTTCTTTGTATTTTGAAATATTTTCTCTGAGAGCTTGCAATTTTAAATGTATGTTTGTGAAAATGCTCAGAACTTACATTTAGAGTTTTTACTGTGGTTTTGATCAAATTACTGTGGTATTTACATAGTGCATGACATAAACAATTAGATCCTTCGGTAGATCAAATTAGATCCTTGTCTGAAATAGCCATGACATAAATTTCTGTATTACAAAATTTTGTAACATAATATTTATAGTTTTTTGAATCATGGACTGTGAATAAGAGATTGTACAAACGTTTTGTTGCAAATTACATATACGTTATATTTGAAATAGGTCTTGACCTATTTGTAAATTCAAGATAGATAGAATGTTGTGTTCATCGAATTGCGGCTTGGTGTATGTCATATAGCACAACTGAGATGCTCAAAATGCTAAGGCTGATAGGCGATTCAACATTTTGTGACTAGGTCAGTCTCTAGAAGGGATCTGACCTAGCTATGAAAATCAATAAGACGCACACACATATATATGGTGCTTTGATGTTCGCTGTGCTGGTGGAATCGTTGAACGTGTTGAACTGTGCAACCTGTTGGACCCTTGTACCTGTTGAACCGTGGAACCTGTTGGACTGTTGAACCTGCTGAACGATTGAACGATTGAACGGTTAAACATTTGAACCTATTGAATTGTTGAAACGTTTAGACACTAAAGATAGATAATTCGCATAATACTCAAGTGCATTGGAATCATAAATTTACCAAGGACCATTAGTCCTAGCCTAAACAAATGATTTGCAAATAATTTTGGTAAGCATTAGAATAATTAAAATATCTTTGCATCTGAAAAAGCATTGGCCATCTATAATATACAGATGTAATAGAGTGAATTATGTGCACATACAGGAAGAGAAGCTTCCAAATTAAAAGTTAGAAATATATTTTATATTACAGAATAGGTGATTGGAATTTGTTCAATTGGCAACTTGACCCATAATGATCGTTGCCTCTTCAAATTAGAACAGAATTGCATGATAGTATCTAAGCAGATAGTATTGCTTGGCTGCAAAGGTTTAATCTTATCAACACTTTTTGACAGTAAACTTTTGTATCTTTCAAGCAATCCATAAAAAGGACAGTAGTCAGTTTTCATTACATAATTAGACTAATCCATAATTGAGGGTTGTGTTCATTGCTTTACACACATCTGATTTAAGCTTTTCTATATACATATTGGATCAAAGCTATAGGTTACATATTCACAGTCAAAATGTGCATGCACAGTCATAGTGCTTTTCTATATACATATTGGATCAAAGCTACAGGTTACATATTCACAGCCAAAATGTGCATGGACAGTCACAGTCTATCAAATTACTTAAAAAACAGTTAATTTGATAGACTGTGACTGTGACTTAAAAAACAGTTAATAACATAGTGTGACTACTAAACAGTATTGGTAGTAGAGTATTTACTAAATCAAGGTATAATAAAGTGCATAACTAAAAGATGCTCATTGTTTAACAATTTTGACAACTGGGAGAAAAATATGGCTTTTAACAGTCCAGCAATCGAAATAGATTGGACTTATGACCATTTTTCAGATCTTAATAAAGCTAAGAGACTTTTTACAACACTATGAAGTGTTTGACTGGCCCTCAGTTGCACTTAATTAGTTTTCTATTGAATTTACCCTAGTGCACTTCTTCAGACCCAAAATTATACCGCACGATGGCCATTTTGTCATAAACAGTTCAATTGGGATTTTTGTGAAGCTGCGGCCCATTGGAGGTCTGAGAAGAACTCTTTTATTTTGAGAAGAAAATGAAAGATACACTGGCTCCAATCATGTCTAGCATTGTGTCATGTATAGGTCCAGTCAGTGAAAGGTATAGAGAATACGATACATCAAAATGCTAAGGTCCTGAAAGAGGTAAGGTAAGGAAAAGACTTCAGTTAGGTAGGGTAAAATTCTATGTGCAACATTTACATTCATGTGCAAGATATCTTGAGTGGATGTGTTGATTTGTTCATTACGTTTGCAACATTAATACCTAGTCAATTGACAACAATGCTATGTTGCAAGAAATGCAACCAACTCTCTACTTTTTGCCTTTTATTAGACAACCCATCTGCAATGCTGAACAACTGTTGTAGATGGAAAATATGTTATTTCATTTTGAATGGTAATGCAGTGGCCATGGAACAGCAACGGTTCCATTTATGGAGTGTTGTGTTCCATCTAATGGTGTCCTGTTCCAGATGCAAATGCCTAAACTTGTAAAAAAATAAAAAACACTTTAAAATCCTAAAACCATTGTTGAACTTTTATAAAATTTGTACCATGTCTATGTTAATATGTATCAATTTTAGAAGTCAGCTGTACCATGAATCTTAAAACCATCACAACAAATTTTTTTTGAAAATTTATGTCTAGAAAACAGACAACATAAACCATATGTATGATAACAGCTATTCACACTTTTAGAAGTGTATAAAAGTCGAGACAACTTGGTGAAATGTGAGTAGTCATTCTCTTTGACAGTTTAGTACACGGTTGGTTGACACGTGAATGGATTCTTCTCCATGACTAAATAGCTGTTGCTTAAATAGAATCAATGCTTTATAGTGTTTAGACACTTGCATATATAGAATTAGATTTCATAGATACCGGAGAGAGAAATGAATATTTTTAACAATGTGTCATCATATATATACAACTGCCACTACCAGTAAGATCATGCAAAACCAGACACAAAAGTTGACGCCTTCGTGAGGTAAATCAATGAAGCAAGAAAGTTGAAGACGATTTTAGTGCAGATTATCATAGTATGCATAATGAGAGAGAGGTTTACAGCATTCTTATTTTGGTTGAGAGAATTTAAGAAGCTTTCCAATATTTGCTTATAACGAAAAGAAAATTTAAGACATATTTGATTAAGGGGTTTGATTTTGTACTCAAAAATACCAATTACATATAAAATTAGGTAAAATGATAAAGTAATGTGTAGTTCAGAGAGTAAAGAGAGTATTAAAGAGGTATCGTGTATAAGATATATGTAACAAAAATGTAGTTTCGTATGCTTTGTGTTCATTCTTTAGGACAACATGCATCAATGATGACATTGGACTTATTCAATGTAAATTGTCCTTTTCTGCTGAAGTCTCGTAACATGAAGATGACTGCTGATTTATCCTTGAGGTATTCGTCATAGCTGATTTGTTGCAGGTCTAGCAGTAGCATTTGGATGATATTGTTGGCGCATGAGCAATGTATTGTCTGTTTGTTGTCTGTTGTCAAAATAGTCTTGAGATAGTGCGAGTAGATATAGGCGACCTGTTCCTTGCATCTATCACACTGGGTAGTTTCATTGTCAAGTGCTCCATAGGTATCAAATTTATAATCGCATTTTGAGCAAAATGCATGGAAAGGACTCGAAAATGCATTAGCTATTTTCAATGTTCCTTGTACCTGCAATACATATGAAAGTATTGTTTGGTTAGGAAGATTTTTTTTTTATTAATTTTGTTTTAGATTTGCCAGGGAGAAGATTGGAGATTTCAAGAGTTGTTACCTCAAATGTTGAGTGCAGCAAACTGTTTAAGTGATCCAAGGTCCTTTTGTCATTTAATACATCGATATATGTTGACTGGCAAGTGTGAAGCATGTTGTCTTTTGCATTGATCTGTTTGACAATATTTTTGAAAAGGATAAGTGGAAATTCATTGCTTCGGAGCTGTTGTTTGATTTTTACAAAATGGTCCTCAAAATTCCGGTGCATCTGCAGCTGTAGGTGTAAATAGTGTAAGTAAGAAATGAAACTGCAAAAGAGTAATGTATGTTAATTGAAAAGTAGGTTCAAGAACTAGAAACAATTTAAACAAGAAAGGAGACAGTCAAAGCATAAACAAGTACATGTACCTCTTGCATTTGGAACATGTTGTCCACTTTAAATCCCTAATTTTTGCTTTATTTTGAAGCTTTACCGAGACAAACAGCTTTTATTTTTGCATTTGTATTTGATGAAAAAATCGATTTGAAGTAGTCACCTATTTATGAAGAGATACATTACTCTATGTTCTAAAAAGTATCGAACTGAGTGAATTGTTGACTTATGTGCAATTAACCGGTGTTATGAAATGTTTAGAATTTTACTTAGAGACGTGACATCAAACCGTTGTTCATTCATGCAGATAGCAGCTCTGTGTTGAGGCTTGAATGCATTTCTGTGAATTTAGTTGCTATTTTTTGTGGCTTATATGCATTTTTTTTTGGCCTTTGAGATATAGCTAGATTAGTGATTCTCAATGCTAGGGTTTGTATCTGATGAAGGATGAGCATTTGTTTTTAGGGTTTGTTCTAGCTAAGGGCGAGCTTGACGTGCACGAGAGGGGAGATAATTAGGATTTGCGTTTACAATTTTCTGTAGTCACCATGTTTATTTAGGTGGCTAAAAACTAAAAGATAATCTTTTGTAGTCACCCTGTCTTCTTTTTGCGGGGTAGAATTTGAAACTATGTATGTTGGCACTATTTTGTCAACAGTTACTATGTAGAACTACTTTTTTTTTGGACTGATAAAAGGCGCAGAGTCTCATTTTCCCTGTTATGTGTATTGTGTTTTTATTTTGCTAGTTTGTACACAATGTGTTACATGATTGGTATAGACGAATTTTAATTATTCCACATATTTTCTCGGAGTTTTATTTTTTACGAAGCTGTTATATGTATGTCGTACTGTCAGTTCTTATTGTCAATATTGTTTTATTGTTGTGTATGTGGTTGGTTTTACATTTCCTTTCTGTACTGTCATTGTTGTCAGTAGATTCATACTTGTTCATAACACTTTAGATCAAGTGATTTAGTGTTTACTTTTTTTCCCTAGATTGCTCCTGAAATCTGAATCACTGCAGAGTCCAGACCAAGTATCTAAGGAAAAGAGGGGCACACTGTATTCCACATGGAAAGCAGATTAAAATAATACTTACTTGAGTATTTAATCAATAATGATCAAACAGTAATCTAATAGCAATGGGACTGAATCTGGATGCTTAATTTTGAACTGGCGAGGCTTAAGGTTGAAAGACAAGTGTCCGCTTATTAGCAGTCTGAGTTCGAAACTTGGATGTTCTAGATGAGCTGCCACAGGGTTTTTCTCCAACTCGTAACTAGTTGGAGCTTTTATGTCAAAACCTCTATTCAGTTGGTGGAATCTTCATAGAAGAGCTTAGGAATTGTTATTGATAAGATAGATGAAGGAATAGGATTAGTTATGGAGGATAATTACATGTGTTTGCGTGAGCCTATGTGTAAATTCCATTATTGTAATCTGAAACATATTTTTAACCATAAAAAAACTGTACCTGTCTCTGGAGTGAAGTAGTTCTAGATGCTGTAATAATTTAGGGATCTATCTATTTTCAAGCTAAGAAAATGCTACACCGATTTGCCGAACATCAATTAGAATGGGTTGCATATCATAGTTGGCCGCAATCTTTATTAACCATTGTTTTATGTCATCTCGTTAACTAAAAGATGATGTTAATTAGGCAAAAGGCTTTTATAAGTGAACTTGAAATAAGAAATCGTTGTCAGGAAACAAGTTTTATTAGTGTGCAAACATTTTTAATTAGCCGATAGGCTTTAGTGTGAGCATTGGTGCCAAAATGGCCGGAAATGTTGTCTGACGCTAGGTAAAAAATCGTTTGAGAAAAAGTCTGATGTGGTTTAGATGCCCCCGTCCGGATATCATGCGATTGCTATAATTATTTTTGAAAGGGAAGGGAAGGGAAAACGGTCCAAAGCAAATAACTCAGGCGAGCATATCAAATTGTAAGATCTGAGGTGACCTGAACGGCAGCGCGAACAGAATATAGTAGAATATGGGATTTTATTGCCGTGGGTTCTGTTAGAATGTTTTTGATAGTTTGTGTTACGATGCTTAATGCAAGTGTCTATTTCTTTGAGATTATTCTATGTTTGTAGTTAAGTGGATTTATTAGCTACAGGTTCATACAATGGAGTTTCAATTGAGTGGTTGCTTTATATGATTTCTCTTAATGTTCGCCTTTTATCTTATAGTAGACTATCTGCAAGCACAGAAGAATAAGAGATCTTTTGCCATGGGTTGTTTAGGATCTTCTAGGTCACAATTGTGTTACTACGCTTAATGCAGCTATTTATTTCCTTAAGGTTAATCTGTGTTTGTAGTTAAGTGGGGTTATTGGTTATACATATTAATGCAATGTGAATGGAGTTTCAGTTAAGTTGGGGTTCTTATATATGATTGGTGTTAATGAACCACTTTGGTCTTATCATTATGTTTAACTTTTGCACTAGGATTTTGCAATATGACATATATTACTAGGTTATGTGCCCTATAGGTGACAGTGGTTGGTAAAAATCATTATGTTCGTTGTTACAAAAGATTTTTTTTTTAATATTGAGATGATGAGGTTCAGGGCACAAAGGAAACCCACACTTATTAGAATTTCTGAGCTCAAAGCTTGGCTGCAGAGAAATTCTTTAGAGGGCTATTTGTACTGGTCTCTGAAGGCAAGTAATCCATGTTACCTAGGAATTGCAGCTAATTACTAGAGAAATCAATCCGCTATTGTTGACAGTAAAATGTCAAACAGGGTTTGCCCTACAGCGATGAGATATTGGGTGGAAGCTTACATTATTACAGTGTCTTCTAAAAGTATTTTAGAGAGCATTTATTTATCTCAAGTAGCTATACATTAATGTTGATTGGAGAGGCACTTAAGTTTCCTGTCTGAGTTTGAAACTATAGTAATTAAGTCAATGCAACTGTTATGTATGAGACAGACGGAGATTATTCAATACAGATACACCATATGACTTGGGGTGAGTAAGAAAAGTTTGGCTAAAATTCAGCAACAATGGACTTGACCACTCGAAGTGAGATTGGCTAGATGTCGGTCGTAAGCTCACATTATTACGGTGCTTTTTAAAAGTATAGAGGGAGCATATATTTCTGAAGTAATTATACAATAATGTGGATTGGATAGACACTTATGTTTTCAATCTCAGCATGAAATCACTGCAGAAGTCATTACAATTTCTTTTGCACTAGAGAGGTCTGGACTCCACAACATGGGTGCACCAAAATAACTTAGTGTAGGCAATTGTTTTCCCAAGAATGTAGCAATATACCGGGCCACTCCAAAATGGGGTAGTTGACCTGCAAATGAGGGCTCTATTTCTCTATTTTTTAATAATCAAAGTCTCATGCTCAGACTTGGACAGTCTTTACAATTTGATCCATTTTGCACATTAGGGTTGCAAGAAATTACAAGAAATTACAAGAACCCAAAAGGGCTTAAAGTTTAACTTTAGATAACCATTGTTTGCAAATAATGAGAGGAGAAAAATGAATATTATTACAGTGTAGCATGCAGGCAGACTTTTGAGAGAACTTATACAGCGGATCATGAGGGGTTGTGGTCTCAAGTTAACTGAAACATTGTTTTGTTCGAGCTGGGAAGATATGATAAAGAGTTGGAAGAGATAAGCATGTTAAAATATAGTGCAGTTACCATATAAAATAAAATTTTCAAAATGATTTAAAGTTAAAACTAGTATGTGGAACCTTGAAAAGTGTACCTGGGCTTTGTCGAACTCTGAATCTCCATCTTGCACATCAACAATATATTGGAGACCTATTTTTTTTGCTCTTGTGACCAATACACCTATGGTGCCTGTAGCATATTGTTCGGTACTTGCCAACAATTGTTTTATGGCTGTGCTGGGGATGAATTTATAGTCAATACAAAGTCGTGGAATGATTTCCACTATTGAGGACTTTGTTAGAACCAGTATGCAGTCGCAATCTCCACGATCATAATCTGTTCTAGGTGCAATCTGGAAGTTGGATATGGATAGTCCCGAACCTGGAATTATTTTGTCTTCATAGTGAGCAATGAGATCAGCAGTTACATTTAGCGTAATAGTCATTTCACCTTTTGTGTCTGTGAGGTCTGCGCGTAGTACTTCATGTGTCTTGTTTGTCTTATCCAGTATAGCTTTATACTTCACAATGACATCGCCTTGGAAAATGTTGCCTGCTTTACGTGCATTCAAGTCTTCAATTGAAACTTGATTTTGACTCTTTACTTTTGATCTGGAAAAAACAAAACAAAATTAGTTGAAATCTAGAATCTTGACAAGGTACAGTGTACATGTAACCAAAGAATATTGTTTACCTTTTCAATTGTTGTTGGTTAATAGTGTCCATTTGTTCTTCTGCTCTTTTGGCATTGTCTATTGTAACCTGTATTTTTTTATCAATTTGTCATTTGCATAAATTTCTGCAGGCAAAATGAAAATATGTTGTTGTTCTAATGTTATATCAGAATATGTAGAATTGGTACTATGGAATAAAAGAATAAGACAATTTGTAGACAGAAGAAAATGAAATTGTATTGAAATGATGAAGCTATGTAATACATATGTGTTTTCTTCGTGGACATTAGGGATTGTTTTATTTATTCATTTGATTGACAAGATTTTGAGGGTGTTGGTTTAGATGCTTTTGAACTAAAACAAATGGCATATTTAAGAATATTTAGTTTTTTGAAAGGATTAAAATTAGGGAAAATCAGTGAGGTTGTTGCTGTAATATGCTTTTTATTTGTAAATTTGGATTTTTTGTGTTAGTAAATTGGATGATACATAATTGAACAGTAGTTTGTATATAGATTGGATTTGTCAAAATATGTTTTTTGTTGATTTGGATGTTATTGAACAAAAATAGTTGAGATATTTAAGAACATTGAGTGTTCTGAGAGGGTTGAAATCTTAAAAAAGTAGCAAGATGGTCACTCCAATATGCTTCCGATTTGTAAACTTCAATTTTTTTTGTTAGTGCATTGGTCCATAGATGATCGATCAACGGTCTAGATAGAGCATGACACCTACTTAATAAGAAATGCATATTGTGGTTTTGCATATGATTCAGGAGCTGTTTTTTTTTGTAGTTTTCTGTACACATGTCAATGTTGAAATCTCCCACTAGGTACAAGGTTTTATTTCCATCAATACATGAGAATACTTGCTTGGTGATTGCTATAATATCTACAAATGGAGCATTGGGCTTGGCATATAAGTTACATATGTTAATTTGATTGTTCATAGAGCTTATTGTTAATGTTATTGCTTCTGTATATGATGTTGAATGTTGCATTGTTTTAGAGACTAATATATTTTTCTTGGTTATAGACATTAGTCCGTGTATATGGTATGTTGAGTAACAATTGAAATCTTTGAAAAGATTATTTGTATGGTAGTCTTGGATATATGTTTCTTGAAGGCATAAGATATCAGATGCCATGATATCAGTGTCATTAATCATGTCTTCAATATGTAGGTGTAGATTGCGAGTGTTTAATGTGCACAATAGTAGTTCTGAATTAGTCTTATGTTTGATATCTCCATTTTCAAATTGCCAGTGTGCTGTTGATTTTAGACGAGACATTTCAAGGACTATTTTTTCTTTTATTTTGAAATTTTGCTTGGTAAGAGGCTTTAACAAGAATAATGTCTGGATTGTTTTTGTCCGCGAAAGTGCTGTATATGTTAATCCATGTTGCCTTATGGCCGTAGGATCAAATGCCAAGCCTTGCATTGTGAGTCCTTGAGATCTATGTATTGTTCTAGCACAAGCAAGTTGAATTGGAAATTGTTTTCTAATAGTTATTTTCTTGTTGTTTGAGATTTTTTGTATTGGCCTTGTGGTGCGAAGTACAGGTGTCCATTGTTTATCAATGTCATTGTTATAACATTGTGTTAATTTAACACGTTGATGGTGGCCAATGTTTGGGTCATTGAATTCTATCCAAACAATGTCAAAAGCATTGGATATGGTATATGCTTTAAATGTTCCATTTGACCCATTGACTAGACCGTCTTGCGTATCATAATTACCAGCATAAATTTCTACAAGCATGTTTGGTTTCAAAAGTATTTGAGATGGTAAAGACATTGTGTGATTATACAGATGTATTTCATTGTAGTTTTCGTCATTTTCATCAATTGCATTCAGTACAATTAGCTCTCCTAGAACTATTGACAACATATTTTGATTATGTGCATTAACATCTTTCCTTCTGTAAAATAGATAGGGGAATGTTGGGTCGATGGGTGGTGAGCGTAAACAAGTCTGATTCAAGTACTGTATATCATTATCTGTTTGTGAACCTACACGTATTCTATTGAGTATTGCAATAAACTTCTCATCTGTTTGCCGCATAGTTGATTGTAGCTCATAGTATTTTATGTTGTGTTTCCAAAAGTTGTATGGCATTAATTCAGTCAGTGTTGGTGTATTATCAAATACAACTGAATCTAGTACAGGTTGTGCTTGATATAAATCACCACAAAAAATTGTATCAAGATTTCCAAAGTATGTGGTTGGCATTTGCATTATATCTCTTAATCGCTTGTCGATGCAACGTAAAAATGTTGCACCTACCAATGAAATCTCATCTACTAATAGCACACGCAGCTGCTGATAATGCTTTGACATTGTATCTAAGATTTCAGTATTCAATGGAACGAATTCTGATTTGTTGAAAGGTATTCGAAATGCTGAGTGTAATGTTACTCCACCTATATTGTAAGCTGCTTTTCCTGTATAAGCAACTACTACGCCTTTTGGTTTGTCCGGATCACTATCAATGGAGTTATTATATATGCGAAGGAGAGATTGAAATATTGCTTTTGTAGTAAAAGTTTTGCCAGTGCCTGCTCCACCTGTTAGAAACAAGTGTAGTGGAGTTTTAATATTTTTTAATTTCTTCAACACAATGTCCTTTACAATTGCTTGTTGTTCACTGTTTAACATTCGTCTCAAATTGAAGTATTCAACATTGTCCATAATATGTGGATGTTTTCCAATTTCAAATGCATTAGAGAATTGAGTTTTTGATTTGTTATGCTTTAGTGTTTGAATATCGTCTTCTATGTTGTATGTTTCTTTCTGTGGATTTTGATTTGAAATGATCAATTCATTTGGTATGTGACTATTTTCAGAATAGATTTCATCTATAGCTTTGTCAATATCGCCCCATTTAGAGTTTATGTGGTAATTGTATTTGATACGATTAGTATTAATTGTGTTTTCATGATATGAATAAGCATGATGCCATGAATGGAAACCATGCTTCAATGTTTTTTCATTTATTGTGAAGGGTACATAAAGCAATAAATGCTCTCTGTAATAATTTTCTAAGTCAACATGTTTGTTAAAATTGGTAAAATGTATAATATTTGGTTTAGCTTTGCGGTGCATTGGTTTCCCATCTTTTCTATATTCTGATACGAATTGTGCAAGGCAAATATGTGTGAGTGTTTTAGGTCGTGCTAAATAGTAATCTATTAAAGATCTACAGGCCACATTTTCTGATTCATCTGGTTCACTGTTCAATTGTTTTGCAGACTTTAGAACAAAAGTTCGATCACTATCAGCTCTTGTATCAATGAATATACGCTTTCTTGAACTATAGTTTAGTGGAAGTGATAGTACGATGTGAACAGCCTGTTGTGTAGACATTTGTTGCAGATTTAGCAATGCATTTCCAAGTCTACTTATCATTTTTATAGCATCGATATTATTTTGTTGATGGTCCCTACGAATTCTTTTAAATGCATTTGTCATTGTTTTATCCACTTTTGTCATGTATGAGCTGCAATACATTGCTGCAGCATATGCATTAAGCACAAATTGTGCATCTGTATTTGCTTTCCATAGCTCTGGTATTTTTTTTGAAAAGCTGTTATTCCATATCTGCGAAGGGTTTCGTTTTAAGAAAATTGTAGGCCTATGGATTGTTGATTTTATAGCTGTGATGTAATCATGCTCATTCAAGTTGATGTCTTGTAGAAACATTTGAAAGGAGAATAATTGGTCATAATTAGATTGTTCTAATACGGAAAAGATTTTTGTTGCCATTGGAACAATAATTTCATTATTGTCTTTCAGCGGTTCGAGAACCATAGTTTTTTTCATTGGTGGAAATGGGAAATTGTATTTACAACAGTGCTGTTTTGATTTTCTGCATCGTTTTGTATGATGGTGCCTATGTAGGATAGCTATTTGAGGAGTCAAATCATCAGTGTTACAAGTGATGTATTTGTCAATAAATTGTTCAATATTTGCAAGTTCATCTTTTCCATAAATTGGAGCATCTTTAATCCATAAAAGAAAGTGGTCATGTTCATTGCCACGATTTTGGAATTCAGTTACAGAGAAATAATCCAAGAGCTCTCCGAAGAAAGAGCTATCTGTAAATATCAATTGTTCTAGTGCATTGATTCTATGTTTATAATAGCGTACACATGTTACAGGATCTTTTTTTATGAGATAGAAAATATTTTTCTCATTTTGTATGTCGTATTTTTGTTGTGAAGATGCACAATATGTATTATGCAAGGCTTCAAGTGCTTTTGAAAGGTGTTCCCAATGTTGTTCAGCACTAGTAAATGTAAGGAAAAATGTAGGCGGTCGAAGTTGCCGAATCATTGCAAAGACATTTTTTTTTAATTGATGTAAATAATCCAGAGATATTCTTATTCTTTTAAAGTCAACATATCCAATGTCTGATTTGAGAATCTTCTCTAGGTTAGGTTTGCATTTGACATCTTTTGCTATTAGTTTTCTTCTTTTAACTGACCTTTTCGTACTCTTATCCACATTGTAGATAAAACTTGATGTATCAATATCTTGACTGTTTTGAAAAATAGATTAGTTGTATGATATGCAAATTGTCTATTGGAATGAAGTAGTTCCCATTGTGCAATTTTTTGATAGGAAAAATTCTTGACAATGTCGTCATTACGTGGGTTTCCAAAGAATAGTGTGGGAAAGTTCATTTCTTCTGCATATTTGTCTTTAAAGATTCCAATAGGATAATGGTTTTCTGCTGGTGCAACTTCTATGATTTTGTCTTGCATTTCATGTATACATTTAGATTCTGTGTATCCATGGACCAAGGTCTCACAAGGATTTTGCTCATCTGTATCAGATTCTGAACCTGTTTCATTTGTACAAGGGTCGTCTACTATGCCACTTTCATCATCTATTTCAAGAGATTGTCTCCAGTGCTTATTTAATTGGAATTTCTCATTTTTGTATAGAGTTGTTTCGCTCAATTGATTCAAAGCTTTCATTATAATAGTCGATCGCACCATCCCCTTCTGATATGCATTTTTATATTGTAGCCGTCTTTTTAGCGCAACTGCAATAGTGTATGTTTCATCGGCAGAGCGTGGCAATGCATTTTGTACAATGTTCATGTTGACTGGGACATTAATGATAGACCCAGTCAATCCAATTTGGGGTCTTTTGTAACCTAATTCCCATATTTGTGCGAATGCAATTCTCAGTGAAACAAGGCGCTCTTCTAGTTGCGTAAGCATTTTTACGTATTGTAAAGCTATATTCATTTGAATATGGTGTGGTGTTGCATATTTTGGAAGCTTGCATTGTTTCAATGTTTCATGGCATATGTGACAAATACAATTCATCAATACATTGTTATTTTGATTTGTCAGTTTATAATATGTTTGCTTTTCTTTCTCTCTAAAAGCCATAATGTTTTTCTTAAAATGCAATGTCTGACAAATTGCACAGTATGTATCGGTGTATCTTGAATTTTTTTTTGAAATAATTCTATTGGTGATGCTGAGTGTCTAGTTTTCTTGGTTGTATTTTCCATTTGATTATTAGCACGTATTTGTTGTTTGATCTTGCGAAGTGATGTAGTGTTGCTATTTGCAATTTTTTGTTTTCTAATAAAATCACCATCATGATGTTGTTGATTACTGCTTTGAAATTGTTTTAGTTGTCTAGATGTGATACATGGGCTAGCATTGTTTGCTTGTACTAGATAAGGCACAAGCGGCTCAAAATGTCCTTGGGATGACGGATTGAAGTGCAAGTATTTTTTTCCTGAAGTAGTTGACCAAAGGCATATTTGTATGTCTAGCCACTTTGACAACCAACGGATGCAAAACAAGTCACCCCATAGGCCAACTTCATTATTATTTGTAGAATGCATTGCAGAAATACGCATTCTACGCAAGTACTCTTCAACATTTTGTACACCGTGCAATTCATGCAATGTACGACTATCCAGTTCATAATTATATGAGGTGATTGCTTCTGGATCACCTTGTGTGAGGCAACTCAAGAAGTGGTCTATAGCTCCATTCCGTAATTGACTTGATGTGTATTGAGAATGAAGAAGTAACTCCAATGAGTCAAATAAGCAATCCCCTACATTGTATTTAAATACTTGAATTCTACACAATCCTTCATTTCTCAATGCATAGTCAATGTTTAGAATTTCAGTCTGAATTGCTAATTTGTATTTCTCTACATCTATGATCTGTTTTTGTTTATCAACTACTGGCACTCTTGTTCTCTTCATTTTTTTTGCAAACAAGGACAATTTTGTTGATCCCAGAATATCAAAAAAATGGTGTACCTGTAATATATTCATAACCATTGGTTAGATAGTTTTGATGATTGATAATTACAAAAGGCATATTACAAATGGAAATTAGAAGCAGGCTGTTTCCTAAAAGCAATGTCGATATGCAATTTTGAAATGCATTTAGTATTTGGTTTCCTTATTTCAAATCACAAATAAATTCAATGCTAAAATTCTAAGTAGTCAAGGCATTGTTTAAATGTAATGAAAATAATTGTTATTTTTGGATTGTACAAGAAAATAAGGCATTATAATGAAGAAGAGAATTTTGAATGATTCAAAACTAGTGGCAATGGCAATGTCAGATCCATTCACTTGCATTATTTTCTTCAGAAAATAAAGAAATAGAAATCACCATTTGGTAGATAGTTCTGATCATTGATAGCCACAAAAGGTTTATTAAAATTCAAAATAAGAAGCAAGTTTTGATTTGAAAACAGTGTAGACCTGTGACTTTGAAATTCATTTTGTACTTGGTTTTGATATTTCAAATCAGAGGTTTACATTTAAAAATAAATAAATACAGTGTTAAAATACTAAATAGCCAAGCCATTGTTTAAATATTGCAAAAATAATTGTTACGTAGTTGTGTAAATAGTGTAGGAACAATCCTTGGACAACTCTAATGACATCACATATTCTCTGAGCCATAGGCTTCAAATAATTAGCAATTTGCATATATGAATAATATATTGAACATATAAATTAAACAATGGAAGAAACAAACAAACAAGAGATATGAAGGAGCAAATGAACTTGAATAGATGACAATAACATTTTCTAGAGTTGACTATGACTTGGAAATAAAGGTTTTAGTACCTTTTGATAAGCTTCTGCTTGGATTGTAGATGTAGGTGAAGGATTAGAATGATCTGCAAAAGTCTAAAGGATTGTAAACTAGTTGCAATTGCAATATTATATTGATGGGATTGTGTTAATTTCTTTACAAAGTGAAAAGGTATTGTGCATTGTTAAACAGTATATGCCTTCAAGTGGTTTTGTCACTTATATAATCATTAATAGAATTTTGCTACTTACAACTTGCAAACTGTGTTATCTATTTATATTTTGATATTGAATTTAACTATAACACGTAAAAATAACAAATACAGTAGACATGGATAGACTGTAACAAGATCCAAAGCTAGGACACCAAACATGTAACATCAAGATTTCTTCAATGCTGGCCTATACACAAAAAAAGATATTATAACTAGTTGTTGAATCTTGCAAATCATATAACTATCACGGGAATATAATTCCAATATTAGTTTTCTTGTTATCAAGTCTTATAGAAATCTAGACAAAAAAATATTGAAAACTATTAGAAGCACTTTTTACAATTTACTATTGTTATATGTCTTTGCATTCATACTCAATAATAGCTAACTAGCACGAAAGAAGTACAGTAAGACCAATACATAAAATATAAGTGACATGCAAAAGTGTACAGTGTTTTTCACAAATTGCAAATAACTGCCCACATCACTGTTATTACAACTTACATAGTTTTCTAGAACATTGAAGAGATGGCTGCATCTATTTATGATGATTTCATGTTGGAATCATTTGTTATTCTAAAAAAAAAAAACACTTTAAAATTCCACCGCTTCATTTCCCGCCCATCGGCATGATCATCGCCATCGGCGTGTCAAAAAAAACATGTTGGTCAATATTTACTTCATCATCATGATATTTCGCTTCTGCATATTGGGGAAAAGAACAACATCATCATCATCATATTGTTGAAGAAGAAAAGGAGGATATGGAATATGATCATGTTGCCGAGGAAAGGAAAATGATGGTAACGTCATCATGATATTCGGGCTTCATTGAAATGCTAAGGATGACGTCATCGTCATTTTCGTTAAGATCAGGGGATAAATGTAATATCGGGTCACCTAAGGAGCATGATCAGGATGATGAATGTAATATGACCCCTTTGCGGCCAAGGCAACCCTCTCGAAAGATCAGGATGATGATGAGCATCGGGATATTTGCTTCTTCGTTGAACTTAGAATAAGACGTCATCATCATATTTCGCGAACCAGATCGTGCTTGAAAAATAACCTGCTGAAGGAAAAATGTGATGATGATGATGATCAGGGTATTTGCTTGTTCGTTTATTAGATCGGGATGACGTCATCATGATATTCGGAGCCTTTGTTAAACTTAGAACATGACGCCATCATGATATTTCACCAACCGGATCATGTTTGGGAAATATCCTGCCGAAGGGAAAATGTGACGATGATGATCATTAGGATATTTTCAAAAGGTTGTATTTCATCGGCAGGAGGACTTTACGAAATATCGGGTGAACAAACAAGATCATGATGATCTTGACAACATGACAGGATAAAACAATATGATGATGACCCTCCTCATCGAATTATCATGATGACTTCATCATGATATTTTGTCTTCGAAGCACAAGGATGAGTTGAGGTCATCATGATATTGTGCTAGGGTGATATTGTAAAAAAATGATCATGCTGTTTAAGGAATGAAATATCACCTTCTTCTGAATAGATAGGGTGATCATCATGATATTGCAAAAAAGGCGATCAGGAGGATATGAAGATGATGATCCCCTTTATCGATTTATGATGATGATGTCTCCATCACTTAGCGAATTTCAGCGAATGACCCTCGTGAAAGATCAGGATGATGATCATAATTATGCAAAAGGAGATCAGGAGGATATGAAGTTATCATCATATTTCGAACTTCAGCAAATATCATAATGATGACCTTGCGATAGGATTATAACATGCGCATGCAAATATGCTGAATGTGGATTTTCTAAGGGTGATCACGATGATATAATAAGATTAGGTAATGTTGAAATATCATGATGATGCTCGCTATACAAAGACCGCTCAACGGGGAAACTTACCCTGACCTAAAGTTGATATCATCATGATATTTGATATTATCGGGGGGGGGGGGGGGTTCAAATATGATGATGATGATCATCTTCATGTAACCAAAACTGAGTTTATAACATATGACCCTCCTAAAAGAAATCATGATGCTGACAATGCGCCTAAGGCCATTTGACGGATAAAGGGCACTACCACCTAAGATTGACATCCGGATATTGGGACTGCATGATTTTTATCGGGTGATAGACCAAGATCATGATGATCTTGACAACATGACTCAGGATATAAAAATATGATGATCCTCCTGCGAATATCAGGTTTGACCAAAACTTTGACCGTGCATAACTTTCACATATGGAAGAATTTTCGAGTGAAGTAAAAGGCAAACCTGCATGGAATTTCAAGCTCTTTCTAAATATGAGGTCATAGAAACAAAATTGCCCACATAAATTTAAATGTGAATCTCTAAATAATCTTTTGAATTCCCTTTTAGAAAAGGAGTTTATATATCGGAAAACCCTAGCTCAAAATGATTGTTCTGGAAAAAGAAAACTTTAGCTTGGATTCAGGAGATATCCGCTACTTTATTATTCATGAAAAACCCCACCTCAAATTTGGAATTCTTGCATACTCCTCCATCTCGCAGTCAAACCGTAGGAATAAACCAAGGGTTTCCCATAAAACTATCCACCCACGAGATGAAATTTAAAGACCAGATCGTATAAATGCGGATCTGAAATTGTCTTTTAAATTTTAAAATAAACTAAAAAGTCAGTGCATAGGAAAACAATAATGCTAGGGTTCCTTTACCCTTGAAACTAAAATTAAACTGGCCTAAAATCTAAATCGTGACAAAAGCAAATGCAATCGCCACCTGGAAACACAATCGCCACCTGTCTCAGAGGTGCACAGCTGTAGCCCTAACAATTTTATCAACACATGCATCTTTTAAGGTTCTCAAATGTGGAACGGAGGTTAGTAGCTTTCAGACGATCTTCAAATGCAACCACATAGAAATAGCTTCAGAGAGGTGCATCAGTTTTAAAGGCCAAGATTTATTAACTCCTACCTAGGAAATAATTAGTCCCAGAGCTGGTGATTTGGAATTGGCATCGTTGAGATCAAACAGTTCTAAGAAAATGGATTTTTAGACTTCCTCATTGAGATGAGACAGGTTTAAAGAGGAAGCAGCTGCGCTCAAAGTACAGAAAGTTTATAAAAGCTACCATAGAAGATGGAATCTTGCAGATTGTGCTCTGTACATTCATGTCTACATTGAGGAACTCTAGTTCTATACTGTGCCATGCCCAATTTTTTTTCAGTTTTGTAGATCAGGAGGATATGAAGTTATCATCATATTTCGAACTTCAGCAAATATCATGATGATGAGCTTGCGATAGGATTATAACATGCGCATGCAAATATGCCGAAGGTGGATTTTCTAAGGGTGATCACGATGATATGATAAGATTAGGTAATGTTGAAATATCATGATGATGCTCGCTATACAAAGACCGCTCGACGGGGAAACTTACCTTGACCTAAAGTTGATATCATCATGATATTTGAACCTCAGGATATTATCGGGGGGGGGTTCAAATATGATGATGATGATCATCTTCATGTAACCAAAACCGAGTTTATAACATATGACCCTCCTAAAAGAAATCATGATGCTGACAATGCGCCTAAGGCCATTTGACGGGTAAAGGGCACTACCACCTAAGATTGACGTCCGGATATTGGGACTGCATGATTTTTATCGGGTGATAGACCAAGATCATGATGATCTTGACAACATGACTCAGGATATAAAAATATGATGATCCTCCTGCGAATATCAGGTTTGACCAAAACTTTGACCGTGCATAACTTTCACATATGGAAGAATTTTCGAGTGAAGTAAAAGGCAAACCTGCATGGAATTTCAAGCTCTTTCTAAATATGAGGTCACAGAAACAAAATTGCCCACATAAATTTAAATGTGAATCTCTAAATAATCTTTTGAATTCCCTTTTAGAAAAGGAGTTTATATATCGGAAAACCCTAGCTCAAAATGATTGTTCTGGAAAAAGAAAACTTTAGCTTGGATTCAAGAGATATCCACTACTTTATTATTCATGAAAAACCCCACCTCAAATTTGGAATTCCTGCATACTACTCCATCTCGCAGTCAAACCGTAGGAATAAACCAAGGGTTTCCCATAAAACTATCCACCCACGAGATGAAATTTAAAGACTAGATCGTATAAATGCGGATCTGAAATTGTCTTTTAAATTTTAAAATAAACTAAAAAGTCAGTGCATAGGAAAACAATAATGCTAGGGTTCCTTTACCCTTGAAACTAAAATTAAACTGGTCTAAAATCTAAATCGTGACAAAAGCAAATGCAATCGCCACCTGGAAACACAATCGCCACCTGTCTCAGAGGTGCACAGCTGTAGCCCTAACAATTTTATCAACACATGCATCTTTTAAGGTTCTCAAATGTGGAACGGAGGTTAGTAGCTTTCAGACGATCTTCAAATGCAACCACATAGAAACAGCTTCAGAGAGGTGCATCAGTTTTAAAGGCCAAGATTTATTAACTCCTACCCAGGAAATAATTAGTCCCAGAGCTGGTGATTTGGAATTGGCATCGTTGAGATCAAACAGTTCTAAGAAAATGGATTTTTAGACTTCCTCATTGAGATGAGACAGGTTTAAAGAGGAAGCAACTGCGCTCAAAGTACAGAAAGTTTATAAAAGCTACCATAGAAGATGGAATCTTGCAGATTGTGCTCTGTACATTCATGTCTACATTGAGGAACTCTGGTTCTATACTGTGCCATGCCCAATTTTTTTTCAGTTTTGTAAGTCGAGATCCAAGTAATTGGTTGCATGGGCTTGCCGTCTTCACCTCCTTTCTAATGATTTTGCTAATGCCAGTTGTTAAGATTCATTTTTATTTCATTTGTGTCTTGCAAACAAAAATTGGCAATTTTTTGTTCTGATTAGCAGAACTGTCTTTGTTATTAACCTACATTGACCTCTCCCTTCTTTCCCCAATTTTACCTCAGTGTTTTCTTTCTTATAATTTAATTTTGTAGCAACGCCCCTCATTTGGAATATATTTGGGTATTGTTGTTTAGATATTCAGATGGAAACAATCTATTTTATTTTAACTCTTCATGTCCAGCATTAACCTCTTCTACAGAATTTCACAAAATAGTATTCCAATGTGTGGAGAAGGGTACCAACTAATGTTCTTCTGTCATGAATTCTCTTTCACATATAAATTTGCATTTTCCTTCACAAGATTGGAGCACTTTTTTTGTGGGTATTTTCCTTGTGTGACCATAATCTGTGCCATTGAACATTACAGGGACACGATAACATATCCTTATTCTTTCTTTCAAAATAGAATATTTGGTAGAGGACCAAACAAGAGGGCGAGCCTCTGTTCCAAATTGGGATTACTAGCAAATTACCTAAATTCGTTAATACTCTCTGCTTCAAGGTATGAAATTCACACCCTTGCTATGTATAAGTAAGGTCTATAGCACCGTCGCCATAAAATTCCAGCATATTATATGATGGGTACTGAGCGAACTCCGAGCCTCAATCATTCAAACGTAAATTAAACAGTGAACACATGCATGAAATCACTTAAAAGGAACTGTAAGTTGTACCAAAGAAATTGCAGAGTAGAAAGTTGCAACAGAATATAAGTAGATGCTTTACAACTTGAATATATACAATGTATCTGGAAATGAAACAAGTAATACTGCATATAGCATGAGCACTTGTATAGTTAGTTCTTCCTGCAACCTTCTTTGTTATTTAGTGACACAGTTGCATAGCTACTTTTATGCTCCCAAATCATGAATTTGTCAATATATTGAAACTTGGCAATTCATACCTCAATGTCTGGGAATTCTATAATTGATATCCGAGTTTCTAAAATAGAAAACTTAAGTTCTAGAAAGAGATATCTGAACTCTAATAGAAATTTGAGAAAACTGTAAAATTTCTATAACTGAGAGTGCTCTACAATCTAAAACTCATATAATATCTAAAATCTTGAAATTTCTGTGAACAGTAGCACTGGTTTTCTACACGGATTACGAAATAGAAGTCCATATAGAGGCTTACCACAGATGTAGCTTCACAGGCCTCCGGATGCCCACCTTCACTACTCTCTGAGTGCAAACAAATTGAGAAACAACAATCCAAAGCGCATACAAATTGAAAACCTCCGATCAAGACATGACCTGTCATCTTGTAAGGATGATTAAAAATCATTAATTAACATTGCAAACGAAATAAATTCAACAAGCTAAGCGGCGCCGTCACTTTGCACGACCTGTACTTAACTGTATTTGTTTATTGGCATCGTTCAAAAATTCAATAATTTTTTAAATCATTATTTCATTTTTTACCCTTACTGTTCACACCATAGACCAATCAGAGAATAGATAAATGGTATTTTTTAAATGATTAAATTAAAAAAAAATAATGAACTATAGCATTGTGGTTGCAAATTTTTAGTTCTTTCACATGATTGGACGAATAATTTGAGAAATTGCATCTAGCCGATGCAGTAGTATACCTGCCGAAGGCAGGAACTAATAAATTCAAGTTGAGAAGTAAATCGAGTTATGTATGAAAGTAGGTATACATTTCAGTCATCTATGGTGAGTATGGACAAGTCATTAATTCCACATAATAAAAACAAGAATAGAAAACTAAATAAATCATGCGTTTGTCACACTTTTGGGAATAAAATACATTATTGTGCTTCCTTTTATAGTAGTTGGGCACCCTAATTTCATGTCTTTCAAAATTATACATGGTAATTTCAAATTATTTTTAAAAATTACAGCAACTTATTTGGCAAGGACCCTATTTATAACTAAGGTTTCATGTCCACATTATCAAATATGATGCCACATCAACATGTTTTTTTGTTGATGTGCCCAAAAAGACCCTAAAAAAAGGTTAGACTAATAGTTGTGCATTAAATTATAATAGTTGTGCATTAAGTCATATTTTGTTGGTACGTCAATGTGGCATCACATAATTTGTTGCTTTTTAGATCTAAAGAATACACTGCATTCAATTATAAGTATTTTGGTCAACACTAACAACTTTAAAGTCACAACTACTAGTGCTATACTTTTTAAAATATTGAACATTAATTCCACAAATACTATCACAACTATTGGAACATGCTCAACTACCAATTCCTCTCCCCTACCACTTTTTATACATTGACAATATTGAAAGATACAATCTAAGAGAACTATAAGGAATACAAATAAAATATCATACTAGAGAAAGAAAGATATAAAAAGGACATCGAGACATTAATAAGTAATGAACGAGGATATCATATAGAGTAAAAAACTATGATATCATATAGAGTAAAAAACTATGTACAATATACTCAACATAACACCTGACTAGAAGAATAAAAATATATATACGGAAGATGAACATCGAAATATTTCTAGTATTTTAAATATTTCTACATGAGAAACCAAGTTGGTTAAAAATTAGATAATGCTTTTAGCATGTATATTTTAATTGCAATGATGATGGTGTGTGAATCTAGGAGTTGTTAAAGTTTGGGTTTTGGAGGTTATTCTTAAATATCATCTATGTTAACAGTCAAGTAAATTTTGGTGATAAAATTAGGACAAATATTTATCACTTTTTTGATTTGGATGAGGTGTAAGATTACTGTTGACTATTTGATCATTGAAATGGATTATGTTCAAGGAAAGTGGGTTTTGGAAAAATAAAAATATATATATGATTGTTTTTAGAATGTATGTAACATGCATATGTAAAGTAACCATTTGATATGATGATAAGAAGCTATATAGATGTGGAAATACTATAGCATGCATTTTTTAAAGTTTTTTTTTTAACATAACATCCTGACTAGGAAATGTATCTCCAAACTAAGATAATTGTATTGTAAAATAATTTCTTTCATGGTGGAAGATACATGAAATGGTATTTCATCATTGATAGAATGTTAACATGGACCACGATGTGCATTCCATGATAATATCTTTGATTTCATGGGTGTAAAGTTACACATATACAACCTTGATTTCATGGGTGGTGTTCTGTTTTCTTGATGCAAAATTTAGATGTATCAGTCAACTGGTGGAAGTTTTATACAAATGTTTATTATTTCTAACTATTTATATAAATAAATAAATACATTTTTGATCTAGTTGGTGTTGTTTTGCAATGTGTCAAACTAATTGATATTTCTATTAGAATTTAATTGCATGGTTGAGTTAATTTTTATTGACCCATATTTTGTGAGTAGTGGCTCAAAAGATTTCATCTTTGATTATTATGAATGGGTCATGTAACATTCATTTCATTTAGGTTATGCTCACAAAAGATGAGGTATCGAGACATTTTGGGAGGTCACTCATCCCAATATTAAAATGGGGAAGCAAACTAAGTGGAATGAGTAACCTCTCATGAAATCTTGATACTTCATGCATGTGAACATTACCTAAATGTAATGAGTGCTAAATATACCATTCATGCTCATGAAAGATGGGTTCTTATGAACCAATTCCCATAAAATATAGAATATGAAATAAAAATTAACTTAAAACTACACAATTAGATTGTGATAAACCATCCCTTAATATTTTGATCATATTTTTATAAGCATGTGAACAATAGCAAAGATTATAAATCATTTATTTCTAAAGATAGAACTATCAGATGTATCTTAAAGAAAAAAGGTTTAAGAGGATTGTAAAAATGACCACTATCAACCATATGAACCATTTGATTTGAACTATGCAAAATAGAGTTTAATAACAACCAAAGGCATAAAATAATAAAATGAAAAGCCAAGAGCAAAGGAAAACATTCCGACGAATGTACGAGGGAAATTTCAAAAAACTAATCATGAAAACAAGTTGAAGCAAGGAATTTAAAGAGATGAATCACAGCCATTATATGAGAAGTGAAGCTAAATAGAGCTCATATGAGAAAGTAAAAGAGTTAATTTTTTTATTTAACTTCGGAAGATTTAATTTTTATTTTGTATTTTCTATTAAATAAAATATTTCAAGGATAAAAAAAAAATAATAATAACTTTTAAATTAACACATACATTATAATAAATAATAAATATTGAAAAACTTGTTTTTAGGGTTTATAATTATTATTTTACTATTTTTAAACATTAATTACTTCAAAGAACATTCCATAAAAAAAGCTTTATACTTAAAATATATGTAACAATCAGCTAATTTAAAATATAAAATATTAAAAAAAATTATACTAATATTCTTTCAAATTAGATATAAATATAACTCATACAATAAATCTTTAATAATGTCCACTTCAATATCCTACTACGAGTATTTGCTAAAGTTATTACAGTTTTTTTTTTAATTAATATTATCTGATGAGAGAGCTTGGAACTAGGCATTGAAGATCAACCTCCATTTTGAAGTTCTTAGCTTGCTGGGCTTTCAACGCAGTCCTTTAGTTTGGTACTTCATCTAACTAACCAACCCAACTCCACGGTTAACGTTAACCAGCCGGTGCATTGCAAAGGACCGGCTGGTCAAAATTTGTACGGCTGGGTCGAAACAGTCGACATCTGGCAGGTTTGCTAATGGCTAGTCAAGTGAAGAAAAAAAAGGCAGAGGATAAAAAGGGAAAAACAGAGAGCTACTGCTGTTTTTATTGTCTCAAAGATGAAGAAATAAAAAGAAACAGAGATTTTTTAAGTTACTGTTGTAGGCAATTTTCTCTCACACACCAAAACAAACCTATATATTATCTGCATAAATCAAAGCTACTGCTCATACATAAAAAAAAAAAAACAGAGCATTACAAAGCTTTTCTCTGCTACACCCAACATCATTCATACAACAGAAACCACTACACTTCTCTTTTTTAACGTATGTACTTAGCACACAAGTAAAAACCCAAAAACTACTCTATGCAGCAAATTAAAATTAGATAAAAAGATATGCTCTTCTTCATACGTAAGAGAAGAGACCATACCCCTGAATGACATCTCTGCAGAAGAAATTAATAAGACAGAAAGAAGGGATAGCAGAAGTATGGGCAGCAATACATGTAGTAAAGAAGATAAGATAGCAGTGTATGGGAGTGTAGAATGGAAATAACTGGTTGTCCCTTTGCAAGGTCAGAATTTAATGAGAAGTCATTTCCGATCAGCAAGGTTGGAGGATGAATAGAGAGGGAATTTATTGCAGTGGTTGGGATTAGATTTCCAACACTCCCCCTTAATCACAACTACTGCCATCTATGATGCCCAATCAATCTCTTTGAAACACAAAACTTTCTTTCCCTAATGCCTTGGTGAAAATATCTGCACACTGATCTTCAGACCTACAAAAATCCAAAAAGATCTCTCCATTGTTAATCAACTCTCTAATGAAATGATATCTTGTATCTATATGTTTACTTCTCTTGTGAAAAACTAGATTTTTTGACAATGCTATAGCTGAGTTGTTGTCACAATAGATCCTTGTTGCCTCTTTTTGTTCTTGCCTGAGATCTTTTAGCATTCTTCTCATCCAAACTGCTTGACATGATGCACCTGTGGCTACTACATACTCTGCTTCAGCAGATGAGAGAGTGACTATTGGTTGTTTCTTTGAAGCCCATGAAACTACACCTGTTCCAAAATGAAAGACATAACTAGAAGTGCTCTTCCTATCATCAATGCTTCTGCACAATCACTATCTATATATCTAATTAGCTTGAACTCATTTGACTTTGCATACTGAATGCCATAGTTCCTTGTTCCACTCACATATCTAAGAATTCTCTTTCCTGCTTGCCAATGAGAGTCCTTCGGAGACTCCATGAACCCTGAAATGAGACTAACTGCATACATTATGTTAGGCCTTGTGGTTGTTAAATACATGAGGCTACCAATAAGCCTTTTATACAAAGTTAGATTAATGTTGCCTCCTTTATCATCCTTACTTAATTTCAGTCCTGTGACAATTGGTGTTGGAGCTAATTTACAATTTGTCATGTTAAACCTTTTCAAAATGTCATTTGCATACTTAGATTGGGAGATGAATATACCATTATCATTTTGATTCACCTCAATGCCAAGAAAATACTTCATGAGACCCAAATTAGTCATTTCAAATTCCTTTTTCATAGCTCCTTTGAACAAATCAATTGCCAAATCACCTGTGAATATCAAATCATCAACATACAAGCAAACAATTATGATCTCACCTTGCTCATTCATCTTGGTATACAATGTAGGCTCACTGCTACACCTATTGAAGCCATTTTGCAAAAGATAAGAGTCAATTCTACTATACCAAGCTCTTGGGGCTTGCTTGAGTCCATACAGTGCCTTTTTCAGTTTGTAGACTTTGTCTTCTTGACCCAAAATCTCATACCCAGGTGGCTACTCCACATAAACTTCTTCTTCAAGATAACCATTCAAAAAGGCTGATTTTACATCCATTTGGTAAATTGGCCACTTGTTTTGAGCTGCTATTGCAAGTATAGTTCTCACAGTGTCTAAACGTGCTACTGGAGCAAATGTCTCATCGTAATCAACCCCGAGCTGTTGTGAATATCCTTTTGCCACTAGTCTTGCTTTATGTTTTTGTACATCACCATTTGCAACTAATTTGGTTTTGTAAACCCACTTCACTCATATAACATCCTTGTCTTTTGGAAGACTCACTAACTCCCATGTTTGATTCTTTTCTATTGCATCAATTTCATCATCCATTGCAGTTACCCATTTGTCATCCTTAATTGCATCTTCATAATGAATTGGATCTTCTACTTGTGAATAAAATGCAAAGAGAGAAATCAGACCAACATTGTTCTCACCTTCATTTTGATCATAAATGTCTCTCAAACTTCTAATTTTTTGTCTTCTTAAGCTTGCCAATGTTGGATTTGACATATCACTTGAACTTGGACTTGTGGAATGTGGACTTGATGATCCTACACCCTGATTGCCACTTGTAGATGGTGTTTGTTGTACATTTGAAGGAGTGGATGCTTGAATGCGTGGGGCTATCCTTATACTTGATGATGGTGTCATTTGATGACCACTTTGTTGAGCTTGAATGGGTGTGGAAGGAATCACATTTGATGGAGTACCTGCTGGTGTAAAATCTTCTCTATCTTCTTGTGGTAAGTTGGCTACAATATTGATTACTTTCTCCAAACTTCCATCCCATGCTTCATCTTCTATGAATTGTACATCTCTGCTGATTATAACTTTCTTAGTTATTGGATTGTATAGTTTGTATGCCTTGGATTCATCACTATAACCAACAAATATACACTTTTCTCCTTTGTTGTCCAACTTTCTTCTCAACTCATTTGGCACATGTGCATATGCCACACATCCAAATACTCTCATGTGAGCAACACTATGTTTTCTTCCTGTCCATGCTTCTTCAAGAATCATATTCTTCACACTTTTGGTTGGACATCTATTCATAATGTATGTTGCACAAGCTACAGCTTCAGACCAATATTCATTTGACAAATGCTTTGCTTTCAACATGCTTCTTGCCATTTCCATGATTGTTCTATTTTTCCTTTCAGCTACCCCATTTTGTTGAGGTGTGTACCTAGTTGTGAATTGCTTGTGAATACCATGGTCTTTGCAAAAATTTAGAAATTCATTTGAGATGTACTCACCACCTCTATCTGTTCTCAATGCTTTGATGTAGTGCCCACTTTCCTTCTCAACAACTGCCTTGAATTGACGGAAGTAATCAAACACTTCATTCTTTTGCCTTAGAAAGTAGACCCATGTTTTCCTTGAATAGTCATCAATGAAAGTCAAAAAGTAGAATCTTCCACCAATTGAAGGTGTTTGCATTGGTCCACACAAATCTGAATGCACAATCTCTAAAAGTGCCTTTGCTCTAATTGACTTGTCTGTTGGAAATGTCTCTCTATGTTGCTTTCCCAAAATACATCATTCACATACTCTTTCTGGTTTCTCTACTAATGGCAAACCATTTACCATACTCTTCCTATGAAGTAAATTTAAACCTCTAAAGTTGAGATGCCCAAATCTTAGATGCCATAACCAATTTTCATCTTTTATTTCTTCTTGAAAGAGGGTTTGTGTAACTTCTAGAACTTCTTCTTTATCCTCTTGTGGATTCATTGTGGGTTGTGCTTGAGCATATTCCACATTCAAATCTGGCTTAATCTTTAGGGGAAACATTCTATTGCTTGTCATTTAGACTTTGGCAATAAGCTGGTTACTTGGAAATTTATCTAGAATAGTGCATTCTCTATTTTTGAAGAAGACTCTATACCCTTTTTGAACAAGCTGCCCAATGCTCATTAGATTATGTTTTAGACCAGGCACAAAATACACATCTGAAATATACTTCTTCTCCCCCTGTTTAGTTAGAATATTGATATTTCCTTTTTCCATAACTGAAACTTTGTTGTCATTACCCAATGTGACATCTGGTTTTACACTTTCATCTAAACTTGAAAACATTTCTAAGTTCCCTATCATGTGATTGCTGCAACCTGAGTCTAAGAACCATACATCCTTCTGATTTTCTTGTGCTACATTGCATGCTATGAACATATTGCTCTGATTTTGGTTTTCTCTTGTAAAGTTTGCATTTTGTCTACTGAAATCAGATTATTTTTTCCTACATTCATTTGAATAATGCCCATATTGCTTACAATAATGACATTGGATTTGAGATTTGTCATACCTTTGACCATGTGGTTGATTTTGAGATGGGTTTGGGCTTGAGTTTTGGTTGTTGCCTCTTCCACTTGAGTTTGATGGGCTGCTTCTTCCACCTCTATAAGAATTCTTTCCTCTACCTCTGAAATTGGATCTTCCTCTACCTCTACCATGGATGATTGAAGCTTGTGTCTTGAATGCATGCTCTAATGATGAATTTGCTAAGCTGCTTAGTCTATGCTCATGTGAGATGAGAGATGCATGGAGCTCATCAACTAAAAACTGTGAGAGGTTCTTTGTTTCCTCTATGGTCATAACTATGGATTCAAACCCTGTGGGTAAACTCCTTAAAATCTTTTCAACAATCCTTGTATCTTCAATTGTCTCACCATGAGATCTAATTTGATTAACTAAACCCATCACTTGTGTGAAGAAAGTGTCTATTGAATCTGAATCCTTCATAAAGATTGTTTCAAAATCCTTTCTTAGCATTTGCAACTTAGCTGTTTTCACCTTTGCCATTACTTGGTATGCGGTTTGAAGGATATCCCATGCTTGTTTGGATTTTGTTGCTACTGCAATCCTTGGAAAAATGCTCTCATGACTGCTTGAAATATGTAAAAGAGTGCTTTGGAGTCCTTCTTCCTATTATCCCTTAATAGATCTTTCTCTGCTTGTGTCAATGCATTGTATGCTGCCGCATCAGCTGGCTCTGGAAAGCCATTCTCTACGAGATCCCATATGTCTTGAGAACAAAAGAGTGCCTTCATTGTTATGGACCAATACTCATAATTTTTCCCATTGAACTGTGGGATTTGAGGATTTGTCAAGCTTGTACTTGTGGATGCCATTGTTGATTGTGAAAGAAAACTTTGCCTTCTTCAAAGCCTCTACTTGATAAGTACTTGAGAAACCTTACTTGAAATGCCCTTGCTAAAGAACCTTCAGCTCATGACCATGGCTCTGATACCAGGTGAAGAAAAAAAAGGCAGAGGATAAAAAGGGAAAAATAGAGAGCTACTGCTGTTTTTATTTTCTTAAAGATGAAGAAATAAAAAGAAACAGAGTTTATTTAAGTTACTGTTGTAGGCAATTTTCTCTCACACACCAAAACAAACATATATATTATCTACATAAATCAGAGCTGCTGTTCATACATTAGAAAAAAGAAAACAGAGCATTACAAAGCTTTTCTCTGCTACACCCAACATCATTCATATAGCAGAAACCACTACACTTCTCTTTTTTAACGTATGTACTCAGCACACAAGTAAAAACCCAAAAACTACTCTATGCAGTAAATTAAAATTAGATAAAAAGATCTGCTCTTCTTCATATGTAAGAGAAGAGACCATACCCCTGAATGACATCTCTGCAGAAGAAATTAATAAGACAGAAAGAAGGGATAGCAGAAGTATGGGCAGCAATACATGTAGTAAAGAAGATAAGATAGCAGTGTATGGGAGTGTAGAATGGAAATAACTGGTTGTCCCTTTGCAAGGTCAGAATTTAATGAGAAGTCATTTCTGATCAGCAAGGCTGGAGGATGAACAGAGAGGGAATTTATTGCAGTGGTTGGGATTAGATTTCCAACACTCCCCCTTAATCACAACTACTACCATCTATGATGCCCAATCGATCTCTTTGAAACACAAAATTTTCTTTCCCTAATGCCTTGGTGAAAATATCTGCACACTGATCTTCAGACCTACAAAAATCCAAAAAGATCTCTCCATTGTTAATCAACTCTCTAATGAAATGATATCTTGTATCTATATTTTTACTCCTCTTGTGAAAAACTAGATTTTTTGACAATGCTATAGCTGAGTTGTTGTCACAATAGATCCTTGTTGCCTTTTTTTTGTTCTTGCCTGAGATCTTTTAGCATTCTTCTCATCCAAACTGCTTGACATGATGCACCTGTGGCTGCTACATACTCTGCTTTAGCAGATGAGAGAGTGACTATTGGTTGTTTCTTTGAAGCCCATGAAACTACACTTGTTCCAAAATGAAAGACATAACCAGAAGTGCTCTTCCTATCATCAATGCTTCCTGCACAATCACTATCTGTATATCTAATCAGCTTGAACTCATTTGACTTTGCATACTGAATGCCATAGTTCCTTGTTCCACTCACATATCTAAGAATTATCTTTCTTGCTTGCCAATGAGAGTCCTTTGGAGACTCCATGAACCCTGAAATGAGACTAACTGCATACATTATGTTAGGCCTTGTGGTTGTTAAATACATGAGGCTACCAACAAGCCTTTTATACAAAGTTGGATTAATGTTGCCTCCTTTATCATCCTTACTTAATTTCAGTCCTGTGACAATTGGTGTTGGAGCTGATTTGCAATTTGTCATGTTAAACCTTTTCAAAATGTCATTTGCATACTTAGATTGGGAGATGAATATACCATTATCATTTTGATTCACCTCAATGCCAAGAAAATACTTCATGAGACCCAAATTAGTCATTTCAAATTCCTTTTTCATAGCTCCTTTGAACAAATCAATTGCCAAATCACCTATGAATTTCAAATCATCAACATACAAGCAAACAATTATGATCTCACCTTGCTCATTCATCTTGGTATACAATGTAGGCTCACTGTTGCACCTATTGAAGCCATTTTGCAAAAGATAAGAGTCAATTCTACTATACCAAGCTCTTGGGGCTTGCTTGAGTCCATACAGTGCCTTTTTCAGTTTGTAGACTTTGTCTTCTTGACCCAAAATCTCATACCTAGGTGGCTACTCCACATAAACTTCTTCTTCAAGATAACCATTCAAAAAGGCTGATTTTACATCCATTTGGTAAACTGGCCACTTGTTTTGAGCTGCTATTGCAAGTATAGTTCTCATAGTGTCTAAACGTGCTACTGGAGCAAATGTCTCATCATAATCAACCCCGAGCTGTTGTGAATATCCTTTTTCCAATAGTCTTACTTTATGTTTTTGTACATCACCATTTGCAACTAATTTGGTTTTGTAAACCCACTTCACTCATATAACATCCTTGTCTTTTGGAAGACTCACTAACTCCCATGTTTGATTCTTTTCTATTGCATCAATTTCATCATCCATTGCATTTACCCATTTGTCATCCTTAATTGCATCTTCATAATGAATTGGATCTTCTACTTGTGAATAAAATGCAAAGACAGAAATCAGACTAGCATTGTTCTCACCTTCATTTTGATCATAAATGTCTCTCAAACTTCTGATTTTTTGTCTTCTTAAGCTTGCCAATGTTGGATTTGAAATATCACTTGAACTTGGACTTGTGGAATGTGGACTTGATGGTCCTACACCTTGATTGCCACTTGTAGATGGTGTTTGTTGTACATTTGAAGGAGTGGATGCTTGAATGTGTGGGGCTATCCTTATACTTGATGATGGTGTCATTTGATGACCACTTTGTTGAGCTTGAATGGGTGTGGAAGGAATCACATTTGATGGAGTACCTGCTGGTGTAAAATCTTCTCTATCTTCTTGTGGTAAGTTGGCTACAATATTGATTACTTTCTCCAAACTTCCATCCCATGCTTCATCTTCTATGAATTGTACATCTCTGCTGATTATAACTTTCTTGGTTATTGGATTGTATAGTTTGTATGCCTTGGATTCATCACTATAACCAACAAATATACACTTTTCTCCTTTGTTGTCCAACTTTCTTCTCAACTCATTTGGCACATGTGCATATGCCACACATCCAAATACTCTCATGTGAGAAACACTATGTTTTCTTCCTGTCCATGCTTCTTCAGGAATCATATTCTTCACACTTTTGGTTGGACATCTATTCATAATGTATGTTGCACAAGCTACAGCTTCAGCCCAATATTCATTTGACAAATGCTTTGCTTTCAACATGCTTCTTGCCATTTCCATGATTGTTCGATTTTTCCTTTCAGCTACCCCATTTTGTTGAGGTGTGTACCTGGTTGTGAATTGCTTGTGAATACCATGGTCTTTGCAAAAATTTAGAAATTCATTTGAGATGTACTCACCACCTCTATCTGTTCTCAATGCTTTGATGTAGTGCCCACTTTGCTTTTCAACAACTGCCTTGAATTGATGAAAGTAATCAAACACTTCATTCTTTTGCCTTAGAAAGTAGACCCATGTTTTCCTTGAATAGTCATCAATGAAAGTCAAAAAGTAGAATCTTCCACCAATTGAAGGTGTTTGCATTGGTCCACACAAATATGAATGCACAATCTCTAAAATTGCCTTTGCTCTAATTGACTTGCCTATTGGAAATGTCTCTCTATGTTGCTTTCCCAAAATACATCCTTCACATACTCTTTCTGGTTTCTCTATTAATGGCAAACCCTTTACCATACTCTTCCTATGAAGAAAATTTAAACCTCTAAAGTTGAGATGCCCAAATCTTAGATGCTATAACCAATTTTCATCTTTTATTTCTTCTTGAAAGAGGGTTTGTGTAACTGCTAGAACTTCTTCTTTATCCTCTTGTGGATTCATTGTGGGTTGTGCTTGAGCATATTCCACATTCAAATCTAGCTTAATCTTTAGGGGAAACATTCTATTGCTTGTCATTTGGACTTTGGCAATAAGCTGGTTACTTGGAAATTTATCTAGAATAGTGCATTCTCTATTTTTGAAGAAGACTCTATACCCTTTTTGAACAAGCTGTCCAATGCTCATTAGATTATGTTTTAGACTAGGCACAAAATACACATCTGAAATATACTTCTTCTCCCCCTGTTTAGTTAGAATATTGATATTTCCTTTTTCCATAACTGAAACTTTGTTGTCATTACCCAATGTGATGTCTGGTTTTACACTTTCATCTAAACTTGAAAACATTTCTAAGTTCCCTGTCATGTGATTGCTGCAACCTGAGTCTAAGAACCATACATCCTTCTGATTTTCTTGTGCTACATTGCATGCTATGAACATATTGCTCTGATTTTGGTTTTCTCTTGTAAAGTTTGCATTTTGTCTGCTGAAATCAGATTTTTTTTCCTACATTCATTTGAATAATGCCCATATTTCTTACAATAATGACATTGGATTTGAGATTTGTCATACCTTTGACCATGTGGTTGATTTTGAGATGGGTTTGGGCTTGAGTTTTGGTTGCTGCCTCTTCCACTTGAGTTTGATGGGCTGCTTCTTCCACCTCTATAAGAAATCTTTCCTCTACCTCTGAAATTGGATCTTCCTCTACCTCTACCATGGATGATTGAAGCTTGTGTCTTGAATGCATGCTCTAATGATGAATTTGCTGAGCTGCTTAGTCTATGCTCATGTGAGATGAGAGATGCATGGAGCTCATCAACTAAAAACTGTGAGAGGTTCTTTGTTTCCTCTATGGTCACAACTATGGATTCAAACCTTGTGGGTAAACTCCTTAAAATCTTTTCAACAATCCTTGTATCTTCAAGTGTCTCACCATGAGATCTAATTTGATTAACTAAACCCATCACTTGTGTGAAGAAAGTGTCTATTGAATCTGAATCCTTCATAAAGATTGTTTCAAAATCCTTTCTTAGCATTTGCAACTTAGCTGTTTTCACCTTTGCCATTCCTTGGTATGCGGTTTGAAGGATATCCCATGCTTGTTTGGATTTTGTTGCTGCTGCAATCCTTGGAAAAATGCTCTCATGCACTGCTTGAAATATGTAAAAAAGTGCTTTGGAGTCCTTCTTCCTATTATCCCTTAATAGATCTTTCTCTGCTTGTGTCAATGCATTGTATGCTGCCGCATCAGCTGTCTCTGGAAAGCCATTCTCTACGAGATCCCATATGTCTTGAGAACAAAAGAGTGCCTTCATTGTTATGGACCAATAATCATAATTTTTCCCATTGAACTATGGGATTTGAGGATTTGTCAAGCTTGTGCTTGTGGATACCATTGCTGATTGTGAAAGAAAACTTTGCCTTCTTCAAAGCCTCTACTTGATAAGTACTTGAGAAACCTTACTTGAAATGTCCTTGCTAGAGAACCTTCAGCTCATGACCATGGCTCTGATACCAGGTGAAGAAAAAAAAGGCAGAGGATAAAAAGGGAAAAATAGAGAGCTACTGCTGTTTTTATTTTCTTAAAGATGAAGAAATAAAAAGAAACAGAGATTATTTAAGTTACTGTTGTAGGCAATTTTCTCTCACACACCAAAACAAACGTATATATTATCTACATAAATCAGAGCTACTGCTCAAACATCAGAAAAAAGAAAACAGAGCATTACAAAGCTTTTCTCTGCTACACCCAACATCATTCATATAGCAGAAACCACTACACTTCTCTTTTTTAACGTATGTACTCAACACACAAGTAAAAACCCAAAAACTACTCTATGCAGCAAATTAAAATTAGACAAAAAGGTTTGCTCTTGTTCATACGTAAGAGAAGAGGCCATACCCCTGAATGACCTCTCTGCAGAAGAAATTAATAAGACAGAAAGAAGGGACATCAGAAGTATGGGCAGCAATGCATGTAGTAAAGAAGATAAGATAGCAGTGTATGAGAGTGCAGAATGGAAATAACTGGTTGTCCCTTTGCAAGGTCAGAATTTAATGAGAAGTCATTTCTGATCAGGAAGGCTGGAGGATGAATAGAGAGGGAATTTATTGTAGTGGTTGGGATTAGATTTCAAACATCAAGGTGAGTTGAGTTGAAACGGTCATACAGTTTCGTCGACTACTGCAATGTTGGAAAAAGCGATACAACCGGTTAGCACAACTCACCAGCTGTTTACGGCTGGGCCAACTCCATAGTCTATATATATATATAATTGCGGCATAAAACTTCACCATAATTGCTGTGCATCAGTAGTTAAAAGTTATTGAGAAGCTGTAGACTCCATCGAGTGAGTTCTGATCTAGAATTGATGTCCGTCCATAAATTTTTGTAATGCTTGTATTGTCTCTGTGAACCTAATATCAACTAGCTTCTTCGTACCATTTTTTCTTTCATCTCCGCCTCCACCTCTGCCTCAATTGCCTTGATATTTATTTCAGCCTTTTTATTACCTATAGTAGGAGTCAAATTATCAGGATAGAATCTTCCGTTGGGAGTCACAGTAAGGACACAAGGTAATTTATCGAAGGTGTGTCTTCTGAAATAACACATTACCATGGGAATGATCAACCAGGGATCTGCAATGGATGGCCACTCAATTTCTTCAACTATCTCTGCATGAAGAGCTCGTGTTCCTCTCCCTTCAATCACTATTGGAATCCGTACCACTTCAAACTGGACGTTCCTTTCTATGGGATCGTTCAATAGTTTCTCATATACATGCTTGAAAGCCTTTTTTTCTTCTTTCATGTTATGAAGCCAGGAGAGTAAGAGGAAAACGTATTTCCTGTCAAGCTTTTGGTCCACCTGGGGTCGCCAAACAAAAATTGAATAGGATTAGTTATGTTTACCGCCATATTTATTGAAAAAAATAGAGAAAAATAAAACAGAGTGAAGCAAATACAAAACACTTAAATATATTATTGCACATAAAATCTCCAAAATCTTGCTTAGTTACAATGGCAGCCTTGCTTCTATTTTTATAACATTCATGGAAATCTCCAGAATATCTTAGAATGATTAAGAGAAGTGTGGAGAAAGGAAAGATCTGGAGGTTTCTACTTAGAGATGGAAGTTTCCACATTCTGGAACATTCCATAATAATCATTATCTCCAACATTCTGGAACATTCCATAATAAACATTATCTCCAACACCCCCCATAATATTTATTTGGAGAAGATAATTACAAAATATTATTATATAGCAACTTCCTTGAGATTTAACAAGTCTCTAAATTTGATAAATTTCACTTCAGGTAGTGCCTTTGTAAAGATGTCAGCAATTTGATTTTCTGTTCCACAAAATTTTAACTCCACCACTTGATCTTTTATCAAATCATGAACAAAATGATGATGCATTTCTATATGCTTTGATCTAGCATGATAAATTGGATTTTTTGCTAGCTTGATAGTACTTTGATTATCACAGAATATAGTAGTTGGACAAACTTGTGGATGTCGTGTTTCTTCCAGTAGTCTTCTAAGCCATAATGCTTCTTGAGATGCCTTTGATGAGCCAACATATTCAGCTTCTGTAGATGACAGTGATACTATTGCTTGTTTCTTGCTGCTCTAAGAAATTGGTCCTGACCCAAGATGAAACATGTACCCTAAAGTTGATTTTCTATCATCAATAAGTTGATTTTCTATCATCAATATCACCTGCATAATCAGAATCTGTATATCCAACTAATGTTGGCTCTCCTCCATAATTGTACTCAATTCCAAGGTGATAAGTGCCTTTAATATATTTTAATATTCTCTTAGCTGCTTTCCAATGCTCAATGTGTGGATTTGACATGTACCTAGATATAATACCAACTGCATATGCAATGTCTGGTCTAGTTATGGTGAGATACAAAAGACTCCCAACTAATTGTCTATATAATTTTCCATCCACCTTCTTTTAAGTAGAATTAGCACTCAATTTTAAGCCTACTTCACATGGTGTATTAGATGCTTTACAGTCAGTCATATTAAACTTTTTCAA
The DNA here is from genome assembly GCA_027924645.1 of Cunninghamia lanceolata. NCBI lineage: Eukaryota > Viridiplantae > Streptophyta > Pinopsida > Cupressales > Cupressaceae > Cunninghamia > Cunninghamia lanceolata. The sequence goes on along the minus strand of BSBN01000649.1, from coordinate 2,765,139 downwards.
TACATCAAGAGCATATTTGGTTTGAGACAACATGATTCTTCCTTCTTCTTTCCATACTTGCATACCTAAAAAATAGTGCATCAACCCTAAATCAGTTATTTCAAAAGCTTGTTTGAGTTGATCCTTGATTATTTCAATATTATGTGTGTGATCCCCTGTAATAATCAAGTCATCCACATACAATACAATAATAACAACTTTACCATCACTATGTTTTACATACACATCTGGATCAGCTTTACTTCTTTTAAATCCTGCATTTATAAAGTACTCATTTATTTTGGAGTACCATGCCCTTGGTGCTTGCTTAAGACCATATAATGATTTTTTTAATCTACACACTAGATGTTCTTCACCACTTTTAACAAATCCAGGTGGTTGTTGCATGTAAATTTCTTCTTGAAGATCACCAGGTAGAAAGGCACTTTTTACATCCATTTGATAAATTTTCCAACCAAATTTTGCAGCTAGAGCAACTATTGTATGAATTGAACTCATTTTAGCAACTGGAGCAAAGGTTTCAGTATAATCAATACCTTCTATTTGTGAGAAGCCCTTACCCACTAGCCTTGCTTTATATTTTTCAATAGCTCCATCTGATGTGAACTTTACTTTGTAGGTCCACTTGCAGCCAACCACACTTTTACTTTTTAGAAGAGTTGTCAATTCCCAAGTTCCATTTTTCATCAAAGAATTGTATTCATCTTGTATTGCTTCTTCCCATTCTTCTTTCCCTTTTGCTTCCTCATATGTACTTGGAGTGTCAACCTGCATCACCTTAGTCATAAGAGCATAGTTAGCAAACATATTTCTAGGGCCTTCTTGGTATATTTCTTGAATGCTTCTAGTCTTCTGTGTGTCTTCATCATCACTTTCACTTGATTCTTCAATTTGTGTTCCTTCTCCTCCTGCAGGAGATTGCACACCTTGATTTTGAGCATTAGTATAAGTAGACTTATCTTCTTCAATCAATATTGGAAAGTAAGATAATGTAGGAGAATGTTCACTTTTAATATCTTCATCAAACCATACATTCCTTTTGATATAAATTTTATTTGTTTTAGGATTACATAACCTATATCCTTTTGATTCCTCACTATACCCAACCATTATGCACTTCTCACTCTTTTTTTCTAACTTGCTCCTTTTTTCATCAGGGATGTGGGCATATGCATTACATCCAAAGACTCTAAAATGAGATACTATAGGCTTCCTACCACTCCATGCCTCTTCTGGTGTTATATTCAGAACTGCTTTAGTAGGTGTTCTATTCAAAATGTAAACTGTAGTACAAATTGCTTCAGCCCAGAATTTAACTTCTATATTTCTAGAGTGAAGCATGCACCTAGCCATTTCTATTATAGTTCTATTTTTCCTTTCTGCAACTCCATTTTGTTGGGGTGAGTAGGAGACTATTGATTCCTTCTTTATACCATGTTGTTTACAAAAGTCTAAAAAACCTTTGTTCATATATTCCATACCTCTATCTGTTCTTATTATCTTCAGAGATCTTCCACTTTGATTTTAAGCCAATGCCTTAAACTCTTTAAACTTATCAAACACTTCATCCTTCTTTTTTAAAAAATAAACCCAAATTCTTCTAGTATAGTCATCAATAAAGGTCAGAGCATACCTTGATCCTGCAAGTGATGGTGTTCTGAAGGACCCATTACATCACTATGAACCAAATGTAAAGGAGTCTTTGCTCTCCATGATTTACCTTGTGGGAAACTTTCCACATGTTGCTTTCCCATAGCACATCCTTCACACACCTTGTGACTTGATGAGATTTTTGGAAGCCCATGCACCATATATAGTTTCTCCATAAGCTTGAGGCTTTGATAATTGACATGTCCCATACGCTCATGCCATACCCTGCTCATATCATTATATTTGACAATAGCACACATATTCTCATTTCCACATTTAGAAGTAAATTCTTGAAACTTATATAATCCATTCTCCATTTTACCAATTACAGTCACTTTGTAGTTATTACTCACATCCTTGATCAGACATTTGTCATTGTAGAATTCTATTTTATACCCCTGATTTGCAATTTGAGATACAGAAAGAAGATTTGTCTTCAATTCTGGAACTAACTTCACATTTTTTAACACACCATTATCTACTTTAACATTTCCAGTTCCTTTAACTTCCAAAGCACTGTTATTCCCCAAATATATTTTCTCTATATTGTTATCATTTCTTAGTGATGCAAATTCTTCCTTATTATAACACATATGCTGTGTGGCACCAGAATCAATAACCCAGTCATCTTTATAAGAATCATTTTCTTTAAGTGCAATATAGAGAGCATTACTTTTAGAATCAAATTTTTTTGTAAACTTATTTGTCTTCCTTTCTGTATCTTTGATCCTCTTATAGCATTCATTTGCTTTATGACCCAACTTACCACAATAATTACATTTCCATTTGCTTTTATGATAATCCTTGGCTAGAGTATACCTATTGTCATACTTCCAATTTTTCTCTCTTGAATGGTTTTCTTGTGTATTTTTATAATTTTGTTTCCCTCTTATTATGAAAGCTTCATCATTAAATGACTCCTTTTCTTCTTGCACCAATTTAGCACATAACTCTTCATATTTTATATTCTTTAATTTATCAGCAGTATCTAGCCCTCTTATAAATGATTGATAAGATCCTCAGAGACTTTGTAAAACTATTTGCACAAAATCTTTTTCACCTATAGCCTTTCCAAGAGAAGCAAGTTCATTTCTCTTTTCCTTTAATTTGCTTAGATGAGGGACTAGCTCTTGTGAATTTGACAATTTCATGTTATATAATTCTGCAGTGAGAGTTAGAATCCATACATCACTTGAATTTTCATATGTAGTTTTCAAACTATCCCACACTTTGACTCCACTTCTCTCATTGTGAACTTTTAGAAAAACTCTTCTTCTGAAAGTGTAAGCTTGATTAGTGCTGCTGCCCTCTTATCTCTTTTATCCCAATCTTCTTGATCTTTTCCAAGGTTTGCTGGTCTTTGTTCACTACCAATAACAATCTCAAAGCAATTTTGAAGCATTAGAAAAATCTCCATACGAGACACCCAATCATAATAATTTTTTCCATTTAGTTTAATTGTAAGTAAATGAATACCAATTGAATCCATTCCCTCTTTTTTTAGAAGAGAATCGAGATAAATTTCAAATAAAACTTAATGCATAAATGAAAATCTCTCACCAAATTTTCAGAATTGATATTCTTTCTTCTTCAACCAAATTTCAACCTGTAAGAAAGAAAACTCCACTCTACAGAATCACAGATGCTGCCCAAGATTTAAAGCTGCTCTGATACCATATTGAAAAAAATAGAAAAAAATAAAACAGAGTGCAGCAAATACAAAACACTTAAAGGAAAGATCTGGAGGTTTCTACTTAGAGATGGAAGTTTCCACATTCTGGAACATTCCATAATAATCATTATCTCCAACATTCTGGAACATTCCATAATAAACATTATCTCCAACAATATTGATCAAGTAAATAATTATTGGGAAAAATATCAATACGTGCTTTGTACTAGAAACTAGGAATTCTATTTCTTTTGTCAGCAACAATTCTCGAAGAACTTGGAGATTGCTCCGCTGCCGAGTAGTCTCGATAAGTTCTCTGAAGTGGAGATATTTGATGTTTCAGAATTCCATTGCCTTGGCCTTTAACCTTACACTTTCATTTGTAACGCTTGTCCAGCGTGAAAAGGTTTTATAGTTGTCTTTGCACACCACATCACTAATGATCATAGCATAGTAAATGCTTTGATTAAAGTCCTCAACTGCACACAATATTTTTTCAAAGAACACCTGAGTGCTATAGTTATCACTACTGCAAAGACTATGCCTGCTACTCAATTCTTTTGCCAATTTACTCACACATCGACTGCCAACATGAACTACTTGTAACTGGTAACAAGTAGCTTGGAGATTATCCATTAGTTTCCCTATTACCTCTATCTCTTGCTTCTCGTAATCATGATAAAAAAATAACTGCTAAGGTAATGCCTTCCTCAATAGTAGATGGATCAAATTGCCATCCATTGACATCCACAAAATGCCATTTGCCAGTGAAGAAATCGTATATACCTCGTTGTAACTCCTTTCGAATTGAAGGATCCTACAATATGATAGCAAGCGGTAGTTAAGGATCAATGTTTTTCACAAAGTACATGTTTTGAGTGCATTCCACAGTGTACTTAAATTTCATGCCATTTAGTTTTAAACTAGTATTTCTGAATTAATAGCTTATATAAAGAAATACTGGCTTTCGAGATGAATATACTGTATGGATTACAGCAGCGACACTGTGTACTTTATTTCTAAATGCACTGCTTTATTTGTCTTATAGGTTATTACATACTTAACTATACAAAATTATATTGAATATCACTTGTCTTGCTGAGGGTTAAAATTGTACCAAAAAAGAAATCTGATAAACTGTACAATAGAAGTAATGTATACAAAATCTAAAGTAAATAATAAAATATTAAACAAAGTAGACATAATACATATTTTAACTTAGACAAAATGAGGGTCATCAACTTAATCATTTGTTAAAGGTTTTGCGTGTGGAGATAAAGTTTCTTATATTTGTTTTCGTAAACTTGGAAATTATTACTAGTCAATATTTACTTATCACTAGTCAATATGTTACTTATCTTTTTGACATTATATTTGATTTTTTCTCCTTCTTTTTCTTCCATTATGACTTTAATTGCTTTACTGATGCCCTCCTTAGTAAAAGAGCCATTCTCATCATTTCTTCTCAATTCCGCTCCCACATTAAGCTTTTTTGCTAGCCTTGTATTTAACCCTTGTTCAAATTGTATTGGAAGAGCTATGAGAGACACCCAAAACCTCAACCCTTCTATTATTGAATTCCACCCACAATGGAAAAGAAAGGCACATGCAAATGGATAATTCAAAATGTGTAATTGTGGAGCCCACTTTATTACTAGCAATCTCTTTTCCTACAAAATAATTTGAAGAAATAAAAACTAATTTTCAAATCTAAATTTATTTAAATTTTTTGAAATGATCATATTAGTATAAGCATTTTAAAAAAAGTTAATTATATATAAATTTTAAATAAAACTATAGACATGTACAAAAAAGATAGAATGCTTAAAAAAGACAACCCTTAACATACCCTAATCTGATCTTGGAAGCCTTGAGGCAAGTTGTTTCTAGCAGGCAAAAGCCAGAGGAATGAGGCACTACTCTCTTACAGACCCATCGCCAGGGCGGTGACCTCCTCGATGGTGAGAGCACACTCATTGCCAAAGGACACTAACACCACCGAATCAATGGGCTGCCTATCAAGCCACTGCAAGAAAATATTATCAATGGGGTGTGGTGAGAGTATAGGCATGAGCAATCCCATAGTACATATTTTCACTTAGAATAACTCTTTTGGCCATGTCTACAGCATAAATCAGTGAGCTGGTGTTGGTATTGGAGTCCAACCAACAGCGCTTTTTGTGGGTGCTAAGGACGTCCATCATGGAAAGTGTCAACACTGATGCAATGTGAGGCCTACCTTTACCTCACCTTATTTTTTTGCTTACAATACTTATTTGATGGATTTTATGATGGACATGTAGACATTTGGGGACTGTTGATATCATAATTAGACTTTCATTACTATATCTTTCTTTGATTAGTTAGATGATTTATGCTTTGTGGATGTTTAGATCTTATGTTAGATTTCATTTGATGCTATGATGTTTAAACGCTATGTTGAATTAGGTGCTATTGGTATGTTTATTGATAATGAAATTGATGATATATCTTGCATTATGTGATCCTAAATATACTTGTGAATTGTGAATGATTTGATAATCATGTAAATGTTATCATGTGATTATTATTGATCAATGTTATATGTGATTATGCGATCATGTGTGTGTTATATGTAGTTCACTTCGCTTCGACTATATTTATCATGTGCTATTAATGGGTTTGTGGAAGTGTCCAGGTACCTTTCTCTGCCCATGGAAAATTAGAGATCAGACAATAACCATATGTTATATCCCTGTTAAGCCAACCTAGTCCCTAAGATGGAATAAGGTCATTTGTGTTTGAGAATGATGATGATGTTGTATTTGATTTATGATATTTTGTAAGGTTTTCCCCTTTTTAATTTATCTCATTGAAGTGTTGTAAATTGTAATGTTGGGTTTGCACAATTTTTAGTGCTAAATGTTTTGAGCCTTTTTCATGTGATTTTATGTGTTCCTTGGTGTTAATAATGGTCAAATAATGACCCTAGGTCATACCCCTAGGGCTAGGACCATTCTTAGCATGCTTAAAATTGTTTTAAACCATGTTTGGTCAACCAAACTTGGCCCTTGAGTCAAGTGATGCATTTGGGAGATGTGAGAGGTGGTTGGCATATCTCCATCTCACCTAACCTAATCTTGCTCACTTAGGGTAAGGTTACCCTTTCCTCAAGTGCTTTAGAAGCTTCTTGAATCTTCTCACATGTGTGAGACCTCTTCCCTATGCTCTCACACATGTGTGAGAGCATATGTAGGGAAGAGTGTAGCATAGTTGAATGAGAAGCTTCCTTTGTGTGTTCACTTCTCCCTATGCTCACACATGTGTGAGAGCATTTGTGGGAGAGTATGTAGCTTTGTAGAATGGAGAGTTGACAAGTGTCACCTCCTTATTCTTGCAGGGTTGTGAGGAGAGTTATGTGGAAGGAGGAGAGGATGACAAGCGTCACCTTCTCATCCATTAGGACTTGTGAGTAAGCCTATTTATCTCTCTATTTGAGAAGAGATGGGGGTTATTTTTTTTTTGCATTTTTATGTTTGTGTTGGGAAGGAAAGGACTTGAGGAGACTTGAAGGATTGGGGAAGGACTTGTGGAAAGCTCTTCACCAACATCCTCTACTCTTGAAGCTTGAGAGGTATGCCTCAAGGCATTTAGACTATTTTTACTTGTTTTTGCTTATGCATTATGTATGTTTTATGATTGTTATGCTTATGTTATTTAGTTTTGTGTTATGTGGAGTTTTAATGGTTGCGTTGGTGAGCTATCCATATGAGAGATCTCATCTTTGTCATGGGTGAGAGAGGTGTGAACCTCCTTGGTTTCCCCTCATTGTTTTGGTGTAGTTTTATGGTCATGGGCCTTATATTGAAGTTTTGAGGAGTATGGTATTTATGGCATGAGTGCCTTGTATTGAAATATGAGAAGTTTATGGAAAGAGGCCAAGGGATTATGAGCATTATGAGTATTATGAGGATTTGAGTGTTGGGTCTCCTTGAGTTGAGAGTAGTCCACTCTCTCACCCCCTTAAACTCATTTGCAAAATGGGTTAGTGTGTTTTTTTCCTTGGAAGGGAGTTATTATTTTTCGTGTGAGTGTTTGTAACCCATGTGCTATGATCCTTGGTTATTGAAAGGCCTCCTAGCTTGGGGGTGGCCTACTTGTAGGCCTAGATTGGGAGGAGAGATTCCCATGGGCAAAGTGAACTATTTTGTGTGTTTTGTAGGTTCATATGGTGACTATCGAGGAGTGGACTTGGAGAGAAAACTTTAGTTAGTAGCCTTATGTATTTTGTTAAAATGAAGGCATTAAGATGCCTTAATCCTATTTTGGGCTTGTAATAAGTTTGATCTAGTTTGAAACTTGAGCTCTCATAAGGGTTGGAGTTTTCCTTACCTCCTTGTAAATATTGTATATATTTTAAATGATTAATGGAAATAAGTTTACCTTCGTTCCAATGTTGAAAGAAAAATACATCTCTCTCTCTCTCTCTCTCTCTCTCTCTCTCTCTCTCTCTCTATTTGCTATTATGTTATGCATAAGAAAAAAACTTAAAGAAAGAAAATATATTTTATACGTTTTGTAGTGAAAAGGAATAAGTCTTTTATGCTTGTCTTAAAATAAAAATAGATTGGTTAGTTTTATTTTTAACCTCTATTTGAGTGTGTGTGTGTGTGTGTGTGTGTGTATATTTGTTTTTATATATTCAAAGTTAAGTCTACACACACACACATATATACACATAGTTATATAAATATATTTATTTGAGCAAATGATCTCACTAATTTTTTTATTTTAAGCGCTTACTATTTTTACACAGAGAATAAATTGAAATATTTTATTATATATATATATATACGAATAGTATTAAACATCTTAAAAGATTCATGTATAGCTAGGGTTTATTATTTCTTTGGCCCCTATGTTTTTCTTGAGGAAGGAAGAAATGTAATGCGGGTCACAGGGGATAGAAGACCTAGCGGCCACTCCACCCTTAATACTCCTTGTTGTGTATTAGATGGAAGGGGATGGGACCCACGTTCCACCCACATGATATTTCCTGTGGATGGGGCTGGAGCCGCACCTCACCTCCATCTGTATTACCTTAAACAAAAAAACTCTCGCCACTACAAAAAAACTCTCGCCAGCTATTTTTGCTCATCTTGGATGAGTTTTGGAGCCTAAATTTTAGGCTTTTCACTTGTGCTCACCTATTAACTTGGATTTACTTTTTCAAACTCATTCATGCATATTTTTGAGTTTAGTTGAGCTGGAGTTGACTACCCATTCACTTTTGGGGACAGTTTTGTATTAAAAAAACTTACTTTTTTTTCCTTCATTCTTGCTTTTTGCCTTTGCATATTGCAGAGAGGAGATTGTGTTGTAACTCAGCCTTTTTTTTATAGTTTTTAGTAGCAAGATTTCATTATTTCCAGCAATTTATTGTTATGTTTTACAAAGATTCCTTCCATTTTCTAATACAATCAAGGGGTATTCTATATGAATTCAGGTGTTTTTCTAATTTTATGAGTGATTTGATAAGAGTTTTATGTGTTTTGTTTCAAAACCTCTAGATTTTTTGTCACATTTATTAGATGCAAGTATACAAATTTTAGTTTATTATAGGTCACAAGCTTGAGCAAGATTATTCATGCCTTTATGTGAAATACTTATGTGGCGAATCTAACCAATTTGGGTTGTAAGAGCAAGTTTATTGAGAATGTTTGTGAGTTATATTGTAGTTTTAAATCAAAATATTAGTGCATCACCCCCTTTAGGATAGATTTTTCAGTTCAGTTTCAATTTATACAACATTCTTCTATCTCTTTTCTCCATCAAGTCATAGATCTAAAGGGGCTTTTTAAAGGGAGTCAGCGATTCTGGAGGTTCATTCTTGAAACAGACAGACCCACATTTGAGAACATTCCCATGTTACATAGGATTGCCAAGCTTGTAAAGGCTTAGCATTCAGGGTGCAATCCTTCATGACAATAGTTTTTGGTAGGCCTGGTGGGACACTGAAACTTATTTCAGTCAAGAATTCAATGATTTTCATTGTTGTCCTGGTATATATAGCAGTATTTTTAACCGTTTTGAGGTGAGAAATTATACCTGGTGACTCTAATCTCTAATCTTGAAGTAGATTTAGTTAATTTAGCACATGAGAAGAGTGTAGACAAGAGGAAGTTGTTCTTCTTTTGATTATTTATAGCTTTCACCTCCAAAGAGATGAGGTAGAACAACAACAAGGACACCCAGTCCAAAACTAAGGACTAGATCTACTCCTCCAAGGACTGCAAAGTTTAACCAAGGTAATTTGGTGATAGAGCTTCAAATTTAGAATCCACAAACACCTCAGCCTCCACTAATGGCCAAACAATATCCATTTGTTACATTTAATACTGGCAGCCCACTGCTGCTTGCAGTACATGATGACATTCTTGTAGTAGGTTTAGAGGTTTTCCATTCTTTATGGGTGAGGATCAGACCACCCCAATTGAGCTTATAAAGAATGTGGCCACATTGTGTACAATACGTCACATAACACAAGAAAATGTAGTAGTGAGATTGCTGGCAGCATCTCTAAAAGGGAAGGCTCTACAGTGGTTTAGAGTTTTATCCGTGGGTTCTATCACATCATGGGACTTGTTGGGAGATGGTCTGAACAAACGATTTGAAGACAAGTTAGATAACTTGTCTCTGATGGAGTAGCTAAGCACAATAAACAGAGTTCCCCAGGAGCATATGGCTGATTTTAATTTTAGATTTCAAAGGACATGGGATAGAATCCCTACACTGGTAAGACCTATAGTTGAACATGCTTTTTTGCATTTCCTTAGAGTATTAAATAGCAACATTGTTGTTATGATCCAATCAATGAATGGAAATTCGTTACCAGTTGCTTATGCAATTGCAATTAGAACTGAAAACAACTTTATTTAGGCAGGAAAAATAGTTCCAAGGCTATCAATGCCTATCTTTCCCGAAATACAACCATCTATTCCATTCCAAATCCCACATTTAGTTGTTGTACTTGTTGTACCAGTTTTGGGTTACATAGCTACAACTCAAAATAATCTTGTTTCAGCCCCTTCCCAAGAACTTCAGGAAATAAAAGGGTTATTACAAAATTTTAGTAATGAGTTGGTAAGTATAAAGAAGTAGCAAAGCCAAAATTCTAGACCATACCAACCTCCATACTGAGCAAATAGACATTCAAATCAAGCTGACCCTCAGCCTCAAAGGAGGAATTACAATCCAAGACCTTTTCAACCATATAATCTAAATATTGTGATTTCATCAAGAGAGATAGTTCCAATGCAAAATAATTTGGTTCAAGACCATGAGTGGTGCTTTCCATGTAACTAGCCTCATAGTCAATCATCTTCTCCAAAGGGAGTGTTAAATCAAGCACTTATGGTGCAAAATTTCACTGTAGATCAACAAAATAGTGGGCATGTGACTAATGAATATGTTCAAAATAAAGTGGCTTTGATGAACTAGAAAGGAGAAGAGTTTTGTGGTGTTAATCAGTCTCAAAGATAGGGGCAGAATCAATCATATAACTATGTAGCAGCAAATACAAGATCTAAGAAAAGAGTTGTAGATTTGGGACAACAGCCTAACCAAATGCAAAATCAGGCTTCTTCAAGTTAGTAGCTAGGTATTGGACATATTTCAACACAGCATGTTGATATTTTGCCAAGACAACAAGTTGTACTAGTCAATGATCAATAGAAAATTCAAACACAGCCACAAGTTCAAGGAGAGGTTGTTGTTCCAGAAGTACAATAGAAGGTAAATCCACCTTATTTTAATATTTTAGATCACATGAAGAAGTCCAATATCATTGTTTCAATGTGGGACTCTTTGGCTCCTCCTAGCCAAAGAGATTTATTAAAAAATGCATTAAGTAATCTCACTATGTCAAATGAGTGAAGTAAAGATCAGCCAAAGGTGAATATTGTAACTGATTAGCTAAAAGAAAAACCAATGAATAAGTTACAACCAAATCATGAAATCAAGCTACCTCCTTTTTATGTCACTTTGATCATTAGGGATCATCTTGTCCATAACCGCATGGTAGATTTAAGGACTAGCAATTCAGTGGTGCCAGAGAAGATTGTTGACTAGTTGGGTTTAAAATACGAACCACTCTCAAAATGAGTTGTTCAATTAGATGGATCAACCATCAATACGGTGAGAATAATCAGATATTTAAATATTACATTACATGCTTGTCCAAATTTTACAATTCCTCAAGAAGTGTATATAATAGATCTTCCTACTCACTTTGTATTATGTATTTCTAGAGATTTTACAGCCAAGTTAGGAGGATACTTATCCTTTCACTGGTCACATTTGTTCTTTAGAACCAAATACGGTACAAAAGTCACAATAAAAATTTGAGTTGCTGGCTAAAGATCACATTGAGCCATATGTTCCAAGTCATGTTAATGCAAATCTCACATTTCATGAGCAGGATCGGCGAGATCAGCTTGTTGTCCAATATCCTAACACCCTTGTTGAAGGTATTGTAGACTTGTTCTTAGATGAATGGGTAGCCAAGAATCATGAAGTTAATACAACTAAGCATATAGAACAAGTGGACTTGGGCATTTACATGATTCAAGAACAAGGTATTGCTATCCCAAATCTGATTAAAGATGCAAAAGTGCAAGAAAAACAATAGTCCAATGAGCTATGGAGTTTGTACTTCAATGGATCAAGGAGCAAAGTTGGTGCTGGAGGAGGTGCTGTGCTAGTTTCTCCAAGTGGTGAAAGGTATTTTTCATCTTTTCATTGTTCTTTCAGCTGTGCAAATAATGTTTCTAAGTATGAGGCCCTTGGTCATGGTCTGGAATGGGCTAGAAAGTGAAATGTTAAGTGTCTTCAAGTGTTTGGAGATAGTGAACTAGTGGTCAATCAAGTAAAGGGTATTCATGCCACTAAAAATGACTTGTTAAAACTATATAAATATAGAGTATGGGCCATGATTGAGGACATTGATGCATTTAATTTGTTGTCCATACTAAGATCTCAGAACAAACAGGCTGATAAACTCATTGCCATGGGAGCTGAGCTTGATATTCCAGCTGAAATAAAAAATGTTGCTATCCAAAACTATGTGAAATTTGTTGTTAGACCTATTGTGCCAGATAATAACATTTATTGGCAAGTATTTGATAGTGATAAAAAGATTATCAGTTTCTTGATTGAAGAAGTTGAATTTTCATTTTCTAACCAACAAAAGTTGTCTCAACAAAATGAAGATCATATTCTTCAACTTAAAACCAATAAGTTGACAAAAGGTTTGGTAACTCTCAAGTCAATCTTCAACTTAGATGATCAAGTTAGAAAAGAGAAAGCTGGTTTATCCATCAAACGGGAGCATTATGGGTAGATTGAGATTTTCAAAGGTAAGTTGTTAAAGCTTGGCAAGGTATGTACCTTATAAGAGAAACATGCATTTGTTTTACTTTGTCAAGAATTTGTTGATGTGTTTTCTTGGGAGTACCATGATTTGAAGGGCTTTGATCCTAAATTATCTCAACATACTATAGAGTTGGAATCGAGGGCAAAACATTGTAAGATAGAAATAGAGACCTCTAAATCCAAAGTTGGAAAATCTTATGAAAGATGAGTTTAATAAGCTCATTAAAAGTAATGTCATCTTTCCAATTAAGCATACTTCATGGGTGTCTAACCTTGTCTCTGTGAGAAAGAAAAATAGAGAAATCAAACTTTGTGGCGATTTTGGGGACCTTAACAAAGCTTCTCTTAAGGATCATCACCCGCTACCATCTATGGAACAAATTTTGCAAGTAGTATCTAGATTTGATAGATTCTCTCTTTTAGACAATTTTTCAGGTTATAACCAAGTATTGGTGAAGGAAGAGGATCAATTCAAGACTACATTTACAACAAAATGGGGAACTATGGCATATAGGAAGATGCCATTTGGACTATCAAACATAAGAGCTACTTTTGAAAGAGCTATGGACATGGCTTTCCATGGTTTGATTAATAATTTTGTAATGGTTTACCTAGATGACATTACTGTCTTTTCCAAGCATGTTGATGATCATATTGCTCTTTTGAGACAGATATCTAAGAAATGTAGAGAATATGGGGTTTCACTTAACCCAAAGAAGTGTATTTTTTCTGCTCATGAGGGCAAACTACTTGGACACATTATTTCTAAGCATGATGTTTCAATAGATCCCAAAAGGATTATTCCTATTACCTCTACTAGCCCACAAGAAAGGCTTGCAAAGCTTTCTAGGTAGGATAAATTTTGTAAGGAGATTTATTCCTAATATTGTAGCTCTTTTAAAACCACTAACTTCTATGCTTAGAAAAGGGATTAGTTTTAGATGGACTAAACAAGGGAAGAGGAGTTTCGAGGAGATAAAGGAGGCCATTGTAGCAGCTCCAACACTTCTAAATCCAAGTTTTTATAAAGATTTTATTCTTTATGCATTTAGAAGTGTTGATACTATTTTAGCCATGTTATGTCAGCAAAATGAAGATGGAGTAGAACAACCCATTACATTTTTGGCCAAGTTCTTCAAGATTATGAGGTAAAGGACTCTTTTGTTGATAAAAATGTACTAGCTCTGATCAAAAGTTTGAAAAAATTTAGGCATATGCTCTCTAACAACAAAATTCGGTTGCTGGTTTCTCATCCTACTGTTAACAATTTCTTGTTGAGTAAAGATATAAATGATAAACAGGCATGTTGAATAACCAAGGTAATGGAGTTTGATGTTAATATCAAGGCTACAAAGTCAATTAGAGGCAATGGTCTACGTGAACAACTAGAAGGAAGTGAAATAGACAGCAAAGAAGTTGAGAATTAGACTGTTTTGGTGCTAGAAGATGAAGAACCAACTGTTATTCCAATTTCTTCTACAAACTAGATTCACCAATTGATACATTATTTTACCACTGGTGACTATCCTAAAGGTTTGGACAATGCAAAGAGGAGACATTTTAGATTGCAGGCCATTCCTTATGCTGTCATAGATGAAGTGTTGTATAGGAGGGACTTTCATGGAGTTTTGTTAAGGTGTGTTGAGCCAAATTAGATTGATAAAATTTTAGAAGAATTTCATGATGAACCTTTTGGAGGTCATTTTGCTGCTAGAACAATAGCTCTTAAGATTATGAGAGCTGGATATTTCTGGCTTGGTATATTTAAAGATACTCATGCTTGATTCAGAAAATGCACTAAATGTTCCTTATTTGTAGGAAAACAAAGGTTTACAACATTACCTTTACATCTAATCCAAGTGGAATAGCACTTATCTAAGAGGGGTCTTTATTTTATTAGACCTATTAACCCACCTTCAAGTTCAGGTCAGAAATGGATATTGACAGCAACTGATTATTTAACTAAGTGGTCTGAAGTTGTAGCGTTGAAGGAGGCCAATGAAACTTTCATTCTCAACTTCTATCAGGGCCTTGTTTCAAGGTTTGGTACTCTAGATTCTATTATTTCTAATAATGCATTAGCATTTATTGACTTGAAAATATCTGATTAGTCTGTTAGAAATAACATTTATCCAAATAATTTGTCCAATTATTACCCTCAAGGTAATGGACAGGCTGAATCTACTAATAAGAACTTGATCAGAATTATCAGAAACACAATTAAGGACAATCAAAGGACTTGGTATGACAAGTTGAAGCTAGCCTTGTGGGTTGATATGATCACTCCTAAAAGAGCTACATGTAACTCTCCTTTTGTTCTTATCTATGGTAAAGAGGCTAAATTTCCTATTTTAGTCGAGTTGCCTACACTAAGTCTAATTAAAGAGCTAGAGATGTTAGAGGGAGAGCCTATGGAAAATGAACTTGCACATCTAATGCAACTAGAGGAAACAAGGAAAGAAGCATTAAGAAATCTAGAGGCTCATCAAGCCCAAATGAAAATGACTTTTGATAGAAATGTAGTTTTGAGAGTGTTCAAGGAAGGTGATCTTGTTTTCAAGTGGGATGAGCTTAAAAGTAAACTTGGTAAGCATACCAAGTTTGATGCCATGTGGGATGGCCCTTGTGTGATTTCTAAATGCAAGCAGAATAATGCATTTTGGCTTTCAAAGCTGAATGGAGAGGTGTTACCTATTCCTGTGAATGGGATTCATATAAAGCAATGTTTCTGAAGATCAAAAGATTGTAGATGTATGATAGGAGAGTAGAAGTTTTTTAGTTAAATAAGTGTTGCTGGCACATCTTTTCAGTTTGGTTTATTTTTTCAAAGAAGTGCACTTGCACATTTTGTTGGCCCTGTTCAGAGCCATGGTAGTTTGTTTCCAGTTTTGTTTTTGCTACCTGTTTGATTTCTGGTAGCTAAGTTACAGATGGTTTTCTAAGTATTTCAGGAAAGAAGAGACTCTATTGCTCAATGGACATAACTTGCAACTGGCCATGGGAGTTTTAGCAGGCAAAACTGGCATAGAGATCCCTAAAAATGTTACCAAATTGAGCTTGGCAGCCGAATTAGGCTAGGCTATAAGAGTTGTTTTCTAATGCTTTTAGGAAGCAAGTGGCTTAAAATAAAATAGGAGAGGAGTCAAACTGAAGTGCAGGGTCATGCAGCGAGAGATATTTGGAATTCCATTTTTGACATGACTATTTTTGGTAGTTTCTTGGTCAACGACTTTGAGACTTGGAGTTCTAAGCTATTTTTGCTCATCTTAAAGGAGTTTTAGAGCCTAAATTTTAGGATTTTCACTTGTGCTTGCCCATCAACTTGGAGTTACTTTTTTGAATTCATTCATGCATATTTTCGAGTTCAGTTGAGCTCGAGTTGACTGCCCTTTCACTTTTGGGGATAGTTTTGTATATAAAAAAAGCTTATGTTTTTTTCCTTAGTTATTTCTTTTTGCCTTTGCATATTGTAGAGAGGAGATTGTCTTGTAACTCAGTCATTTTTTATAGTTTTCAGTAGCAACAGTTTATTTTTTCCAATAGTTTATTGTTATGTTTTGCAAAGATTCCTTCCATTTTCTAATACAACCAATGATTCTTCTATCCAAATTTAGGTGTTTTTCTTATTTTATGAGTGATTTGATAAGAGTTTTATGTGTTTTATTTCAAAACCTTTGGATTCTTTGTCTCATTTATTAGATGCAAGTATACAAATTTTAGTTTATTACAGGTCACAAGCTTGAGCAAGATTATTCATGCCTTTGTGTGAAATACTTATGTGTCGAATATGATCAATTTGGGTTGTAAGATTAGGTTTATTAAGAATGTTTGTGAGTTATATTATAGTTTTAAATCAAAATATTGGTGCATCAACCCCTTTATGATAGATTTTTTAGTTCAATTTTGATTTATACAACATTCTTCTATCTCTTTTCTCCATCAAGTCACATATCTAAAGGGGCTTTTTAAAGGGAGACAGCTCTTCTGGAGGTTCATTCTTGAAACAAACAGACCCACATCTGAGAACATTCTCATGTTGTACGGGATTGCCAAGCTTGTAAAAGCCTAGCATTTAGGCCACAATCCTTCGTGACAACAAATATCTCTATGTTTATCCTCTTTGAATAGAAGGTATACGTGTGTGTGTGTACACATTTTTATGCATCTGTGATTTTAAAAGAAATACTTTTGTCTTTAAATTAAAAATCCATTTTGTATAATAATTTTTTTTCAAAAAAAAAGTCCGCAGAGCACAAATGGAAAACATAGGAACTTTGAACTAATTAGAAATTTTATTTGAACAAATAGAAAACATTTTATCCTGTGCAATTACCAAGGTTAGAAAACATGGAAGAATTTTACATAGTTAAACAAAAATAAATGTTAGGAAGAAAATGCTTCAACCTGTAGAAACATGTTAGAAAACAATAGAGAAAACAAATAATTTATCCTTGCTTGGAAAGATACCTCCCAATTGGGGAGGTACCTTCCATCCCTCTTGAACTTCTTGTAGAACCTGTACCAATAAAAGGAAGCCATTTTTAGAATGTGAGCAAATGGGAGGATTTATTGCTTTTATAACTCTGTCCTAGGATTTGGTGCCCTAACTTATTAGGAGTGGCTTAATTAACCTTATTTGGTTTAGTGTTCTAAACCAAACCCACTTGGAGTGTGGGGGTCCTTTTTATATTTTGTGTGCATGCAAGTATTTAATTTATTTAGTTGTATTATTTCTTTGTGTACATTTTATGTGAGAACAAATTATCCCTTTTGTTGAATGAATTAAATAAACCTTTCTTTTACAATTCTATTTACATTATTTATATCATGTGGGAAATTAAACTATAGTTGTAGTTCTATTTATTTATTCAGTTTAAAATAATTAGGAAGGGTTATAGTAAATGTTATGCATTTAATTTATTTAAAGTTTTGAAAGGGGTTAGAGTGTAGAAATTATTTTAACCAATATTTGCAAACCTCCTATAGTTGATGAGATGATGTTATGCTTTTGAAATCACTATAGGATTTATTCCTTTTTGACTCATTATGCTACCGAAATTTCTCTAGACTAGATGGATTTAATTATTCAAATTAGTTCGATAGTTTTCCCTTTTGCAATAAAAGTTGATTAATTGTGTTAGTCAAATTTTGATATAGTATTAATTTTTTAACATTACTTTTGTTAAGACTATATTTGACCTAAGGTTAGATTTTGAATTACATCAAGATTGTTCCACTTCATATTAGTAACTCTAGGGTTGGAATCCAGAATGTGACCCAACCCTCTTAGTGTCACTCCTCACAACACACACCCCCTTAGCGGCTTTCATTTTGTAGGGATTGTGAAGTGAGTACCGTATCATCCCATGGTGAATGTGGGCATGACATGTGGCACATGTTCCACTAGGATTTAAGGTGTGTGCCCTAGGATTATAGTTTCATAGTGGCTTCAACAAGTGAAAATTTTGGGCTATTCTTAAACATCATCCACTTCAATAGTCAAAGGTTAATTTTAGCCAATAAAAGTAGGACAAATATTTACCATTTTTTGTTCTGGATGAGGTGTAAAATTGCTATTGATTGTTTGACCATTGAAATGGATGACATTTAAGTAGATTCTTAAACATCATCCACTTCAACAGTCAAAGTTCAATTTTAGCCAATAAAAGTAGGACAAATATTCACCATTTTTTGTTGTGGTTGAGGTGTAAAATTGCTATTGATTGTTTGACCATTGAAATGGATGACATTTTGTGCCACATGTCTACTGGTGCTTTCTTCAGTCAGTGTGGATGGAATTCTATTGTGAAAGGTTTGTGTTGCGGGATTCCTATACTTGTGTGGCCTCTGGATGGAGACTAGATAATGAGTACCACCAACCCACCATTGTGGTGGAGAATGCCAAGGCGAGGATTGAAGTGAGAAAGAGGGAAGATGGTATTGTGAACAAAGAGGAGTTTGTGAGCACTGCGAAGGTAATAGTCAAAAGGGAGGACTTGAGGAGGGTAGAAATCCACCTCCAATAGCTCAAAAGAATGGCCATAACATAAAATGGCTCGTCCAATTAGAGGCTTAAGGCAGCATTTCAACTTTCAAACTGAATGCATTTCTTTTTTTCATCCCAGGATTGGATGGATCACTGATCCAAATTATTGAGGCATAGTTTAACTTGATCTTATGATTACACAATCAAAGAATCAAGATGACAAACTTCTCTCTTCCACAGAATGACTTGACTTTATTTAATGAAGGGATGAAATTTTTTTTGCACTCAATAGTTATAATAAAAGAAATGCAAATTTATTATTAGTTCTTGTCATTGCATGGAACTATAGTTGTAATGCATTCTTTAAAGCACAATTAATTGTTTGGTCTACAGAGAATGAAAATTGTAATGAATTTGGATTTTTTTCTTTTTGTGCATTTTGTTATAATGTTTATTCAACTGTATATGTTCATATTTTACCTAAAAGTAGGAAGAACACGAAAAAAATCATAGAAGACTACTAGTCATACAACCTAAATAGATTCATGGATAATTGGATAAATAAGATGAAAATAAAGGAAGTGTTTGTTCACCAAATCTAACCAACCATTGAGGCTAAAAGGTCTCCTCCTAATGATTCCTTAGATACATACATTGAGATCTCTTAGCTCCCTGCAAAGCCATTTTCCCCTTGAGAAGCCTTTTATAATGCTATGCACATTTATGACCCATCCAAAATAATGACAATAGGCCTTGGAAGAGCCTTTAGAAAATTATATTTGAGAGAAAATAAGATCAAAGACTATTGGAAATATAGTAAAGAAATAGTCAACCTAAAAAGTCATATGGACAAGTCATAACGAATGGCACCTAGGAGACACTTTGGGATCAAGAGCATGGTTCATTTACTTCATATATTGATGTTAGTAACATACAAGTAAGCGAGGCTTCAAAGGCTTAGGAAGGATGAGAGGAAGCTAAGGTACCAACCTCTATAGATGATGGTGTTGAGTCATTAGAAGAAACACTAACATCAGGCCCAAATTCCAATCCATGGCTAGTTCCATTGTATCAAGTAGGACATTCATCAAAAGACCCTATTCATTTATCTCAAATAGCTTCAAAATATAAGAGTCTTATAGTGCAACTCAAACAAGCTCATCAAGATACATAAGTAACATTCCAACAAGGGTTGGATAAAGTTCATGAGAAAACAGAACAAATTCATCTCTTCGGTGTCTAAATAACATCATAACCAATTACTACTATGACTCAACCAATAATAACTTGACACCACTAATAGTGAGTATCATGGAAGCACAAGTCTTTGTAGTACAAGAACCTCTAGAGAAAGGTTAAACAACTATTTCAATAGAAGAATCCTCAAGGAAGAAAAGGAAACTAGTGTTGACTCAGGGTTCTGACTCTAAGGAGATAACTGTGGAGACCACCATGATAGTAACTAGGCAAATCACAATGTCAACAACCTTGATGGTTATGTAGTTAAGTACCCCTATCCTTCTTTTTTATTCTCAATCTGTTCCTACATCTTCTATGAAAACACCCACTCCCATTCTGCATTGGTCTCTTTGACCTCCCATATCAACATCCTCTATAGAAACACCAAATCCCCTAATGCAAACTTTTCCTTTGTCCTCATCGACTCCAATGATTGTACAAGTTTTTCCCTCTTTAAAGTAAGTAATTCTAATATAAGCAGGTGCCATAGCACAATTGATCTATTGCTCTACTATGCAACAAATCTTTGCTCTACCTCTTGGACCTACCCAAACACTACTACATTTCTCCCCTTCCATGCTCATGATCCCTTCTCCATTACTTCCTAGAGATATGTTAGTTCCCACCCATCAATACGCCATATTTCCATATGAACTTTCTTAGGGCCTTCTATTCATGGGTAGTTTCATTCAATCACCAACAGAACTCCATCAGTAGATGGTGATTGCAAGAAAGGCCTATGAGGCCAAAAATCTAGGGGAACTGTAAGGAATAGAGATAAAATATCATACTAAGAAAGAATGGTAGAAAAGGTACATTGAGACTTGAATAAGTCATGAATGTCGATATCAAATAGAGGAAACGAATCTATACAATATACTCTGTACTGATGCTAGTTGCTTGGCAGCTTCCTTTGTAATTCTATTTTTCTTCCTTAATCCAATTAAAAAAAAAAAAAAACTATACAGTATACTGAACTTCACAGAACTCCTCACTAGAAGAATAAAAACATACATACGGAGGCTCAACATCACATAGGTTTGTTTCAAGGTCACAATGTTTCTAATTTATTAAAAATTTCTACACGTGAGAAACCAAGTTGATTTAAAATTATATAATGCTTAGCATGCATGTTTCAAATACAATGATTATGGTGTGGAAATCTAGGAGTTGTTAAAGCCTGGGTTTTGTAACAATGATCATGTATATGTTTGTTTTTTAGATCGTATGTAGCATCCAGATGTAAAGTGCGTGTTTTGATATGACAGTAATAAGCTATAAAGATGTGGAAATACTATAGCATGCATTTTTTTATTTTATTTTTGGGTACAACATCCATGGTTGGAAAACTTATCTCCAAACTATGACAATTGTATTGTGCATATAACTGGATATTTACAGGCACGTTTATGAGTAAAATGATTTCTTTCATGGTGGAAGATACGTGAAATGGTATTTTATCGTTCGTAGAAAGTTTAAAACAATGAATCAGGTTGTGCATCATTCCATGATAATAGCTTTGATTTCATGGGTGTAAAGTTACACATATACACAACCTTGATTTCATGGGTGTTTTTCTGTTTTCTTGATGCAAAATTTAGATGTATCAGTCAAAAAGTTAGTGGAAGTTTTATACAAATGTTTATTATTTCAACTTTTTTATAAATAAATATGTTTTTGATCATTTTCAAGTAGTTGGTGTTATTTTGTAATGTTTGAAATTAATTGATATTTTTATTAGGATTTAATTGTATAGTTTTGAATTAATTTTTATCAATTCATATTTTATGAGTAGTTGGTCAAAAAAATTCATCTTTGATGATATGAAAAAGGTTACTTAATATTAATTTCATTTAGGTTATACTCATAAAAGTGACGCGTTGAGACATTTTGGTATGTCACTCATCCCAATATTAAAATGGGGTAGCAAACTAAGTGGAATGAGTAACCTCTCATGAAATCTTGATTCTTCATGCTTGTGAACATTACCTAAATGCAATGAGTGCTAAATATACCATTTCTAGTCATGAAAGATGGGTTCTTGTAAACTAGTAACCATGAAATATGAAAATATAAAATAAAAATTAACTTAAAACTACACAATTAGATTACCATAAAAACATCCCATAATATTTTGATCATATTTTGATAAGCATGTGAACAATATGAAAGATTATGAATTATTATTTCTAAAGGGATAGAACTATCATAACAGATGAAGATGTATGTTAAAGGAAAAGAGGTTAAGGGGATTGTTGAAAAAGACCACTAAGGGAGAGGACCCAATAGATAACCATGGCCCAATAGCCACTATGGTGCCATGCACCTAGACCCTCAATTAAATATATTGAAAGAATTAGTATTTGAGAAAAAACATACTAGTAAAAATTTAATAAGGAACCAATACATGTGCACATATACATGTGTATTTGTACACTTCATAAGTCAATCAAAGAACCAACTAACCATATAGTGACACATAAGGTGATTAGTAATGCATGCCTTGGTGCACATTTTCTAGTCTAACTTTTTTGGGGGTGTTATTTGACAATACGACAAAGATGTTGCTGATTAGGCTACATAGTTGATATCCAAACTACCAAAAAATAGATTTAAGCTCTTAACTCAGATATGGAGATATGCTGAAATTTTCAAAAAAATCAAATACACCATTTAGAAGCTTGATGTAGGCAAAGTTAGGGTGTGTGGGTACTAGGTCCCCTCCCTATGTTTGAACTATGAAAGACAAAGTTTAATAACCATTAAAGACAAAATAATATAATAAAAACTGAGAGCAAAGGAAAATGTTCCAATGAATGTACCAGGGGAATTTCAAACTAAATGTAGTTCATTTGAAGAGGTAGAAGAGTTTAATAGAACTTTTAGACATAAAATCATTTTACTGGGAAAGATTTAATTTAAATTTATATTTTCTATTAAATTAAATATTACAATATATCAAAATAAAATAATTTTAAAAAATGAAAATGAAAAATAATTTTTAAATTAATACATAAGTTGTAAAAAAATAATACTTTACTGAAATATTTTTGTAATTTATATTATTATTTTATTTTCTTACACATTAATTATTTGACACAACAATTCATAAATAAAACTTTATAATTAAAATAGATGTAACAATTGACTTAAAAAAATACAAAATATTAATATAAATTATACTAATATTCTTCCAAATTATATATAAACATAATTCATACAATAAACCTTTAAAAAAATTTATATACTTAACTATAAAAAAATTATATTGAATATCACTTATCTTGCTCAGGATTAAAATTGTAGGAGAAGAGAAGTCTCATAATATGTACAATAGAAGTAATGTGTATAGAATCTAAAATAAATAATACATTAAAAAAAGCAGACACTACATATTTTCACTTAGAATATTAAGCAGACACTACATATTTTCACTTAGAATATTTTTTCTGGCTAAAAAAGCTATCATAGTATCTTTCTTCATGTATGTATAAAAACTCACCCCTTCACAATACAATAACCAAGCTCTTAATTCTTATGCATGGGTGGATATTAGTAAACACATCAGAAAGGTCTTACAATTTGTATAAATGTTTAAAACCTGCTTTAAAATCATATAAACAATAAAAAATCCAATAAAACATCCCAAAAAAGTTTCCAGACTAATCTCCATGACCTCATTGACTACAAAACATGAAAAATTACAATATACTTCAAACAAAAGTGAACAAATTCAAAACATGAACATGAAGAGGTGAAGGGATAGAGAGAAATCCACGTGAATATAGTATTCCAATAGCTGAAAATGGAAGATTATATAGATGTGATGATCGAACAATTCTACAATCTTTAGTACTTTTTTGTTCTTTTCATTGGGTTTCTTTTTCACAAACAATGTATTGAGGTTGTTTGCAGTTGGTGCAATACTTGCTATAATAATAGCAGTTGGGAATGGCCAAATGGATAGAATCTTTGCCTATAACTTTGGACTAAGTGTTTTATACTTTCTATCTTTAATAATCTAAGATTTACAAAAGGTCCTATTCACAATGGATGTTGCGAGTAGGGATTGCTAGTGTTGCATTGTGATAGTTGGTATAGTAGTTGTGGATGGCCAAGTTGGTATCAGATCTATATAATGCTAAGTTGGTGTTAGAGATTAGTTTGAGCTTTGTTTGAAGGGTTAGGGTTTCTTTTACCTATGGTAAACTTTTTCCTAAGTGAGAATTGTCCATGTGAGGATTTGTGAGCTTATTAAAATGATAGGAAAGATAATGATAGAGATAGAAAAAGTTAATGGAAAAAAACTAAGTTATGGAAGTGAAAGATGGAAGATCTACTTATTGATAAAGATTAGTGGATTTTTTTATCGGCAACAAAAACATCTAGTATTAAAGATGAAGATTGAGTAATTATAAATAGGAAGGTAAGGGATTCAATTAGACTATGTCTATCAAATCTAGTTTTGTTGAATGTATCAATAGAAGCCATAGAAAATGAGTTATGAGATAAATTGGGTACTTTGTATCAAGAAAAATCTCTAGAAAATATTTTTTTTGAAAGAAGTTGTATTCATTGAGAATGAATCATAACATTTGGATGCCTCCAATACTATGGTAAGTCAATTATTTCCTATTGATAATCAAATGTATGATGAAGATAAGTTATCACTTTGCTTTGTTCTTTACCTAAATCTTATAATAATCTAGTAATTGCAATCACTAGTAATACTTTTAAATTAAAGACCGATAATGTAGTAGTAGCCCTATTATCATAAGAAATGAGAAGAAAATATTCAAAAGATTATCAATCAAAGGATACTTTGGTTTTAAGAGGTCATTTTGATGAAAAAAAATAAAAAGAATTTGGGAGATTAAAAAAAATAGGGGACAAGATATCAAGATGTAGAGCTAAATCTAATGCTCCAAACAAAAGTTAGTAAAAGCGATAGAATAATGGTAAAATAGGGTAGTATAAGGGGGATTGCAGATCTAAAACGGTTGAGAATGGTTGGTTATCTAAAGACTTTTTTCTATAGAATCAAAGACCTCGAGTGAAAATTTAGAGAATATATTTTTGGTTATTGCAAAACATAGATGAATGTCATGATGAATGACTAATAGATTTAGATGTTTTTCTTCATATGATTTCTCATAAGGAATGGTTCAAAAAATATGAAAAAACCAATGGAGGTGAAGTAATCCTAGGAGATGATTTGACATATAAGATTATAGATCAAGGAAAAATAAAGTTATGATTGAAAGATGGAAGAACTACCACTCTTCCTAGTGTTTTGTACATTATAGGTTTGGCAAAAAAATCTAATTTTAGTAAGAATGGTGAATGATGCAAGAGTGTAGGTAGTATTTGTTAGTGTAGGATTTTATTATTTATCCTTATTTTATTATTGTGCATAATTATGCATGTATCCTACATATGGAGTTAAGCATGATTAGGTGTGTCAGTCACTTACAATTGGCAGGTCTGAGTTAGTGTTGGCCATTACTGTCGTGGTTTTTGTGTTCTTTTGAGGCACTTACGATTTTGAAAGAAAGATGACATGCCGTTTTGGTTTGATGTATCCTTTGAAGGTGGAGTTGACATTTATTGTCTACTAGAGGCCGTGGTCTTCTCTCGACAACCTGATCCATAGGTGTTTGATTTACCAGAAATCCATAGGCTCTGGTTTACCACAGTGACGAATGTCGATCTACAAGCCACTAAAGGCGACATCCATAAAGGGTGAAGGAGGGCGTCTGGATGCTAAGAGGCCCAATCCAGAGGCACAAAACAGCCCCTATTTTTGGCCTACCAAGGCATGAAAGAACCCTTAAAATTTTAATTTGAAAGGCATTTTCTAAAATTTTAATTTTATCGCGCTTTAAAATTTGTGGAGTGTAAATTTAGGCTGATCCATTGGAAATGATAATTGCATTGAAATTATAAAGTGTCAATTTTCATTCTAATTGGACATCCCTATGCACTAAAAATATAAATTGCCAAAATTCAGGGGGGATGTCAAATTGAATCAAGGGGGCTGTTCTTGTGTTGTGTCTTGTGCACTTTTGCATTTTCTTCAGCATTTCCTTCAACATTTCATTTCTACACTTCTAAATTTTTGCAACAATCTACTTTAAAGAATGGATTCAAATCAGATTCTCACGCCTTTAACACCGTTCAATTATTATGATTGGAAACTAAAACTTCAACTTGTGTTAAATAACAAAGGGTTGTAGAGGGTAACAATGGGCACTGAGAAAGAACCTACTACTGATGAAACTAAAGAAAAATAATTTAGCAAATGTGATCAAACCTTCATATTCCTACATATTAATGTGTCTCCTAAACTCCTCTTTCATGTAAAAGCCTTGAAAACACCTAATGAAGTTTTTCTTCCATTAGAAAAACTCTTTGGGAAAGTAGATGAAATGAGAGGTCATGAGTTAGAAAATGAACTCATAATCTTGAGTCATAGTTCCTTTAACACTTTGGAGGATTACTTCTCTAAGTTAAAATCATGTTAAGGTTGTAGTTGAAAGAATGTGGAATAGAAAAAACAAATGATCAACTTGTTCTTTCTATTATCTTGAAATTAGGTCTTGAGTTTTCTATGTTTGTATCTACCTTCTATTCAACTAAAAGAGCTGTTGGGGCCACATGGAAAATTCCATCTCTAGATGACTTTATTGCTAAATTAACTAGGGAGTAGGATAAGTTAATACACATGGGCACTTGGAAGTCCTCAAAACCTCAGGCCCTCATTGCTAGGAATGGCAAACAACAATGGGCTTCAAACAACAAAGATAAGAAGAAAAACACTCAGAAGGACAGGGAGACCAAGATGGATGAAAATTTTGAGCCCTCCAAATCCAACATTGAAAACTCTTTGAATCAAGGGAAACCTAAGAAAGAGAAAGTTAAGTGTGCATATTGCAAGAAACTTGGGCATGAAGAGCACAAATGTATGAAGAAACAGATTAACCACCTCTCTCATCTTCTTGATAAGAACAACATAGGGGTCCATAAATCTATCAAACAATCTACATCAACCCAAGAATTAACTAAGGAAAAGGAAAAGGTTAAAGATAAATCTAAGGGCAAGGCACTAGTTGCAACTTTGCATCCTCGTTAGCTCCATCTTGGATCATTGACTCGAGTTCTTCACACCATATGAGTTCTTCACAGGTTAAATTTTTTTCCTTAGAACCTTATAGTATGAATTCTATCACTTGGGTGATGATAGTCCAACAACAATTCTAGGGAGAGGGTTTGTTGAAGTTGAAGGTGGAACATTCACAAATATTCTAAATGTACCTTCACTTTCAGCTAATCTCCTATCAGTGTATCAGATTACCCACATAGGGTAGGGCATGACTTTTTAGTTTTCTCTAGATTCAATTGAGATTAGAGAATTGCATAATAACAATTTAGTAGCTTTGTGTCATGTCCCCATATTAAGACATTGTTTAAATTAAAGATTTAAAATGTCATGTTAAATATCCTAGCCATAGGCCATTAATAAATATATATATATATAATATTATATGATAGTATCTATAAATATTTTAAATATTAACCGATATATTATATTTATAAATAACCAATACAAATATAAATATTAATATTAAAATAGCATATTATTATTATATAATAATAATATATAATAATAAATATAAATGTTAAAATTAAAATTAATATTAATTATTATTATGATTATAATATAATAAACATATTTATATAAATGAATGTAAATCATACATTATATAATATATTAGATTGCCTTTAAGACAATCCGTCAAGGCAGCAACAACTAATATATTTATAAAAAGACATGACCATTGTGAAAAGGTAGTCATTGACCATTTAAGAAAATATAAAGGTAGAGAGTGGAGGAAGCAATGAAAGAGAAAAAAAAATACAATGAAGCAAGCAGATATAAAATTAATAATTTATGAGTTTGAATTACATACATGATTAATTGCTAGGGAAAATAAGATAAGTATGCTACACCTATATTCCCAAAGTAATAAATAAATTAATATCTATAAGTTATTTCATTATTTTTTTATATGGAATGATATTAATTAAAGGGATTATAATATGAATGATATTAAAATATAGATTTAAGTAATAAATTGAGTAATATAAGAAAGCAATATTATAAATAATATATTATTAACAAATATCAATATTAATGATTAAATATTATTATAATTATAAATATAAATATGTATAGATGATATGATAGCATGTTATAGTCAAGGTGCAGTGAATAACTAACATGATATAGATAGCTTAAACATCTATGAATAACATGATTATAAATGCTTAGATAATCCATCATCATTAGGATTAAGCCCCAATAAAGAGTAATCATTCTTGATTTATATAATGAAGGCAAGGTCCTTAGAAACAAACCCATGATATAAGATCATAGAACACATTGAGAGATTGGAGGTAGACATGTTAGGAAGAAGTAGCATTAATACATCGAAAGGTAGATAAGACCGGCGGTGGAATGGACCATGTTACATCGTACTTAGGCAATGGATAAGACCGGCGGTGGAATGGACCATGTTACATCATACTTAGGCAAAGGATAAGACCTGCGGTGGAATGGACTATGCTACATCATACAAGGGTAATAAGTAAGACCTGCGGTGGAATGGGTATATGTTACATCATACAAAGGCACTTAGTAAGACCTAAGGTGGAATGGGCATGTGTTACATCATACAAAGGCACTACTTGTAGAGGATGATTCATGCAACCTAACAAGAGATAGTACCCCATCTCCACTAGGGTTTGAAAATAAATAAAATTAACATATAATAAACAACCCTAAGTATGAATCCACTTAAGATTGAATAATTAAATAATTTATTTATTTGATTATTTTAATATGATTTATTGATCTTATCTATCACTAATGTTTCCTTTAAGAAGTAATTCTCTTGTGCAAGGTGGAAAATAAGGATCAGGGGACATTACAGTGGTATCGGAGCAGTCATCCTGCCATCCTGTGAATAATAGTTAAACAAAAAAATTTTAGAAAAAAGTATTATATACTTTAATATTAAATTTATTATTACCATTTTATGTATACTTCAATATTAAATTTATTATTATCATTCCCTATACTTTTGTCTAATTTTTAAAGTATTCTTTCATTACAAATTTGATTTAGGATCTTGAAAGCATCCTAATTGTGATTGCTTGAGGACAAGCAATCTTGAGTGGGGAGGGTTGTCATGTCCCCATATTAAGGCATTGTTTAAATTAAAGATTTAAAATGTCATGTTAAATATCCTAGCCATAGGCCATTAATAAATATATATATAATATTATATGATAGTATCTATAAATATTTTAAATATTAACTGATATATTATATTTATAAATAACCAATACAAATATAAATATTAATATTAAAATAGCATATTATTATTATTATTATATAATATATAATAATAAATATAAATGTTAAATTAATATTATTATTAATATTAATATTAATATTAATTATTATTATGATTATAATATAATAAACATATTTATATAAATGAATGTAAATCATACATTATATAATATATTAGATTGCCTTTAAGACAATCCGTAAGGCAGCAACAACTAATATATTTATAAAAAGGCACGACCTTTGTGAAAAGGTAGTCATTGACCATTTAAGAAAATATAAAGGTAGAGAGTGGAGGAAGCAATGAAAGAGAAAAAAATACAATGAAGCAAGCAAATATAAAATTAATAATTTATGAGTTTGAATTACAGACATGATTAATTGCTGGGGAAAATAAGATAAGTATGCTACACCTATATTCCCAAAGAAATAAATAAATTAATATCTATAAGTTATTTCATTATTTTTTTATATGGAATGATATTAATTAAAGGGATTATAATATGAATGATATTAAAATATAGATTTAAGTAATAAATTGAGTAATATAAGAAAGCAATATTATAAATAATATATTATTAACAAATATCAATATTAGTGATTAAATATTATTATAATTATAAATATAAATATGTATAGATGATATGATAGCATGTTATAGTCAAGGTGGAGTGAATAACTAACATGATATAGATAGCTTAAACATCTATGAATAACATGATTATAAATGCTTAGAGAATCCATCATCATTAGGATTAAGCCCCAATAAAGAGTAATCACTCTTGATTTATATAATGAAGACAAGGTCCTTAGAAACAAACCCATGATATAAGATCATAGAACACATTGAGAGATTGGAGGTAGACTTGTTAGGAAGAAGTAGCATTAATACATCGAAAGGTAGATAAGACTGGCGGTGGAATGGACCATGTTACATCATACTTAGGCAATGGATAAGACTTGCGGTGGAATGGACTATGCTACATCATACAAGGGTAATAAGTAAGACCTGCGGTGGAATGGGTATATGTTACATCATACAAAGGCACATAGTAAGACCTAAGGTGGAATGGGCATGTGTTACATCATACAAAGGCACTACTTGTAGAGGATGATTCATGCAACCTAACAAGAGATAGTACCCCATCTCCATTAGGGTTTGAAAATAAATAAAATTAACATATAATAAACACCCTAAGTATGAATCCACTTAAGATTGAATAATTAAATAATTTATTTATTTGATTATTTTAATATGATTTATTGATCTTATCTATTACTAATGTTTCCTTTAAGAAGTAATTCTCTTGTGCAAGGTGGAAAATAAGGATCAGGAGACATTACACTTTGGGAAGGGTAGTTCACCGAGCTAGATTATACACCTTCTCCCACTTTGCACCTAATGTTTCTCCACAACATTACTTACTCATTCAAACAGAGTTAGCAAATTATGGCATGAGCAATTTAGCTACCTTAACTACCACTATCTTGAGCAACTAAATCAATAGAACATGGTCATAGGGTTGCATAGAGTTAGATTCTCTAAGGGTTTTAATGAGAATCACACCCTTGGGAAGCATCTTGAAGAGAAATTTGACAAAGGAAAATCTTGGAGAGCTACACTAAGGCAGGGTATGTTGTCACCTTCATAGATGACTTCTCCAAATACACATGGGTCTACTTCCTTCGGTAGAAATCTGAAGTCTTTGTATTAAAGGCTGCTCAAATCAAAGTATATATATATATTTAGCTTTTTTTTTATCACTTTAATTTAAATATTTAGAGTGGATGTTGAGTACTTTTGTAATGTTTCATTAGATTATGTAATTTTTTTTTGGTCTTGGGTTTTATTTTCTAGACAGTTTGTTGTAGTTTGGTTGTCCTATTTTTTAAACAGTTTATTATCAAAGACATAATATTTCTACAAGTCAAATTAATGATTAAGAATATTTTTGTATATAATTGTGTAAATTATTATTGACTAAATCTATTGACATCTATTAAAGCTTTCACAGGAATCAAGGACAAAATAATACTTGTTCAAAGAGCGTTTATTATGATTTGCATTTATCCCATCATTTATTATGTCTATGATAAGTGTCATATTTTCAAATACTTCGCAAGTGTCCAAATCTCTAAGATGAATATTCATTCCAGAGATCTTAAGAGTGCATCTATACTATCAGTACAATATGGTTGATTGGGAATTTGAGCCACTTTACATAATTAAGCATTATTTTTCTATTAAACATTATTGTTGCTTAATGAAAATGAATGCATTATTGTGATTGATCAATAGATTATTTAAGTTGGGACTTCAATTAGGGTTCAATTGTATCCCAACAACCCATCTCAAGCAGGCATGAGTCTATGTAGTTTACATGGCAATGCCTGATCTTGGCCCTGTCTCAACAGCTAGGCCAAGTGCCGAGTACACTAAACTGATGTCTACCAAAAACTACCAAAATCAGTCTCAATTCTCATATACCAAGTTTAGAAGAGGTACAGGTAAAATTCCTTCCTATGGAATCTAACAAGAAGCCATTAAAGGAAAAATCAATGCTACATAATCTCATTATACCTGTCAAATTAACTGATTCAGATGCTAGGCGCGTCAAAACAATTTTTGGAAGAAAACAGAATAAATAGTGTGGGCTCCAGCAATGCATTGGACTTTTAGAAACTCTTTCTTACATTCATTGATTGTGTAAGCTAGCCGCTGCCATTTTTCACTTTTATTCATCATTCTCTTTAATTATTCTCTAACATAAAATGGATGATATTTTCATTTGAAAATATAGTATATGTTATGCAAGTCAATTGAAACGGAGAATTCAAAAAATTATAAATTATAAATTTAGTTAAATATAACTAGTGATCGCACTTTAGGTGCAATGGGTATTTATTAAAAAAAATATACACTAAAAAAATCATGATTTGCGAGACTGCAGGAGTCAAGCGGGATCCAGATCATTTTCCATTTTAAAAATCTCTGTATTGGAAACAACAACATCCAGAAGTGTAAGCGGGAATATTTAATTCATTGCCACCTCACATTGCTGGAAACCACCAAATAATCTGCGTGTCTTTATAGCTAATGTCTGAAATTTAATAATAAGACACGCGACGCCATAGGGTAATTATCTCTTGCATGCATTCCGTCTGGCAGTGTGCGTCAGAGATGCATTTAGTAAGAAAGTGTAGTGTGATTTTAATCTCGATCTCCCTGCGTCTCATATCAGATCGTGGCGAAGATGGTGAATGGGAATCCCGTTCGTTTGTGGGTACACAGAAGTACATTGCGTGGGAGGTCCTGTGGGGGAGAAAATTGGATGGGAATCTTTTGGGCGATTTATGTTATATTGGCACTTTTCCTTTAGGGTTGCTTCACTGCCAAATGATAATGTTAACGTTCAGGTGTCCTGGATATGCTCGTTGTGAAAATTAGTTTTATGACATTGCCGGATTGCTATGCTTTGAATTTGTTGTCATTCGGCTCTATCATATGCTAGTATAGATCCGTTATTGGGCCAGGAGCATTCTTATGGATTTATTATGTAGTGTCTACTGTGACTGCAAACTGGTTGGTCCGTGAATTACTCATTTACATTTGAGATATTGATAAGTCCTTACTTTGGATGTCTCTACAGATACGATGAATTTATATCTCAGTATGAGAGCTTCAGCAGTAGTCTTGTCTGATGCCATATTTACTAAAACAGCTATGTCCACCAGGGATTTTGGTTCAATAAAAAAGTTAGCCGGTTAAGCTGCTTTGAAAGGCAGGGCAGCTGTAAGGAGAGTTGCAGGAGCTCGGCACGAGTAGTTTTAAGTAAGGAGGCTCTTCAGCAGCTCTGCATGAGCAATTTCAAGTATAAATGTAATGCTTTCCAATGTATAGCGTGCAGTTGCCTTAAATTATAAATTGTAGTTAATAACATATTTTTTTCTTATATAGTCGCAGCATTAGAGACTCATTGATCTCATAGTATATGTTGGAAGTATGGCCGCAAAAATAATGAAAGTAGGCTTCATAAGCACTAAAAGAGTATATACTAGAATCTATGTTACTATAAAAGAGATATGAAAATTGTAATGAAACTGACAAGAAACGAAATATTCAGAGGTTGCATATAAGAAACCCATCTTGTATATAAATGTTCTTAAAAAGAAAAATCAGATTTATTGAAACAATTGGATTACACAGATTTCTGTCATATTTGATATTTGTCATATTTGCTTACTCTTATTGCAACAATCAGAGTCCAGGAATATATATATTCAGGGTCCTCCTG
Organism: Cunninghamia lanceolata; assembly: GCA_027924645.1. Classification (NCBI taxonomy): domain Eukaryota; kingdom Viridiplantae; phylum Streptophyta; class Pinopsida; order Cupressales; family Cupressaceae; genus Cunninghamia; species Cunninghamia lanceolata. The sequence continues at coordinate 2,731,471 of BSBN01000649.1, read as the reverse complement.
AATAAGTTATTGAGGAGAATCCAAAACTTTCAGTGGAGTTCTGAAACTTTGAACTCGGCCTCAGCTCATAAGGACGCAAGTGCAATTTGAAAAAGTCATCCAGGGAGATGATAAAATGGCTCTAGCCATTAGCCTGGTCCAATTGTAATGAACCCAACCAATCTAGGTTCATCTTGCGGTCCAATTGTACTAACTCCAATTTCGCTGCCACCTAGGGATTGAACCTAGGTGGGGGTTTCACCTTCTGCAGAGCCTGGTCCAATTGTACTGAACTCAACACATCTGGGTTGTGTCCGATTGCACTGAACTCAACCAATTTTGTGACAACCCCTGTGAGGACCTAGTTTTGTGCTGAACTCAACTCCTGTGAGGACGCATTTGGAAAATTATATTGAACTAAACCAATTTACTACAAACCCTATGAGGACCTACCTAATTCAACCAATTATGATGTTGCTCCTAACTGGATTCAGTACTTAACGTCTTTGCTTCATATGGCAAAAAGGATTTTTTGGTCTTGATCAGGTCGAGAATATTTTCTTGTTATAAATAACATGAAGCTGGCCAAAGTTCAGCTATTTTGCCTTATATTCTTGTGGTACAAATAGGGCACTAGACATCATGGAAAACCACCTTTGAAGACCCAATTAGCTATTTGACAAAGATATTCTAGATAAAAATCTGTAAGTAGATTATCAAGCTAGGTTTGACACGAATATCTTCCTGCAGAAATCTTTGCTTTAAAATGATCGATTCTGTTTTTTTTTCTTCAAATACTTCTAATTTTTTTAAATTAAGTTTTTTATGATCTTCTCTTAAAATTTTAAATTTCTGAAACGTTTTTTTACATCACAGCATTTATACTTCGAGAACAAGCAACCAGATGGTATTGGGTGTATGGATAATAGGTCTTCATGGGCTTGGTGCTATACGAGTATCCAATCCGCTGAATTTGCCCTCGGTTTCCATCCAACCTCATGCTACTAGGGAGGAATCAAATCTTGGCTGGCTGTTTTGAGGCAACTTTATTTACCAGCTGGACCAACCTTGTCTGATGAGGTCAGTGTGTGAGTTTTCCAGCAAGGTGAGTAACTCGCCCACAACCTGTGAGTCAAGTCCACTGAAAAACTTGTGAGTAACTTGCAAGTTACTTGGCAGCTCACTTGGACCTGGGGAGTCCGATAGACAAAGAATGACTGGTCCAAAAAAACAAAAAACAAACATGAATAAAACCTTACAAAACTGACTTCGATTATCATTTTTGTTTTCAGAACTTTGTAGCTTAGCTATATAAAGTAGCTGTTTTAAAATTATCTGTATTTACAATTTTGAACAATTCAAAACGAAAGAATAAGCTATGATTTAAGTTTAGTTTTGAGGCCTTGTTTTCAGTATTTTGTTGAGACAAGCACTTTCAGCAGATTTTTAAAATACTTAAGCTCTGGTAAAATTAGCCAAAAAAACTTAGTAAAGTTCTAACCAGGAAAACCACAAGATTTACATACCGTTTTTCCTCAACTGCTCAACTGCTGCTATCTATCCAGATCTTTAGCGCTATCTCCACTGCTCTGTTTGTTTAACATAATAGCAATTTCATATGTGCATTGAATCCCAAATATCCTTTCACATCCGCATTAATGAGTAAGATTTTATCATAGATACGCCAATACGACAATTAAATGGCTTTTAAGTATATTAAGTACCATTTATTATAGAACACGAAGTTAAATATTTATGACATTATTTTTATTTTATATTAAAAAAATGTTTTTCCTCCTTACTCTAGCTAATTTAAACCAATAGGAAAGGAGGAGGAAAAAAGGAAAATAGCATTTATTTGATTAATAATAAAATAAAAAATAAATTTCAACTATAGGATTTCGGTAGAAATTTTTTAATTATGTCTCCTCATTGGTTGAAATAAATGATAAATTGCATCGAGCCGATACAATAGTAACCTGCCCTATGGCAGGAACTAATAATAATACATTTGGAAAAAAAAAAGCAGACACATGGTACATATTTTCACTTAGAATAATTCATTTGGCTTAAAAAGTTATCATATTATCTTTTTTCATTTCTGTATAGAAACTCACCCTTTCACAATACAATATAACCAAGCTCTTAACTTTATGCATGTGTGGCTATTAGTAGACACATCAAACATGGTTTTACAATTTGTATGAATGTTGTAAACCTAGTTTAAAATCATAGACAAAAATAAAAAGTCCAATAAAACATCGAAAAAAAAGTTTCTAGACTAGTCTCTATGACCTCATTGACTACAAACCATGAAAAATTACAATACACTTCAAACACAAGTGAACAAATTCAAAACATTTCAAGAACTTAGAACACGAGGAGGTGAATAGTCTCCATGACCTCATTGACTACAAACCATGTAGGTGAAGGGATAGAGAGAAGGCCACATGAATATAGTACTCCAATAACTGAAAATGGAAGATTATATAGATGTGATGATCGAACAATTCTATAATCTTTAGTGGTTTTTTGTTCTTTTCATTGGGATTCTTTGCAATTGGTGCAATACTTGCTACAATAATAACAGTGAGAATAGGAAAATGGATAGAATCTTTGCCTATAATATTGGACTAGTTTTCTATACTTTCCATGTTTAATAGTCTAGGATTTACAAAAGGTCCTATTCACAATGGGGGTTGTGAGTAGGGATTGCTAGTGTTGCATTGCGATAGTTGTTATAATACTTGTGGATGGCTAAGTTGGTATCAGATCTATATAATGCTAAGTTGGTGTTAGAGATTAGTTTGAGCTTTGTTTGAAGGGTTAGGGTTTCTTTTACCTATGATAAAAAATTTCTTATCCATGTGAGGATTTGTGGGCTAATTAAAATGATAGGAAACATAATGATAGAGACAGAAAAAGTTAATGGAAAAAACTAAGTTATGGAAGTGAATGATGGAAGATCTACTTATTGATAAAGATTAGCTGATTTTTGTATCAGCAACAAAATCATCTAGTATTGAAGATGAAGATTGATTAAGTATGAATAGGAAGGTAAGGAGTTCAATTAGACTGTGTCTATCAAATCTAGTTTTGTTGAATGTATCAATACAAGCCATAGAAAAGGATTTATGAGATAAATTGGGTACTTTGTATCAAGAAAAATCTCTAGAAATTTTTTTAAAAGGAAGTTGTATTCATTGAGAATGAATGATAGTTACAATGACTTTGTAACTGAACATTTTGAATGCCTCTAATACTATGGTAAGTCAATTATTTCCTATTGATAATCAAATGTCTTGATGAAGAGAAGTTATCACTTTGCTTTCTTCTTTACCTAAATCTTATAATAATCTAGTAATTGCAATCACTAGTAATACTTTTAAATTAAAGACTGATAATGTAGTAGTAGCCCTATTATTATAAGACATGAGAAGAAAATCTTCAAAAGATTATCAATCAAAGGATACTTTGGTTGTAAGAGGTCATTTTGATGAAAAATAAATAAAAATAATTTGGGAGATAAAAAAAATAGGGGACAAGAATTCAAGATGTAGAGCTAAATCTAATACTCGAAATAAAAGTCAGTGAAAGTGATAGAATAGTGGTAAAATAGGGTACTATAAGGGGGATTGCAGATCTAAAAAGGTTGAGAACAGTTGGTCATCTAAAGACTTTTTTCTATAGAAATTTACAAGATATATTTTTGGTTATTGCAAACTTACATGAATGCCATGATGAATGACTAATAGATTTAGATATTTTCCTTCATATAATTTCTCATAAGGAATGGTTCAAAAAATATGAAAAAACCAATGGAGGTGAAGTATTACTAGGAGATGATTTCACATATAAGATTATAGATCTGTTAGATCCCCAAATTACAAACTAGACTTAGTCAATAACTTGGCATGATAATTAGGAGGATTAGTCTTAGTTAATGGACTTTTGTTTCTACATTCTTGGTTTATTCTTTGGTCGATGAAGTTATCTCGTCAAGTTGCGATGACCAGATAATGTTTTGGGAACATCATCCATAGCTGAGAGATAATAATATTTTGAGACAAAGAGGTCTATCTTAATTATTGTTCTCAAGGTCATTATATTATTCCTAGTCTTTTGACTAATGGGAATAGTCTATTTCGGGGGAGTATAACTTGACCCTGATAATTGACATAAATAATGTGAATTCTTTTAATGTATTCTAAACCTTGTGATAATCCTTATCAAGGATGAAACCTCTTAATTCGTTGTTACCCATAATGATATTATTGCTATTATCTTATTTTAATAAGTATAGTCAGTGGAATATTCTTAAGTGGTTAGTCGATCATGAAGATGTATGGGAGTATTGAGCTCAACCATTCCATAATGTGCTTGGATCAGGCCACCTTTTTAGGGGCACTGTCAAGTGTAAGGTAGTTGTTAGCCTTTATCGGCATGTAGGAATCAATTATCTTATTTTTGGGGAACTAGTCTCTCATCATCGAAGCAAAAAAAGAAGAGAAGGGACTGCGGGGAGAGGAAAAAAATAGAGGTTGGCTTTCTATGAAGTATCGGGTGGTATAACTATTCAAGGGAGAACAATGACTATAGACACCCTAAAATATCCTAACCATTTAATCATCCTAATTAATTAATTAAATTTTATTTAATTAATTAAACCTGATTTATCCCCAATTAGTTAATTAAATTTTATTTAATTATTTAAAATCCTTTGGTCACATATATTGAATTAATTTAATTCAATATTTATCCCATTCTAATGTTAGCCCATATTAATTAAATAAATATCAATTATTTATTTGGTTAATGTTCCCATCCTCAATTCCAACTTAATCACCCCCTTAATTAATTAATTATCCACTTCACATGTCTCCATAACTCAAATAAAAAAAATTGAAGTAAATCCCTCACCTCTCACCTCATTGCAACACATGTCGCATTGTCTACCCTCCACTTAATCCCTTCACATGACTTGCCAATTTAAATATTTTATTTAAATTGGACCTAATTATTCTCCTCCCTCCACTTGTCACATGACTACATAGTCACATGCACCTCTTAGCCTTTTATTCTAATTTAAAATTCATCTCTCTTCTCCATCGCACACTTGTCACAAGGCTAAACTTGATCGATGTATGATCAATCTGAACCATCCATAAGCCAAAATTCAAAATTAAATCTCATCCCTCCATTTCAAACAAGCTTTTCTATAAATACAACCCTCTTCTAAGCCATTTGCATCCAATCTTGAGCATAGCATCATTCTGTCAAAATCATTCTTGAGCTAAGGTTTAGTGATTTGCATTTGCATGAGAGCATTTCACATTTTTATCATTGTGGCTATAGCTAGAATGTTTATGGGTGCAACATTCTCAACCTTAACCATGGGTTGTGGATCATCTTGAAGGTATATTGCATTTGTTTCTTTGCATTTGTGTCGATTTCCTTCATGTTTGCTTTAATGATTTCATTTGGCATGCCTGGTGGGACTCCTAGGTCTTGGTTTTAACTAATTCTTTATTATGTTTTGAAGAATTTTCATCAAAAAGCCATACTGCAGGTTCTGTTCTAGGTTTTGGCATGATATTTGACTATTTCAGTGCAATTTTGTTTCTGTTTGGCCCAATTTTCCTCTACTGTGGCACGATATCGTCAACTTTTGGTGTGATTCTCAATCTTGGCATGATTTTTCTATGTTTCATTTGACAGATTTTTTGTGATTGTAGGATTTTGCATTTTTTATTTTCTGACTTAGTTTCGCACTTGCAGGTTCTAACAAGCTTTGCTTTGCAGGTTTTTTAATCAAAGGTTTAATATTTATCACTAGGGTTATACTAGGGTTTGATATTTAGATTGCATGTTACTTAGACTTGCATTCATGAACTAGGCTTTTTAGATTTCTAGTTTATTAGGGTTTGAAATCATATGGAGGTCCACCTTGAAGCAATTAGAAGGGCCTAGCTTTTCATCTAATCTATTTTTAGAGGATAGACCATTTTTCTGTCATTTTGGCGTAGTCTGTACCTAGCTCTGCATAATTTTTCATCCTCTGCGAATAGGTAAATCAGGTAAACCCTATATTGGTGCTATTTTATCTTTCTATGGCGTGATTTTTTGATATTCTGGCATGATATTCTATACGATTCTTATTTTTTGTAGCATGATATTGTGCTGACTGGTAAATATTTTTTGAGTAAATTTTTGGCACGATTTCATGCTTTTTTGGCGCTTTACTATTCTATTTTGGCACTATTTTTTCTGTACTGATTTTTTGACTGTGTAGGTTATTAGCTGAACTTTGCAACATAAAAAATGCATGTCAAAGACTTGGATATGAAAACTACTAACAATTTGCTGCAGGTTTTGTTAAATTAGGACCACTTTGTTTTGGGCTTTAAAATGAACTTTTGTGTGTTTAGTTAGCAAACATTTCATTTGGGTGTAAAAAGAACCATTACTTGATCTTAGGAACATTTACATATGGACTTAAAAAGAACATTAGCATTTGTTTGCTGTGTTTGATGCACTTGCACACTTCCTGTTACCCAAGGGTTAGAATCGAAGTATCCTCTCCCCTCGCCTTTAAAAGGATCTTGGGTGTAAGAGAAATGGTTCTATTCTCTTCTTTTTTAGGGCGTGGGCCTGCCCTTGAGACACATCCATACGAAGAACTCATTGGTGACCCCAAGCGGTACTTTCATCTGGTCTGCTATATGTAAATTGAGGATAAGGCAAAAGCCAAGTCTAACCAGTATTAGTGTATACCATTCGATGCTAACTTGAAAGGAAGTAGTACCTTTGGGTATATGAGACTCCTAGTAGAGTTAGTTAGAACCTTAAGTAGTTTTTTGGATGCTCGTATTGTGTTGGTCCCCTGGATGTTCCCCCACTACAAACCATTACTTTAATAGCCCAAATCCTTCTATTTGTTGACGCAGAAGGGAAGCCTTTGAAGCAGCCCTAATTCATACGATTCTTAGCTGAGGTAGCAGGGACAATCCTAAGGTTTGGTGGGGGTATGAGCCTTGGGAAACTTGGATCTTGGTATGCCTGAGAAGTGAGTGCACTGTAAGGGGGAACCGGTGCTACCAAGATCCTGGAGCTACCCACTTTGAATAGGTGCAGCTAGGGGATTCAACAAATATTGTCCTTACCTTCACCTTAGGTTGTGCTTGTTTGTCTTCAAAATTTGATAAAACAACAAAGACATTGCATCGAAAACAAACTTTCCCATTATGTGAATTGTGTGGTTTGCATTTGTTTATGAAGAGATATCTTCATTTTCAAAAACCTTAGAAAATCCAAAAAAAATCAAAAAACCTTAGAAAATCTAAAAAAAAAAAAAAACCTTAGAAAATCCAAAAAAATAAAAAAACATTAGAAAAAAAAAAATCAAAAACCTTAGAAAATCCAAAAAAATAAAAAACCTTAGAAAATCCAAAAAAAAAAAAAAGCCTTAGAAATATCTATCCAAGTACTTAAAAATCCCAAGAATATTTTTTAGCCTTGTCTCATTGATCCTTTTTTCATTCTATTTTTCCATCCATATCTTAAACATTCATCCATTCATCTCATCTTGACCTTAGAGAAAATATTTTGATTTGTTGGACTCTCAATCTTCTAAACATTTCATCTCAAAAATCGTCTTTCACTCACATCTCATCCAAGTTGCCTATTAAGCCATTCATATTTCATCCCACCAATCCATCAATCTTAGGACTAAGCTTGTGTGCAAAAGATTCAATCTAGATCTCATCTTATCCTTGTTTGTAAGATACCTAAAGATTAGCTACCTTCTGGTATCCTTATAAACTTCATGCATCATCATCCTTATTTTATGTTGGAGGTCATTAGTGTACCTTCAAGTAAAATATCTTATCATCCTTTTGCTTTAGGTCATTAGTCTACCTTGAGTATAAGGAAATCATCCTTGAAAGAAAACCTAAAGATCTAGATTGTATCCAAGCTCATTCTTTTGGTCCTAAAAAACCATCCTTTCAAAGTTCAAACACCATATTTTTTAGCCAACTCCATTATCAATATTAGTCTTTAGCCTTGAAAAATTTCATCCATTTCACTCTTTCTTCACTTTGGGTCCAACTAATTACAAATTAATCTCTAAAGTCTTTATTCCCAAGAACATCAAACCCATCTCATAATCTAACCTACTTCAACATCATTGCATGCCCTTGACAAGGTTACAAACTAAGAGACTCCAAGAAATGGGATCCTTTGATAGTGGAATGCCTCAAACCAACCAAAACAATGTCTCTATCAAAATTGGAATGCAACCAACTGATGAAAATAATGTGCTCTATGATGATTTAACTCAACCTCCACCATCACCCCATGGAATGAACGTACCTGACCAAGAGGTTGAGGATTTCTTACAAGATCCTGGGGCCATGGATGTGTTACATAGAGTCCTCAAGTCAGATCCTAATAGATTTATGGAGCACCTTATTCAACTTGGGGCCACTCATACAAACACTAACACTACCACACAACAAATCACACTCACTATTCCGGGCAATACCCCAAATGCCAATACTTCCATACGCCTCTAATCAAATGATCCTAACTCCATAGCCATCATATCACAACTACTTTCACAACAAAATGTTAATACTTCCAATGTTGCTACCATTTCCATGTCCCAAGATAATAAAAACCTAAATTTGCGATGACAAGAGGTCAACACATGACAAGGCCAAGACACACAAGTACCACCCTATCTGCAATGAATGTGTCAAGACAATTCTACCCCACAACAACCTCTGACAATTGAAATGGTCCAACAAATAGTAGATAAGGCAAAGGAACCTAAAAAGAAACATTATTCTCTTGAGGACATATGTCATTATCCTTTTGACAAGAATCTATATATGCCACAATTCCCTAAACATTTTGAAATGCCAAAATTTGACAAATATAAGGGAAAGGGAGACCCTCAGGATCACTTGCGAGAATTCTACTTCACTTACCTTGAAGTCGCTCAAGAGGACACATACTTAATGAGACTTTTTCCCAAAAGCCTTAGTGGATAAGCCACTGAATGGTTTACACATCTTCCCCGTGGCATTAAATCATTTGAGGAACTTGTGGACAAATTCATAACTCATTTCTCCTAAAATTGTGAACATGAAATCTCTATGACAGATCTTTGTAACACTAAACAAAAGAATAGGGAACCATTTGCATCCTTTTTACAAAGATGGAGAGCATTAGCAAGCAAGTTACCATGGAAAATACCTGAGAAACAACTTGTAACCATGTTCATCACTAATTTGAATCCCAAATTAGCATTTCACTTGCAAGTGTTTTGTACCTCAAACTTTGAAGAAGTTATTGAAAAGGGAATAACCATTGAAAAAGCCCTTGTTGCTAAAGGATCAATAAAACTATATGATAACAACAAGAACAATCATAACAACAACAACAATAACACATCAAGCAACAACAATGCTCAAACAAGTGACAAGCTGGGCTTTTGGAACAAAAATAAGAATTCCCTCAATGATGGAGTAATAGATACAAAAGTTGTCCAAAATGTCCAAAATAATCCCCCGCTGAATATCTCAAGAAATAAGATGAACATACCCAGGGGACCTCCAAGAGAATCACCCTAGAAGAAGATTTACTCCTTTGAGGCAACCCATTGCGGACATTTTGGATAGGTGTGTGAAAGGAGGTTTATTGCAATTACCACCCATAAGACCCATCGATGAAAGTCAATTCAAACATGTGTGGTATGACGAGAATCAATATTGTGAATATCATCGTGTTAAGGGACACCCCACATCAGATTGCATGAGATTAAAACATCGCATACAAGATCTCATAGAAGCAAGCAAAGTCAACCTCCAAGATTCTCCAAATCCATCTCCAACTATAAACTTGGGAGCATACAAGGATCCCCTCCTCGGCCATAAAAAAGGAAAAGCCTCCACATCCTCTAACCAAACATATCATGTTGTCCCTCTGCCAAAATGTTTCAATTCCATTGTTGGCCAAATAGAAGAATCCTTTAGCCATGTTAACACTATTACAATCTGAGTCCAATCCCAAACTCTCGATTATGCAGTCACAACCCATCGTGGTTGCATCACCATTTGTGGTACCACTAACCAACCAACTATAGTTGATCAACCTTCCTCATCTACACCTTCCAATCCACTTGCCTATACATACAACCTCCTAGATCATCTAGGAAAGATGCTGGCCCAAATAACAATTCTTGAGCTCCTTCGCACATTGCCAGTTCACAAGGAAATTCTGGATAAGGCCTTGACAGAAACACAAGTCCCTTCTGATCTAAATGTGGAACAATTTCAAGCTATGGTAGCCCACCTTACAGTACCCCATCACCTTACCTTTTCAGAAAAAGACCTTTCTTTAGACACATCTCATAATGAAGCCTTGCACATCAAAGTCCTAGTCCATAAACACATCGTAAAAGGGGTTTTAATAGATGGTGGCTCCGGCCTAAATCTGTGCACTCTAAAATAATTAAAACACTTGGGATATTGTAATGTGGTCATAAATGTAAATGAATGTATCACCATAAAGGGATATGATGACATAGAGAGATTGTTTGCAGGAACTATCAAACTCCCTATTCAAGTGGGACCTAAGATTTTGGAGACAAAGTGCCAAGTCCTTGACCTTGATCTTCCTTACAACATTCTTCTTGGATGACCATGGATTCATGCTATGCAAGCCATGCCTTCCACATTCCATCAGTGCCTCAAATTCCTACATAACAAAACTGAGGTTACCATCTATGTTGATCCCTGTCGTTTTCAATACTGCAGCTTCTTAGAAGGACATGATCATACTTTCTGTCCCTATAATCATCCTATTGCAACCCCTTCCAAGTCTCCACAAACAACCTGATCATCTTCCGTCTATATTGATCCTACCAGTTTGCCATCAACATCCCAATCCACCCCTCATCCCGAGATCAAGATCAAGGCAAGTGACAAAGGATGTGGTGAATATGACTTACACGGTGCTTTCTTTTGTTTTGGACTTCTACCACCATCCTCTTAGACATATGGCATTCCTAAGGGAAATGAAGTCTCTACTATAGTCATCAAGTGCAAACCAAGACCAACATTTGAACCCGTGGCTATACAAGGATGAAGAAGAGAACGAACTCCCAGTTCTTCCATTAGAAATCTATGGTAAAGGTTCCCAAATATTTAGGAAAATGGGATATGAAGGACAAGGGGGCATTGGCCTGCATAAATCAGGGATCAGTGAACCAATCCAAGCTTATAAAAATTATTATCGCCAAGGGATAGGGTATGGAATATTAGAACTACCACCTTCAAAATGTGAGTGTACCTTTGTGAAGGATGCCAAGGCTTTCCTGTAATCAATGATAATGATGAAGAGTATCGTTCTGACTCCTCTGATTTCGCTGAACTCTTTGAATCCTCCATCTATACCATGTTCACATTATTCTCCATGCCATCCACAATTGATGACCTACCTCTCATATATCCACAACTTATCGATTGGGACCAAGCAACACTGCCTGTCCTAGATGTTGTACAAAATGATGAAGCTCTTGTTGAGTTCATGGGAGTAAGAAATCACATCCCTTTGGGAGATCATAAAGCAGGATATATAATGGAAATTAACACTAGTGCATATTTTGGAGAGACCACCCAATCTCTTAGTCACAAAATGATGAATATAAAAATAAAAAAGACATCCCCTAGCGAAAATCACTTTGTGGCACTTTCAGATGATAAAAAAGTAAAAATAAAGGATGTATCCTCTGGTGAAAACCTCTTTGAGGTGCCAGAGGATGAGAGATTGGACCTCCCTGAAGTTCCTAAATTTTATCAAGAAACATCTCCTATCTTGATAGAAGCATCATAGGAAATGAATCTTGGCACAGAAAGCGAGCCCAGGATCACATATCAAGCCGAATCATTGACACCGACAGAACAAGGAGTCTTTCTAAATTTCTTCAAACAAAAAAGCATCAACTTTGCATGGACTTATGCTAATATTCCAAGGCTAGATACCTCTCTCGTAGTTCATCACCTTGCAGTATATCTAGATGCAAAACTAGTAAGACATAAATTGTGAAAGATGCATCCACAAATAACATTACTTGTCAAAGTAGAACTAAAGAAACTTCTAGATGTGGGATTTATTCAACCAATAGACTATCCCCAATGGGTATCGAATCTGGTACCTATGAAAAAAGTGACTGGGGGCATCCATTGTTGTACTAACTTTCGAGATCTTAACAAAGCTTGTCCTAAGGATGATTTCCCTCTCCCTAACATCGACATGATTGTAGATCTCACTGCTAGACATGAAATGCTATCCCTCATGGATGGGTTTTCAGGATATAGCCAAATCAAGATAGCTAAGGAAGACCAACATAAGACATCATTTATAGCACCATGGGGAACTTATTGTTGGGTCATGATGCCTTTCGGATTAAAGAATGCAGGAGCTACATATCAAAGAGCAATGACAGTCATCTTTCATGATTTTTTTCACAAGATAATGGAAGATTATGTAGATGACCTGTTGGGAAAATAAAAAACAAGAGTGGAACATCTAGATGTGTTAGCACAGATCTTTGATCGACTAGAAAAGTATAATATACGACTCAATCCTAAAAAGTGTGTTTTTGGGGTAACCTTTGAGAAACTCCTAGGATACATAGTGTCACGAAGAGAGATAGAGGTAGATTCGAACAAAGTCAAAGCTATAATGGAGATGCCTCCACCTTTGAAACTTAAACAGCTTAGAATTCTACAAGGTAAGTTACAATCCATTCATCGATTTATAGTGCAGCTCACCGATAAATGCCAGCCTTTCCAACATTTGCTTAGAAAGAACACAACTTTTTAGTGGGATAATAATTGCCAAGTGGCCTTCGAACAATTGAAGAAATATCTTGCCAATCCACTAGTTATCCTTCCACCAAGACTAGGACAACCCCTTCTTCTCTACATATCAGCAATAGAAACAACAATCGAAGCTTTATTGGCACAATAGGATGACTAGGGAAAAGAGAGAGCCATCTATTAAATTAGTCACATGTTAATAGCATATGAGCTCAATTATTCATAAATCAAGTGAGCTTGTTTGGAAGTAGTCTTTGTATCATAGAAGTTAAGGCACTATATGCTTAGTCATAAAACTAAGCTCATTGCGAAAATTGACCTATTAAAATATCTGCTAAGCAAAGCCACTCTCACTAGGAGAACAGCAAAATGGGGAATGGTCTTGAGTGAATTTGACATTGAGTACACAGAATGAAAAGCCATCAAAGGGCAAGTTATCACCGATCAATTAGCATACACTCCTATGCTAGTTAAACATCCTTTGTGGTCTGAGTTTCCAGATGAATCCATACTGATAGTTGCATCAATAGAAAACACTTGGAAAATGTATTTTGACGGGTCATATACTCATCATGGCGCAGGGGCAGGTCTCCTATTTGTCACACCTCAAGGAGACAGAATCCCTAGGTCATACACGATAACATTCCCATGTACCAACAACATAGCTGAATATGAGGCTCTCATAACAGGGCTTCAGATGGAAATCAAATGGAAAATAGAGATGCTGACACTATATGGTGATTGGTAGTTGGTTATCTGATAGGTCAATGACAAGTACAAAACAAAAGATGATAAGCTCCTACTATACAAGAGAATGGTTGATGACTTCAAGGATTACTTCCATGATATTCATTTTGAGCAAGTTCCAATGCTTAACAATAAAGCAGCTGATGCAATGGACACCATTGGGTCATTGGTAGATATGAAAAAAGATAGTAAGAGATGTGAATTTTTGGTGGAAGAGCTTCAAATCCTTGCTTATGATGTTCCACAATCCAAACTTGTATACGACATTATTGGTCCTTTGTCCTCGTGGTACCAACAAATATATTCATACCTCCATGATAACATCCTTCCACCCCACCTGACATCTACCCAACAACAAACCTTCATCCACCAATAATCCCATTTCACCATCATTGCTGATACTTTATATCAAAGGAGTCTCGACGGTACTCTTTTGAGATGTCTTGACGCTAAGGAGGCTGAGATGACTTTGTACGAAGTGCATGAGGGTATCTATGGGGCGCATTCTAGTGGACTAAACTTAGTCAAGAAGATTCTTCAAATGGGGTACTATTGGCCGACTATGGAAAAAAATGCACATGATTATGTCAAGAAATGTCTACCTTGCTAGCAACATGGAGATTTAATACATGCACCATCACATGAACTGCAACCGATCATGACTCCATGGCCCTTTTCACAATGGGGGCTCAACCTCGTAGGGAAAATCCATCCACCCTCTTCTAACGGCCATGAGTTCATCATCACAACCACAGAATACTTCACTAAGTGGGTAGAAGCCCTCCTACTCACCTTTACCACTAGTATTCAAATTTCCAAGTTCATCTTGCATTACATCATCTGTTGTTATGGTATCCTGCACTCCATCATCACGGATAATGGAAAGCCCTTTAAGAACCAAGAAGTTCATACCTTGTATGACAAGTTCCATATCTAGCACCATTTCTCCACCCCGTATTATCCACAAGGTAATGGTCAAGCCGAAGCTTCCAACAAAACCATTTTGCGCATCCTAAAGAAAACAGTAAATGAAGCTGGCCACGATTGGAACCTACAGCTTAATCCTACCCTATGGGCTTACCGTACTAGCATCCATACACCCACAGGAGCCACACCGTATTCATTAGTGTTTGGTTCTGAAGCCATCCTTCCTATAGAGGTCGAGCTCCCATCTTTGTGCATATCATTGAAGAACATTATCACTGATGAGGAATATCGGACTGCATGATTGAATGAATTAGAGTTGCTAGATGAGAAATGTATAAATGCTCTGAACCATTTGCAAGCTTATCAAAATTACCTCCAAAGAAGTTATAATAAGAAAATGAAGAGCTACATCTTTGAGGTAGGTGATCTTTTCCTTATAGAAAATTAGAAGAACATGTAGGATCACCCTAATTAAGGAAAGTTTGAACCTAATTGGTTGGGTCCCTTCATTATCACAGCTAGTTATGGGTCAGAAGCCTATCAACTATCCACACCTGAGGGGCAGCCTCTAGAGGAACTTATGAACATCATGCACTTGAAGAAATTCTATGCATGACCCAATCAAATATACCAAAATCAAAAAGTAAAAAAATCAAGAAAAATTGAGTGCAATAAAGTTGTCCAATGGTGAAAATTGCTCCTGTGATGCCTTGGATAAGTACAATGGTGAAAACCTATTTTTAGGTGCCATGTGTAGTGGTTGGTCCTACCATCTAATAAAATCCCTCTAGACATCCTATCATCCATCATGCCATAATAAAATCCATCATTGCATAATCATCCATCCCATTTCCATGCCATAGCTTGGAGTTTGAAGCATTTTGGTCATCCCACCCTCATCTCTTTTCATACATCCCACCCACTAATAACATCTTGGAGATGATATCCTTGTATGCTCCTGAGAGTTGGAAATCCTATCAAAATACAAAAAAATCACAACATTCCAAAAATCCCAAAAACATTCATAAAATGTCCTAAAAAAACCCAAAAACATCAAAATATTCCCTCAAAATACAAAAAAAAAAAATTAAAATATCATCAAGAAAATCCAAGCAATAATTGTACACACAAACATTATCAACTCGCATCCTCTTTATACACAACCACTCAAAACCATCCTTCTATCCACGAGCCACCCCTACATCATCAAATCCAACCAGAACTACATATTCATCTCGCCTGCATCTTTTAAAGGATCTTGATCCCGTGGATATGGGTATGTAGGCAGTCTGGAATATGAAGGAAGTATCTAGTACTCAGGTCCACAAGATGCACCCATTCAACCTAGTTGGATGGTCTGGATCGATCAAACTTATCTTGTAAAGTACACTAAGCATCAACACTAAAACATCATCCTCAAAACACAAAAATTGTCAATCAACAAATCAAACCTCATCATCACAAATAGCCAGCTATTTGCTTTCTTATCCTTTTCAGCATTTCATCCAACTAATATCATCAACAAGTTCTAGCCTTAATGGATATATCGTTCCTACAATAGGCATAATCTATTTATCCTTTATCATCATCAATCATTATCCAAACTTGCTTAAGATCATTTGGCTATCTTAAGTAAGTCATCCTTATCCTATCTAAACATCTCTTGGAAAGAAATACATGACTATTGTCTTGCTTGTGATTGATCATGTTGATTCTTGATTTTTATTTTTACCTCCTAGGGATACTTGAAATCTGCCTTGATCTCATCATATTTTGGTATGTGGATGAGGACACCTAGAATGGAGTATAGTCTTTGTTTTGGGATGCTGTGTTTGAAGGATGGTCTCCTTAGCTCTAAGAACGGTATTCATATTTTGATAATGATGTGTTGGTTCTAACATATTTATCTCTTGGGGAATTTAAGCACAGATCTCACCTTTTATGTTTCCAGGAGGTTATGTTATGAGTCCCCTTCCATCATCTAGTTAAGGTTGTGCTATCTTATGGGCCTAGGTACTTATCACTTTGCTTGTAAGTCTGGTCCATGCAAAAACATGATAATAATCAGCACTTTGGTCCTGTTATACCTTGGTACACTCTATCCTATTTTGCTATAATAAACCTAGAAATGCTCTCAATGTGATCATGTAAGTACCAATCCTAGCTCATTTCCTCCCCCCCCATCCAAGTTTTTCATCCATCTAACTTCTTTTCTATTTAACATGCCTTGTCTAACCCCCCTCCCCTAACATGAGTCCCTCAATGACGTGGTGTCTATTGACTTAGTTTCCCCCCATTTTCCCAATACTTATCCCCATTCGTCCGTCCTTCTATCCTTTCCCCATTGTTCTAACCTAGGTTTTGACATAATCTAAATTGTATCATGACATATTTTTCATTCCATTACATTGCATTTACATTTTATTTAGAAGCATTATCATTATTACATTGTCACTTGCATTATATTTTAGGTGCATCTCCAGTTACAATTTGTATACAATACATCATCACATTTTGCATAAATAAGAAAAGAAAACATGGCATAAATCATATACTAGGCTTGGCATCCATAACATTATGAAACATAACATCATCATATAAATCATTAGCATGCAAATATTTGTTCATATCATAAACCATCATAAGTCAAATGCATCCATAGTCCAATATAACATACATAGGAAACATGTTAGATCATAATCATTTTGCATACATAAAATAAAGCAAGTAGCACATCACATATATCATCATCCATAAAGCATGAAATAAATAAAAACACATAAACACATTATAACCACAACATATAGGTCACCAAAATCATCTCATATATATATCATCATCACAAAAAGTGTACATCACTCATATATACATCAAAATATGTCATAATGCCTCCAAGGGCCAAAATGATACAACATCAACAAAATGTCAACCCTGGGTGTGTGCAAGAAGTTGTGTCCACTTTTTGGCCAAAAAGTGGAAGTGTTTTCCTTGATTTTCAGAATTTGTCACATTTGACCTAAAACTTTGAAGCACTTAACGGTGGAATCTTGGAAAAAGTCACTAAATATGAAATGTAGTACTCAGAGTCTAGTTTCCAAATATGTAATTTTTTTCAATACCCAGATGATAAAAATTGATTTTGAATAGGCGTTTCTAAAAACCACTGTTTAAAAGTCACTTTTTTTTTACTATACCATGTACGTGTACGTCATCCATATTTTGACCTAAATTATCATATTTTTCAAAAACCCTTTTGGGAAAAGCTTTGTAACTCACTGAAGCACGTTTTCCATATTTATTTGTAATTTTTTATTGAATAATTTTTTTGTTATTAATTTTTTATGGGTCATTTTTTGTCTTTTAAAAAATCATCGTGTACGTCATGCATAAGATGACCTAAACTTAACACTTTTTGAAAATTTTTTTTTTAAAATTGAAAAGAATTGTCTAAAGTACATTTTCATACAATTTTTTTTACAAAAAAAATTTTAATAAAAAGTTATTAAAATATTAAAAAACCCTGATAATTTAAGGTTATGAACATATTTCATCAGAAATTGATTAAAAAATAGAAAAATTAATTTAATTGAAAAAAAATTACATATTTAGAATCTACATTGTCTCCTCTATAATGGGTTTTAATTTCGTCAAAATATTCTGCAAAATAGACCTTTAAATATATGCCCAAAGTCACTATTTTGTTGTGACATTGACAGGGCCTTCAAGTTGCAGGTCAAACTAGGTCCAGGGGTCAGGGTTGGGTCCCCAAAGCATTTTCTGAAGTAGGTTACAAAGCAAAACCCGAGCCTAAAATTCAAATTTTGAATAACGGGATCCTGTTTCTTTATCCATCGGACATGAATAAAACGGGATCCCGTTTAATAAACGGGATCCCATTTTATATAACGGGATTCCATTTTATATAACGGGATCCCGTTTTATATTTGCCCTTTTTTTTAAGAAGACTGTACTATGACTGTCATTTTTGCAACTTGGCCTACAGTACGGCCGACAGTGACACTTGTAGCATTCTTTGGCATATTTCTTTCTTTTGCAGGTCCATCAACTTGAAGTATTGTTGGTATTTTGATAGAAACCATCATGGAGATGTTATTTGAGTGAAATTTTGTTGAATTGGTACTTGTTCGAAGGACTTGAAACACATTCAAGTTTTTGACATTCATTTGTACATGCTTCATAAATTTTTTAATCATGGGATCACAAAGTCGTAATAAGAGGAAAGATAGGAAGCTATTAACTCCTGAAGAAATTGAAGCAAAGAGAGTGAAGGAGGCAAAAAGACAAAGAGATAGAAGAGTAAAGATTCAATCAATGAACAATGTTGAAGCATCCAATTCCACAACTATTGAAGATAAAAATATTGAGGAGACCAT
This sequence comes from Cunninghamia lanceolata, assembly GCA_027924645.1. Taxonomy (NCBI): domain Eukaryota; kingdom Viridiplantae; phylum Streptophyta; class Pinopsida; order Cupressales; family Cupressaceae; genus Cunninghamia; species Cunninghamia lanceolata. The sequence goes on along the minus strand of BSBN01000649.1, from coordinate 2,712,534 downwards.
GGATATAGATGATGCAAGTTTGCAAGAGGTGAATGTGGAAACTAATACGATTATGCAAACTACTCCTAGTATATCTTCAAATCCCTCTATTAATGCTATGGAGAATGTTTCAATGGGCACAAATCCAGGTACTTCTTCAAATCCACTTTTGAATGAAATGGAAATAGTGTTGATAGGAGATTTAAAACAAGCTGGATATAACAATGTTAAGATTGATAATATTCGTAGAGATCAAAATTTGAAACAAATTGTAGTTGAAAATGAAAATGAAAATCCTTTTGTTGAAAATGAAAATAAAAACCCATTTGTTGTTGAAAATGAAAATGAAAACCGTTTTGTTGTTGAAAATGAAAATGAAAACCGTTTTGTTGTTGAAAATGAAAATGAAAATCCTTTTGTTGAAAATGAAAATGAAAATCGTTTTGTTGTTGAAAATGAAAATGAAAATCTTTTTGTTGAAAATGAAAATGAAAACCGTTTTGTTGTTGAAAATGAAAACGAAAAATCCTTTTGTTGAAAATGAAAATGAAAACCGTTTTGTTGTTGAAAATGAAAATCGTTTTGAAGTTGAAAATGAAAATAAAAATCTAGGAAGTGATGTTGAAAATGAGAAATATTTTTTCAAAATTGAAAGAGATGTTTTGGATAATCTTCCTGGTAAAATTTCTTGGAGACAAATAAGAACACATGCCAATAGATTATACAAGGAATTTTTTTATCGTAAAAAACTATCATTTCAATGTCAACTAATGATGCAATTAATGAGAATGTGGAAAATGAGAAAAGTAATGAAAATGTTAGGCATTTTTGTTAAACCAAGAAGAAAAGATCAATCACTAAAACATGCTATGTCTACTGTTGCTAGTGCCATTGAGTCTATTGGAAGTAATAGTCGATCCAAAGATAAAAATGCAGCAAGACGAGCTATAACAACTGCTATAGTGAATAAAACAACTTTGAATAAAAGAATGGTAAGCAATATTAGTGGAATTCTAAAAATACATCCTAAAACATTGGTAAGAGTGGCAAAAAGAAGAGAAAGTATAGAAAATGATCCAATTAACCAATGTTGGAGTTTTAGTGGTCGACTTCCGAGATCTGACATGAAACTAAATGTTGAAATCAGATCTTTGATCAAAAAATATTGGCATGATAATACTAGGGTATTGTCTAATGCTAGAGATGTTTTAAAATTAAGAGTGGGGTCCAAAGTTCGCGATCCTCATCCAAAACACCTATTAGATACAACGCAAACTGAATTTTATAGAAAATTTTGTGATGAATTAGTGTTACCTGGTAATATTAAAATAAGTCAAAGATCTTTTGAAAAATACAAACCATGGTATGTAAAGATTAATAAGGAACGAATATCTTGTTGTTGTAAAACGCATGTTCAATTTCGTTATTATTATGATGTGTTTCAATATATACGTTGTACTTTACATCGCAACATGATTATACAAGAATGTGATATTAATATGCCAACTGAAGCAATAAAAGAGTTTATATCAAGTTTGTTCTGTGAAAGATCTAATGAAAAAGGTTTTTATTTAAGTTCATGTATTTCTGGACAATGCACTAGTTGTGGCAATCTTTCTTTGTTAAGAGTTTGTATGCATGAAAGTGTTGAAAATGATTTTGGACAACAATTAGTGGATGTTAAAAGATTTAAGAATGTTGAATATTCTTTAAAAGATGGAAAATTTGGAAAGCGTTGTGATTTAATTACAGAAAAGGTTAGTGTGCATGCATTCATATCAGAATTTAAAAGTAAAATTGTACCAAAATATGTCAAGCACTCTCAACAAGCTCGATGGCTTGATGGACAATTTCGTGAATGTAGAAACACATTTCCAGTTGGTACTATACTATCAGTGGTTGATTTTGCAGAAAACTATACTTTAGCTCCGCAAGAGGAAATTCAATCACAATATTACAATTCAGTGCAGGTTGCTATGTTTGTTCATATTGTTTATAGACATACAGATGATAGCATAGAGAATGATAGAAAAGTTTTGAGGGAGTATCATTTCTATTTGAGTGACAACTGGTTACACTCGTCAGAGTTTGTTCAATATTGTTTCAATATATTTTATACAAATTTAAGAGAAAGAGGAATTCAGATGACTGAACATCTTATATGGTCAGATAATTGTACGGGGCAGTACAAGAATGCTCGAATGTTCTATTGGTTATGTAGGGTTCACAAGGAGAATAATGTCTAACATATGTGGAATTTTTTTGAAGCTGGACATGGTAAAGGAGAACATGATGGAGCTGGTGCGTGTGTTAAAAGAATTCTTGCTAGACAACAATTAAAATTTAAGGATGCAGTAAAATTTAAAGATGCACGTGGGATTGTAGATTGGTGCAATACAAGATTATGTACACTTGGATCAAGCGAGTACTCTACAGTTCATCGATTCTTTTGGTTGGTTGAAGAAGAAAATATTCTACCTAGACTTGATTGCCAGACAATCAGTGGATCTACTAAATGGCATTCATTTAGGAGTTCGAATGCAAGTACATGGACTATTTGGACAAGGGAGCTTGCATGTTTTTGTCAGTTTTGTATTTCAGGAGATTGGGAAGCATGTGAGAATACAAAATGGGTTGAAGAGTGGAAACAAAGACCATTGACACTTGCACAAGCACACAATCAAAGTGAAACAACAATTGAAGACAATGATCAACTGTTTGTATCAGACGATTATGACTGTGTTTCAGACCTTGTAAAAGAAAGTAATTTAATTTAAATCATTTCATTTTATTTCACTTTGATTACTAATTTGTAGTGCTTTTATTTATTTATGTGTACATATGAATGCATGTATGTTGATTAGTCAAATTTTATGGACTTGTGCAAGTTATTGAATCAAAATTTATTTTGCAGGACATGTGTATGATGTTGTTGCACCAAAGAATAATGAAGAGGAAACTAAATATTGGTTGGCTCATTGTGTGGAGACTAAACATAAGTTAACAGCACCTCGAGAAGATGATGATGGCTTTTCTTATCCAACAGGTTTGGTGATCCCCTTAAGACATCCCCTTAAGCAAATTTTGATAACAAGTCTTTGATCCCCTTAAGCATATTTTAATAACTTCTTTGATCCCCTTAAGCAAATTTTAAGTATTTCTTTGATGATGCCTATCATTATCCAATAGGTTTGGTGGCAGTTGTTGGCACTTGGCTACGGAAATACCTAATAAGGAAGAATGGTTTACCTGCATTCGAAGATTATGAAACACATAAGAAGATTATACACTACTCACATTTGGTGTTGGAAACAAATATAAAACTGGAGAGGTATCATGGAAAACCTACAAATAAAGAGCTATGGAACATTTCTATGGAAGACCATGAGACAATCATCGATGCGTTGGAAAAAAAAGAGGATGGAGATGGTACAATGGAATAAGTAAATACAGGTAAATATAGTTAAATAGATTTATATTGTTGTTTTAAATATGTATTAAATACATGTTTTGATATTTCTTGTACGTTATTAGTTGAAATTGATTTAATTTATCCTTTTATATCCTCAGGCCATCATCACAAATTCATCAAATACTTTGAAACAAAAACTTGAGAGGCCCTTGTAAATACAGGTACAAATTGTGTATATCTAGATAGTTTTATATAAATTAAAATACATGTTTTGATTCAGATATATTGATAAATTGCTTGTATTATTTTTATATCAGGTGGCATGAAGACCTGCTACATTCTCCTCAAGTTTTGGATTTTCTTGAGATGGCATATAACGACATTTTGTATTTACATTATTTTGAGTTGGCATATATGTACATACACAAGTACATTATTACACATTTTGTATAGAAATTTGTATACATGTGTATGTACACAATTTTATACTCTACAGTATTAAATTTATCAAAATTATTATTTTATGTATTTTATTTGTTAAATGTCCATGTTTTTCTACTTAGAATTTACTTTAAATTTGATTTATTATATTGTTCAATTTGGTTGCCTTGGGCAACTTCACCAAATTTTGAGAACTTAAGATGTCCCCTTAAGACATCGTAAATTAGGACCCCTTAAGACATTCAAAAAGTTAGCATACAACTTCCACCTTAAGTGGACACTACAAATGCAAGAAGTTGTTTAATTTTGTTGAAGTTCTACATGGAGAACTCTACAAATGTATTATCTCTGTAATCCCATTCTTGAGATAATACATTGGGTTTGTGGTCCTTTGGAGGCCAGGTTTTTTCTAAAAGGGTTTTCGCAAGGTGCATATTGTGTTATCTTGTAATTATGCTTTATTCTTCTTTTGTATTATAGATTCTGCATACTATTTAGCATAGTTTCTCTCATTAAGGTTATGTGGAATTAGTATTTGTGGCTTGAAACTCCTAACATTTGGTATCTATAAGTACTAAAATCACATCAAGCCTACATGACAATTTGATGATGATAAATAAGTCCTAATCATAGTCATGTAGGTGTGAATTACACTCCTACCAGTAGTTTCACTCTTGGTGGCATGTCCTGTGTGTTCTTCCCCCTCTTGACCATCTTTTTCAACCCCCAAATTGACCTTCCCTACCTCACATTTTTACCTAGTGCCCCCTTCATTTTTCCTACTTAGTCTCTCCTTTGCAACTAGTTTTCCATCTCTCACTTTAATGAGATACTATAATATATAGATCGTTCAATGTCAACAAGCAATGTTGGACAAGGACTTTGGTCACTTGAGAGTTAAATGTCCACCCATACTTTCTCGTGTCACTTTCACATGGCACACACTTGATTATCATGCTGAATTATACCATTATCCCATACCTTTATGCCCAAATCATATTTTTGAGGGTCCACCGATGTTAAGAGGAATTTGGTAGAAATATTACATCATATCATGTCCATTGAAAGTCATTAATGGTGGTCCTAAGTCATGCAAGGGAGTACCTTGGGTGGGTGGAATCTTTTGAAGAAGTTGTAGAAATTTGACTTGGGACAGGGTATATGAACTTGGCAAACTTTTGCAAAAAATGTTACAAAACTTCAGGTGGGAATTGGATGAAATGAATTGAAGAAAGGAATGATTTCTTCAAGGTAGTTAGGCTTCTACAATTAGGAAGAAATGAGTGTTTCGATGTTATGGGGAAATCATGTAAAACTAGACAATAGGATAGGAAGTGGGATGGGATAAATCATATCCTAAAGTTAATCTAGCTTTCACAAAGTGGAGGGAAGGGAAGATACAAAGGAATATAAATTGTGGGAGAACCATATGGGACCATAGCTAGGAAGTGGAGGGGAGAAATAGATGAGATCCAGGGCCTTTTGTCTAAAAATGTAAAGTATTTTGATCTTATAAGTTACTACAGACCTAAACTTATTTTAAAATTTGATTCACATCCAAGGTTTGTGTTCATAGGATGAAACATGTCAAGCAGGAGATACCCTTGAGTCGTAATGGACACTAAAGATCATATTAAAAGGACTAAGGGAAGTTCTCATTTTAGTAGTTACACTAAGATTTGAAATTAAAGTTGACAAATCCTAATGAGCTTGGGCAAGCTTAGGGGAAGGTATAGATTTATATTATCATTATTTTTTATTTTGACAAGTTAAGCTTAGTCCAATTAGATAATGACACATAGAGTATGATATAGTAAGAACACTTTAGCTTAGTCCAATTAGAGAATGACACCTTGAGTATGATATAGTAAGTATATTTCAATGATTTGACAAGATAATTAAGGTAATATAAATGGTTTCATTTTGTAAAATATTGGAATATCCCATCAATTTTCTTTGCATTAATGAAGTAAATCTATGATGAAATCTTTTGTCTTGTAAATTAAGTTGTTTATTAATCAACTTATCAAATCAAGTGATTTCTCATGATTATTTCTCAAATACATGTATATGAATCTTATTGTGGAGAAGACTATGAAACAAAATAAGAAGTCAACTAGAACCAAAGTGATGAGAGTTTATTCAACTATAAATAGTTTACATGTAGAAGCATAAATGGAATCTAAGTTACTAGATTGCAAGGACACTCTATGATACCCACATAAGGCCTTGGGATTTAATTTAATATAATATTTCTTCATAGATTAGCTAGAGGACAAAGGAGATGTAGTCACAAATGTTGGTAGGTTAGAGCATCCTACTTACATAGGCTGGATAGAAAATTTGATGTGTTTAACTTTTTAGATATCTTGCTAGATACTTTTAGGCATTGTACCATAAATGTAGACTATATCAATAATGTAGAAAATTAGACTATAATAATGGTGAGAGAAGTAGTTTTCAAATAAATGTTGAATTCACTTGAACCCACTTTGAGGTACAATGTTATAGTTGCAAGGTAATGGTCTCAAGAGTATAATGTAATTGAAGTGTTAAAAGATTGGGCTAGTCCTAATGTGGATTTAAAAAGTTAAGGAATGTGGAGGATTACACAATTGTAAGTTTTCCTAGTGAAATGAAAGAGGCCATGATTATGATGTGCAAACTATTTTGGAACAAAGACTCAATACATTTAAATGCTAGATGGGTGTCATTATTACACATGTGATTTACCAAAGGGGAAGATTTCTACTAACTTCATTCCTAATTTGTGTCATTTATGCTACAATGAAATTCCCACCTCCACTAATAAATTGTAGGCCTAGTTCCAAAGTTATAGTTCACGTGTTTTTTTTATCAACAATTTGGTGAAGAAGTTGTGTCCACTTAAGACATCGTAACTTAGGACCCCTTAAGACATCTTAAATTACATGATCAACACAAGATGTTCAAGCACCAAGGCACTTGGATAAATATAACTATAACCATGCTAGGATCATTTAATATAACTTAGTTGATCTCTAGATGAGAAGATGTGAGAGATTGATCCCTCCTAGTAGGCGAGAGATCCTTATGAACTTATCTCATTTTTTAATGCTTTGTTTTGATTTGCTTACCATTTTATTGCTTAAAATTTGACCAGGACCTAAATATGCATACCGTGAATGAATGGAGGAACTTTATTAGGACCTCATCACTACATAAATTCTTTCAATGCAATTTCTTCATTAAGCGCAAATCTAGATCAACACTCTGACACTTGTAGATTTATATATGACAATTGATTATTTCTATTGATGTCAATCTATATATCTTATTATGGTTGATCTCAAATGTTTACATTTCTTTTCCTTCATGCACATGGTTAGATTAGTGTTTGATTTATGATTAAATTTAGGGATGCTTGTATATACATATGTATGTGATGTTATGCTTTTATAGTTTATGATGTATATGCAATGTATGTATGCATGGATAACATATATATAAATATGGATGCACCTAAACTAACATGATGGTTTTACATGACTATTACTTTGACAGGTATATGATTTTGAACTACAACAAGATTGCATTTATTGTGTGACATGTAAAAATATATAGTCCCTGGGAGGTTCAACAATATATATATAAAGACCAGGTCCATGTTCAAAAAATATATAAAGTCCACATGTTCAACAATATATATATAAAGTCCATGACAAACAGTATATAACAAATAGTCCATGAAATAGTCAAATATATAAAGTCTAGGTCCATGTTCAAAAAAATATATAAAGTCCATGTTCAACAATATATATATATATATATATATATAAAGTCCATGACACAGTATATAACAAATAGTCCATGATATAGTCAAATATATAAAGTCCAGGTGAACAACAATATATATATAAAGTCCATGACAAACAGTATATAACAAATAGTCCATGAAATAGTCAAATTATACATAGCCCATGTTTGAAATAACCTATCACATACTATCTCTATCATCAAGAGTCCTCTTCACACCATGCAAACTACTCAGATGACCTAAATCACTCTGCAAAAGAGAAAGATTTATATGAAATTAGATGTAAGATGATTAGTCCAAATCTAATTTAATGACAATTTTTAAATTTATAATTTAAATATCATAAAATTAAATTACCATGTGAGGCTGAGAGGCATGCTCTGGTGCACCTGGACCTGTGTCTCCATGCTCTGAATCAATCTATTTAATACAAGAGAAAGTTCAAGTTGAAATTAGATATACTTGACGATTTTTAAAATGATTTAATTCAATTTAATTTATAAGAACTATCATATTTAAAAATTATTATACCATAAGAGGAACTTGTTGTGAATCCTCTATTCCAGGACCTGTCTCTACATGCTTAGCTCCATGCCATGTATCGAGCTATATTTTAAGAAAAAAGAATTTTGAATGTACATGTCAACATATATATATATATATATATATATATATATATATATATATATATATATATATATATATATATATATATATATATCAAGAAATTTACTTTAAGTTCACAACGTTTATTTTAATTGTTCAATTTAAATATAATCTAAATTTTAAATTATACCGTATCAGGTTGCCCATCTCCTCTGTCCTCCTGCTCTGCATGTGCTGTGTGTTGATCATGAAACGTGTCACTAACAAGCTCCTACAATGTCATTTATATTTAAGTTAGCACATGTGTGTACAAATTAGGTTTTAAAACATATATATAATTGACTTACAGTGTACATGTTATTAAATACATTTTTCAACAACCTGAAATGCAGTCGACTCCTAATATAAACTTGGATTATCCAAGTGTGGTACAATGCCCATCCTCATAGTTGTGTCAACCTGCATAGACATATTTATAAAATATTAAATATGTATGTGCATGTTTTTAGATACACTGATATCAAAATAGAATTTAAATTTAAGTATATATACAGTTTTTTAAAACAATATACATACTGTAAGAGTGTCATGTGAGATGCCCAATGATGGAGGAGCGCTCGAGACACCCTGAGATGGAGGATTCAATGTGGAAGAACCCTGAACTAGTTCATAAATAAGTTCATAAATATTTAATTGTACACACAATCAAGACTGAATTTTACAAATTTACAAATCATTGATTTAATGTACCCCAAATGAGTGCCTGAGATGAACAGGTGTCGATGAAAAATTAATTCGATCAATTGTGACCCGTGTTGCCATCATCTACACCAAACAAACCAAACAATTCGATTGTTAAAATATTACAATTTAATTGATCATCTATATGTTGATTAAAAACATGTGGTTAAAAAATTGTTTTAAATTCAACATGTGTACATAACCTATATATACCTGTGTCAAATGATCAGTGGGATGATCCTCAGCAAATAGATAATCAACAAATGATTCAGTGCCCACATTATCAGATGATGCATGTGTAGCTGAAGTGGATGCAACTGCCTGATCAGGTCCATAACACAACTGATTGCAACTCGTACATGTATGAGGCATCGACGCATGTGGAGTGGCACTAGGACCACTTGCATCATCAACTCCTCCATGCTCTCTAACTCAAGCTACCATCATAGAAGTCTGCTCATGTAGGCTACCTGAGAGTGAACTCAATGTGCCTAGTGTGGATACCACTGTACGATGCTCAAAGGGTGAAGGAATGGCAGCAACAGGAGGGTCAATAAGAGGTTGAATAGGCACCAGTCATTAGGGATCAACCCGTGCCCCCAACCTCTGTTGTCGCATGCCACCACCAACACCCTGGAATGATCTAAAATCAAAGTAGTTGGGTTTTTTATTCATAACAAACTCTACATATAATTTTCTCAAAAAGTATAAAGGAACCTCACAATTAGCATGAGGTGGATAATCAAACACCATCCACCATCTATCCCAAAAATTGGCAGACATTCCTTCATGCCTACACCACCTGATTGATATTCTTTTCTTATTTGTAGGAATAGGTTCATTTGTAATGGGATGTCTAAAATATTGTGCTAAATGAGCTTTTGTGATTTTAAGATCCAAAATAGTCTTATAGGAGAGGCCATCAGCATAAAATTGGCACCTCTCCTCTCTCCATTTCCAGAATCCATCAAAATCTGAGTTAATAGACCTCACAGAATCTACAATGTTTTGCATCAAAGATGTAAAACGTACTACATGAGGTGGCATGAATTGTTCACTGCGAATGGAATTCAGTTTTTCTTGTATCGAATCCACATTTTCATTTATTATGGCTCGCAAGCGAGCCTGGTCAGTTCTAGGTGGGGGTGGAGGTGGAGGTGGAGGTGGGTCATCTGCAAGTGGGGCATCTAGAGGTGGGGCATTTGGCGCTGGGGGTGGGGGTGGGGGTGGGGGTACGGCCAGATCATCTTGTGCATTAAGGAAGTCCTCAACATCAAAGTGAATATCATCTAGATTCATGATGTATATATAAAAATCTAGATATGAACCTGCATATATATACATATAAACATACAAACTTCAGTACAAATTTAAAATTAAATCAAGAATATATATATATATATATATATATATATATATATGTTTCAAGAAATTACACTTGAAATAAATTTAAATTAAAAACATACAAATAATGTATACATGCATGTACAAATTTCAAAATGTAAGAGAGCTATTAGGACTACCATTCAATAATGATTGATACAATGGGCAATATATATTTCAAAATTTCAATGTGCATTTAAGTAAGGAAACTTCTCTAGACAATCATCGTGTATTTCTTAAATGTGAATATGCATCCCAAATTTTAGAAGTTATTTTAAAGAAATATGGTGCATTTAGGAACTTGGTGATTGTTGGGGTAAAGAGGAATATATGATCATGCTAGAAGAGGCACTGATTAGGCTCATAATTGGCCAAGGTTGCTTTGAATAAGGTTAAAACAAGGAGATACCCATGTTGATATTCACACCCTTTGGTCCACACCTACATTGGGATGGATTAAGCTTGAAATTTTGATGGGTAGCCAAGGGTAATCCTAGTAGGAGGAGTATGTTTATTAAGAGATGATAAGGGAAAACCTCTACCTATCTTAAAGCTTATGATTTTGGTGTCAAGAACAATAATATGGTAGATTCTAGGGCCATGATATCTAGGGCCTCAAGATGACTTGGAAACTAAACAAGATATCCCTTAGTGTGGAAGGAGATTCCAAGATCAACATTGATCATATGAAAAAGCATAGATGAAGCTTGTGGTTATTGGAAACTATTATATATTGGAAGCTAGAAACTTGGTGAATACTTGTTTAAATCTATCTCCTTCAAACATATCAATGGGGCCACCCTAAGATAAGGCTTGTGTAATTTGTCCCACCACCCTAGGATAAAGTTTTTTAGTTTATTAGTAATTCTAACACTACTTTGAAACTTATTACTCTAGGGTTAGGGCCACTATAATTTTCCCTACCACTAATATATCTTAAGACACCTATTGGTTTATATGTTTGATGTCATTGTAGTATATTAATTTCCCCTACCACTATTGATTGAACAAAACTATACCATATATATTAAGTACTCTAGCTCAATGATCTTAAGATTAATGAAATTAGGACTAACTATATCATCATTATGCTTAGATACACCCAACATGCTAATCAAGAACTTAATTACCTTCACAACCCTATTAGCATTGTATCACTCCTATTAGGGAGTGGACTTGAATGGGGCCAAAAGATTCTTTACCTCTTACGATTGTGACTTTGGGTTTGGCATGGTCAACTTGGAGAGGTTGTGTCACGGCATATCCCTATAAGAGGATGAAGGGTGATAGGAGGTTGTAAGATGGCTAAAAGCATTCACATGACGATAATGTTCAAGTTTAAATTTCAAGATATGCATCATGGTCTACAAGGTTCTCTTGTTCAGAAGGTTCATCATATTCTAGACAAGGAACTCACAATCATTGGTACCAAATTCAAGACCTCCTATTACAAGTCTCCATATATAGCTTTAAACATAACACCTATAAACATAAAATTTATAGGGCTTGAATACAAGCCCGCCTCCCAGTTAGGAGACTTCCAAATAATTGGTGAACTCACATGCAATAAGGGAATAACACATGCATACAAAATATGTAGAAGAAATCCATGTAGCATGACTCGTGATTAATTAAAGTTAGGGTTAGGGTTTCAATTAGGATCAGGCTTAGGGTTAGAATTGAGGTTAGGGTTAGAATTAGAATTCAAGGGTTGCTAAATTAGGTAAGTATTAGAGGATATTTCTAAGATTTAATGAAGATAAACCTTCATGTCTTGATGCTAAATTGGATGATTCTATCCACTATGAGAATTAAGATGAGGAGGAGGTGACATAAATCCCTCCTATCAAATTCAAACAATGTTAAAAATGTCAAGGAAGTGGTAGAGGCTTTGTAAGGCTTGTGTAATTTGTCCCACCAACCTAGGATAAAGTTTTTTAGTTTATTAGTAATTCTAACACTACTTCAACTTATTACTCTAGGGTTAGGGCCACTATAATTTTCCCTACCACTAATATATCTTAAGACACCTATTGGTTTATGTTTGATGTCATTGTAGTATATTAATTTTCCCTACCACTATTGATTGAACAAAACTATACCATATATATTAAGTACTCTAGCTCAATGATCTTAAGATTAAAGAAATCAGGACTAACTATATCATCATTATGCTTAGATACACCCAACATGCTAATCAAGAACTTAATTACCTTCACAACCCTATTAGCATTGTATCACTCCTATTAGGGAGTGGACTTGAATGGGGCCAAAAGATTCTTTACCTCTTACGATTGTGACTTTGGGTTTGGCATGGTCAACTTGGAGAGGTTGTGTGGCATATCCCTATAAGAGGATGAAGGGTGATAGGAGGTTGTAGGATGGCTAAAAGCATTCACATGATGATAATGTTCAAGTTTAAATTTCAACATATGCATCATGGAGACCTACAAGGTTCTCTTGTTCAAAAGGTTCATCATATTCTAGACAAGGAACTCATAATCATTGGTACCAAATTCAAGACCTCCTATTACAAGTCTCCATATATAGCTTTAAACATAACACCTATAAACACAAAATTTATAGGGCTTGAATACAAGCCCGCCTCCTAGTTAGGAGACTTCCAAATAATTGGTGAACTCACATGCAATAAGGGAATAACACATGCATACAAAATATGTAGAAGAAATCCCTGTAGCATGACTCGTGATTAATTAAAGTTGGGGTTAGGGTTTCAATTAGGATCAGGCTTAGGGTTAGAATTGAGGTTAGGGTTAGAATTAGAATTCAAGGGTTGCTAAATTAGGGTAAGTATTAGAGCTACAATTATGGTTTGGGTTACAGCTAGAGTTAGGGTTACAATTACAAGTAGCTCGTTAGGGTTGGGGTTAGGGCTAGAGTTAGAGTTACAATTACAATTACAATTACAAGTAGAGTTAGGGTTAGGGTTATGATTAGGGTTATAATAAGGGTTAGGGTTTGAATTGCATATAGAATTAGGGTTAGGATTAGGGTTAGAATTAGTGTTAGGGTTAGGGTTGGAATTGCATATAGAATTAGGGTTCAATCTAGCTAGAAATAGATAAATCAGTCAAGATGGTTCTAGCTCAATTTTGTTTCCTATTTCCTAGAAAGTGCAAAACTAGTTATTGTTTTCTATTTAGTTGTTAGTCCCAACTCTTACCTTTTAAGAAGTATATCAAATCTAATGTAGTAGTAGATACTTCTACATATACAAGTTTCTGTTAGGAGAAAATATATTTTGCCAAATATATTTAAAGTTGTCTATAGTGTGTTCCAGGGTAATCAAATGATGTAAGTCACAATTTAGAGGGTTGAGGGATAAGTTTGTGTTGAGTCTATAGGACGTGTTTTCTTACATAGACCGAGCTCCATAATCTAGGTGTCTCCATGTCTAACTCAAATGTTTCAACTTGGTCCATATTATATCCAGATTAATGATAAAATTATATATATATATATATGGCTATGCACAAGATCCATGACCATATCAATGTTTGGTAGAGAAAAGTTATCTAAGTTGGGGTAGATCCTTTTTTGATGTCTCAAAAGTTAGTGCAAACATGAATTCCCTTAGTTTTCTTGTTAACTAAGACCACATTAGATCTACCCATTTAGGATAAGTAATAGTCTAAATGAACCCTAGACATCCAAGAGTTTATACAATTCTTCTATGACCACGAGGGCTACTTGGGGGTGCATTTTGTGTAGCTTTTATTGAATAGGTTTGGCATTAAGGTGAACCACAAGATGATGCATGAGTTTAAAGATGGAGTCTCAAGGCATAGATCACCATAAGACCACATGAAGAAATCAACGTAATATTTAACATGGTGACATGGTTATATATGCCTTCTTTGATGTCAAGGTCCAGTGGAGTTACTATCTTAGAGAGTTTAGGGTCCAAGCTTCTATTCACAGGTTGATGTTTATAGCATGTCCTCAACAAGGAGAGGGGAGTCATATCTTGTATCTAAGTGGTATCTAATGGAAGGTGAAGTTTATCAAATTGAGGAGTTCTTGGGAAGTGTCCATTTTTATTGTATCATTTTAATCGATCACATGTTTCTTCTTATATAGATTGTTGCTATTCTGCCTAGACTAGGGTGCCTCAGGACTAAAGGGTTCTTTCTTTCTCTCCAAAATAAGCATATATGTAGGTGTTAAGTATGGTGGAAAAGTCTTTCTTATGATTACAATGGGGATGTGGTCTTGACACTTCATAAGTTTCATGATGGCTTCATCATTTTGGATGTGATAAATTGGTTTTATTATGGTTTGTTGTAATTTTTTTACATGATAGTTAGCTATTCAATAATGCCTTTAAAATACAATGACATACATTGTTATAAGTAAATTTTATAAAACCAAATATAAATATCATCCCAATGCTATATAATTTTTGACAGCTTGTTCAAAATCTCTCCTTTCATATGATACAATCATTTCAAAATTTCAATTGCATTTTCCAGCTAAAATGTTTAAATACAGCTATTCAACACTCAAATTGAACTCAAATTTTGACAGTTTGTTCAAAATCTCTCCTTTCATATGATACAGTATTTTCAAAATTTCAATTGTATTTTATAGCTAAAATGTTTAAATACAACTATTCAACACTCAAAATGAACTCAAATTTTGATAGTTTGTTCAAAATCTCTCATTTCATATGATACAGTATTTTCAAAATTTCAATTGTATTTTACAGCTAAAATGTCTAAATATATCTATTCAATTCTCAATTTTGAACATTATTTTGATGGTTTGTTCAAATTCTAACCTTTTATTTGATACAGTCTTTCAAAATTTCAATTGTATTTTACATCTAAACTATCAAAAATCAACTACTGATTTCATAAACCCTAAACCCTAAATAACAATTCAAAATTTAAATTTTGATTGTATTTTACATCAAAACAAACAAGGGAAGCTTAAAACAATTCATGGGTAATTTGTAGAAGTGGAAAAATCCACTTACCTGGTGGCTGGATGGTCTCTGAACTCGAGATCCCATTTTCACCTGTCGCCTGTCGCTGTTGAAAATGGGGTCTCTGCCGTTTTTTAAAAATTTTAATACTTTTTAAAAACGGGATCCCATTTCTGGCTTCTAGGTTCGGGATCCCGGGAAAAAACGGGATCGCGTTTTTGGTTCTAGGCTCGGGATCCCGAAGCAAAATGGGATCGCATTTTCTATAAACAGGATCCCATTTTATATAAACGGGATCCCGTTTTTGGTTCCCCGATTTCGGATTTTTTTCTAACTCTGAAACTTCCACCTTAAGTGGACAAAACTTCTTGCATTTACCCCCCTAGCCTAATGAGCCTCTCTTTAACTGAGTCGGAGATACCCCTGGACCCTGTGGTGGATGTGGTGGCTGTAATGGTTGTGGTACTTGTGGTCTCACTTGCTGAGATAGTGGCTGATGGACAGACTGCATCGATCTCAATCTATGTGAGCCTAACATCTTAGATCGACTCTTCTAACTAAAACTGGGAAGTTGCTACTCTTGAGGAACAACTGTGTAGTAGGCTATATAGTAGTAGTCTTTCTGGGAGGCCTACTATGATGCCCATCTCTACTCATCCATCAACTGACTCTACACCTATATCAGCTAACTCTACAACTGCACTGTCTATGTTGTGCTCCCTCCAGCCACTAACCCCTACAACTTGGAAACCTTAGCCTATAGTCCCAAAACCTAGCTAGTCAAACTAGCCACCTAAGTCTCTGTTGCTTGACACAACCTTCTCTCTCTATCTTGCTTTGCTGTCAAGGCCATAACCTATGCCTACAGAGCACTGATCTAACCATCCCCACCTCTACTAACATGAACACACCTAACGTAAAGGCCCTCTCCAATACTGGCCCTCCTCTGCCCACATCATAGACCACTTGTCTCCCGTGTATCGGAACCTTCAGGATCCGATAGACATCCTCTAGGGTGATGGTAATCTTACCCGTCGACATCCAAAATGAACATGTCTCTAGTCTAAACTGCTTAATCAAAGCTATCATCAGGGCTCTATGTGCCCACAACATGGGCATCTCTGCAGTTAGCTGTAGTCCGAAGGCGCTAAACCACACTCATGTAGCATCATCAAACCTAGCCCAAAGTGCTGTCACTTAAGGCACTCTCTGCTCCTGCGATGACACAATACCCCCATCAATCTGTTGGTGTGAACACATAATTCACACATGTTGAGTTGACTTAGTGAGTCTTCTAGGTGTTTCTAGTTGAGTTTAGTTGTGTGTTGAGTTGTTGATAGTTGGAGTGAGTTGTCTTATCCTCCACATGTGCAATTAGTTATCATCCTCTAATTGACACATGAAAGAATATCTCCACCTTTCACTCCACCCTTCTAGCTCTCACCTTGCCTTTATAAGAAAGACTCACTCATTGTATTTTATACAACTTCATATGATCTTTGTATAGATTCTTTGCTGCATTGTTTTAGCATCTTCTCTTGTCATCTTTGTGTGGAAGGTTGTCTTGATTGCAAGTGATCTTGGCTTACTGAGTCACATTGACTCTTACATGGTATTAGAGCTTGTTCTGCAATTCCTTTCCCTCATTGAAGAGGTTCTACTTGGAGCAGTGTCATAGGAGCATCCTGGAGCAAATCCGACATCACGGTTGCGATCAGGAGGCCCAAATCCATATAGATTGGCTGTTCATTCGCTGAATTTCGTCATTGAAAATTTTGGCAAAATTTTTTGCCCTTGATCCCTTGGCGAAAAATCCGTATGATTGTACCATCATCTACATCAGTCTACATCATCCACTGTGTAGGTCTACGTCATCATTGGTCGAAGGCATCAAAAAAAATTTCGGGTAAAATTTTGTGTTTGGCTGGTTATAAATTTTTTGGGGATCTATAGTTTTTTGAAAAATCTTTTGAAAAGATTTGAAACAAAAAAATAAAAAAAAGGAAGAGGGGGCATTTTTTGCAGGCGGGTACATGGCACTGTAGTCGTACCCACGCTGCACAAAAACCCGCCCACATGAGCCCGGTCAGCTGCCACCCCCGTGGCCTTTCCGCAAAGGCTTCAGCCTTAATATATCTGCATTAAACTTCGTTGCAGTCTGCAGATCAGTGTTGACTGACATTTATAGTAGCAATTTTTGATTGTTGTGACAGTTTTAGAGGACAACAATGGTTTCCATTCGTCAGTTGTTGCATTCCACAGTTTAATCATATTCTAGCGTTTGCATTTTAGTAGTGTTTTGTAGGCATCGGTCATTTATCAGCAGTTTCAAATTGTTGATGCAGTTGTCTATAACGTTAGCATCTTGAATCTTTATAGTCGACAACTTCAAAGATTATCGACAGTTTCAAATTATTTACCTGTGGCCTTTGCAAACCAGATGTGGGATCTTTGACAGCCAACAATCGATGTTTGATATAGTTGTTAGCATTCCTTGGTCAACCAGTATTTGTCAGTTCTTCAGATCCATAGTTGGATTATATTGTCGGCATCTAAATTCATTTAGATCTGCATCATTTTTTCATGTGCAGTCTTTAAATCTCAACGGCAAGCTTCGGTCAGCATTTGATCTCCTGGGGGTTCTTTGCACTCTTCACTACCAGCTGTCGATGAAACTTTTATGCAGTTTAAAGATCTGCTACTATTTTTTGCGTTCCTCCCATCGACCTTCACAGTCCTCAACGATCGTTGACCATAGTCGACTATCGTCAACCATATTTATTCTGCATTGTTTTTAGGTGGTCTTTGTAGTTTTCCTATCCGATCAAGAGTTTGCGCTTCACCCATAGGCGGTTTATGTTATACTGCCATTGGTAGTCTCTAAATCTTTCAACGGTCGGTGATTGAAGTACTCTACAATTTAGAATATTTGGCAGTCTTTTCAAATATCACAGTTTGCAGTTTAAGATCTTCAAGGTTTTCTACAAAGTTTGGACACCTTTAAGGTTTCTCTGTAGTCAAAGAGAATCCTATGGCGGTCACATCACCTCCAATAGAGGTGATAAAAGATCATTGCTGGTTGTTTCATCAGCGGCATCTTAAGATCTTTCAGCAGGTACCGGTAATTTCAACACATTTCAACTGACAGTTTTGTTTCATTGATCAGAATTTAGGTATTTGGTGGTTGGATTACAACTTTGGTTGCAGATTGATTGTCAATCATAGTTAGCCATCCTTAGTTGGTAGTCTTTGCACTATGTGCACTGTGACCATCGGTCTTTAAACTCGCGGTTGTTTCTTCTCTGGCGACTGTGAAATTCTATCTGCTGACATCCACATCACCCACTGACCAACACATTTTCAAAGGTGACCAAATAAGCAGTGGTTACCTATGATCTACAGGTGCAAATAAAATCACATCAGAAAATTTTCTAATCTCGTAGGTGGTTTGCTTTGCGGGAGCCTTTTGGCTCGGGTCCCTGCGGCCACTTGTTAGTGGCTTAGCAAAAAACAAGTGGTTTTCCCTTTTCTAATTGGTGGTTTTTTTACCTTAGAGGGCATTTTTTTCTCACTGGGAGTTTTTTCACTCATTGCAGAGCATATTCTGACAATTGGAGGGAATATTACGTCAACAGGGAGCCTGTTTTGCCCTCAAAGTCCTAAAGTAGGGCTTTTTTTTTGTACAACTTTTGCCCATGGTGTTGAAATCGGACAAATTATATATCATTGGAAAGCTAACAGAGAACACTTTGCAGTGGTATCAGTCATTTTCATGGATTTTTTTATTTGATAGCATTTATTGCAGGTTGAAGACATATCACTCTTTTTGGCTCCCGAGCTCATAACGTTTTGCCACAATCTTCAATTTTGGTGATTCAAGCGGCATCGGAAAGGTATTCAATAGCTCTACACAACCATCGATGCACTTTTCTTAGATTGTACTCTAAGTGCTTTTTATTTCATTTGTTAGTTTTTTGCAATTTGAATGATAACTTGAACATTTTAATATTTGAGAGGGTGAGAATTGCTTTAAGAGGATTTGTTTGCTGTAATACATCATTGTGAGTGACTGTAATCTCACTTGGATCTCTTTTTTAAGAGATTTTGATTATTTTCCCAATTTTGGTCCTTTGAGGACAATTGTAAATCACGCTAAGTATAAAGTGCCACAACAAATTGGGGGGGCTCTCTTACATAGTAAAGGGATGTTGTTATCTTGTTGTCTCTCTTTTTCATCATGGATGTGCCTCAATTTCCACTTTTAACTGCATATAATTATCTTGAATGGAAGAAAAATATGGAATTTGTGTTGTATAAACAAAAGTTACATAGAATAACTTTAGGCACAGATCCTGAACCCACAGGTGCTACTGAGAGAAGAAAATGGTTAGACAAAAGAGATGAGGCTTTTGGCACACTTTGTCTTACTATTTCTCCAGATTTGAGATTTCATGTTGAGTCTTGTACTAGACCAAATGAGATATGGACAACACTAGACAATCTATTTGGCAAGAAAGATAAAATAAGAAGGTTCAAATTGGAAAATGAGCTAATTGCACTTAATCCTCAAGACATTCATCAAATCTAAGACTTCTTCACCAAGTTTAAGTCTCTCAAGTTGCAACTCAAACAAAGTGGTCTTGAGAAAGAAGATGAACAATTGATTCTATCTATTCTTGCAAAATTGGGTCTTGCATATTCAATTTATGTTTCTACCTTTTTATGCTACAATGGATGTCTTTGGTAGTAAGTTTACTATGCCTTCACTTGAGGAGTTTATTGCATAACTCACAAGAGAACAAGCCAAGCTACTACACATGGGCACATTGAAGTCTCCTAGAAAATTGGCTCTAGTTGAAACACAAAGCACAAAAGAGCCTAAGGATTCATAGTCTAATAAGAAAGAGAAAGAATCAAAGAAAACCCCCAACTTTTCTTCCAAAGAGGAATCAAATAAGAAGAAGAAGCCAAAGTGTTTTTATTTCAAGAAATTGGGTCATGATGAGACTAAATGTTATGAGAAAAAGTTTGAAGAGATGTCACAACTTCTTCAAAAACATAACATTGAGTATTCTCCATCAACAAAAGTTTTACCCAAGTCTTCTTCTTCGCCACCATCATCATCTACATCTACAGGGACAATAAGCATTGCTTATGGGATAGACAAAGGAAAAGGATAGGCACTCTTTGCATTAACAAGTCTACAGTCAAAGAGATGGCTTCTTGATTCTGGGGCTTCTCATCATATGACATCTTCACAGGGGATGTTCTCTTCATTTCAATCATGTACTTTGCCACCTATTTTGATGGGTAACAACACATACATGCATGCAACTAGAAAATGAACTATTGATGTTGGTCAGAATACATTCAACAACGTGTTGTGTGTACCTTACTTGACAACCAATCTCCTTTCCATCTATTAGATTACTCATTGTGGTGCAAGGAAGACAATTGAGTTCACTCCTGATTCTATGATCATACAAGACTTGGAGAGCAGAGATATCATTGTTGTTGGGATGGCTGATCATGCATCTTGCTTGTACACTTTCTCCCATTTTGTTTCTGATGATGATGTAGATCCATTTATTTCTATTCACACTCATTCATCAAGTGTGAATCATGTTTCTAAGGAGAAGTTTGGTAACTTGAACATTGGTGTTCTTGCATCTACTTTGGTTCCTGAGAGTAGTTTTGAGCTTCCTCCTTCTCCTACTTCTTTAGAGATTGGCATTGACATGGTTTCATCCACTTCAGTTGAGAAGGACATTCTTTGTCTTCCATATACAGGTTTATGGGATGAGTACTTAACAGGTATTTCAAACTTGTTTTGTGAGTCCTATCTTGATGACTTGGAGGACATCATTGATGACATTCATCTTCTACTTCAGATGAGCAAGCATCATCTTCTCCTCTTCACTTGTCACAGTTTGGCACTAAATTGGAGAATATTAAGCATCATTCGGAGGATTCTTTGTCTTTGGAGATTGATGATTTTGATTTTTCATCTTGTTTTGGATTGTCAAATTCTTTGATTGGGCATGCATCACCTGATTATGCAACATCTTTTGGTTATGACATGTGGACATTTGAGCAATTTTCAGAGACAACATACATCATGAGGATTTTTCCCTCATTCCTTGAGATGGAGTTTCTTCGACATTAGCCTTTGGACTTGTTTCTTCCTAAGGGGAAGAATGTTGTTTGCAGGCTTTGGATTCTCTTCAGCATTCTTCTTTAGGCATTCACCATCGGCATTGGAGCTACTTCATTGTGGGGGGGACCTATAGTCTCACACTTGCTCTCCTATGGGGGGGTATTTGATTGTATATATGTGATAGATGTAGTTCTTGGGGGGTCTTGAGTCCTTCCATCACATCTTTCATTTGTTTTCTGCATTCTCACTTTTGGAGAGGAGTTTTGTCCCATGAGGTTTTCTCCTTTTCTCCACTTGAGATATGTTGTACATGGGTACCTAACATGGCCTTGTAGCTGGGACCCATCTCCATCATTGCATCTTGCTTTAGTCAACTACTCCCTAAGTTGCACTTAAGGGGGGGTGTTGGTGTGAACACATAATTCACACATGTTAAGTTGACTTAGTGAGTCTTCTAGGTGTTTCTAGTTGAGTCTAGTTGTGTGTTAAATTGTTGATAGTTGGAGTAAGTTGTCTTATCCTCCACATGTGCAATTAGTTATCATCCTCTAATTCACACATGTAGGAATATCTCCACCTTTCACTCCACCCTTCTAGCTCTCACCTTGCCTTTATAAGCAAGGCTCACTCTTTGTATTTCATATAGCTTCATATGATCTTTGTATAGATTCTTTGCTCCATTGTTTTAGCATCTTCTCTTGTCATCTTTGTGTGGAAGGTTGTCTTGATTGCAGGTGATCTTGGCTTGCTGAGTCACATTGACTCTTACACAATCTGCATTTCATCACCCAATTTATTCTTAAGCATTCATTTTTCTTCCTAAGCTTTAAAATCAAAAAATTGCTAACAGAACCTGATATCGCGCAAAAATTCATTTTAGCACTGAACTTCTAAGTCATTGTGCCAACATAATATTTGGTGCCACCATTCATAAACATCGCACTATTTAAACAAATAGCGCTAGCCTATCCTAATTTCGCACCAATACCCTAATGGGCACTAGTTTCCCCAAAAATCATGCTACTAAACCACATAGCGCCACAACCCCTCATTTTTGTGCCACAACCAAGAATGGTACCAAAACACCCTAAATTTATGCTAAATCTTAAAATTGTGCCTCTCTGTATAACTAAGCCATTTCTCGAAATGGCACCAAAAATCCTAATCGCGCGATTATTTAAAATCATGCTACATAACCCTCAGATTGCGCCATTTTCTGAAATGGTGCCAATTCGCCCAAATTTTGCACTAGGCGATGGCACTAATCACCCTAATCTACCCATTTCCAGATAGAATTAAAAGAAAAATTGAGCAAAAATTCAAGAAATGAAGAAGGGATCGACGACTCACCCGCTCGCCAGCCTCCGCCATCCGCATGTATATGCGTACCCACTCTATTAGGTGTGTGTATAGAGGGTAGAAAGGTAGGTTGCCGCCGCTTGTGATCTCTCTTTCTCTCTCTTTCTCTCTCTTTCTCTCTATATTTCTATTGGCTATGTGTGCAAATGACTCACCTTGGGCCCACTTTTTTCTATTTATAGCTAGCCATGTCACCTCTTTATCATCTTTTTCTTCCCTGAGGAGCATATTAACTCCTTTTTCATCCATTTTTTGCTTGGACTCTCGAGAGGGCATCCTCTACCCATTTTATTCCTCCCTGTAGCTGGGGCAATTTTTCTTTGACCTGATGCCACTCCTTGCTAAGTCATGATGCTACGTCAAAGAGAGGCAAATATAGACACCCTAAAATATCCTGACCATTTAATCATCCCAATTAATTAATGAAATTTTATTTAATTAATTAAATCCTGATTTATCCCCATTTAATTAATTAAAATCCCTTGGTCACCCATATTGAATTAATTTAATTCAATATTTATCCCCTTCTAATGTTAGCCCATATTAATTAAATAAATATCAAATATTTATTTGGTTAATATTCCCATCCTCAATTCCAACTTAATCATACCTTTAATTAATTAATTATCCCCTTCACACGTCTCCATAACTCAAATAAAAAAAATTTGAAATAAATCCCTCACCTCTCACCTCATTACAACACGTGTCGCATTGTCTACCCTCCACTTAATCCCTTCACATGACTTGCCAATTTAAATATTTTATTTAAATTGGAGCTAATTATTCTCCTCCCTCCACTTGTCACATGACTACATAGTCACATGTACCTCTTAGCCTTTTATTCTAATTTAAAATTCATCTCTCTTGTCCATCACACACTTGTCACAAGGCTAAACCTGATCCATGTATGATCAATTTGAACCATCCATAAGCCAAAAGTCAAAATCAAATCTCATACCTTCATTTCAAACAAGCTTTTCTATAAATATAGCCCTCTTCTAAACCATTTGCATCCAATCTTGAGCATAGCATCATTTTGTCAAAATCATTCTTGAGCTAAGGTTTAGTGATTTGCATATGCATGAGAGCATTTCACATTTTTATCATTTTGGGTATAACTAGAATGTTTATGGGTGCAGCATTCTCAACCTTAACCATGGATTGTGGATCATCTTGAAGGTATATTGCATTTGTGTTGATTTCTTTCATGTTTGTTTTCATGATTTCAGTGACAAAATGAAATGGGGAGTGGTGGAAAGAATCACAGAACTGGGTCTGCATTCATCCTTTCGCTCAACACAGGTAATTGAGATTCATGAAGTCTCTTGTTATTCAATGGAAATATGAGGCACACATCCTACAAGGTGATCCATGCATGTTGATTATTTTCTTCGAGTCATGGCACTAGGTCAATTGGCCAAGCCATTCATGTGTTTCTTTTTAAATAACTCTTATCTTGTGATTTGGGGTGCCGTTTGGCCGAACCTATTTAAGAGAATCGTTGAGTTGTATTTATACTCAAAGCCTCTTGGCCTGAGTCTGTTAGTCATAATAACTATTAAGACTATGCTCAAGGTGGGGAGTTGAGATAGGAAACTATGTATGTATTCTTATAATTATGCTCAGTCAAGCCTTGTAATGATTAACTCTTTCTTGGTGAGCCTTGATTCTTTCGACTCAGCCACATTGTAATGCATAATACATTATGATAACTAGAGCTCAAAGCCACAGTGGTTGAGAATGTATTCTTTTCATTTGTGTTTAAGCCATGTTGTATAATGACAAGGGTCGAGCCTATGAGTTCTCGAAGGGAGCTAAGTATGACTCCATGTGTGTTTGATAATTTATACAGTCTTACAACTGTATTGATGGTCATATAGGCATCATTTCTTGTATACAGTGTTATGATTGTATTGATGGCAATATAGTCATTTCCTTATATACAGTCTTATGACTGTAATGATAGCCATTTAGACATCATTGCTTGGCATGCAGTCCCTCGACTATAATAATCGTTGTGGAAACTTTTGATATGTTAAAATAGAGTCCATCAACTGTAATTATTTCTAGGAAGGCAAATATATATCACTATACATTTATCACCCAAACAAAACCCAGTTGGGCTTACTTGAGTAGTCGATAATGAATTACATGTAGTACTGCTAATACCATTATGTATGATAAATGAACCTTCGAATATGAAGAAATATGATCATAGTCTCTTTATGAGACAGTTAAGAATAAGTTTATAATATATTATAAAATAAATCTATTTGGGACTGGATTATGACTTAACGAATAATGTTAAGGGTTATAAATTATTTTACTTAATATAACTATAGGGTTGGAGAATAACCCATGAACTCAATTGTTAATAAAAGACCTATTGATCCATAAGGAACTAATATATTTACTAAGGCAAGGTATGCCTTAAGTATCATGAAATCAAGTTCATCATATGTGATAAATGTTATTGATATATAAACATTAGAGACCAACACGGTCATGAAGTTTGAAATTGAAATGAACTGAATGGAACGAGGTGACATGGAGTCACTAGTTTCACTTTTCTTAAGTAACCTATTTGGTTATAATTAACTTTGATGGGAGTCAAATTTTTAAATTTTAGATTGTGATTCAAATGGATCCCACACTCATATTAGACCTATAGGACAAGGTCATTAAGAACTAACTATAGGACATGATAGCTTATAAGTCGAGTTAGGGTGGTGGGCATACAACAACGTTCATTGTGCAACGTCTTGTATGAAAACTTTGGCCAAAGTAATGCATCCATCTCTGCATGCATTGTTGGTCCACAATGATCTAGATGGCCTAGTGTCTCTAGTAGTGTCATACTAGTTAGAGTGGATCTATAGTGTGTGACTATGAGACATTAGGAAGGACACAACACCAGTTACTTAGATGGATAACCAATTGGTTCCAATGTCTAACCTTTCCATGAAGGGTAGGGCCTCTTCCAGTTAGGAAGATGAGTGGGGGACCATAGGTAGAGACTATGGCAAGGGTAGAGACTATGCAGCCTTGGATACCGTCAAGCTGAGTATCAAATAACTCTAGTAGAGACAACATATATTTTATTTGGAGTTCCTATTTTAGTTTTAATTGATACAGGTGCCATGGAATGTTTCTTTTCTCCCAAAATTGTAAATAAGATTCCTAGAAAAGTAGGATTCTTGGCAAATACCTAGTCTGTAGAGTATGCAAATCACACCAAGGCTTAGGTAGAGCAATGCTTGTTTGAAGCTCGGGTTGAACTTCCAAACTTTTCCACTGAAGTAAATCTATATGTAGCTCCACTTGGCTCTTATGATGTTATCCTTGGTATACATTGGTTATGGAGACATTGAGCCAAAGTGGACTATTATGCTAAGATAGTAGATTGTTTGGATGATCTAGGAAACTAAGTCCATATACAAGGAAAGCATGAAGAAATTAAACTAAGGCAAATCTTTGCTTTACAAATGAAAAGGGCATAGAGAAAAGGATGCCAACTTTTTGTTGTTAAGGTGGATAAAATAGATGAAACAAAGGAAACCTACTTTAAAGATGATTTGACTTTTTATGAGTCCCCAAAACTTAATGAAGTAGGGATGAAGGAGTCCATAGGTCAGGAAAGACCAGCTATGGACAAGTATCCTCTCCTTAGAGAATTTGAGGATGTATTTCTGAATCATCTTCTAGGGTTACCACCTAAGAGAG
This sequence comes from Cunninghamia lanceolata, assembly GCA_027924645.1. NCBI lineage: Eukaryota > Viridiplantae > Streptophyta > Pinopsida > Cupressales > Cupressaceae > Cunninghamia > Cunninghamia lanceolata. The sequence goes on along the minus strand of BSBN01000649.1, from coordinate 2,685,989 downwards.
ATTTTGATTTTACCATTGATATTTTACCTGGGTCAAAATTTATTTCTAAATCCCCTTATAGAATGACCACAACTGAACTAATGGAGTTAAAGGATCAACTGCAAAAGCTACTAGATAAAGGGTTGATTAGACCCAGTGTGTTGCCATGGGGAGCACCTATCATTTTTGTGAAAAAGAAAGATAACACTTTGTGGTTGTGTATAGACTACCACATGTTAAACAAAGCAACCATCAAGAACAAGTATCCTCTACCCTGTATTGCCGATCTTTTTTTATCAGATGAGAGGTATGACATTATTTTCCAAGATCAATCTTTGATCAAGATATCACCAGTTGAGGGTGAAGGATGAAGACATCCATAAGACAACCTTTAGAACTAGATATGCACATTATGAATTCACTATCCTACCTTTTGGGTTGACAAATGAACCTGCAGCATTTATGAATCTTATGAACAATGTGTTCAAAGACTGCCTGGACAAGTTTGTCTTGCTATTTCTTTATGATATTTTAATCTACTCTAAGAATGAAGAGGAACATATGCAACATTTGGGAATCATTCTTTAGAGATTAAGAGAGCATAAACAATATGGTAAGCTCTCTAAGTGTACCTTCTTTCAGAAAGAAGTACATTATTTGGGTCATATAATTTTAGCTAAAGGAATAGCTGTAGATCCAACTAATATTAAGGCTATTTCTAAATGGCCTGAACTACAAAATCTTGATGAGGCCCAAAGTTTTATGGGCCGTTCTGGTTATTATAGGAAGTTTGTGAAAAAATTCTCTAAAATTTCTTATCCTATAACTTCCTTACAAAGAAAGGGCAAGAAGTTTGAATGGTCAAAAAAGTGCTAGGAGGCCTTCAACCTACTAAAGGAAAAATTGACTTCAATGCCAATTTTAAAAGTGCCTCACTTGGATGGTCAATTTTTAGTCATTATGGATGCCTCAAGGGAATGCTTAGGTGGTGTACTAGTCCAAAACAGACATGTTATTGTGTATGAATCGCACAAACTGAAAAACTATGAACAAAACTATGACCACATGATTTAGAATTGGCAACAGTTATGCATGCACTTCAAATGTGGAGACATTATCTACTTGGAAAGCCTTTAGAGTTGAAAATAGATCACCAAGGACTTAAATATCTGTTCACTGAACCCCATCTTAATGCTCATCAAAGAATATGGTTGGAATTTATCTCGGATTATGATTTCAAGATTAAATATATCTAGGGAAAAGAGAATCAGGTAGCAAATGCTTTAAGTAGGAGAAGGCATATCTCCTCTATGATTTCCATACATTCTAATTCTAGAAATCAAGTGTTAGAATAATCTAAGAGAGATGAGTTTTACGAGCAGGTAAAACAAGCCCTTGAGAATGAACCACAGAATCCAAAATATGAAGGATTCAACCTTGAATCAAATGAGTTATTAAGGTTTAAAGGAAGGATGTATGTACCTAACTTAGTAGAGTTAAGGAATATGGTTTGGAAAGAGGTTCATTGTGCACCATATTTTGAACATTATGGAGTAACTAAATTACTCGCTAATGTAAAACCTCTATACTTTTGGAAAGGAATGAAGAGGGATACTGCAAACTTTGTAGCTACTTCCATTGAATGCCAAAGGGTGAAGGCGAAACACCAACACCCAACGAGATTATTATACCCTCACAAAATTCCTATGTGGAAATGGAAGATTATAAGGATAGACTTTGTGTAGGGACTTCCTATGTCAAGGAATAAGCACAATGTTATCTTGGTTGTGGTGGACAGACTCGCCAAAGTGGCCCATTTTATTTTGGGAAAATTGATAGATGGGGCTCCCATCATTGCTTAGAAATTCATTCAAGAGATTTTTAGACTTCACAACACTCCTGAGAAGACTATCTCTGATAGGGATGCATGAATAACTTCTAGATTTTGGCAAACTTTTTTCTCTTCACTTGGAACACAAATGAATATAGGCTCTGCTTATCATCCTGAAATGGATGGTCAAACTGAAAGGGTGAATCAAGTGTTGGAGGACTAATTAAGGATGTATTACATGGATCAGCAATAAAAGTGGGAGGATTATATTCCTCTAGTGGTATTTGCTTACAAAAACTCTTATCATTCAACTATTAAGATGACACCATTTGAGGCATTATCTGGACGGAAGTGCCAAACCCCTATAAGCTAGGATAAGATTGAAGATAGGGTTAGCCTTGGTCTAGAAATGCTATCTGAAATGGAAGAACAAGTCCATTTGATTAAAAAGAGACTAGCAGAAGCGAATGACAAACAAAAGAGTTATGCAGATGCTAAACGTGTTGAAAGGCATTTCACTATAGGAGATAAAGTTCTCCTTAGGGTAATACCCCAGAAAAGTTCCATCAAATTTGGAAAAATATCCAAACTGGTACCAAAATATGTGGGGCTGTTTGAAGTTCTAGAAGAAGTCAACCCAATGGCATACATAATTGCTCTACCTCCAGCACTTACCATGATGCATAATGTGTTTCATGTTTCTAACTTGAAAAAGTTTAATTCTGTTGATAATCAAATTCATATGCTTGATTGGAATATCTTATAGGTGAAGGACCCAAGAGTGGTGGTGATCGAGCCCATAAAGGTGCTTGAAATGCGTAAGCTACACTTATGTAACATGGAAATAACATAGTGCAAGGTCCAATGGGACTAATATTCAGTGGAAAACGCCACCTGGGAAAATTATGATGACATCTATGCTAGATTTCCTCATGTTTTATGAAACATTTGATAATATGTTTTGAAAACTTTTCATAATATGTTGGTTTGTTTTAAAGACAAATAATCATCAAGGATGATGATTCTTATGTGGGAAGATATGTTACATCCCCAAATTACAAACTAGACTTAATCAATAACTTGGCATGATAATCAGGGGCATGATAATCAGGAGGATTAGTCTTAGTTAATTGATTGATATTGTGGAAATATCTGATTTAACTTTTTATTTTGAAGTAGAAAAAAATGTTAAATAGTTTTAAATGATTTTCAATTACAAGATTTGATAATGATGCACTGATTGCAATCTTGTGGTCTTGAGTATGATAGGAGAACAGAACGTCCTTCGAAGAAGGAAGGAGAGTATCATCCTAGAGGATGGGGTTTGACATTGTGATAATATAAGTTGACTAGCCATCTGAGTAATCGACTCCTATGTCCTTCTTGACCATTCGTACATTGACATGTGTCATGTCTCTTGACTTTTGTTTCTATGTTCTTGGTTTATTCTTTGGTTGATGAAGTTATCTCGTCAAGTCATGATGACCATATAATGTTTTGGGAGCATCATCCCTAGCCAAGAGAATAATATTTTGATACAAAGAGGCCTCTCTTAATTATTGTTCTCAGGGTCATTATGTTATTCCTAGTCTTTCAACTAATGGCAATATTCAATTTTAGGGGAGTATCACGTGACCCCGATAATCAATGTAAATATTGTGAATTATTTTTATGTATTCTAAACCTTGTGATAATCCTTATCAAGGATGAAACCTCTTAATTGGTTGTTACCCATAATGATATTATTGCTATTATCTTATTTTGATAAGTATAGTCTGTGGGATATTCTTAAGTAGTTAGTTGATCATGAAGATGGATGGGAGCTTCGAGCTCAAGCATTCCATAATGTACTTGGATCAGGCTACCATTTTAGGGGTACTGCCAAGTGTAAGGTAGTTGTTATCTTTTATCAGCATGTAGGAATTAGTTATCTTGTTTTGGGGGAATTAGTCTCTCATCATCGAAGTAGAAAAAGAAGAATAGAGACTGTGGGGAGAGGAAAAAAATAGAGGTTGGATTTCTAGGAAGTATCAAGTGGTATAACTATTTGAGGGAGAATAGTGACAAAATGAAATGGGGAGCGATGGAAAGAATCACAGAACTGGGTCTCCATTCGGCCTTTCACTTAACACATGTAATTGGGATTGATGAATTCTCTTGCACTATTCAATGGAAATATGAGGCACGCATACTACAAGGTGATGCCATGCATGTTGATTATTTTCTTTAAGTCATGAGACTAGGCTAGTCGGCTGAGCCATTCCTGTGTTTCTTTTTAATTACTCTTATCTTGTGGTTTGGGGTGCCTTTTGGCTGAACCCATTTAAGACAATCATTGAGTTGTATTTATACTTGAAACATATTGGGCTGAGTTTGTTAGTCATAATAATTGTTAAGACTATGCTCAAAGCGGGGAGCTGAGCTAGGAAACTATGTATGTATTCTTGTAATTATGCTCAGTCAAACATTGTAATGATTGACTCTTTCTTGATGAACCTTGAGTCTTTTGACTCGACCGCTTTTTAATTTGCATAATATGTTATGATAACTAGAGCTCAAAGCCACAGTGGCTAAGCATGCATCCTTTTCATTTGTGTTTAACCCACATTGTATGATGAGAAGGGTCATGCCTATGAGCGCTCGAAGGGAGTTTAGTATGAATCCATGTGTTTTTGATTATCTATACAGTGTTACGACTATATTGATGTTTGTATAGGCATCATTTCTTATATACAGTCTTATGACTATATGAATGGCCACATAGGCATCATTTCCTTGTATACAGTCTCACAGCTATATTGATAGCCATTTAGGCATCATTGCTTGGCATGCATTCCCTCAACTTTAATAATCACTTTGGAAACTTTTGATATTTTAAAAAATAGTCCATCGACTATAAGGATTGCCGAGAAGGAAAATATATATTGGTGTACATTTATTGCCCAAACAAAACCCAGTCATGCTTACTTGAGCAACCGACAATGAATTACATGTAGTACTACTAATACCATTATGTATGATAAATGAACCTTCGAATATGAAGGAATATGATCATAGTCTCTTTATGAGATAGTCAAGAATAAGTTTATAACTGATTATAAACTAAATATATTTGGGACCGAATTATGACTTAATGAATAACATTAAGTGTTATAAATTCTTTTAGTTAATATAACTATAGGGTTGGAGAGTAACCCATGAGCTCAATTGTTAATAAAAGAGCTATTGATCCATAAGGAACTAATATATTTACTAAGGCAAGGTATGCCTTAAGTATCATGAAATCGACTTCATCATATGTGATGAATGTTATTGATATATAAACACAGGAGACCAAGACGGTCATGAAGTTTGAAATTGAAATGAATTGAACAGAATGAGGTGATGTGGAGTCACTAGTTTCTCTTTTCTTAAGTAACCTATTTGGTTATAATTAACTTTGATGGGAGTCGAATGTTCAAAGTTTGGACTATGATTTGAATGGATCCAACACTCATATTAGACCTGTAGGACAAGGCTGTTAAGAACTGATTGTAGGACATGATAGCTTATAAGTTGAGTTAGGGTGGTGCGCATACGATAATGTTCGTCGTGTAATGTCTTGTATGAAAACTTTGGCCAAAGTAATGCATCCGTCTCTACATGCATTGTTTGTCCATAGTGGTCTAGATGGCCTAGTGTCTCTAGTAGTGTCATACTAGTTAGAGTGGATCTATAGTGTGTGACTGTGAGACATTAGGAAGGACACAACACTAGTTACTCAAATGGCTAACCAATTTGTTTGAATGTCTAACATTTCTTTGAAGGGTAGGGCCTCTTCCAGTTAGGAAAATGAGTAGGGGACCATAGGTCCATGGTTGGAGGAAAAGCACCATGATGATGCTCTCCTTCCCAAGCATGAGACAAGCCGAGGCTTATGAAGATAGATGTCATTGGTTCCAGATATAGTGTTTGCATTTTGACCAGTTGGTCTATTGTAATGTAAAGATTTGATTAAGATGCCAAGAGCATATATTGTATTTGATTAGTGATGGACTTCACTAAGGATTGTAATGATTTATTAAATTGTAAGCTATGTTATATATTGATTTAATTAACATGCTTAATTGATGGAAAAGAATATGTTTCTTTATGTTCAAACTTGAATATTGTAAACCATTCTTAATTAATGACTTTTTCAAGTTATATGCTTAAGTTAAATCTTGAGTTTTATGGAAAGTGATGTTACAAGATCAAGGAAAAGTAAAGGTAGGATTGAAAGATGGAAGAACTAGCACTCTTCCTAGTGTTTTGTACATTCTAAGTTTAGGAAAAAATCTAATTTTAGTAAGAATAGTGAATGATGCAAGAGTGTAGGTAGTATTTGTTAGTGTTGGATTTTATTATTTATCCTTATTTTATTATTGTGGATAATTATGCTTGTATCCTACACATGGAGTTAAGCATGATTAGGTGTCTCAGTCACTTACAATTGACAAGTCTAAGTTAGTGGTAGTTACATGGGGTTATCTTCTACAATATCTTCTCCACCTTTCACCTATATGTATATCTCCAATCTTAATGCAAGTATTTCATGACTCAATTCGATACTAGCATTCTGCCAGAAGATCTTGACACTTCAACATGGTATTAGAGATAATCTATAATTTGGTTGTTGGTCTGGTATTTATTTCTCAAAAATACAAGTTACATACAATTTTGTGTATTTTTGCTATGGTTCTAATTCTTGTTTAGATCTGTAAGGCTTGAGCATATTTTGGCCATTACTGTCATGGTTTTTGTGTTCTTTTGAGGCATTTACATTTTTGAAAGAAAGATGACATGTCATTTTGGTTTGATGTCTCCTTTGAAGGTGGAGTTGACATTTATTTTCTAGTAGAGGCCATGGTCTTCTCTCGACATCCGGATCCATAGGTTTTTGATTACCAAAAATCCATAGGCTCCAGTTTACCACAATGATGAATGTTGATCTACAAGCCACTAAAGGTGACATCCATGAAGGGTGAAGGAGGGCGTCTAGATGCTAAGAGAGGCCCAATCCAGAGGCACAAAACACCCCCTATTTTTGGCCTACCAAGTCAATAAAGAACCTTTGTTTTAGCCCTATTCTGAGAGGCACCTAGTTTCATGTGCCACCCGACAAGGCACCAAACTCCTCAGTAGCAAGGGATCAAAATAGAGACAAGAAAGGGGTGTATTATTCATTAGGAGAGAAAACTTTACTGACCTTAGCTTTTACACTAGTGTTACATTAGACAAAACAACCTAGTCCCCTAGTCATATGACTGGGTCACATGAGGGCTTAAACCCCAGGATGCCTACTAGTGAGGGCTTAATTTTACCCCCCTTTAAAATTTTAATTTGAAAGGCATTTTCTAAAATTTTTGGAGTGCAAATTTAGGCTGATCCATTGGAAATGGTAATTCCATTGAAACTATAAAGTGTTAATTTTTATTCCAATTGGACATGCCTATGCACTCAAAATATAAATTGCCAAAATTCAGGGGGGATGTCAAATTGAATCTAAGGGGGTGTTCTTGTGTTGCGTCTTGTGCACTTTTACATTTTCTTCAACATTTCCTTCAATATTTTATTTCTACACTTCTAAATTTTTGTAATAATCTACTTTAAAGAATGGATTCAAATCATATTGTCACACCTTTAACACCCTTCAATTATTATGATTGGAAATTAAAACTTCAACTTGTGTTAAATAAAAAGGGTTGTAGAAGGTAACAATGAGCACTGAGAACTCTGAAAGGATTGCTGGGAAGCCTTTTGTTAGTTCTCTAGGGGTGGGGGGTTCTGAGAACTCTAAGTTTGTGGAAGAGACAGTGGACGAAGAGGGTGAGGAGACTCCTACTGAATCTGTGCAAGAAGTCGAGGGCACTAGCCACTTTGCATTGATGAATGAAAGCAACTCAAAAAGTCTGGAAGGCATGAATAAGATTACCATTGTGAAGGACGATGTGGGGGAGGCCTTTCATCAAGCCAGTAAGGGGAAATGTGCTCTTTGTGTCAAACATGCAGAGGATATCCAGAACCTATAGAAAGGAATGGATTCTATGTAGAAGAAATGGAAGGTCATGGCAAAATTTGTGGCTAAAGCTTTGCACCAGGCGGCTTCCATCTTCATCGTGGTGAAGGATCTAGATGACAAGGTTAAACAAGTGGGCATCAATAGCTTGGGTGACTACAAGGAGCTGGTGAAGTCCCTAGCCAAGTTTGGGGCGACTGACAGCCCTTAGTTTCCTGTTTCTCCTATTTCCTATTTTCTCCATCGTTTCGTAGGGTTTTGTTTTGTTGTTTTGGTTAACTATTTATGTGTTGTTATTATGTTGTTTCTATCATGTTAAAGGCCTAATGCCCCTAAGGCTATTTTCTTAAAGGGATCTAGACCCTGGTTTCTAGCTAAACTTATCAAAAATAATGGGTATTTTGAAAGAACCTACTACTGATAAAAGTAAAGAAAAATAATTTAGCAAATATGATCAAACCTTTATATTCCTAGTTCTTAATGTGTCTACTAAACTTCTCTTTCATGTAGAATCCTTGAAAACACCTAATGAAGTTTTTCCTACATTAGAAAATCTCTTTGGGAAGGTAGATGAAATGAGAGGTCATGAGTTAGAAAATGAACTCATAATCTTGAGTCCTAGTTCCTTTAACACTATGGAGGATTACTGCTCTAAGTTCAAATCATGTTAAGGTTGTAGTTGAAAGAATGTAGAATAGAGAAAACAAATGATCAACTTGTTCTTTCTATTCTCTCCAAATTAGGTATTGAGTATTTTGTGTTTGTATCTACCTTCTACTCAACTAAAAGAGCTCTTGGAGCCACATGGAAGATTCCATCTCTAGATGACTTTATTGCCAAATTGACTAGGGAGTAGGATAAGCTAATACACATGGGCACTTGAAAGTCCTCAAAACCTCAAGCCATCCTTGCTAGGAATGGAAAACAACAATGAGCTTCAAACAACAAAGGTAATAAGAAAAACACGTAGAAGGACAAGGAGACAAAGAAGGATGAAAAATTTGATCCCTCCAAATCCAACATTGAAAACTCTTTGAATCAAGGGAAACCTAAGAAAGAGAAAGTTAGGTGTGCATATTGCAAGAAACTTGGGAATAAAGAGCACAAATGCATGAGGAAACAAATTGACCACCTCTCTCATCTTCTTGAGAAGAACAACAAAGGGGTCCATAAATCTATCAAACAATCTACATCAACCCAAGAATCTACTAAGGAAAAGGAAAAAGTTAAAGATAAAATATCTAAGGGCAAGGCACTAGTTGCAACTTTGCATCATCATCAGCTCCATCTTGGATCATTGACTTGAGTTCTTCACACCATATGGGTTCTTCACAGGTTGAATTTTCTTCCTTAGAGCCTTATAGTATGAGTTCTATCACTTTGGGTGATGACACTCCAACAACAATTGCAAGGAGAGGGTTTGTTGAAGTTGAAGGTCGAACATTCACAAATATTCTAAATGTACCTTCACTTTCATCTAATCTCTTATCAATGTATCAGATTACCCACATAGGGTACGACATGACTTTTTTAGTTTTCTCTAGATTTAGTTGAGATTAGAGAGTTGCATAATAACAATTTAGTATCTTTGGGAAGGGTATTTCACCAAACTGTATTATACACCTTCTCTCACTTTGTACCTAATGTTTTTCCTACAACATTACTTACTCATTTTCAAATAGAATTGGCAAATTATGGAATGAGCAATTTAGCCACCTTAACTACCACTATCTTGAACAACTAAATCAATAGAACATGGTCATAGGGTTACATAGAGTTAGATTCTCTAAGGGTTTTTATGAGAGTTCCACCCTTGGGAAGCATCTTGAAGGGAAATTTGACAGAGGAAAATCTTGGAGAGCTACACTAAGGAAAGGTATGTTCTCACCTTCATAGATGACTTCTCCAAATATACGTGGGTCTACTTCCTTTGGTAGAAATCTAAAGTCTTTGAAAACTTTTGAGACTTCAAGGCTCTTTCTAAAAAATGATCAAGAAAAGTCATCAAGGTTCTTCAAACTGATGATGGGGATGAGTATATCAACAATATGTTTGAGTAGTTTTCTACAACATAGGGTATAGACTTGGAACACACAATTCCTTATACTCCCTGATAAAATGGTGTTGTAGAACATAAGATTGGATCCTTAAAAGAGATGGCTGAGTGCATGATTCACTATACGGGTTTTACACCATAGTATTGGGTAGAAGCAATCAACTATGTGTGTTACATTTAGAAGTACTCCCTTTGAATCTTGGATAGGTAGGAAACCATCAGTTGAGCACTTTAGGGTCTTCAAATCTCTAGCCATGTCACATATAATGAAGTAGAATTAGAAGGCTATGGATCCTCAATCCAAACCTTGCATCTTTGTAGGTGATGCAGATGGTGCAAAAGGTTATTGCCTACTCCACCTAACCACACATAAGTTGTTCATTAAGAGGAATATTAAGTTTCAAGAGAGTCTTGCTAACTCTACACTTGGCATTTCTCCATCTAGAGTGGACTCTCTTGATATTGATGATTCTTTTAACAATTTAGATCATCCATAGTAGATTCTTGAGGCAGAGTCTTCTTCTTCTTCTAATAGTTTTTGATAGTGAGGATAGTAATAGGGAATCATCCTCATCCACTTCTAGGATTTCTTTGGAGGCTGATATTTCAACACCTAACTCACCCACATCGCATCCTCTTCAGGATAGAAAAACACTTCAGAGTCTAGACACTTGGGTAGGGAATCTAGTAGATGGTAGATGAACATGGTTAGATTATCAAAATGGGCCACGTGCTTTATATGCCTCAATCTCCAATCCACAGATATTTTAAGAGGCATCAAGCATACTTGATTGGGATAGTACTATGCAAGAGGAATATGATTCCTTAATTATCAATCATACTTGGGACTTGACTTGACTTCCTAATGGAAGGAAAATGGTTTGATGTAGGTGGATATATTAGAACAATTTTTCTATATAGATGGGTCAGTTGACAAGACAAGGCACGTTTGGTTACCAAGGGGTTTTCACAAGTTGTTAGTATTGACTACACAAAGACCTTTGTACCTATGGCTAAAATGAATTTCATTCAACTTACTCTTTCTATTTCCACCACACATGGTGGGGATGTGCACTAGATGGATGTAATGAGTGCTTTTCTTCATGGAGACCTTGAGGAGGAGATCCACATGGAAGAACCACTAGGGTTTGTTCTAGATTCATCCTTAGTTTATAGACTTAGGAAATACCTCTATGGCCTCAAATAGGCCTATCAGGCTTGGTATGCCAAGATGGATTCCTTCATCCCATCTTTAAGTTTCACTCAGAGCCATTTAGATCTTAATGTTTATTTCTAATGTAGTAGAATGATTCATTGTTGATACGGCTACTTTGTGTTGATTATATTGTTATCAATTAGATATGCACCCAATGCTAAGCTATCAGCTTAGCTACTTGTTGACACATGGGAACACTCCTAGGCCTATGGGTTGCCTAAAACTTGGAGTGAACCTCCAGAACAGGCTGGTTCCCCTGGTAAATCACTTAATCTAAAAGACTTCCTAAGGAAAGGGTAAGAAGATAACTAAAAATTAAATTCTAAAACCTAAGGATATTTTACTAGAATTTTATCTATTGACTCACAATCAGCCTCACAAAGCCTTTTATCCTCACAATTTCACAAAAACAGTGCAATACATAAGTAATTTGCGTGAAAGTTTGAAAGCTAGAGGTTTGCATGAAGGAAAAACACAAGTTTTATCACAACTTCAACCCACTAACCAAGGCTAAACATAACATGCAACCTGTATTACATGAAACTTTTGCACTCAATCCTGCAACAATGAGACATATGAAAAGGATTCTAAAGTTGAATCACAATGGGACATCAGATCATTGATTACAAAATGAATTAGAAAGTATGAAAGAGGAGAACTCTGCTGCTTTATTAAAACAAAAAGGAGTAGAAACTGAGTATCTGAGTACAAAGAATGTTTACAAAGCTCTCTACAAATGAACAAGAGAGGAAAAAGCAAAGATATCAACCCTAAAAACTAAATCTTTCTCCCCTATTTATAACTCCAAAGATCTCCCAAGGAAAAAAGATGAGAAATCTTCCTAGAATAGCAAATTTGATCCATTTTTGAGCTCCACTGAAAAGACAAAAAAAAAAATCTTTCAAATCACCTCCAATCTGTATATCAAAGCTACCAAAATCTTCCTCAGGGTAGACCTCACCAAAATCTGCTTTAAAACAAGTTTTATTTGCTCATTAAAAGTTTAGTTTTTTTATTGTCCTCATCTGCCTCAAAATAGAGCAAATTCAGAAAAAAGATATTTGATTTGTTTTAATAGTTTTAACTTCATAAAATGATGAAATATTAAAAGCAATTTATAAAGAACATTGCTTTAATATTTGTCTTACAATAGGTCCTACAGCTTTTTCTTCTGATTTGCCTAATCTTACAAGGCTTGTTTTTGTCCATATCTTCCCAAAAGAAAGCAAACTAAAAAAAAAGATATTGTTTGCTTTACTTTGTTTTAATTGCATAAATAATGAATATTTATAAGCAATTTATAGGATCTTGCTTTAAATATCATTTTAAAATAATTTTTTATAGCTTCAAATTTGCAAAAGAAAGAGGGTCCACCATTGTGAAGATTACTCAAAAATGGCAAACTAGGTTGGTGCAATATTTAAAGGGTGTTTGTACATTATCCCTTCTCATCTTCTTCCAAAAATAATAAAAACCCAGATCATATTTTTTGAGATATGATTAAAACACATGACTATATCTTCACTTTTCTGTGTATTGTGTTTCTAATGGTTACTCAAAAAATACAAACTGGGTTAGTGACAAATTTAAAGGGATTTTGCATCTTATTTTCTTTGATTCATATCCTAAAATCTCAAGAACCCAGATCACATATTTTGAGTTGTGATCAAAATATGTGACATCTGTCTTGATTTTGTAGGGTCTTTATTTGACACTGTTTCTCTTACAAACTCTTTCCACAATCCTCTTAAAACTTGGGGGTAGCATGCTGGGCTCAACCCTTGTGGGAGCCCATTTTATTCTACATTCTAATTTGTCTTCAATCAGCTACATGACTTATCCTATACATTTTTGTAGGTTCATGTCAAGATCAGGAGTAGGAACAGAAGACAACTTCAAAGATTGAAAACCTTCAAGACAATGATGGATATGACCTTCTCTTTCTTACCCTGAACAACACTACAATTATCACTGAAACACAATAACTATGCAAATAACTTATAACAGAAGAATGTTAACCTTCACTCTAAAAATGAATTTGTTGCATCAGCTCTGCCAATTTTGAGCTGTGGTGAAAAATGGTAATATTTTTGGTGACTTCTACTATATGCTTACCTGCTAAGCATTGGATCAGTTGCCTTGAATATCCATTGGGCATTGAGTCATACTCTACTCTTGTAAAACTTAGAAAAACTAAAATTTAGCTCCCCAACCAGTTCAACTAGCAGTAGAAAACTAAAAACAAACTAAACTGAAGCAAACTAACAGGCCCTGACGGCTAGAAAACCTGTGTAGCAACACTTATGGAAACAAAAATACTGAAAGGAAATGTGCATGAGCACTTATTAACTACAACTCTACTCTACAATATACCAAAGTAGTACTTGTCCTCAGAGGTAATGTTTGAGGTGGATCCCATTAACTGGGATAGACATCACCTCTCCACTTAACTTGGATAGCTGAAATGCATTATTTTCTTTGCGCTCTATGATTACATAAGGCCCATCCCAAATTACATCAAATTTGGAATGCTTTCCAGGTCTGCTTCTTAGTTCATTCCATTTGAACACCAAATCACCAACAATAAAGCTGCTCAGTCTTGCCCTCTTATCAAAAGCATTCTTCATTTGAGTTTGATGTATATCAAGCTTCTTCAAGGCTTCTTTCTTGGTTTCTTCTAACTCCATAAGCTAAGCTAGCCTAACTACTAAAGGTTGTTCGTCTAGCAGCTCAAGCTCTTTGATGAAAGTAAAAGTTGGTAATTCAACTGAAATAGGCAATCTAGCCTCCTTACCATAAGTAAGTACATATGGAGAACAACCAGTAGCTGTCTTGGGTGTAATTCTGTTAGCCCAAATAACCAACTTCAACTTCTCATGCCATGTTCTTTGGTTGTCTTCAACAGTCTTGTTGATGATCTTTATCAGATTTTTGTTGGTAGATTCAGCCTGCCCATTACCCTGTGGGTAATAGTTAGAAGAAGTATTCAAAAAGATATTATTTTTGACAGACCAATCTAAAATTCTCAATCCAATGAAAGCTAAACCATTATCTAAGATGATTGAATCTAGCGTATCGAATCTTGATACTAGATCTTGATAGAAATTTAGAACAATAGATTCATTTGCTTCTTTTAAAGCAACAGCTTCAGCCCACTTGGTGCAATAGTCTGTGGTAGTCAAGATCCACTTGTGGCCTGCACTTGAAGGTGGGTTTATTGGTCCTATAAAATTGAGACCCCATTTTGCAAATGGTTGTTCAACTTTAATAGGATGCAGAGGTTAGGCAACAAGCCTTTGTTTACCAGCAAACAATGAACACTTCTCGCCAAAGCAAAAGAATACTTAAACAAGTTAGGCCAGTAATAACTAGCCTGCATAATCTTCAAAGTAGTTGTTCTAGCTGCAAAGTGACCTCTCGAAGGTCCATTGTGAAATTCTTCTAACAGCTTGTCAACTTGATCAGGTCCAATACATCTTAAAAATACACCATTAAAATCTCTCCTATATAAAATATCATCAATGATAGCATAAGGAGTAGCTTGTAGCCCAAAATACCTTCTTCTTGCCCTATCCAAACCTTCAAGGCATTGACTGGACTGTAAATAATGCATCACTTGCTACACCCAACTGATTGTAGGAGCTGGTAAAGTGGCTGGTACATTGTTATTCAGTATTGTTTATGTGTCCTCTATGTGTTCTGGACTATATTCTTCACTTTCAGCAAGCTGCTTGCATAATCCCTTGCCTCTAATCAGCTTGTCACTTTGATATCAACATCAAATTCCATAACTTTGGTTATCCAACTAGCTCTCTTGTCATTTATATCTCTATTTAATAAAAAACTCTTGATAGTAGGATGAACAACCATTAAGTGAATTCTGTTATAAGACATCATGTGTCTAAATTTCTTGAGGCTCCTAACAATAGAAAAAACATGTTTTTCCACAAAAGAGTACTTTACCTCATAGTCATGTAGTACCTAGCTGAAAAATGCTATTGGCTGCTCCAATCCTTCATCATTTTGCTGACATAATATTGTAGAGATGGTACCAACTCCTCCAAAAGCATATAAAATAAAATCCCTCTCATAATTAGGATTAATGATGGTAGGGGCAGTAGTGAGGGCTTCTTTAATATGCTCAAAGCTTCCTTTTCCCTCCTTAGTCTAGCTGAATGGCACATTCTTCTTCAACATGGTTGTAAGAGGTTGTTACAAAGTTACAATGTTTGGAATGAATCTTCTCACGAAATTAATTCTGCTAAGAAAGCTTTGCAAGCCTTTCTTATGTGCAGGCAGCAGTACATCTAGAATGGTTGAAACTCTCTCAAGGTCAATAGAAATACCTTGTTTTGAAACAATATGGCTAAGAAGTTTACCTTCATGAACTGAAAATATGCCCTTTTGGGGGTTCAATGAAACCCCAAACTCCCTGCACCTCTAAAAATCTGCTTCAAGTGGTCAAAATGATCATTAGCATCTTTGGAAAAAATAGTTATATCATCTAAATACACCAACACTATTTTGTTCATAAGGTCATGGAAGGCCATGTCCATTGCATTTTGAAAGGTTGTCCCTGCATTGGACAAACTGAATGGCATCTTTTCTATAATGCCATGGTACCCCACTTAGTCATGAATGCTGTTTTATATTGGTCTTCCTCTTTGACAAGAATCTAGTTGTAACCTAAGTAACCATCTAACAGGGAATATCTATCATAACCAGAAATAGTTTGCAATATTTGTTCCATGGAAGGAAGAGGGTAGTGGTATTTCAATAAGGCCTGATTCAGATTATGAAAATCAACAGAAAGTTGAATTTCTCCATTCTTTTTTCTTATTGGGACCAAATTGGAAACCTAGGAGGTATGTTTTATTGGGAATATGATACTGCTCTCAATCAGTTTATTTAACCCAACCTTCATTAAATGTTCAAGTTTTGGATTAAGGGGTCTTTGTTTCTACCTAACAGGTTTGGCATTAGGCTCTAATTCAATGGTATGCTGGGCTAAACCAAGATTAATCTCCCTTAAGTCTTTATACTCCCATGCAGAAACATCAGAAAAATCTTGGCATAACTAATTAAATGACTGTTGTTCACCTTTAGTGCATACCTTTCCGAGCTTCAACAACTTATCTTTGAAAATCTCCACTACCTCATAGTGTTCTTGTTTCACCATCATGCTGTACTTGTCCTTTCTGAATTGATCATCTGAGTTAAACGATGATTCTAGTGTTACCAGTCCCTTGGATAGCTTGTTTGATCTCAACTGTACAATCTGGTCTTCAAATTGTTGCTGGTATTTACGCTGATTATTAGCTGCAAATTTAGCCTCTGCACTCAAAAAATTTAAGATTTGCTCATCACTGTCAAATACTTGCCAGGAAACTCTATTGTCAGGTATAGAAGGCCTGACAACTACTTTGACATATGGTTGTACTTCAATGTTCTGAATCTGATCAGGAACCTCAAATTGAGATCCCAAAGATGCAAGCTTATCTACATACTTATTTTGGTTTCTAGGAATCAAACACATATTAAAGGCATCAAAAAATTCAATTGAATCCCACACTCTATGCTTGTACTTTTTTAGCAAGTCATTTTTAGTAGCATTCAAATTCCTAACCTAATTAACGATCAATTCAGAATCTCCATAAACTTGTATAGATTTGATACCTCTTTTCTAGGCCCACTCTAAACCATGGATCATGGCCTCATACTCAGCCACGTTGTTTGTGTAGCTAAAGGCAAGCCTCAAGGCTGAATAGTATTTGTCTCCTTCAAGCATTTATTGGGCTAGGAACATAGGGATCAACATGGTCCTTTGCAAGTGGTTCAGACTGTATGGTTACTTTCGTACCATATCTTGTTCTGAAAAACAAGTGGGACCAATTAGAAGATAGAAACCCACACCTAATTTGACAGTGCATCCCCTAGAAAGGCATATTACAAAACTAAGTGGCAGATCGATGATGTCAATGTCCTGATGGATGGTAAAATTAGGACATGCATGCAATATAAGCAGCATATTTTTTATTATTCCTGCAGTACTAAGTGCAGACCCGTCTAACTAGATAACTCCTTTTGCAAGGGGCTCATAAATCAATCCTAGTGAATCAACTAGACTTTTGGGCATGACTGAATTGCTTGCCCCAGAGTCTATCATGTAGTTATGAACAAGTTTGTCACCAATTATCAAACTTAAGTAAAAGGGAGGAGGTTTTACCTCGTTTGTTGGTTGTCCACTCTTGATTTCTAAGCTATTGGCAAGCACAACTTTGGCTTTTCTTTGATTAGAACACTCAGAAATTGAAAGATTAAGCAATGCTTCTTGTAGCAAATTCTTTTGGCCAGAAATGCACAATGCATCCATAACTACATGCTCACTGTAGCTTTCTTAAGATGATCTACTATGTTGAAAGAAATAGGATTTACCTTTTTCTATTCTTTTATAGCAGCAACATCATTCTGCCTTTGTGAAGGCTGTTGTTGTACTTTACATTGATCCTTTACTGGTATAGTTTGATCCCTTTACTGAATTTGCACTTTTTGTTGTGGTATAGAGACAGTTTGTGATAGAAAAGTTTGAAATGTATCTCACAGGCTGTTGCTGTATCACTACAACTTGCTGATTAAGGTCTGCAACTCTCTATTTTGAGCTTGTGTTGGTTGAAACAGGTGTATGTTGGCAATTTTGGCTTTGATGGTAATTTATACCACAAAAATCACTCTCTTTCCAGTTCATCAAAGCCACATCAACATTATTTAGATGAGCTGAAACTTCACCAGGGGCTCCTTCTGAACTTGCATAACTATTCTGCACCATAAGTGCCTGATTTCTTACTCCATTTGTGCACGCAGCTTGATTATGCAGTTGGTGATATGGATAACACTAGTCACTATCTTGGGCTAAGTTATTCTATGTGGGTACAAGATCCCTTGAGGTACTGGTAGTATTTGGGTTGTAAGATTGAAAAGGTCGAGGGTTGTAGTTTCTTCTTTGACCCTGAGGATCATCTTGAAACGACTGCCTATATTGTTGAATGGGTGGATACGGGGCTTGGTAAGGCTTAGTTTCTTGACCAATATTCTTTTTAATATTAACAAATTCATTACCAAATGTTTTGCCCATGGACTAAATCATGCCTTTCAACTCTTAGATTTCTTGGAGGTGAGCTGGGGCATGATTTTCTTGGGTTATAGGTTGATGAGTTATTACTGGGACAGGTGGGACAACAGCCAAAGGAGACACTACTATTGGCACAAATGGCTGGATTTCTGGGAAAATGGGTAGGGGAGGCCTTGGGGCTATCTTCCCTGCTTGGATGAGGTAGTTTTCTGTTCTGACAGCACTCTCAAAAGAATCAAGAAGGGTGGTTCCTCCCATAGACTGGATCATTATAGAAATTTCATTGTTCAAAGCTTTAAGGTAAAACAAAAATGCATGCCTTGGTAAGGGCTTTATTCTTGTGGGGATTCTATCCTAGGGTCTCTAAAATCAGTAGTTGAAATCTGCCATGATTGATGGTGTTCAACTGCTCTGGCAATGAGAGATGATTGGATTTGTCTTCAAAGTGCTTGTGCAATCCATCTCCAAGTAGATCCCATGATGTTATTGAATTTTTAGCAAGTCCTCTGAACCATTGCAAGGCTTTCCCTTTCAATGATGCAGGCAAAAGTCTGATTGCCAAATTTTCTTGGGTGACATTGTGTATGGAACAAAGGGTTGCCACATCTTGAATGTGTTCAGTAGCTGTAGTATGGTCTTCTTTGGTGAAATATGGTAGTCCTTTAAGGGCTACAACAGGAATATCATCGTGTTGAGCAAGTTGCAATGGGTTGCCTCCGTTAAAGGTAGCAAATGCGCACTGCCTAGCCATTATGGGTATTTGAACTATCGACACTGGACTTCTGCTTCTTTGTGTTGAAGTTGGAGGTGTTGATTTTGATCTCCTCACTAAATCGATTGTTCTTCTTGTTGATCTACCTCTTCTTCTTAGTGGGGACAGCTGTAAATACTCAAAAGGATTAGAATTAGATTTGGTTTTCATAAGCTGATAACACTAATCGGCATGCAAGACTAGAGATAACGAGTCACTAGGTATATTGTGAAATCCTCCAAAGGTTGGAATATTGCTATATATACTAGAACAGTAGCTATGAGGGTATAAAACTTCTTTGAAATTACTTTCAGAGTCCCACCGGGCATGCTAAAAATTGTTATCAATCAGATATGCACCCAATGCTAAGCTATCAGTTTAGCTACCTATTGACACATGGGAACACTCCTAGGCCTATGGGTTGCCTAAAACTTGAAGTGAACCTCTAGAACAGATTGGTTCCCCTGGTAAATCACCTAATCTAAAAGACTTCCTGAAGAAAGGGTAAGAAGATAACTAAAATTAAATTCTAAAACCTAAGGATATTTCACCATAATTTTATCTATTGACATAAAATCAACCTCACAAAGCCTTTTATCCTCAAAATTTCACAAAAACAACGCAATACATAAGTAATTTGCATGAAAGCTTGAAAGCTAGAGGTTTGCATGAAAGGAAAAATACAAGTTTTATCACAACTTCAACACACTAACCAAGGCTAAACATAACATGCAACCTGTATTACATGAAACTTTCACACTCAATCCTGCAACAATGAGACATATGAAAAGGATTCTAAGGTTGAATCACAATGGGATATCAGATCATTGATTACAAAATAAATTAGAAAGTATGAAAGACGAGAACTTTGCTGCTTTATTAAAAATGAAAGGAGTAGAAACTAAGTATTTGAGTACAAAGAATGTTTACAAAGCTCTCTGCAAATAAATAAGAGAGAAAGAAACAAAGATATCAACCCTGAAAACTAAATCTTTCTCCCCTATTTATAACTCCAAAGATCTCCCAAGGAAAAAGCTAAGAAATCTTTCTAGAATAACAAATTTGATCCATTTTTGAGCTCCATTAAAAAGCCAAAAAATAAATCTTTCAAATCACCTTCAATCTATATATGAAAGCTGCCAAAATCTTCCTCAAGGTCAACCTCACCAAAATCTACTTTAAAACAAGCTTTTTTTTCTCAATAAAAGCTTGGTTTTTTTATTGTCCTCACCTGCCTCAAAATAGAGAAAATCCAAAAAAAGATATTTGATTTCTTTTAATAATTTTAAGTTCATAAAATGACAAAATATTAAAAACAATTTATAAAGAACATTGCTTTAATATGTGTCTTACAATAGGTCTTGCAACTTTTCCTTCTGATTTGCCTAATCTTATAAGGCTTATTTTTGTCCATATCTTCCCAAAAGAAAGATATTGTTTTCTTTACTTTGTTTTAATTGTATAAATAATAAATATTTATAAGCAATTTATAGGATATTGCTTTAAATATCATTTTACAATAATTTTTTGCAGCTTCAAATTTGCAAAAGAAAGAGGGCCTGCCATTGTGAATATTATGCGAAAATGCCAAATTTGGTTGGTGATATATTTAAAGGGTTTTTGCACTTTATTCTCTTCTCATATTTATCTGAAAATCTCAAAAACCCAGATCATAGGTTTTGAGATATGATTAAAACAAACGATTGTATCTTCATTTTGCTGTGTATTGTACTTCTTATGGTTCCTCAAAAACTACAAATTGGGTTAGTGAAAAATTTAAAGGGTTTTTGTGTCTTATTGTTATATGATTTGGATCCAAAAATATAAAGAATGCAAATTAGATGTTTTGAGATATGATCAAAACATGTGACATATGTCTTTATTTTGCAGGGTCTTTATGTGACACTGTTTCTCTTTCAGACTCTTTCCACAATCCTCTTAAAACTTGGGGGTAGCATGCTGGACTCAACCCTTGTGGAAGCCCATTTTATTCCATATGATAATTTGTCTTTAATCAGCTACATGACTTATCCTATACATTTTTGCAGGTTCATGTCAAGATCAGGAGCATGAACAAAAGACAACTTCAAAAATTGAAAACCTTCAAGACAATGATGGCTATGACTTTCTCTTTCTTACCCTGAACAACACTACAATTATCACTAAAACACAATAACTATGTAAATAACTTATAATAGAAGAATGTTAACCTTCACTCTAAAAATTAATTTGTTGCATCAGCTATGCCAATTTTGAGGTATGGTGAAAAAATGGTAATAGGTATTTCAATCAACAAGAGCTCATCATCCACTATTGCATTAGTGAAGACATATCTATAGATTAGATTTGACATGACAAACTTGGGTTTATTGCATTATTTCCTTGGTATTGAGATTTCATAATCTGACTCATGGATCACTCCTGCACAACCCAAGTACACTCTTTATTTACTTGCTCAATTTCACATGTCTAACTATAAGCCATCTCCAGCTCCATTTCTATATAGTCAAGCTTGAGGCTAATTCTACTACACCACTGGTTGATGCAACCTTGTATTGAAACTTGTTGGAAGTCCTATCTATTTAACCCACACTAGTTCAGATATTTTGTATGTTGTAAGTATGGTTTCCAAATTCATGCAAGAGCCTCATGAGCTACACTAGAAATCAACTAGGAGAATACTTCACTACTTTCAACGTACTCTCAGATTTTAGATTCATTATATATTTGACACAAAGGTTGACTTGGTTGGATACACAGATTCAAATTAGGCTAGTGATATTCAGAATTGTAAGTCCACTTTAGGTTACAATTTATCACTAGGTTCTAGTCCTATAAGTTGGTCTATCAAAAAGAAAAATGTTATTTTATTATCATCCATAGAGGCAAAGTACAGGGTAGTTGTAAACATAGCTACTATGGCTATTTGGCTTCAGGGGTTTCTCACTAAGTTTGACGTTCCATTCAGGCTGCCCATAGTCATCTATTGTGACACCCAGAGCACCATCTAGATATGTAGGAATCTAGTATAGCACAAGCAGACCAAAACATAGAGATTCACATGCATTTTACTCCAGATATTATTCATGGTCAAATAATTGACTTAGTTTTTTTCCCCGGTCTTCAAAGTAGGTTACTGACATTTTCACCAAACCTTTTACTAAGAGAAAGTTCATTAATCTATGAGCTCTTCTCCAGGGTGCAGTCTACTTCAGCAACAACATCATCTTTGAAGGGGCCTTCTAGTCCTCTTAATTTTCTTTTCTTTCATTTGGAGGGATTTTTTTCCACTAGGTTTTCTCCCTTTCTCTACTTTATAAAAGATTTCATTGTACTTGGGTACCTCATTAGGCCTTGTTGTCATGACCTAGTTTCTCTATACCCACATGAGCTATGAGTAAAGGTAGGGGGGGTGTTAGTGTAGGATTTTATTATTTATCATTATTTTATTATTGTGGATAATTATGCATGTATCCTACACATGGATTTAAGCATGATTAGGCATGTTAGTCTCTTAGATTTAATAGGCTAGCATTGTGGAGTTAACTCACCACCTCTTGCTATTATTATGGGAGTTAACTTGCCACTAGTCTAAATTAGTGGTAGTTACATGGAGTTATCTTCTCCATTACCTTCTCCACCTTTCACCTATATGTACATTTCTAATCTTAATGTAAATTATTCCATTTCATTTATTTCCTTTGATTGCATCTTTTTTTGTTTTTCTAACTTGTAGAAGTGTGTGATAGCTTGTCTTTCGTGGCTCAACCTGATATCGACATTCTTCTAGAGGATCTCAACACTTTGACAGTATTCAATATGTATGACCTCAAAATGATTCATGGTTCTATAGTATTGACAAAAGGATATATTTAGAAACACTATTTAAACTTGAGGAAAGTGTGCTTTAAGTTGTGGATGTAATACCTCTTATATTCATGAAGTAAGCAATATCATGGATCATGCTCCTACACTTTCTATAAAAAAGATAATGTTGTAGCATCAGTAAATGGATCATATTAGAGAAAATAGTCTTTGAGATTTAAAACCCAATTGTTTGGTTAAAGGAAAATTTGATTATCCTTTAGACTTTGGTTTTTGTGAACACTATGTATTTGTCAAGGAAACTCATGTGATGCTTTTTAGTAGTGCTATACAATTAGAGGCAATTTTACATGTAGTGCATACTGATGTTTTTGAAGCCACAAAGATTCCATCACTTAGAAAATCTATGTACTAAGTAACTTTTATAGATGAATTCTCAAGAGAGACGTGGGTGCATTTTCTATAGAATAAACCTAGTTTTTGATAAATATAAAGAGTTTAAGGCTCTGGTAGAAATTAAGATAGAAAATATTATTCACGGTTATAAGAAATGATACTAGCAGAGAATATTACCCAAATACATTCAAGTAGTTTTGCAAGCAATGTGGAATAGAAGGACGGAAAACCACTTCTTATACACCATACTAGAATGGAGTTACTAAAAGAATGAATATAATTCTAATGGAAAGTCTCAAAACATGCTTGGTTGTGTAGGTTTAATATAAAATTCTTGGTGGACGTAGTAACTACTACTTGTTACTTATAAATATGTCACCCACAACAACATTGTTGGATAAAACTCAATAAAAACATGGAGTAGTAAGAAACCCTTACTAAAACATTTGAATCTTTTTGGTTGTGATGCAAGTTATATGAATATTCCCAAAGAAAGGACTAAGATTATAAATTAAAAAAGTGTATATTTATAGGATATAGTATTGTTATTAAAGGATATATATACTATGGAATCTAGAAACATAAAAATGGAATATAGTTATAATGTTTTGTTGTTGAGGAAGAAGGTATTTCCATGATCTATAAATTATTGTGCCATATTTAGTAGATTTCAATATAACTTCGTAATGCTTTTATGTAGGTCATCTTATTCCGAATCAATAAGCATTGGGTTCTAAGGAGTTATGATACCATTTGGATTGAGATACTATTCATCTAATGAGATGCTAGTTATTGTACTAAAGAGATACTATTTTCTAAGAAATCGATAGAGATCCCTAGGGTGATACCATCACCCAAACATCTAGTAGGACCTATAGTTATTAATTCCTCATTCAAAGGAGACCTACCACTACTCTAGCTATCCCTACTATCTATAATATAGTTGTTTCTTAAAAAGTGATCGGCTCATGGGCCCCTATAGTGAGAGTAGGGCTATTATTCGGAACCACTATTTACAGAAACCCTTTATTGAGTGGGGACTAAGGCCCAATCAAGACAAGATGCTATCTTAATAAACTTAAGTTTTTTAGAGAAGGAAACAGGGATCCAAAATATAAAAATTAAAAACAAAGAAAGAAACTAAAAGAATTCATGTGGAAATACAAGACAATTGATCTATGTCATAATTAGAAACAAATACGAACTTAAAAGAATTCATGTCGAAATATAAGAGGGTTGATCTATGTCATAATTAGAAACTAATACCCAAGATAAATTAGTGCATGAGTTAGTAGAAGATAATGTGGAACTAGAAAATATAAAATTGGAGGATATAGATTTAGAGGATGTAGAACCTAAAATTATAGCTTTGGGGAGATTTTATTAGGTAAGAACAAATCTAGAAAGGAATAGAGATCCTAATTTTCATTATGCATCTTTTTTATTAACTTTATCTATTACTTATGAAGACCCCAAGAACTTAGATCAAATGAAAAAGAGTCTCATAAGAAGGCCATAGAGGAAGAAATGGAGTTAGATAAAAATCAAATTTATGAATAGGTTAAATTACTTTCTTGGAGGAAAACTAGTTGGTTGTAAAAGGTTATTTAAGAATAAGCATATTGCAAAAGGAAGAATGGATAAGTATAAACCTCATTTAGTAGCAAATATTGTAAAGTAGAGTGAATTGACTATGAGAAGTTATTTTCTCCTATTACAAAACTAACATCAATTAAATATTTTCATTAGGTATTGCTACAACTTTTGATCTTAGAAATGAGTAGATTGACATAAAGATAACATTTCTGCATGATGAGCTTGTGGAAAAAATTTACATAGCATAGCTTGAATGTTATAAGGTGAAAGATATTAAGGACATAGTGTGTAAGATTAAAAGTAGCATTATGGTTTGAAGCAATCACCAAGGATGTGGAATATAAAACATGAAAAGTATGTTATGGGACATGATCTATATTATAGAAAAGTTGATTCATGTGTGTAATTCAAATAGAAAGCTAAAAATTTAATTATCATAGTGTTTTATGTAGATGGCATGTGATTAATTGGTAAAAATATGACAATGATCGACCTAGTTAAGTCTCAATAATATTCATATAGTTTGACATGAAAGATCATGGTTCTATGAAATTTATTTTGTGCATTGAAATTAAAAGGGATAATGAAAATAGAAAATTATGTTTAAATCAAAAGATATATGTTGAGGTGATTTTACAAACATTTAGGAAGCAATATAGTAAACATATGAGTACTCCATTTCTTGTTAATAAAAATTATCTTTTTCGTAATGTCCTAAAATAAAAGAAGAAATTGAGGAAATGTGCCACATTCCTTATTCTAGTGTTATTGGTAGCCTTGTTATTTATGGTAACAACACACCCCTAATTTTAACTTTAGGGGCCCTTGTATCAAAACTTTTGATAGTTGTGTTTCTTGTCTAGCCTAAATGTAATCACATTTAATCATCATTATGCTTCACTTTTGAAAACTTAAAATCCTTTTTATCATAAAGGATTTGTTTTGGTCCTAGGAGGCCATTTTGTTTTCAAAGGGGTTTTAATTTTGATTAATTTTTCCTAAGTACTAAAGTTTATAGTTTAAGTTGCAAGTTCCTTAGACTTTCTATCCTCTTTTCCTTTGCAAAATGCAAGTTTCACCAACACCTCAAAGTTTAAAGTAGTTTTGGGTAAAAGTTCTAAACTGTGTCACACTTTTATAAAAGAAACAACTAGCACAAATATAGTATTCCAACTTAAATGATGAAAAAGTCATATATATGTTTTGAATTTTAAAATGACATAAACTAATGAAATGTAGATATTTTAATGTAGTTTATGCTTATAATTTTTTATGTTTTTCAAAATTAGTTGGATTTATTTTTATAAATCTGATAGATGAATTTTAATTATTGAATTTTTTTTAAAAGTGACGTCGATGGGACATCAAGAAAAATATAGCAAAATTATTATTTATTTATTTATTTATTTTTCCTAATTAGACAACTCAAATATCTAGTGCATGGAATTTTTTTTGATGAATTATTATTTTTTAATATTTTTTAAGTCAAATCTAATCAAAATGTTATAGTTTTCATGGGACATCAACTTTTGCATAATTTTTTGTTTTTATTTCAAAAAACCCTCTCGAAGAAGACTCTGTCCTCTAGTGCACCATATATTTTTAAAAACCTTTAAATATATCTTACCTATTTATTTTTTATTTTTAATCAACCTCATGTTTGATTATAAAATTAAAAATAATCCTAATAGAACTAATCATATATAATATATTTCTAAGATCTAGACTCTGACATCTATAAAAGTGTATTTAATAGTTGAACATGAAAATTTGTTTAATTTGTTTTAAATGGGGGAGTTGGCTGCCACATGAGATGCCACATAGATAGTTTTAGGTGAGATTGTACCAATCGGAAAGGTTCTGGGCAAAAAATTGTTGCCTAAAACCTAAATGTAGACAAACACCCTTTTAAAATTTCAAATAAGATTATATATTTCTTAAAAATTTGGGCAAAAAAGTTTCAGCTAGAACTATTCATGCCACACAATACCACATAGGTGATACATGGTTCTGGGTAGAACTATATATATATATATATATATATATATATATATATATATATATATATATATATATATATATATATATATATATATATATATATATATATATATATATATTTCTAAGTTCTAGACTTTGACATCTATAAAAGTGTATTTAACAGTTGAACTTGAAAATTTGTTCAATTTGTTGTAAATGGGGGAGTTGGCTGCCACATAGATAGTTTTAGGTGAGATTGTACCAATTGGAAAGGTTTTGGGCAAAAAATTGTTGCCTAAAACCTAAATGTAGACAAACACCCTTTTAAAATTTCAAATAAGATTATATATTTCTTAAAAATTTGGGCAAAAAAGTTTTAGCTAGAACTATTCATGCCGCACAATACCACATAGGTGATACATGGTTCCAGACAGAACTATATATATATATTTCTAAGTTCTAGACTTTGACATCTATAAAAGTATATTTAATAGTTGAACTTGAAAATTTGTTCAATTTGTTGTAAATGGGGGAGTTGGCTACCACATGAGATGCCACATAGATAGTTTTAGGTGAGATTGTACCAATCAGAAAGGTTTTGGGAAAAAAAATGTTGCCTAAAACCTAAATGTAGACAAACACCCTTTTAAAATTTCAAATAAGATTATATATTTCTTAAAAATTTGGGCAAAAAAGTTTCAGCTGGAACTATTCACGCCACATAATACCACATAGGTGATACATGGTTCTGGGCAGAACTATTTAGTTGGTCGAAAGTGTGACACATGTTTGAAATTTTACCTTTGTATTTGCAATTTGTGGTGAAACTCTAGAACTCTAGAGTAGTTTCTTGTAGATTTCTTTCAGTCTCCAAAACCTAGTAGATATGCATTTATGTCATAGGTACAACTATTTAAAACATTGAAACCTACCAATATTTCTTATCTTTTGGAATTTTTCTTGCATAATCTGATGCTCCATTTGTCATGATGCTCCAACTACCATACATTCTTGTAATTCTAAATCTTGACCTATTTCAAGTGGATTCATGCATTTGATCTAGGTTTACATTCTTGTGCTTTTTATTTTGTTTTTCCAATTTTGTAGAGAAATTAAGGGTTTTGAAATTCTATTTTATTTTTCTCTAGGATGTAAAATTAGTGATAAAATTCATTATTATTCTTTATTTTTGCATCCAATTCTACATTTTATTGATGAATCAATTTTTGTAATTTGTCCTCAACCCTCATCCTTAGTTTCCCTTTTAGTCTTCAAACCTAGGGTTTTTGTGCCCTAATTTTAGGTCTCCTTTAATAGTGTTTCTAAAGCATCTCAATCTATATTATAGTAATCTGTAGGTTTATTCTTCAGCTTTTCCCATTAATAGAGCTTATGCAAATCAATAGAACTTAGTTTAATCCATCTCTAGGTCCATTCTAGTAAAACTTTAAATTTTACAAGTTTTCATGCCTTCAAGTTAGTTTGCAAGAAACTTACAATTTCTAAAATTTGTAAGCTGCTCTTGGAGTGAAAACTCTAGTCGCAAAACCAAAGTCCAAATTTTTTTTGTAATATACAAAAATTTTCAAAAAACATATCATATCTAAACCTTGACCAACATTCTAATTTGTTTGCAATTTACAATTTCTTGCAAATTATAACTAGTGTTAAAAATGTGGCCATGGTCTAAAAATGTAAACTATTTTGTAGTTTGTAGTTCACTGCTGATTGTAAGCTAGACGTAAACTTTGATAGGCAATTGCACCTCACTTTGTAAATTGTAACCTCTTGCCAATTGCTCATTGACCCCAAACTTGAATTGTAACTTGCATTTTGGGCCCAAACTTTGAAATTCCTAAAAACAAAAAAGCACTCATTTTGAAGATTTTAACTCCCAAAACTTACAAATTAGGTCAATGTAATCATTAAAAGTTTGTATTTAGATATAATTGAACATTTTTAATTATATTTTAGATTAATTGATAAAAATGTTATGATATTAACAATGAATTTTAATTGGGATGCCTTTTCCTCAAATTACAGACCCATCTAGTAATCTTCCCAAGAACTTTTATTTCCTTTTGTCCTTTGATACTATTAGGGAGGATCTTTCAGATGCTTTAGGGATGGTGAAGGAAGTCATGGACTATCAAAACTAATTAAAAAAGTGGTTCTCCATTGAAATAAATAGGATTAACATTATGTCAAGTGCAATTCAGTAGAGGATTGGTAGGGGTGTTGAGATTAATGACAAGTTGGATGTTGAGATTCAACTTTCTTGGGAAGCCATCCTTAAAGTTAATCATTTGGAGAAGGACCTTGATACCCACAACTAGGACCATGACATCCACCTAAATAAAATGTAAAATGAAATGAAAGAAATTAAGCAGAACTTGGAAATGTGATGGAGATAAGCAAATTTACAATCCAAAATAGCATAGAGGGGATTAGAATACTCACCAAAAAGATGAAAGAGTTGAAGGAAGAGAACATGGTGGGTATGGGTGGGGAGAAAGATGAAGAGGGTAAGATGCAGAAAACTAGTAGCAAAGGAAAATAGGGAAAGGTCAATGAACAGGGTGGCCCTAACTCAAGGACATGAGGTAGCAAAAATAAATCCTTCCAAGAGGAGAAGGATGAAATCCTAGGTTTCACGAAACTTCATGAGGAATTTTATAAGCAAGATTTGGGAGTGGTTGGGACACTCAAATATGTGACCTTGTTGATGGGTTCTATTGGACAGGCTATTTGTTTTGCTACTGCTTGTTTGTTGGTAGTTTCTATAATAGTTAATATATCTAGGCCCATTTCTTAATGCTTTTGGGTTTTTTGTCTTTGGGCTGCTATCCAATAATGTATAATATTTGGGGCAACATTTGGTTGTAGGGTTTTGGGGCCCCTTCAAAACCCGTTTTACCCCTTTTATATAAAAGAATGAATTTCAAGAGGCAATTCATTAACTTAAGGAAATATTTCTTGTATTTTTGTAAACAAACATGTCCTCTCCAACAAAAAT
This sequence comes from Cunninghamia lanceolata, assembly GCA_027924645.1. NCBI lineage: Eukaryota > Viridiplantae > Streptophyta > Pinopsida > Cupressales > Cupressaceae > Cunninghamia > Cunninghamia lanceolata. The sequence goes on along the minus strand of BSBN01000649.1, from coordinate 2,656,177 downwards.
GAAATATGAGTATAAGGGAGTCATTACAACATAAATTTTTTTTAATGACTAGATCAATATCACCAACACTAACCTAGGACATGTAGGTATTGATGAATTTAAAACTAGAATGGTACAACTACAGCCAGAAATATCAACCATGGTTAATAATTTGAAACACAATCAGTTAATACAAGATACAAGTTTCCTAATAACCTTTCAATCTCTAGAACTAGTGATGATTTGTTTGAAGTATTACAACCTAGTTGCTTGGGAGATCGAAACTTCCAAGGGAAATGCAATATTGTTAACCTTGCCTTAGTATATAAAATAATTTTTTGACATTCCTTCTAGGTTTGCTCATTAAAATTTCACTCTAGAGTCAACACAAGCCTATTATGACCAACATTTAGATGATTGTCTTAAGAATATTAATGGAAATTGGCTTTAGAAGCTAAAGACTACATTTAGTAGGCTACCTAATAAGCTATTCAAAAGTTATTTCATTGAATTGGTAAATGATTACATCACTTTAATTAGTAGAATCACTAGTCAAGAGGACGCTAGAGAATTTTAAACTTGTATGTTTATATATATATATATATATATATATATATATATATATATATATATATATATATATATATATATATATATATATATATATATATATATATATATATATATATATATATATATATATATATATATATATATAAATTCAAGAGGATGCTAAAGAATTTCAAACTTGGATGTTTAGATATATATAGTCAAGGTGTTGAAAGGAGAAGAATTCTTTGATTAGTCCACTTTAATAAGTGATACTCTCAATGACCAACTAACAAATGTAATTCAAACAAAGAAAGTTTCATATGACTTCTTCTCTAGTATATGCCCTAGCCCAAAGGAAACATTTTCTAGGTTTGTAGATGGTAGGGAAATGATGCATGGGTAGTAGAAAGTCTATGTGTATTATGTAGAGATAATGTTTAAAGCATTGACACAATATTTTTTCTAAAGTTTATCACTTGAGGTCAGAGAAAATATACCACCTTAGGTATTTGTGGTTTCTTTTCACTCAATACTACACATATAGACCAACAAAAACACTTTTCCAATTAGCCATTGGATAAATAAGAATAATTTTTCAAGATAGAATATACTCCTCTACATGCCTTTTACATTATTACATTAATCCCATTAAATAGTACACAAATTGAATAATAGAGAAACTTTACCCTTAGAATTAATTTTATTGGCCCATCAACTAGGGTCCCAAACTATATGCACTTTATCATCTATGAAAATGTGACAACCAAAAGTTAATGTAATAAGGGAGAAATGTTGGTTTTGGTTTTATTACATGTAAACCTTAACGGGGTTGTTAGAATAAGAATGTTTACATTTGTAATTATTAGTTTATAGTTAGATACAAATAAATAAATCTTAGTAATAAATTAGTTGGGAATTGGTTATTCCCATAGGAAGTTAGCACAAGACTAATAAATCTTTAAAAAACCATTGTATTGCATTGTAAAATAATCTGATGAAATCAATATATTATTCTATATTTTTGATATTTATGTGCAATAGTTTAATATATTTGTTTACTCTACCATGTTTCATAGCATCAAACTATCAGTAGTGCCATCTATGATGCACAAATAAATCCCCAATTATCTACATTCAACTACTTGTCCCATTATAAAGAGAACACTAACCACTTGATCCTACTACTATAGGCCCATCAACTAGTTGCTAGTCACCATAGTTAGAAAATTTACACTTAAGTCATAAGCCACTAGCCAAACAAGTCAATAAATAATTGGAAATAAAGCATGTAATGATAAAAAATGAAATGCAAATAACTAGACCACCATGAGAATAAAGTTGAAGCTCTACAATGATTTGAAAAGGAAAAATAGTAACATGGAGGCCTAAGATTGAAATATAAGGGCACAATCATATAACTCAACATATGCATAATAATGGATTTCTTAAAGAAGATGTCTTAGATTTTTTACCAAAAGTAAGGCTAGTAAAAATTTGTAAAAGGTCATAAAAGGGGGAATACAAGAACTAGTGCCAACATAGGTTGTAGTTGGGATTACACCTTGAGTGGATGTAGCAAGGATCTAGGCATATGCCTAGAAGTAAATTGTACCAAAAAAAAATAGGGAAGAACAAAATAAAGGACACAAGAATAAATACACATAAATGATTATGTACAAATAATAGAAATAAAAAGAAAGGGTCAAATCTAAAAACTAAAAGCCAAACAATGAACAAAATTTTCATATAGCTCCAAACATGAATGAATAATTTGGAGAATCCCAAAACATATATGAAGTAGATGAACAAGAAGAAAAAAAAGGGTATTGACTAAAATATGTAGAATAAATGGCTATGTTTTAAGGACATATGAAAAACTACAATGATTGCTTTCATATGTCAAACAAAACACTCTTTGATGATATTATCCATTTTTCCCTAGTGATACAATTACTACCCAATTAAAAAATGAAAATATTTACATATTTCACCACATTAAAAAGTTGATTATAGTTTAATAAGTAATAACACAAATAAAATTCATGCCCCTACTTTTAATCAAGACACATACTATAAAATATAAATGAGTCACCGAAAAAATACTATCACGGTCATACTTATCATTCAAGCCCATATATTGTGACTCATAAGCAGGTGGGTTAGCAAACTTATCCCAACATGTAGGAAAAAAGGCTTCATATACTTAAGAATTTCCATAGCTCTAACCTTATTAGGTATATCAAGTTCAATTTCAAATGCTTCAAATTCAAATTAATAAAAAAATTCTTGGATGTAATATCTATTTGGGTACACATCTTGATTAGGTATACGATTTGAAGAAGTTGCATTAGGGTGATTTTCAAGGGTATCCAAAAAGAGTAGATCTTCCTCCTCTTCAATTTCCACTCATATGACATTGAATTCTTTCATTATAAAAATTATTGACTTGATTACTAGGCATAACAATGTCATTAGAGAAAATAGATTCAATACCAATATAACTATGCATTAACTCACAATCACCTGAATCACCTAGGTTACCCAAACCATGATTAAGATCATTAATACTAAGGAAACAAAGTTGAGGCACTTCAAGTCAAGAACATAGTTATTTCCTCTCCATGTATCAATTTTATTATAACTTGTTCTATATGTAATCATTACAATCATCCTCATAAACAAACTTGCTAGTAGATTCATTAATAAAAAAAATGTTAAAAGAAACTAGGAGTATCATCACTCACTTCACTTGAAAACTCTTCTATTACGCATGGTATATAGGGTGGATGGTTTTATTTAGTGTTAAACACAATGTACTACTAGGAGTGGGGGTGAATCAATATTCTTTAAACCTTTTGCAGTTTAGATGCTTTCAAACAAATGTAACATTTAAACTAAGAAAACCATTGGAGCACACACACACAACACAGGGTATACATGGAAACCTAAGATGAGAAAAACCATGACGATTCATCTACTTGGATCTACTATCCAACTCTAACCTCACAAAGTAATATAAATCTTACAACAATCTTTATGGGCACCTACACAAAGGAGACTCCAATCCCCTGATTTATGAGAACCAACTCAATGGAGTCACAAAACCTCTATTACACTGCTTTAAGGGCACCAACCAAATGGAGACACAAATCCCCTAATGTCCTACAACACATACAACATATATTAGATGAGGCATAAACCTCTAGAATATGCAAGTTTTTGTCTTAGTCTTCTGTAGGTGGATATTTTTTGACTCATTGTAATGGCTCTTTTCAGTTTCATACTCTTACTCAACCTCTACAGTTTGATGATAAGGTTGTTATGTTGATGTAATCACTTCAACTGCATCATACTTGATCTCCAACTCTTCTACAAGTTGCACACCATCCTCCACAGTCTCTCTTTATTCATTTTTCCCTAAAGAAACCCTAACCCTTGTAGTGTGGGAATCAAAATGATAATAGATAGTGTTTGCCTTTTTGGTTTTTCATTTCCTGTTCACTCATCTTCTATCTTTTATTTCATGAATATTTTGAATTATATTTATATACAAGGCTTTTCCTTATTGTTGAGCAAGGTCAGCCTATAAACCATTAATTGAAACAAACCTATATATTCTAGTCGGCTAAATCTCAAATTTCATGAATGACCTTAGTCAGCTTAATCTCGGGTTTCATGAATTCACCATTTTATCTATCTTATATTTCCAAAAAGTCTTACTCCATTTGACTGAGTAACTCTTGCATTATAGTTGTTATTTCCATCACAAGCTGTGTCACTGGGACATCAACTAGTATTGAAGATATTTTCTTCTTTTCTACACTAACATCTTCATTTACAGCTTTGGTTTTCATTTCCATGACATGCTCAATTCTTATTGCTAGGAATCTTGACTTCAAGGAGTCATCAACAAGCATTGAACGAAGCTTTTTCTCTTCTAGAATAACATCTCAATTTATAGCTTTGGTCCTTGTCACCATGACTTGCTTGGTTCCTATCGCCAGGACTAGAGGAGAGAGAGATACAATGTTTATGCCTCAATGATTGCTGATCTTGAAGTGCATCAAAGGCAAGAATATTTAGAATTGAAGAAACATGTATTGCTAAGATTTATCAGACCTTTGATGACACTACCACACAAAAACAAACTATCTACATTGTATTCTACAAGAACAAACCTACTTTCCTCTAGCCTAATCCCCTCATTAGTATCACTATGAGTACCATTAATAGTGCTCAATTATTAACAAGTTTTTCTTGGAATGCCTTATAGGCTTGCAATACTTGAAAGGATCCAATTACCATCATGATTAGTAACTATGTTTTCTCCATTACTATCCTTGGAATAGCGATATTGCGAAGTAGAGTTGAAAAGAAAACATTTACACACTATCCTGTCACTAGACTACATTGTACATGGATACCTAATTCAAATAAATAATGGCAATTATGTCCCTTGTCCATTTTAAGACAACAACCTATAAGACCACACAAAATACAAACCTAAGTTCTTGTTGGCCAATCACCTTCAGGCTACCACAAGTCTTTTGACTTAGAACTAGTCTTTTATAGTTCTCCCTTGACATCAATGACAATATGTACAACATTCTCCCTCTTTTTCATTCATGGAAATACTCTCAATACTCTTAATCTTTCCATTCAATATCTTGAATCTCTCCCCCTTTGACATTAAGGGCAAAGGACAAGCAGTTTCCCAATGTACTATCAATATGTTCAAGCTAAGAGAAATGATTCTCTCTATATTATGAGGCTCTGAAATGTAGAAATCTCTCCCCTTGTCTACATCAATCTTGATTATCTATATTGTCTTTTATCTACCTACTCCCCCTAAGAGGTAGCCACTATCAAACTAGGGATAATGAATATGCCTTGAGATGCTCCCTCTGTATAGATTTTTTAGTTGCACATCTACTTGTGAGAAGGAGAAGGAGAAATAAATCCTAACTTCTGTCTAAGATATTCAAAAGTATCCTTAGGAAGTGGCTTTGTGAAAATGTCTGCAATCTAATCTTTTGTGGTGACATACTCCAACTTTACCTCCCAATCTACAACCTTTTCTCTTAAGAAGTGATACTTAATAGATATATGTTTATTTCTAGAGTACATTACTAGAGTCTTCGATACATTGATGGCACTTGTATTATAACACAAAATAGGAATGGGCTTATCATATATTACCTTGATATCCTTCAATGTCTGCTTCATCCAAAACACCTGAGTACAATAAGATACTAAAGATATATATTTTACTTCTACTATCGACAAAGAGACTAAATCTTGCTTCTTACTTAACCATGAAAACAATCTATTGCCTAGGAAGAAAGTTGCACCACTTGTCCTTCTATCATCAATGTTGCCAACCCAATCTGCATCTATATATGTAGTCAGAGAGAAGTCCTTTCCCTTTTTATACCATAATCCATAGTCCAATATGCTCTCCAAGTATCTAAAAATCCTGTTAACAACTTTCACATGTGTCTCTTTTGGATCAACTTGAAACCTAGCCACTACACAAACTACTTACATAATATCTGGCCATGATGTAGTCAAGTATAATAAGTTTCCTATCATGGACCTATAGAGAGTCTAATCAGCTTGAAGTGAGCCATCATCCTTCCTAAGACGGAAACCTATTACCATAGGTGTACTAATTGGTTTGTAGTCATCCATAGTGAACTTGTTCAACATCTCCTTGACATACTTTGCTTGTGAAATAAAGATACCCTTGTCTAATTAAGAAATTTGAAGTTCAAGAAAGAATGAAAATTTGCCTATCATAGACATCTCAAACTCCTTCTGCATTTCTACTACAAACTTCTTGTACATCCCATCATCACCAACAAAGATAATATCATGAACATATACTACTAGTCTCAACATGTGCTCACCTTTTGCCTTGATGTTGAGATTACTATCTGGAATACCTTTCTTGAAGCCTTGTTGATTTAGATACTTTTCTAACCTTGCACACCATGCCCTAGGGGCTTGTTTGAGACCATATAAAGAGTTTCTAAGTCTACATACAAAATTCTAATCTTTTGATAGCTAAAATCCCTCAATTTGCTCAATGTACACTTCTTCAAGATCACCATTTAAGAAAGCTAAATTGACATCCATTTGATAGACCTTAAAGTTCATGTGGGCTGCAAAATGCAAGAAATATCTTGATTGCTTCTATCCTCACCATAGGAGCAAATGTCTCCTCAAAATCAATACCCTCTAGTACATGTGCATAATACTTTCAAACCAATCTTTCCTTTTTTCTAACAACTTGTCCATCTTCATTTAGTTTATTTGTAAATAACCACTTGGTGCTAATCAAATTCTTATCCTTTGGCCTTTGAACAAGTTCCCATGTCTCATTTTTATCAATCTAATTTAGTTCTTCTTACATGGCATGAATCCAACTCTCAACCTTGTTGGCTTTAGAGAAATTCTTTGTTTCTATCTTGGACAATAGTGAGAAGTTTACTTGTTCTCCAATTTTTCTCCTCAACTCCTTCATTCTTGTTTCCAATAATATGATCTTCAGAATGATTCTTCTAAAAATACTTTGTAGGTGTCTTGGTAGTCTCCTTTAGTGTTTCTTCTTCTTCAACTTCATCTTCTTCTTCTATGCATGTAGGTCCCTCTGAGAACTAAAGTCTTGTTGATCATATGTGGATGAATGTACCTCTTCATAAACCCTTACATTTGCACTCTCAACAACCTTCTGTAGTCTTTTGTTGAAACGCTTATAAACCTTACTTCTAGATGAATAGCCAAGGAAGCTACCTTAATCTGATCTTGAATCAAACATTCCTAGATTGTCTTCATCTATCTTGATATAACATTTGCTTCCAAACACCCTAAAGTATTTGATAGATGCGGGACTACCTTTCCATAGCTCATATGGTGACTTTGTACTGTTTACACTTAGTTGTCCTCTATTTAGAATATAAACTACAATGTGTACTACCTCCTTCCAAAAATCTATCAAGAATTTTTACATCATTGAGGATAGTTCTGTCCATCTCCTACACTATCATATTCTTCCTCTTAACAACTCCATTTTGTTGAGGAGTTCTTGCTATAGAGAAGTGTCTCCTTATCCCATTTTCTTCAAAATATTCCTCAAACCCAATTGATGTGATCTCACCACCTATGTCTAATTTTAAGCACTTGATTCTAGCATTCATTTCATTCTCAACCATACAAATGAAAATATTGAATCTATTAAAAGATTCTAATAACTTTCAAAAATGTAACTCATGTCATTCTAGAGTAATCAAATGAGCAACATAAAGTACCTTTCACCTTGGAGGCTCCTTGTTCTAGTAGGACCACATAAGTCTGTATGAATCAGTTCCAATGGATTAGTAGAATAGTACTCCTTGGTCTTGAACTTTGTCCTTGTCTACTTCCCAAATTGACATTCTTTATGAAAGGTTATTGTAGGCTTGGCAATCTTTGGCATGTCTCTAACTGCATGTTTAGAGCTAATATTCACAAGACTATCAAAGTTGATGTGCTTCATCCTCTTATGCCACAACCAACATTCATTTGTCTATCATAGAAGATAGTGCATTCCCTTGAATTCACTAAGATTTATACAAGTTATTCTTTGTCCTACATGCTTCTGCCACTAGTTTACCAGTACTTGCTCTTATGAGCTCACAAGCTTGTGCATGGGAGATAAGATTATATACATTATTGCACATCTGACTTAAACTAAGAAGATTATGCTTGAGACCTTCTACATATTTAATGAATTATGTGGCCTAAGTAAACTTAAGCAAGGTAAATAGGTAAAAACTCATTTACTCTAGCAGTTCATAAAGTGGACAATAAGAGATGCCCCAATACAATGAGCATTGAATCTATAAAGATCTATTCAACAGAGTGTTTGTAATCCTTCCATAATGGTTAAGAGAAGATTTTTGTATATTTTTCAGAGAGCCAAGAGGAAAAAATTGTTATCCAAGAGTCCTCAAAAATGTTCAAGGGTTCTCTTTTTTTTCATCTTTCTTCTTTGAATGTAAGAAGGGAATCTACCCCATTAGTTATGCTATAGGGACTGTTCTGACGTTGCATGAGTGTTACCCTCTTGGAAGATTTTGGAAATGGGTGGGAAAATCTTCATTTGAAAGTTTGGAATATTTGAGATGCCAGAGCAGCACAGGGATGTCCATGCATGGTGCTTGCATCCTAGGAATATTCTTCTAAACTTCACATGTGTTCTCTGAAAAGTAGAACAAGTGAATGTGTGATGTATATTTTCAGAAAATAACTAGTGATGAGGGAAAATCAAGCCAAGAGGTCAGGTTCAATGACCCTAAAAAAGATATTATGGGCATGGACACTAAAGTAAGAAAAATGTATCATGAAATTGTGAGGGTACATAATTTTTTACATTACAAATGCAAACCTGCAACTACCTTGCATCCATAAATACCACCAGGGATTCATAATGTAAAAAATAGTTTAGCCGCATCTACAAAACAACATAAGTTTTGATTAACTATGTAAAACCTATAAAACCATCATGTTATGCAAATCTCTGTCCACTTACCATCTGAAAACCCCACGATTTTGAAAAAAATCACCAAAAATAATTAAACATAACTAATGGAATAACATGGATAATCATAACCATAGATTTTGAATGGAAAATCTGCAAAACCATTAGATCAAATCAATATGAAATGGAGACATGCAAGTACAACCAATCAAAAAGAAGAAAAGATCTAGGCACTCCACGCCCATTTGTAGGCTAATTTTACAACCACCACCATGTACAAACATATAGAGGAGCTAGGTTGTTCAAGAAGTTTTCAGATTCTCCAATGATCAACTCCATAGCCTAGATGCACTTGTGGTTAACAAAACGATACCTTCCAATGCTAGGGACTAAAACCATGACAACCCAAATTTCTCCATGTGATCATGGAGCCAAAAACAAATGCCCAATATGAATTATCTCAATTAACCAGCCCTACGGGTAGAGTAGTAGTCCTTGGTCTTGAATTTTGTCCTTGTCTACTTCCCAAATTGACATTCTTTATGAAAGGTTCTTGTAGGCTTGGCGATCTTTGGCATGTCTCTAACTACATTTTTAGAGATAATATTCACAAGACTAACAAAGTTGACGTGCCTCATCCTCTTACGCCACAACCAACATTCATTTGTCTTTCCTAGAAGATAGCTCATTCCCTTGAATTCACTGAGACTATACAAGTTATTCTTTGTCCTGCATGCTTCTACCACTAGTTTACCAGTACTAGCTCTTCTGAGCTCACAACCTTGTGCATGGGAGATAAGATTATATACTTTGTTGCACATCTGACTTACACTAAGAAGATTGTGCTTGAGACCTTTTACATATTTAATGAATTATATCGCCTAAGTAAACTTAAGCAAGGTAAATAGGTAAAAACTCATTTACTCCAACAGTTCATAAAGTGGACAATAAGAGATGCCCCAATACAATGTATAAAGATCTTTTCAACAGAGTGTTTACAATCCTTCCACAATGGTTAAGAGAAGATTTCTGTACATTTTTCAAAGAGCCAAGAGGAAAAATTTGTTGTCCAAGAGTCCTCAAAAATGTTCAAGGGTTATCCTTTTCAGTTATCTTTCTTCTTTGCATGCAAGAGGGGAATTTGCCCTGTTAGTTATGCTACATGGACCGTTCTGATAAAATGTACAAAACCATCAGATAAAATCAATATGAAATGGAGACATGCAAGTACAACCAATGAAAAAAGAAGAAGAGGTCCAAGAACTCCACACGCACTTGTAGGCTAATTCATCAACCACCACCATGTACAAGCATACGAAGGAGCTAAGATGTCCCAGAAGTTTTCAGCTCAACTAATGATCATCTCCATAGCCTACATACACTTGAGGTTAACAAAACAATGCCTTCCAATGCCAGGAACTAAAACCATGCACCCAACATAGACACATCAAACCATGACAACCCAAGTTTCTCCATGTGATCATGGAGCCAAAAACAAATACCCAATATGAATACTCTACTACAATAAATGGCCGAATACCGATTTCCAATGTCTCTACCATGAATGGAAAATTTTTACTATTATGCACAACAAGATCAATATCCAAGTAACAAATGGTATGTTATAATAAAGTATGAGTTAATGCATTTGTGAATTATATAGCTTAATTTATTAATCTTTAGTTGATTGAAATTAAATCAATACTAAAATTTAAGTAGATGATTTCTCATTAAAAGTTATATTTTAATTATTAGGATGAATTAATCATAGAACAATATTTTAACATGATTTTATCAAAAAGATTTTATATACTTAATATTATATGTAATTTTGAATATAAATTAATAAATTAAGAATGTAAGATAAAAACACAATTATACATTAAGAAGTTTTAAATTTGATATTTAAAAAAATAAAACCAAATTTTAAATTAACATTACTAAATGATAATATACAACTAATAACGATTTTTAAAAATAAAAATGAAATTGATTAGAGTAATTTAAAATAATTTATTAATTTTTATAAAAACTTTGCTGTTATTTTAAAAGCATTAATTTTCTGTTTATTCCATTTATCACTCATGCACAAGCATTCAATTTGAAAAAATATGTAATAAAGTTACTTCAAATTTCTTTCTTAAGGGATATGTTAGATAAAGAGAGTTGAGAACTCAACATTTGAGGTCAATTTCCATTTCTCAGTTCTAGCTTGCTGGGCTTTCATCCTAGTTCTCTTGTTTGGGTATTTTATCTCAATTAACCAGCCCGACTGGAGAGCACCTTACATCTATACAATAAGACTCAATTTGATTTAAGCCTGCATATAAAATATAACGGCACAACATACTTGCATTAAAAATTGTATTTCTTAATATTCCATATTCCACTGAGTGAATTATCCTGGCTTCATTAAAAAATTGTATAATGCCTGTGTTGTTCTCATCGCCTTCACCTTTCTTACCCTCCGCTCTACCTCTTCTCTTATTATGTTTTTGTTCATCAGGACCTCCACCTCTCTTACCATGTCTTCTGTCACCTCCTCTCTTATTATATCTTCTATCACCCGCTTCTCTTTCTTCTCGGCCTCTGCCGCTCCTACCCTCCTATTTACCTCTCTTCTGACCATGTGTTCTATCACCTGCATCTCTTTCATCTCGGCCTCTACCTTTCCTGCCCTCTTGTTTACCTCTTCCCTTACCATGTTTTCTATCACCCTCTTCTTTTTCATCTCCAGCATTGCTTCTGCCTCAAGTTCCTCCATATTTCTTTCAGCCTCTGTATTCGTTGTATTTGGAATCAAATTGTCAGAACAGAATCTTCCACTGCTAGACACGGCAAGGAGCAAAGGCAGTTTATTGAAGGAGGTGTGTCTCTTGAAATAACGCATTACCATGTGATTGATCGACCACGGATCTGCAATAGATAGCCACTCAATTTTTTCAACACACTTTGCATGAAGATCTCGTGCTCCTCTGCCTTCAACTACAATTGGAATCCATACCACTTCAAACTGGTCTTTTGCTAGGGGCTTTTTTCTGAGACTCTCATAGACATAATTGAAATCCTCGTATTCGGCTTCCATGCTATGGAGCCAGGAGAGTAGGAGGAAAATGCATTTCCCTTCAAGAGTTTTGATTTCCACCTGCGCTCAACAAACAAAGACTGATCATGGCCAAATATCCTCTATCGGCTTCAAATTAGCATTACAATTATCAATGAGAAATCATCAATACCTGTTTTTCCTTGGAAATCAGGAATTTTGTTTCTTTTGTGAGCAACAATGCTCGAAGCACTTCTATTTGACTCGACTGCTTAGGAGTATCGATAATTTCTTTTAAGCGGATATAATCGATCTTTCGGAAGTCTTTTGTTGCCTTGGCTCTTAACCTTACAGTCTCATTTGTAATGCTTGTCCACTCTGAAAAGGCTCTATGACTGTCTTTGTACAGCACATCACTGATGACCATAGCGTAGCTGATACTCTGATCAAAGCCTTTAACAGTGGATAATACTTTTTCAAAGAACACGAAAGCTCCATAGTTATCACAACCGCAGACACGGTGCCTGCCAGCAAGCTCCCTGGCCAATTCACTCACACAGGTTCCAACATAAACTATTTGTAGGTACTTACAACTGGTTTGAAGATCATCCAGTATTTCCCCGAGGGCTTTTAATTCTTGTATCTGGTAATTATGATAAAAAATTACTGCTAAGGTAGCGCCTTCCTCAAGGGTAGATGGATAAAACTGCTGTCCGTTGATTTCCACAAAAAGCCATTTGCCATTGAAGAAATCGTATACACCTCGCTTTAACTCCTTTGCAATCGAAGAGTCCTGCAACATGATAGCAAGCAATAGTGAACAATCAAACATTGCACAAAGTGAACGTCCATTTTGGGTTCATTACATCCTACTCTCAAGTTAAATTGTCTCTGTTAGTTTAAGTAAGAAAACTTACATTCTTCAAGGTACTGGAAAAGAGACGAGATCCCAATCCAAAGTGAACAGTGGTTACCACAAGTTGGCAGATTCTTTTGTCTCTGTTCAACTGATTCCATCGATCTACCAGCTTCTGGCTGCCATGAATGTCTAAATAGGCAAAGCTTTGTATCTTACTCAAACTATCCACACAATTTCCCGCCAGTCCATGACAATTAGAAAGGTTCAACTCTTTCAACGATAGGAGGCGGCTCAGTTTAGCTGGTAACTCCTCTAACTTCTCACAGGAGCTCAAATTCAACACCTCCAGATATTGCATTTTGTTGAACCCTCTAGGAAGGCGCTTGAGGCTTTTACAGCCGCTCAAATTAAGGATTTTTAGACGATTCAGTTGTGTGGAGAGCTCCTCGGGAAGTATCTGCAAAGACATGCAGCCCACTAAAATGAGTTCCTCCACCTGGGATTCGATGGTGTTGATGAATCCCTTCGATAACTGTGCTACACTTCTACACCAACTAAGGGACACTTTCTTCTGCGACAAAGATGATGTTTGTTCAACACTTTCATGAAGTGCCTTCAGTCGCTTGCATGACTCCAAATACAGCTCCTTCAGATCTAAGTTTTCGAATTCTTTTGGCAGTTCCAACAGATGACTGCATCCTGTCAATTTCAACACTTGCAGTGTGGACAACTTCACGATGCTTTTGGGAAGTTTCTCTATACTCTTGCAATATGAAAAATCAATTTCCTTGACAGAGCTCAGCAATCCCATACTGTCTGGAAGATCCTGTAGTTGCCTGCAGTAGGAAAAACTAACCTTTTCAAGAGAGCTCAACCACCCAAAATTTGGTGACAAGTCTTTTAAAACATCACAGTGACTTAGATCCAGCGCCTTTAAACATTGGAGTTTCCCAAAGGATTTTGGCAATTCCTTCAAATTCTTGCAGTGACTCAAATTTATTTTCTGCAAAGAATATATTTCACACAAAGTGTTTGGCAACTCCTCCTTCGCAATGCCTTCTAAATCCATCTCTGCAAGTTGACATCCTTCCGGCAGCTTTCCCAAATCAAGGCAGTCTATTAGTTCCTTCGCATTTGTCCTCACCATTCTAAGAGTCGGGGGAACCTGCAGCAAAATTTTTTTAAAATACGTTGGAAAAGCATAAGGGCGTTCCGCTTGAAGGCTGTTTGTAAGATACATTAGTATTTAAAAATACAAAGTTTGATAATTTTTTAACCTTTTTCTTCCAACGCATGGCGTCTTGCTTACATAAACAGACGTGACTTTAAATGTTATTATATTGAAATTTCAAAGGTTTTGGTAGGTGTAGACATCTAAGATTGACCAATGACTAAATCCTTTAGTTATCCTCTAATTATCCTTAATTATCCCCTAATTATCCCTAATTATTCCCTGTTATCCCCTAATTATTTTTATTCCTAATTATCCCTAAATTTATCTTTAATTAATCCTAATACTTACCTCTCACATAAGATTTAATTAATTAATTAATTATTCCCTTTTACATCCTCCGGTAAATAATAAATTAAATTTAACAAATTTAATTTATTATTTACCTAAACCTAAACCTATTCATAAAAATTAAAAAATATTAAAAACCGGTTCAACCATTCTCGAACCCCTTTGACCAAACAATATAAAAACCTTACCTATCCCATTTACCAAAAAATGACAATTTACCCAGAGATCACCCAGTTATGCTGGCAATAGAGCCCATAATGGAGGTTAGTTCACAAGTTCAATTCTTAGAGGTGTAGGATTTAGTCCAACACCCCTCTAGGATGCAACTAGGAGGAATTGAACCTTGGTTGAGGCTCTGATACCATTTGTAGGTTTCCTGTTATACCAAAACTTGCAAGTGTTAGTGAACTTTAGAAACCAGTACCTTCACCTAAACCCAGAGCGGCAGTTAGTCCACAAAATCAATTCCTAAAGGTGTGGCAGTTAATCTAACAAAATGGGTTAGTCCAACAAAGTCTTCCATGCAGGTTTTTTAAGTTATAAGCTTATAGTGTATATTGACGAAATAGTTAATATACCCCAAATTTAAGAAGGAAAACGTGCATACTTGCCTTTTCTGAGCTCCATCGGAACATAAGCTGAGAATTGTTGTCCAAGAATCTTAGATTCTCTAAGACTCTTTGATTATCTACCCGGTTGCTGTTGAAAGGCAACCCTCCAAGTCTTCCAGTTCGAAAATATCTGAGTTGCCTAAAGCTTTCACTGCATTTACCTGTCACTGTTGTCCAGTCTCCTAGTGCAAGAACTCTTAAATTCTCCATTTTATCCAGGTCAGATGAAGATATATGGAAGGGAAATTTGTTTTCTACCATCCAAATTCCTCGTATGGCATGAAACTTTCCAGATTCCTTAATCAACACAAACAAGAATAACTGTAAAAAAAGGTTGACAGGATAATATACATGTTTTAATGGAGATTTTTACTCTTAAATTAATGAATACATACTTCTTTATCTGGTCGCATAACATCATGCAGATCAGTGGCCCCGGTGATTCTTATTCCTTTAGATCGAGAACGGCAATATGCGAGGACTAGAGGAGGGACAGATACTTTTTCTGATTCTCTCTTCACTAGTTGTAGCTCCTTGAGCTTTTCAAGTACGTCATCCTCCATTATGCAGGCTGTTTCATGCCACCCCCAATCACTGAAGAATGAACAAATGTCCAGAAGCGCATCCTTAGCAATTACTGACAGGTGGAGGAATTTCTCGTCATAATTAAAATATTCCCTCAGATCATCAAAATTAGGCTGCGTAATCTTGATCCAGTCTGATAATCTAGTGAAGGCCTCATCATCATCAGTGTAGTATTTAAACAAATGCTGCCGAGCTATTTTCAGTCGCTTTTTATAGCCCTGACATATCTTGATTATCTCTGCAACTGCGGGTTTGTCAGCCGCCAGCTTTTTCCTGAAGACAGCCAACGCATCATTGTAACTCAGAGCTTTCATAACATGGATTTGTCTTTTGTAAACAGTGCCGTTCAGGGCAGACAATACAGCTTTATCGCGAGTACCAAGCAGCACTCTTATCCGGTTCCTGCCACCAATCTTCATAGGCAAAATCATTTTTATAATATCACTGCTAGGGACCAGTCCAATGGATATACACACTTTCTGATTTTGATTCAAGGCAGTTGAGAGGTGATTTTCCCAATCGCGTTGTTTTTCTACATCTGCTTCAGATACTGTTTGTTTCAACTTTTTTAAAATTTTAACTCTCAAAGCAGTTATTATGTCAGTATCTGATGATATCCCTCCTTGCTGGGCACTTTCCGTTTCGGGGATAACTACTTTGGCCCAGTCTGCGGAAAGTTTATTGCACACAGCTTGAGCATCGCTCTCCTTTCCCGTATCCTTGTCACCGTATAAGAATACTGCAACTGCTTTCTCTTCACCGTCCTCCTCAAGCTTGTTGGTAATCACGGTAACTGCATTGTAAATGTGTGAGGACCAGAAACACGACTCAAGCAAAACAGAGATAAACAAATTGTACGGGGTGGACGAATATGCAATGATATTGATGAGAGGGTTTGGAAGTGGATAAGAACCTGAATCTAGTCCGTCGTCGAATACCGAATTTGTATGTCGATCCTCTGCAAAACATGACGCAAACTCAGACAATAGAAAGTAGTGAAATTGTTATCTAAAGCTGAAGAACTAAAAAAGAAAATTAAGATACATTATAATTTATTGTTGCCTTGTCTAGGACGTATTATTATATAATAAAGCTGAAGAATTAAAAAAGAGAATTAAAAGACGTTATAATTTACTAAATACTGTTGCTGGACGTATTATTAAATTTTCATAGTTAAAAAGGGGATTTCAACTCATTCTTTTAAAATCACACTACTTATTTTTAAATATTATCAGCATTAACAGTCAAACACAATTTTGACCAATAAAAATATCACAAATATTTGTCACTTATTATTGTGAATGATATGTAAAATTACTATTGATTAATTGACCATTGAAGTGAATAATATTTAAGTAGAGTCCCTTTTGATAGTGTAGCCATGTATTGCAGTGCAATTTTTGTCTTTCTCATCCTTAAGTTGTTTAAGCTTTATTTAATGGATCCATTCTGCCCGGTTCAGTTTGGAAGTGAAGTGTTAGGGTTCACATAAGAAACATTGGGCTCACCAATTCAAGAGGAATTAAAAGACAGTTCCTCTCTTGAAATGACACTAAAGAGAAATTAATCTCTCCAAGATCTTGGTTATGATTGGATAGTTTCAAAGATTTAATGTCCATCTATTTAACAAAGACTTCCATAAATGCAAGATTATTTAATGTTGTTTGCTAGGTTGGTGGCATACAAATTAGTTTGATTTTTCCTTACAAAGATTGTCATACATAAAATGAAATGTGAGATGCTTTGAATCTTGACCACATCATCGAATGCCCTATTGGCAAGATGTTCAATGAAGCAGAAAGAGCTAATCTAATCGAAAATATTCGTCCTATATCCCTAATCTAACTAAAAGATTTTAAAAAAGACAAAAGATTAAATGTAAAGAGAAAAGTGAATAAAATGGAGGGAGGTACGGATAGACAAATGGATGCAGTTTTCACCTAGAAAACTTCCCTACACACACCAAATCGACACTTGAAGCCAGTGTTAGTCTTGGCTCAACATGAAACATGAGTTGTACCAGCACTTAAGGAGATGAAGTAGATACATGATTATACTTGGAAATGCAAGAGGTAATGGAAACAACCACCATTATATAATGCACTTATTTGATAACTATCAATTATGTTGTATAAAAATGGGCAATTTTTTCCTATTTATTTATATTGGTTTTGTAAATACTATATGTCGAACGGAAAGTGGGGAAAGCAATTAGTTGTCTTCATAAGCCAATGGCTTGCCATAGTCTTCAGCATCTTCACTTTCAACATCGTGCTCTACAAAATGTTGAAGCTCACTAAATAGGTCAATGCAAACATTCCCTGTAGCCTTCGGGATGATTTATCCTTTTTAACTTTTTCCATAGGATGAGAAATGGATCTTTCCTCATTCTTCTGTAAGTATTTGTCAGCTTCAGGGGTAGCCAAGGAATCATCCTCAGAATACTCTTCATCCTCCTCTTGATTTGAATCTCACACAAGTTGTCTCTATGACTAAATTCTCCCGACATGTGAGTTTTACATTCTGCTCTCATTTATTTCATTGAAGGCATGATAAAAACTGTGAATTTATTTAGAGTCTAGAGGACTCAACATTGAACATGAATCATCATTCTTAATATGTGCATGATGCCTAGCAGATTTTTTCTTGCCCGTATCTTTTTGAAGGAGAACATGCTCTTGAGAGGGCTATTCTTGAGGGATAATAGGATGATTTTACACAAGAATAGGCTTTTCAAAGGATGAGGCCCTCTAAATCTTGGAACTTTGAAATGAGGAGGCTATTTTTCTTCATTGAAGTTTGGGATTTTGAATGTGTGAGCCATCTCTTGTGTAGGCTGATTGAAAGCTATAAGGGAAGTTGGGTTGAAACAACGAATGGAGGAGGCTGATTCGGCTTCCATCCTCTCCATTTGGGAAAGCAGTTTCTACATTTTCTCCTTCTGCTCGAGCATGTGCATAAAGATGGGGGGCCGAAAAGTGGCCACCCCACTTTTTTAGTGTTAGGAAACTTGAATTCAATCGCATTTTTTTTCTAGTTAAATAAAGTGAAAAAATATAGTCTTGTGGCTTGTTTTTTCATTTTAATTTTTCTATTGCACCCAAAATGCGACTAGGGATTTAACATGAATGCATGTTGAAAGATTTGATGGAGAATACCATCAAACACAATGTCATGTTGCCAATCCCACCATGGATGAGGGAAACAAAGTTGGGCAACTAAAGAAGGTAGGGTTTTATCAATTTTCTTCATTTCAAAACAAAATGAAGTTATTTTTTATTATTTTAATTTTCTCTTTCAAAATTTTTAGTTAATGAATCATTGGAAACCCCCAATCCAGATGTTTGAATTCCTACTGAAGAGCAACCTCAAAACCCTCAAGCTCCACCTTCACATCCTCACCCTCCACATGACACCCAACAAGATTATATAAGCTAAATCAAAGAAAATGATAAACAACTTCAATCCTTATTTGAAACATTAAAAAATCCAAATACAAGCAATAATCACAGGAGAACCCTTACCACTTCAGTAGAGTTGATTATTTCTCATATTGACTCAGTTACAAAGAAAATCACCAATTGGAAAGACTATAGGGAGGAGTGTTGACAATTCTATGCCAATAAATTATTATACAAACAACTCAAAGATAAGAAAATTTCAAAAAGGTGATCTATGTGCACTTTTCATTGATCCTAAAACATAACAACCATTACATGGGAGTTGCAAAAGATTCCCAATTAATTGGTGTGTGCATGAAGAAATATCCCAAAACTTTTGGGATAGATGGTACATGGTTTTTTATGACCTCCCTTGTAATATGAAACAAGGTCTCTCAATATTTTTTGAGGAAAATCTATTGTGCGTTATTCCTCAATGACATCCCATACTACTTTGACATCTGGGAGTTCCAGGGTAGAGGCAGTGGCTTTGCACATGATATAGAGGGTGCACATCGTGCCCAAGACTGTCCACCATGAACCATTATGAGGCCATATCATGTCTCACTCCCTTCGACTTGTAAGGAGAGTGTTGAGGTGGAGACACTGCAATTTGCGAGTTCCCTTACCCAGACTTTAGCACAACATGGAAGTGATCTTTTGCAGGCTAGAGAGGGTGAGAGCAGTATGTGTTGTATGTCCCCCCATTTTGCGGGTCATGTGGGGCATTGTGTGATGTTGGGACTCAGGACGCTACCTAGGATGTAGATATTCCAAAGTGTTAGGATGATGCGAGGTAAGGGTAGAAGAAGGTTATGGGCACATCCATATTAGATAATATTGTTCTCATAGATGACTTCTTATAGCATGATGGAACCATATAAAATTTTTCATAGTTCTAGCATTTTCATCCTCAGGCTTATGTCATTAGGTTGGAAGATTTCCAAACTTAGGGTTCTTTGCATACCAAAAAAGGCATTAAACCCTAACCCCCCATGCCAAAGTTAAATGTAAAGGCCACATTCCTTATATTGCTTCAATGACCACTTGTCTCCCATTACCCAAAGTTTAAGTTGCTCCCTTATGTCCCCTTGAACGTCATTTGACCAGCCCTTCACTAAACAATTACCTTTTCTAGCCCGCACCTAAAAAAAAGCATTTTAGACCCATTGGCCCCCTTTTTCCTAAAAGGAAAAGGATATTTTTAAGAGAATGGATGCCAATGTCAAGTTGTACTAACTCTTTTTTGATCGGTGGCAATAATGGAGTCATTTCTACCATTCCACCAACAATAAAATATTGACAGGGTTCGTGCCTACAGAATTGTGGAAAGAGCAATAGCTGGTCGGTGACTATCAAGGAGGGAAGGATGGTGGATTCTAGATAGTGTAGAATGTTTTCTTCATTATTTTTGCCATTCCTCCATACTTCACCAAGGGGCCATTCCAGGCAATTGCGGAATGGCCGAAATCTTGACATGTAGCATTCTAAAAAGATGGGACTGGTGCAAGAACATGACGTGTCATTGTCCTATAGACGTGGCCACTTGCTGGAGAGTTGTCTTGATTGCATGAATCTAATCCAATGGTCATTTGCCATTCCCCCAAGACCATATCTCTAACCATACCCTTTGTGTGCGGAATTACGAAATACGGTCTTAACTATACTGCAAAGAGGATATTTTCTTAGGATCGTGGTTGGGAGAGCTATCCAGGTGGCAAATCATCATTGGAAAATACAAAAATAATCCTCCTACTACTTAAAGGGTCAAATCAGCCTCATTGAAGTCAAGCCAGCTAAGATCATGATCGACAACCATAATTTAAAAATGTGATAGGGAGATGAGTTGACGTTGATATAACGATGCTTCATTACAAGTATTAACTACTCAAGTGTGTGTAGAGTCTCCAACCTGCCACTCCAAAGGAATTTGCTAAAAGAAAGATTTGGCTTATGCAAGCTTGACCTTTGGAAATCTGTGCTGCTACCAGGAATGACATTTCATTTGCTGTGTGATAAAATTTGACATGATGGCAATGCTAAGTTGAGAAAATCAAGACCCCTGACCTGGCATATTCAATGCAAGAAGTGATCTTCTCAGTTATTTGGATTTATGAGATCCAATCTTTCTATTCACTTTTGGTAATCTTCACAAGATTTCCATTTATGGCTGGAATGCTTTGAAATGACTAGAATTTATTAAACCAAAAATGTGCGGATGTACGCTTGCATCCTAGAATTTCTATAAATAGACAATTGCTAGTGTTACCACTTCTACTGTCTAAAACATATTGGCAACATGGATCTCCCATGTTCTTATGTGTTTTTTTTGCTCCCCTATTCTATCGGATTCTCTTCCTTGTTCTCATGGCTATTAACTTATCCTTACAGAATTAGGAGACTTGGAGTTTATTCCTCTTGAATAGGTGGTGTAGGGAAAATTTGAGAATAGTAGCAGCATCCATTGAACCTCTATGATTTCTTCTCTGGTCTCTTGTCTCAGCTAATGGTGGGTCTTAAGGACTTATCTCCCAGCTCCAATAGATCCTTATTTTTGATAGTTGGTAGATTCCCTTCTAGAGTAGAGAAGCTTCTCAGGTTCCTCTACCCCTCCCCTACATCTAATTTTCCTAACAGAGCATCAACTCTAGGTGTAGGGAGATTGCTCACCAAGATGATACAAATAAGGGATGAGAGAAGAATTGTTGTTGTTGCTATTGTTCTCTTGTCTTAGCTTCCCAAACTTTTCAAGCCAGCCAGGTGTGGATTCCCCAAGTTTCTGACTAGTTGAAGTTGCCTGAAACTTCTCAACTAGGAAGGTGGGATCACACTCATGCAATGGATCCCGAAAATAGTAGAGGTTTAGAATTCCTGGGTTTCCTTTCGGTGTTTTTCCTTGGACATTTTCTCATTTCTTGGTGTGTGGTTTGGAAAGGTAGAGTGATGAATTCTCTTATTAAGTACTTTAATGGCATTTGAGGAGTGCTTGGCTCCAACGACATCCAACAATGCATCAGTCATCAAAAGCCTAGTTCTTCTCCCTACCAAAAGTAGCAGGGCATACAGTTGTTAAGGGGTTACACTAGCCTCCTCTCGTAGGTTCATCTTTTGGTTACTAAAAATTTGTAACTTCTTTTGTCTTGAAGCCTGAAGTTTGTTTGCTCCCTTATCTCTATAAAATGGAATTTAGGACTTGTGAAAAGATATTCATTCAAGGTCATGTTTCCAGACTTAGTCTGGGATCAATCTAGTTAAAGAGGAATTGTAAATAGTTTATTTTATGCAATTGATTTAGTGGTCTATTTTGCAAGTTTCCATTCTAAGTTTTAAGAGGGTTTGATAGAACTACAAAGGCTGTGTTATAATTTACTGAATTTTTTTTTTTTACAGATCCTTTTTGAGTATTGAAGTGTACTTTCTCCTACTTCATGTATACAATTCTAAATTTATGAATATATATTTGATTAAGGATCATTTTTATTCATCATCACAGTCTTTCCTGTGTTTGTGTATTTTTCTTATGGCATTTACTCAAATAGTAAAGTAATTCTCTGCAAGAGAAATATTGAATGTAGTCTTGGTTTACAGAGATAACTAAGCATGGTTAAATCCAAGACTAGTAAAGTATTTTAATGTAAGGTATTACTATATCTTTACAGTAAACTAGGTTTTATTATATCATATTTTCTTTAAGGTTTTTGCAAGCTTCTTGACTCTATGGCCCATGGATAGACACTAGTCTTTTCATGAAAATAGTACTAAGCTTTCATTCCTTTAAATGTCCTCATTATTTCAAAGAAATCAACACATTTTCCCTTCCAGCAATAGGTGTTAGAAGTTCAGTTTATTTTACATGTCCCTCTACAAAGAAAATGATTAAAGCTTAAGAATCTAGCCCATCTCTTTACTTTTCAAACATTCTTTAAGCAATCTTAAAGGAACATATATGTTATTGGAGTCGTGTTATTAAGCAATTACGTCAGGGACCCCCATCCATTTGAATAGAACAATATTTTCCCCAAAAAGGAAAGATTACAAGAAATAAGAACACCCTCCTTGGTTTCACAGAGCCTAAAGTGCAGAGGAAAGAGGGAGTTGAAAACCCCTATTTCCTGTTCATTGGCCAATCCCTTGAGGCAGATCAATTATTGGAAATTGCTTTTCTATAGATTTGTTTTCCTTGAGATTAGGTTGGGAATTTAAAACTACCAATAGATTGGCGACTCTATTGGGAACTTTGAAATTAAAACTATCTTATCCTAAAAAGTATATGTTCCCTTTCAAGTGCCAACATTCTTTTAGGTAAGGATCAAGAAGTTTTTGTCTAGTTGAGCCACCCACATATTTGTGACTCTATTGGAACATGAAGGTGAAACTATGTTTTATCTTAGGGTCTTATCTAAATAAATCCCCCTATATATTGAAGAATCAGAGGTTAGATTATCATGTTCATTACAAGAAAAGGATGGCGACTCTACTATGTTTTTTTTATTTACAACTAAAGTAGGTACAAATCTTATACATCATTATCATATCCTAGAATGTTCTACATAACTCTACTATGAAACAAGATTTAAAAGATGATTTTAGAAGGAATCACTATGCTTTCAAGTTTTATTCCTCTATAAGTAGAGGTGGCGACTCTATAAGAGAAGAAATCTAGTGATGCAGTTTGATGTTCTTGATTTTTCATAAAATCAAACCAAAGTTTGTTCTAGTAGAAAAGGTTCTTTCAGGTATTTTTCAAAGATTCAAGAAACTTTTCTAGAAATTTAAAGATGTATACTTAGCAGTCACACTTATTTTATCAAGGTGAATTTGTCAGGGAAAGGTATAAGGCTATTGACTTTAGTAATATTTGTGGGTTTCCAAACCATGTTCCTATTGAAGTTAGGAGTCAAATAACAAAGTTCAATAATGACAGATCCAAAATAGCTAGCAGCCATTTATAATAATTTTGTGACTTATGGGAGATTGTGAAATAGATCATGAGGATGTTGTCATAAAATTGTTTGTTTAAACTTTTAAAAGAGAGGTTAGAGATTGGTTTGCATGTTTACCCAATCAGTTTATTATTTCATGGTAAGATTTAAAGTTGGCTTTTATGGAATAATTTGGGGAAAGGATAGATGTCGGTATATTCATTAAAAAGCTCATGCAGATTGAGAAAGAAGATAAAGAATCAATCCCAGCTTTCAATTTAAGATTTGTCCAAATAGTAAGGGATATTCCTGGAAATATCAGACCTAATGAGGCCATGTGTTTGATTATATATTTAGGTGCATTCAATAAAAAGGATAGTTATCGACTAAAAGATAAACACCCTACTACTATGATGCAAGCATATTCTTTGGCCATGTGTATAGAAAATAATTTAAAACATACAATGATAAAAGACTATGAAATTGTGGCAAATAGTTATAAAAGGAAGAGTGGATCCATATGTTCCCCCATTTACCAAGTGGGAGGCAAATTGGACAGTTCAAATAAACCCATGTTGGGTAAATCTGCACATATAACTCAGTGTACTAAAGGGCATAAGGGTTGTGATCAAGACAGAAAGGTTCAAAGTCTATATAATCTTGTTGCTCTTTCTTCCCCTTACTACTAGAATAAAAGGAAATCTCCAGAACCTTATAGAGAAACTTATGAGATAACTAATACCCAGATGCATAAAGAAGTATCAATTATGTAGGTTCCTCTATCTAGTGAGTGTGTAGGAAGTTGTGAGGATACCTCCCCTATTTATGATGATGTCTGTCTTGTATCAAATAACAAGATCTCATCTCGTAGAGAAGTAGCTTCTTTTGAGATTGATTATCAGAAGGAATTGGTTCTTGCCAACAATGCAGAAAGTGGTGAGTAGTTATCAGAATGCTCATACCAAGGTTGTGGAAACTCTGAGTTAGATAATGATGTTGGTTATCAGGATAGTGATATTGGAGAGCATGCAAACACAATGCATGTAAGAGATAACCCACTTTTTGAGGAGCCTATAGGCTTGTCACCAATAAAGGATATCGAGCCTTAAGGATACATAGATAATCCACTTTTCAAAGAGGATCCTGAGGAGGCTAGTTAACTAATATTAGTTCAAAATGCAGAAGTATCTAGGGGAACAAAAAATTCATTAATGGATCAAGACCTGGATGATTCCAAATCCCATACTCACCATCAAATGGAATGGCTAGCTCAAATATTGGAAAATAAACTCAGGTTGTCAGATTTTAAAGAAGAAACTGAGTATGATTGTTTTATGTTTGACATTGACTTAGTCAAATCTGAAAATTCCTTCACTACCAACTATTAAATAGATTATGACTACTTTTTTTCCAGAAATATGCAAAAAGAAAAAAATCAGAGAAAAATAGTTATCTCAAATGGTTGGATATAATTGAACCAAATACTAACTATCTTTTTGACAATATTTTTCAAATGTTTATGGATTGGAGCAGTCAGGGAGATTTTGAAGAAAATAGTTGTCCAAAAGGCTATCCAAGTGTCTACGGCAGAAACAAATTAAATTTAAGTAAAATTTTTAGAAGCAGCCTGATGAAGTCGCTGGAGAATAGAATGTTTGACAGAGGTAGGTTTTACTTCTTCTATGCATAATGGCCTAGGGCTATTATGTGTTTAGTCTGCTCCTCCAGAGTTTTTCTGTGATCTTTCCCTATTCAGGTTGAACATGCGTCCCCAACTAGATCCACTGATGGAACCATATAAATTTTTTCATAGTTCTAGTATTTTTTTCCTTATGCTTATGTCATTAGGTTGGAAGATTTCCAGACTTAGGGTTCTCTGCATACCAAAAGAGGCGTTAAACCCTAAACCCCCATGCCAAAGTTAAATGTAAAGGCCAAATTTGGTATATTTCTTCAAGATTGCTTGTCTCCCATTACCCAGAGTTTAAGTTGCTCCCTTATGTCCACTTGAATGTCATTTGACCAACCCCTTGCTGAACAATTATGTTTTCTAGCCCTTGCCCATAAAAAAGATTTTTAGACCCATTGGCCCCCCTTTTCCCTAGAAGGAAAAGGATATTTTTAAGAGCATGGACACCAAGGCCTAGTCCTACTAACTCTTTTCTGACAAGTGGTAGTAATGGATTCATTTCTCCCATTCCGCCAGTAATAAAATATTGACGAGGTTCACGCCTGTAGAATTACAGAAAGAGTGATAGCTAGTTAGTGACTATCTAGGACAGAAGGATGGTGGGCCTTTAATAGTATACAATGGTTTCTTTATTATTTCTATCATTCTTCCATACTTCACCAAGGGGCCATTCTGTACAATTGCGGAATGGCAAAAAATTTGACATGTGGCATTCTAAAAAGATGTGACTGGTGGAAGAACATGATGTGTCATTGTTCTATGGACATGGCCACTTGCTGGAGAGTTGTCCTGATCACATGTAGCTAATCCAATGGTCATCCATCATTCCACTGAGACCATATCTCTACCATACCCTTTCCGTGCAAAATTGTGGATACAGTCTTAATTATACTACAAAGAGGATATTTTCTCAAGATCGTGGTTGGGAGAGCTATCCAGGTGGCAAGTCATCATTGGGACTACTACTTAAAGGGACAAATAAGCACCATTGAAGTTAATCCAGTGAAGATCATGATTGACAACTAGAATTTGAAAATGTGACAGGGAGATGAGTTGGCATTGATCTAACGATGCTTCATTACAAGCATTAACTGCTCAAGTGTGTGTTGAGTCTCCATTGCCGTCACTACGAAGGAATTTGCTAATAGAAAGATTTGGCTTATGTAGGCTTGACCTTTGGAAATCTGTGCTGGTATCAGGAATAACATTTCATTTGTTGTGTGATGAAATTTGACATGATGACAATGCTAAGTTGAGAAAATCAAGACACCTAACCTGGCATATTCAATGCAAGAAGAGATATTCTTAGTTATGTGGATTTATGAGATCCAATCTTTCTATTTACTTTTTGTAATCTTGACAAGATTTCCATTTATGGCTGGAATGCTTCAAAATTACTAGAATTTATTAAACCAAAGATGTGTGGATATATGCTTGCATCCTAGAATTTTTATAAATAGACAATTGCTAGTGTTACCCTTTCTAATGTCTAAAACATGATGGCAATATGGATCTCCCTTGTTTTTGTGTGTTCTATTTTGTCCCCTATTCTATCGGATTCTCTTCCTTGTTCTCATGGCTATTAACTTGTCCTTACAGAATTAGGCAACTTGAAGTTTCCTCCTCTGGAATAGGTGGTGCAAGGAAAATTTGAGAATAGTAGTAGCATCCATTGAACCTCTGTGATTTCTTCTCTGGTCTCTTATCTCATCTGATGATGGGTCCTGAGGACTGATCTCCCAGCTCCAGTAGTTCCTTATTTCTGAGAGTTGGCAAATTCCCTTCTAGATTAGAGAAGCTTCTCAACATTCTCTACCTCTCCCCTACATCAAATTTTCCTAACAAAGTATCAACTCTAGGTGTAGGGAGATTGCCCACTAGGATGATATAGATAAGGGATAAGAGGAGAATTGTTATTGTTGTTGATGTTCTCTTGGCTTGGCTTCCAACATTTTTGAAGCCAGCCAAGTGTGGATTCCCCAAGTTTCTCCCTGGTTGAAGTTGCATGAAACTTCTCAACTAGGAAGGCAGGATCACACCTGTGCAATGGAACCCAGAAATAGTGAAGGAGTTTCAAAATTCCTAGGTTTTCTTTCAATGTTGTTCCTTGCAAATTTTCTCATTTATTGTTGCATGTCTTGGAAAGGCAGAATAGTGAATGCTCTCATTGGGTACTTTGATGGAATTTGAGGAGTGGCTAGCTCCAATGACATCTGATAATGCATCAATCATCAAAAGCCTGGTTCATCTCCCTACCAAAAGTAGTAGGGCATATAGTTGTGAAGTAGTTGCACTGGCCTCCTCTTGCAGCTTCATCTTTTGGTTACTGAAAATTTGTAACTTCTTTTTTCTTGAAGCCTGAAGCTTGTATGCTCGCTTATCTCTATAAAAGGGAATTCAGGACTTGTGAAAAGATATTGGTTTGAGGTCATGTTTCTAGACTTAGTCTGAAATATGGGATCAATCTAGTTAAAAAGGAATTATAAATAGTTTATTTTATGTAATTTATTCAGTGGTCTACTTTTGCAAGTTTCCATTCTAATTTTTAAGAGGTTCTGATAGAACTACAAAGGTTACATTATAATTTACCAAATAGTTTACTTTACAAATCCTGTTTGAGTCTTGAAGTGTATTGTCTACTACTTCATGTATGCAATTCTACATTTATGAATATATATTTGATTATGGATCATTTTTATTCATCATCACAGTCTTTCCTGTGTTTGTGTATTTTTCTTGTGGCATTTACTCAAGTAGTAGAATAATTCGATGCAAGAGAAATATTGAATGTAGTCTTGGTTTATAGGGATAACTAAGCATGGTTAACTCCAAGACTAGTAAAGTATTTTAATGTAAGGCATTACTATATCTTTATAGTAAAGCATGTTTTATTATATCATATGTTCTTTAAGGTTTCTACAATCTTCTTCACTCTATGGTCCTTGGGTAGGCACTAATCTTTTCATGAAAACAGTACTAAGTTCGCATCCATTTAACTGTCCTCATTATTTCAAAGAAATCAACACATTTTCCCTTCCAATAATAGGTTTTAAAAGTTAAGTTTATTTTACATGTTCCTCTGCAAAGACAATGATTAAAGCTTAAGAATCTAGCCCATCTCTTTACTTATCAAGCATTTTTTAAGCAATCTTAAATGAACACATCTATTATTGGAGTAGTGTTATTAAGCAATTACTTTAGGGACCCCCATCCATTTAAATATAACAATATTTTCTTGAAAAGGGAAAGATTCCAAGAAATAGGAACACCCTCCTTGGTTTCATAGAGCCTAAAGTGCAAAGGAAAGTGGGATTTAAAAACCCCTGTTTCATGTTCATTGGCCAATCCCTTGAGGTAGATCAGTTATTGGAAATGGCAATTCTATAGATTTATTTTCCTTGAGATCAGGTTGGGAATTTAAAACAACCAACATAGCATACGTTTGGTATTGACTTCCAAGTAATTTTTTACATGGTTCTGTAGTTTAATATATTTGTATTTGAAATCTCTAATTATTTATATGAGTAGATAATATAAGTCAAGATTAATGTAACTATCTATACTATAAAATTCTAGGGTCAAAGTATTCATCATGTGTCTGTAAGCCATCCAATGCAGGGTTATGAGAGGAGGTCCAGTCAACAATTATGTAATTTACCACAAGATTATAAATATAGTACATGTAAACTTTTTTTTATATATCAATGGTAATCTTTTTTAGTTACAATTTGATGATGACTAGGTGGATGTTGGAGCATCGCCATCAGGATGATTTCCTTGGTCCCTAGGTAGAGCCACTTGCAATGAGGTAAATTTTATCATTTCTAATCATTATGCATTTAAAAATAATCTTATGTAGCTATTTTTCTCAAGTAACCTTGAACTCTATTTTTAGATGTTGAATATGCAGACTCCTCATCTTCATCAGTCAACAGAGGTGGGCATTGGTACAGTTGTTTTGTCTACAAATCCTTTGACCAAGGTATAAGCTAGTAACATGTAAATGTAATTTAGTATTTCTTGTTTTATCGCACATCATTTAATGTACATAAATGATATTCTTTTTTTCTTCATGCTTATCATAGGACATGACTCTCTTGCCCCTCCAGCTACAGAAGAAGAGAGACAACAAATGATCAAGAGGGATCACCAGTTAATGTCATGTTATACATTTTGAATATTTTCTATATTAATGTGGATATTGTTTGATTGTATTAACAAGTGGAACTTCAAACATCTCTATCAAGTAGGTCTAGTTGACGGGCAAAAGAAGATGATTCATTGACTGGTTCACCATCTCCATGGCCTAGCAAGAGCCATCAATTATTTGATAGTAGTCCATAAGAGATTTGAGTTTGGGACATTTTGTTACATGTCTATTTAGCTTTGTAAACATACTTTTGTATGTTATTGATGTATATCATTGTATATTCTTGTATAGCTTTATTTGTACATGCCTATATGGCTTGATATATAAACTATATGTTACATTCATGACATTATCAATAGACGAGATTATGTATATTTTAATGACATTATATTCTTATAACATTATATATATTTTCATGACATTATGTATGTTGACAACATCATTGTAAAATACATTTTGTGCATATCTTGCATAATCATTGCATTCCATGAGACTGCATTTCTTTGAGGCATCATGTCAAACAATTCATGCACCTTGTCTATGCTTCAACACTTTGCATACATGTATACAAGGGCAGATACAAATGCAACATGTGACAAAATTCCTATATCCTTTATGCTTTGATGGTTGTCCACACCATGTACTGAAGATCCTATTTTGGCATAGGCAAGGAGGATGTTTGATAAGATTGTGGAATTTAGATATACACCTGCCAATTACATTTTCTTGAATTTTTTAAACCCTTATGAAAAAATCCATTTTATGTATATCATCCGATCATTGCATTCCATGAGATAACTTTTCTTTCAGGCATCAATTCAAATAGTTGACCCACATTGTCTATGATTCCATACAAGTTGCATACATGTCTACAAGGGCAGTTGCAAATACAAGATCTAACAAAATTCATATATCCTTTAGTCTTTGGTAGTTGTCCATACCCTGTTCCAAAGATCCTAATTTGGTACAAGCAGGGAGGATGCTTGCAAAGGTTATGGAATTTTGTTTTACATGTTCCATTTGCATTTGTTTGAAATTTTCTAAATCGTTTTCAAAAATTCCATTTTGTGCATATCTTGCAATCATTGTATTCCATGAGATGGAATCTCTTTGAGGTGTCATGCAAAACTATCCACATGCCTTGTTTATGCTTCCACACATTACGTACATATCTACAAGGGCAACTACAAATACAACATCTGACAAAATTGCTATATCCTTTATGCTTTGATGGTTGTCCACACCCTATTCTCAAGATCTCATTTTGGCATAGGTAAGAAGGATATTCTATATAAGGTTTTGGAATCTAGCTTGACACCTACCAATTGTATTTTGTTTAAAGTTTCTTTAAATCATTATCAAAAAATCCATTTTATCCATATCTTGCAATCCATTGCATTCCTTTGAGGCATCATGTCAAATAGTTCACGTGCATTGTTTATGCTTCCACACAAGTTGCATACAAGTCTACAAGGGTATTTACAAATACAACATTTGAAAAAAATCATATATCCTTTATTCTTTGATGGCTATCCATACCCTACTCCAAAGATCCTAATTTGACATAGGTAGCGAGGATGCTTGCAAAGGTTATGGAATTTGGTCTTATACGTGTCAATTACATTTGCTTGAATGTTTCTAAAACCTTACCAAAAATTCCATTTTATGCATATCTTGCAATCATTGCATTCCATGAGATGGCATCTCTTTGAGGTGTCATGCCAAATTGTTCACATTCCTTGTCTATGCTTCGACACTTTGCATACATTTCTACAAGGGTAGTTACAAATACAACATTTGACAAAATTTCTAGTTCCTTTATGCTTTGATGGTTGTCCACACCCTTTTCCAAAGATCCCATTTTGGCATAGACAAGGAGGATATTGGATAAGGTTATGGAATTTGGCTTGACACCCGTCAATTACATTTTATTGAAATTTTCTTTAAAGCCTTATCAAAAATCCATTTTGTGCATATCTTGCAACCATTGCATTCCATGAGACAATATTCCTTTGAGGCATAATGTCAAATATTTCATGAGCATTGTCTATGCTTTCACACAAGTTGCATACATGTCTACAAGGGTAGTTACAAATACATCTGACAAAATTCCTATATCCTTTATTCTTTCATGGTTGTCCATAACCTGTTCAAAAGATCCTAATTTGGCACAGGCAGGGAGGATGCTTGCAAAGGTTATGGAATTTGGTTTTACACATGCCAATTGCATTTTCTTGAAATTTTCTAAAACCTTTTCAAAAAATCCATTTTGTGCATATCTTGTAATCATTGCATTCCATGAGATGTCATTGCTTTGAGGTGTCATGCCAAACTATTCACATGGATTGTCTATGCTTCAACACTTTGCATACAAGTCTACAAGGGCAGCTAAAAATACAATATTTGATAAAATTCCTATATCCTTTATGCTTTGATGGTTGTCCATACCCTGTTTTGAAGATCCCATTTTGACATAGGCAAGGAGGACGTTGGATAAGGTTGTGGAATTGGGATATACACCTACCAATTGCATTTGCTTGAAAGTTTCTTTGAAGCCTTATTAAAAAATCCATTTTATGCACATCTTGTGTTGGAGTTACAACACTCCTTCATTTGTGATGTGCATAACATGCCATAATTGTACATGCTTATAACAAGTGATTCAGTCTCCAATGAAGCATAACATGATGAAATAAGAAGATGCATATTTACAACACTTAAGAATATGTATTAGTGTTGCTCATGTCATCAATACATGTTATATCCCTTACTTTCTCATGCAAATGGATAAACTATGTTTTAATCTTCACATACATGGCTTACAACATGTGATAATAAACCACTACAAGTTGTATATGTGCTTAACACCAAGTATACTTTTGATACAACACCCCCAAAACATGGATTGACTTAGGTGAGTGGTTCTCTTATTAGTGGCCATGTTCATTTTGAACATAATATAATAATGGCTATTTTTATACAAATTATTCATGGAATTTGTAATTTACAATCGTGTTCTTTATGCCTATTCCTTTTGTAATTTAAAACAAAAGATGGAATTATTACCCACATTCTATGCACCTAAATTAGTGACTAATGTACTTTAACATATAGGGAGAACATTGTTGATGAAAATCAACCTCTTTGCTTATGAATAAGACATATTCTTGTTGCTGCGACAATCTTAGGACTGTCACAATTTTGCATGCTTTTGACAGTGATAATGAAGGTTTTGGATGCTCAACAAGGTTACCCTCCACTGATGATACCCTCATATTATCCTCATAATGTTTTCCTTGATGATATAATGACTAACTCAATAGGAAAACTTCATGGATTCATTAGAAAAAGGAAATCCCATGATGTAATACTAAAGACAAGAACCCTATCAACCATAGGTATTATCCCTACACACAAACATTAATAATATATGCATGGAAGATCATGAAACCACAATGTAAGTCTGAAAAGATGAAATTTGATCCATTTTGAAACTTCTACCATAGCTTCAACTCTCAAAAAATTAGCAAATCCTTCCTTTTTTTCTAAAATCATCATAAACCCTAGTTTTATAACTATTTCATGTGATTTTGCAACACATTCTTTAAGGCATGTTTTTCCATTATGTTATGTATACTTAAATGCTAGATATATGTTCTTAAAATATTATATTATGTTGTTTTAGATGATGTTATCTATCCCATTATTATAGTTTTGTTGTGCCAACATGATCTGTGCTAACATGGATTGGAATGGGTTCATCATCTTTGAGACTATTTGAACATTTGATTAATGCCCTAAAACACATTGGATCAAGTGATATCACCATATAAACCTAAGGAGAGTAGATGAAACACCTAAAATGGAGATTACAAGATAGCTTTTAGTTTAGTTTCATCTACTAGAAAGGTGCTAGGACTGAATTTTTGCATTTGACATCTCTTGGGGCCAAAGAAATGGTACCACAATGTCTAGGTGGGAAGGTAAATGCTAGGAAAGGTGTCTCTTAGGTGGTGAAGCCTCCTGCTTGTTCTCAACCCTACATTAGATGTAGACAGTCTCTTAAGAGTCCTAAGATAAAAAAGGTGTCAAACTTTGGACTAGCTATTCCATCAAACTGTGACACCTAGGAACATCTTCTTTGCATGTATAGGTTGATGTTAGGTAGCTACAAATACCTACCTCAATTTTTTTTATATAAATTTTGTTTGTCTATGGTGGCAAGGAGTGAATTGTTTTAAAACACTTCAATTTCATGCAGTGGAAAGGTGCTAGCAGTGAAATTTTGCATTCCATATTGGGTGCTGCCACAATAATGGGTTACACTTTTTGGGACATCCTAATTTTTGCTGAAATCACATATTTTTAGAAAATATAATGATTTAAGCCTTGAAAGTTTCCATTTCAAGGATTTTAATAGAAGAGGGTTTGAGCAAACTCCCTTAGATTCAAAGTGCCTTGGATAGAACCCCGCTAGTTTTAAACCATACCTATAATGGAGTGTCCTCTGCACCTATCAAAATGCTGATAAAAACCCACATTTGACTTACCTTTTGGGGGATCAAATGAATTCATTTAAATTTTATGTTTTTTAAGTATGTAGTCCTTATTATAAGCTTCCCAAAAAGTAAAAATTTAAATATATTTCATTTGATTATTATATTTATATTTTATTTCTTGTGAATGTAGGGTTTTCACCGAACATCAAGTTCTCTGCTCTACACACCTAGAAAATTAGCAAATTAGTGAAAAAAAATTCTAAAAAATATCTATGCCCTAGGTATTGATGTCCTTGTTTCAACAAAAACAATAGAAATAAATTTCGATACATATAAGAAAAGTTATGTTTTATGGAATACACCTATGTCTAAATTATAATTGGTTTGACTTCAAAAAATAATTAAAAAAAATTATTCAACAAAACATTATAAAACCAAATGTCTGCCCTATATATCGGTGTTACCAATCTAAATTAAAAACTACTTATCAAAGGAGACACAAAAAAATTTACAATTTAACTCCAAAATTTTTAAAATATATATATTTAGAATCTACAAACAAAATATCACAAGTCACTAGTTTGTGCCACCATCTTCAAATTCCTAACGGTTTAGTGGCTATAGGTGTCAGAAAGTGAAGATTTAGTTCAAAAATTTTAGTTCAATGTCAAGTTTGGCCAAAAAGTGTAACCCATTATTGTGGGATGAACCTACCTCGTGGGGCCCAATGGACTATGCCAACACATTGGGATAGGAGGGTAAACACTACAGGAGTTCTCTTTTCATGCTACAAGTTCGCCAAACAT
Source organism: Cunninghamia lanceolata (assembly GCA_027924645.1). Classification (NCBI taxonomy): domain Eukaryota; kingdom Viridiplantae; phylum Streptophyta; class Pinopsida; order Cupressales; family Cupressaceae; genus Cunninghamia; species Cunninghamia lanceolata. The sequence goes on along the minus strand of BSBN01000649.1, from coordinate 2,620,998 downwards.
TCTAGGTTGCATGCTACCGACAAAGTCACTTGAGATCCCTAAGAGCAAAAAATTTCCAAACTTTGATGGAGCAATTATCAGAATTCATGTCACATGGAATGTTCTATTTGGACCTATAGGTGCACATGGAGTCCATCCACAATAACCTTGTTGACTGCACAAGACAACTAAGAGGGGGGTGAATTAGTTGTATCAAAAAGGTCAAACCCTCACTAACATTCAGATCCACATTAACGTTAAACCTTGTTATGATGACTAAGCATGAAAAGCAAATCACATAAACTGAATCATAACAACACCAAATACAAGACAACAACAAATTTTACATGGAAAAACCAATAAGGTAAAAACAAAGATGAGGATTAGCTCACAATATAAAGTAGTAGCAACACCAAAATACAAAAGGCTCACTACCAGAGGGCTCATTGTGTAGGGCTCACTGCTCAGAAGAAAGAAAGAAAGGCTCACTACTAAAGGACACACTGTTTAGAAGAAAAGGATAGAAGAGAAGGCTCACTACCAGGGATGAATTGATATAATTGCATCTAACCTATGCATGGAGTATAGTTCCAATGAAGCTCAATATTCACAAACATCACCTTTGCAACAATACTGAAAAATAGTAGACACCTTCTACTCACCACATTCAATAGCCTAACACAAGAAAGGTCTCATTGTATTGATCAAATCTACATCACAGACATCATATTCGTCACATGTAAATTCAGTCAGAAATCCTTGACACTTATTTATATCATCATCAACCTTGAAATCATTCTCCAAGGTCGACAAGACATCTTAACCCATAAAATTCAAATTAGGTCTGGACTAAGGCATTCTCATGGAGAAAAGGAATTAATGTGGACCACATCACATCTTAGCGTGGACTTAAATCCACTCTTACACATTTTTCCATTCTTCCATAATCAACAAAGCACAACCACAAATAGTGTAAACAACCAAATCAGCCAAACTTCTGTTAACACTATGAACTTTTAAGGACATGCTTCCTGAAGACCAAAAGATGACATGTAGTCAACACTCAAAGCTTGACAATGATCTAAAAACTTTCACAGGCACCTAAAAACCAACAAAATCCTTTGCAACATCTTTCATCTGAAGAAAGTTTACACCAGAGTACTTAGATTACTTTGTCATCAACTACAACTTAAGAAATGAAATTGCAGCACACCAAACCATGAACCACTTGAACTAAAGAAAGATATAGACCTTATAAGAATAAATCCAAAACTGCAAAGCAAGAAACAAATCTGCAGAGAAATGCGGAGCAAAACAATTTCTCCTAGACACCTGTGCACAACTCGAAAACATAATCCACACACTGGTGAACACAAATTTCTCTGCAAAATGAACCATAGCACAAAAATTGCAATATAACATCTCTGAACACCTCTAAACAACATATTCAAACCGCAAAAGTAGATCTTCAATAATGAAGAAATACGGAGCAAAACTAGAAAATTGCTCTCTAAGTCAGAACACATTTTCAACACATTATTTCCTTTGTTAATCAAATTTTCTCAAAACCACTCGGAAAAAAACCATCAGAAGAATATTCCTAACATCTTTAGTACTTCCTCAAGATAACCAAATCATCTTCAACAAAGAAACTCAATCAAACAACAACCTCATCAGTAGACACAGTTAACACCAATCACAACACAAGCTTATTGACATCAATGACAACACCAATTAGCACATACTTGCAACAAAACTTTCTCATTTTTTGTCAATTACAATTCATTTGACCATGTCAAAATTAAACTCATTCTTGCAAAATGCTTCAGTGGCATTCAATACAACCTTTCCAAGAGCCATATTTTTTATTTTTCTCATCATGGGGCCCAACGTACTATGCCAACATGTTGAAATGGGTGTGTAAACCCTAAGACATGTCTCTTTTCATGCCCCAAGTACCCTATAAATTTTGAGTTATAGGTTACTGACAAAGTCACTTGAGATCCTTGAGAGTAAAAAGCTATGAAAATTTGATGGAGCGGTTCTTGAAATTCATGCCACCTAGGAATGTTCTGTTTAGATCGAAAGGTACATGTGTGGTCTATCCACAATAACCTCTCTTAGTTTTTTTCAACTCCAACCCATTTGACCATACTAAAATGAGATACATTCCTATAGAATGTGTTAGTGACATTTAGCACAACCTAGACATAAGCCATTTTTTTGTTCTACTCATCGTCGATCCCAACAGATTGTGCCAACAAATTAGGGTGGGATGGTAAATTCTAGGGAGATCTCTTTTTATGCACCAAGTGCCCTAGGTGTTCTAGTCTCTAGGCTATTGACAAAGTCCATAAACATGACTTTGTTAGTAGGCTACAACCTGGACAATAAGTAGAACAAAAAATCTGGCCCTTGGCAAGGTTGTATTGAATGCCACTGAAGTATTTTGCAAGAAAGAATTTAATTTTGGTATAGCCAAATGGATTAGAGTTTAAAAAAATTAACAGGTTATTTTGATTGGGCTCCATGTGCACTTGTAGGTGTGAACGAAACATTCCCAAGTGCCACGACTTATGAGAAATGCTTTGTCAATGTTTGGTAGTTTTTCGCTCTCAAGGATCTCAGGTGACTTTGCCAATAGCTTGCAACCTGGAACATCGGAGGCACTTGGCATATGAAAAGAGACCTCCCCTAGCATTTACCTACCCACCCTAATGTTTTTGTGTAGTTCATTGGGCCCCACAATGAGCAAAACAAAAAATATGACTCCTGGCAAGGTTGTGTTGAATGCTACTAAAGCATTTTGTAAGAATGCGTTTAATTTCAGCATGGTCAAATGGATTGAAGTTGATAAAAAATGAGAGAGGTTATTATGGATAGACCCCACATGCACCTGTAGGTTTTATCAAAGTTTGGCAATTTTTTGCTCTCAGGGATCTCACATGACATTGCAAGTATCTTGTAACCCATAATATCTGGTCCACTTGGCACGCTAAAATAGACCTCTCATAGCATTTACCCACCCACATTGACATGTTGGTGCATTGTTTTGGGCCCCATGGGATGTGGAATGTAAAATTTGACTCCTAGCACCTTTCCACTACATGAAACTGAAGCATTTTAGAACAATGTGTTCGTTGCCACCATACGATACAATTTGATCATCCATAATTTGACAAATTTCTAGCAAATTTTATGGCACAAGATACAAATTTAGGATCTACTCAAATTCTTACACAACAACAATATACACTCCCTTCGCCACACTTCTCTTTCTCCTTGTCAAATTATTCTATCCAATAACCATTTTTTGTGGGCCAATCCAAAAAAATAGTTACCCAATTCTTTCAAATTGGGAACAATAAGACCCCGTCCTTCTAGACACCCCTTAAACATCCTCCCCAAGTCTTGGAGCCACAACACTTATCATCTCCATCCAAGCTTATGTATACCATGAGTCCCTTAGTAGTAACCCCTTCTACTCCTATATAGTTAACATCCCCATTTGTTCCCATTTCTTGCCAAGGGCACCAAATTCCAACAGGTTGTAAATATAATGGACCAAGAACTATACCAAAAACATATGAGATAGATACAAGACATGACACAGAAAAAATAATTGAAGATAAAAATGAAATAAGAGGTTGTGACCACTTCAAAAAGGGTCAGAACAAAATATGGTCTAACCAATGATTCCATGCACTTTTCTCACTTCACTCCTTTAGTAAATAAACCTCAAAGGTAAATTATGGCCATGGATTATAAAATGAAATTGGTAAGTATTAACATGGTCAAGCATGCCAAAGTAGAAGATATGATAGAATTCCTATAGGAAGGTGTTAAAATTGTAGGTATCTCATTGATCTTTATCAACAAGAAATTGAAGAACTCTACCAAGATTGAGAAGGATGTATAGGTGATAAAGGCCAATGGAATACATATTTGGGTAATTGAAAGCCAAGTGAGAATAATAGAAAATAAGTCAAAGCTAGAGTTGTCAAAATAGAAGCTCCATAGAAAAATATATAGGAGACTTGAGAAATCAGATAAGTAGAAAAAGTGGGGTTGACTACTATAAAGAATCAAATAGTTGAGGAGACAACCAACAAATATACAATAGAGAAACAAGTGGAGGGTCTACAAATAGAACTAACTCAAGACTTGAGGAAGATATAGGCCTTAAGAAGGTCAATATTGGCTCCATAAGAAAAATATTAGTGCTTAGACTACCAACATATTATCTATGAACACAAGTGGCTACCCAAACTCAAATAATTAGATAGCAAAGAGTAATGGAGGAAGAACTAGAGATAGGCTAGAAGCATCAAAAGAGGTGACCAAAATATTGATGTCTCAAATAGAGAAGATGAAATAATCTATAATCTGTGTTGAATTGTATAGGATATTATGAAAATTTTATTGGAAATCCATTGAGGGAAATGTTTTCTTTTCCTCCTTGTGTTGTAGTTCTTAGAAATGGCCCTCGATATTAGTGCCATGGTATTGAAAGACATAGATACAAGTGAGACTACCCTCTCCCTAATATTGGAAAAGGCTCAATCATGTATTCAAAAGCTAAGTGACTTCGCTCCTACCAAACTAGTTAAAATAGGAATCATGAGAAGAGTGGCTACAACATAAAAAGTTGATGATATCATGGATAGAAAATGGGCCACCAAGCATTACAAAGAATAATTGGATGCTATAGTTTAAACAATTCAAAGCATGAATGGTCATATAAAACATCTAGTTTTGTGAGGACTTCCTTCACCCTTTGATGAAAACCAAGGAATGATTCACTATGATTCAATCATGGAAATAGATAGGCTAAAGGGTTAGGATGAGTATGAACTAGTAGGGTTGTCTGCAGCTTCTTTCATGGAAGAGGCCTAAGAATTGATCAATTCTGGGATATAGTTAGATATATTGACTTTAGACAATGTAGTTTAGATGTAAAAGATGTCATATCAACCCATCCTTGATATAGAAAGGTTCTTCAAGATCATGAGGAAGATCGATTTTCTATTATATGAAAAGATCAATAAACTATTTGCTTCCTTTCAAAAACTATACCTGATAAGGCATGCTACAATTTAGAAAATTTTAAATTTTCATATGGACTCTATTTCCCAATGGATGCATATATGTCTATGTTCATTTAACTCTTTCTTTAATAGAAGGAGCCCTTGTGAATCATCAAACATGTATTGGATTTTTCACTATGGGCAGTTGATACTCTATGCAACCTTACTTTCTATGTTACCATGTAATTTTCACTTTGCCAAACTAATCTCTCAAAGAGATTTTGTGGTTTTACTATGTTGATAATGTTGGAAACAGTCCAGACAACTAAGAGGGGGGGTGAATTAGTTGTCCCTAAACTTTAACTTTTAAGATCTCTTTTACAACCAGATTAATGATGATAACATTAAAGCATTAATCAACACATGAGCAGAAACAATAAGAACACATAACACCATAATTTTGACGTGGGAAACCCTATTAAGGGAGAAACCACGATGGGGTTTAACCCAAAAAAATGTGTACCTTGTTAAAAGTACTTAAGAAAATGGAAGGCACATGCCTTTGGGCACACTACCCAGAGCTCACTACTCAAGAAAAGGCTCACTGTCTATAAGAAATTATGATTTACACAGAGATAATGAACTAAGTAATAGCATCTATGTTCATGCCTGAATCTATCCCTTTGAAGGATCAAAACTTCTACTCCTATCTTCAAATTCTTCTTCACTGATTCTCCACTCTATTCTTCCTTCGCTCCTCTTCTGCTCTGCTCTGCTTTTGATCATTTCTTTTGATTTAACTTATTTGTTCAAGGATGATTTTCTACCACTCTTCAACAAGTATATATACCCTTCATCAACCTTGGAATGATCAATAAGGTTGGCTAGGCTCAATGCAGATCTTCACACTGTCTGCCAAATACAACTGAGACTTGAATCAACATGCCACACTCTAGAGAATTGATTTTAGAACATCCACAACACACTTGAATCATCTAGTCGGCCAGGACTGGGAAGAATAATGACACCAAGAAGAAAATATTTACCAACAAGATCAAACTTCAATGCAAACCTCCAACGCAGTAGCTACACAATCCAGAGACCTCCACAAGCACAATGAATTCAACAGAAACATCCGCACTCCTGTACATCACCAGAATCTCTTATACCTTCATTTGGAACCTCAAGAACACTATCTGTCATGATTGTCAAACTTGAAAAATTGCTTGCGGGCTTCTAAACCATGAACCACTCGAGTTGAGGGAACACACCAACATCTCGACATGCCTCTTGATCCATAGATCATAGAGTGCTAATACCAAACCAATCCGAACCTGCTTCTTGCCACTCTATCAATACTGAACAACTACAAAAGCTTGTTCTACTTAGAAGTCCATAACTTCTCCAAATCTTCATGGGGACTTTTTAGATCTCAACTAGAGCAACCTCTAACAATCCTCTACACAACTGTATGGTCTACATGTGTTGATTGTCTATAATTTTCTCAATATCCTCAACAATCCAAACTTCTATATAGATAGCAGTAAGATATAGTTGACACTAATGACAACAAAGATATGTTGACATCAATGACAACACCACTTAGGCACATATTTGCAACAATCTCCCCCTTTGTCATTGAGGGCAACATGTGATGTGAAAAATTGAATTCAACCATCAAGACAAAAACTTCTCCCCCTTTCTCTTATCACACTTGCAACCATTTTCTTTATTGCTCTCCCTTTCACCAGCAACTATTCACTTCCAAGTTTTTGACATGACTTCTCTCCCCCTTTGACATCAATGGAAAAGGGCACATATTTGCTATCTTTTCTCCCTTTTTGTTATAGACTTATCCCAAAGTTTGCATACTGATTACTCCCCCTTTGAGGAGTACCTTCTTAACATCAATCTGGATCACAAGATATTAATGTGAATTCTATTGGAATGATGCACTTTAGTGCATCTTAGTTTTGATCAAGAGGGGTGATAACCCCTAATCTCTCTCTAAGATACTAAAAAGTATCCTTGGGAAGAGGCTCAGTGAAAATATCAGCAATCTGATCCTTTGAAGACACAAACTCCAACTTGACTTCATTCTCATTTACCTTCTCTTTCAAGAAATAAAACTTGATGGGTATATGCTGTGTCTTTGAATGCAACACCAGATTCTTTGAGATACTTATAGCACTTGAATTGTCACAAAAAAATTATGACTGGCTCCTCAAACACAACTTTGAAGTCCTTCAGCATTTGCTTCATCTATAGAACTTGAGATCAATTATTTGTTTCTGCTATGTACTCTGCCTCTGCAGTGGATAGAGAAATTGCCTCTTTCTTTTTACTTATCCAAGATACCAATCTTCTTTCCAAGAAGAATGCACCACCACTAGTACTTTTCCTATCATCAACATCTCTTGCCCAATCATCATCTGTATATGCATGAAGAGTGAAGTCATTCTCCTTTGGATACCACAATCTATAATCAACTCTCCCTTTGAGATATCTAAAAATTCTTTTAACTTGCACAACATGGGATTCTTTTGGATCAGCTTGAAATCTGGCAACAAGTCCAACTGCATTCATGATGTCATGTTTGGTCTAAGTTAGATAAAGCAATCCTCCAATCATTGATTTGTACCTTTTTTGATTTGCATTGGGGGATTCATCATCTTTGCTTAACTTACATCTAGTTGCCATAGGAGTATCTACTGGCTTTGAGTCTTTGATTCCAAACTTCTTCAACAATTATTTCACATAGTTGGACTGAGATATGAAGATACCTTTATCTGTTTTAACAATTTATAGATCTAGGAAGAAATTCATCTCACCAAACATTGACATCTCAAACTCACTTCTCATCTAATCAGCAAATGTTTTACACATGCAATCATTTCCACCAAAAATGATATCATCAACAAAGACCTCAACAATTAGAATATCCTCATGATGAATCTTGAAGTATAGATTACTATCAGCAGTGCCTTTGCTAAATCCTAGCTTAAGCAAATGCTTATCCAATTTCGCATACTAGGCTGTTAGAGCTTGCTTGAGTGCATACAAGGCCTTTCTCAATCTACAAACCATACCACCCTGATCAAACAACTAAAATCCTTTTGGTTGTTCAATGCAAACTTCTTCCTCCAAATCTCAATTTAGAAATGCTGATTTGACATCCATCTGATAAACTTTAAAATCTTTGAAAGCAGTAAAAGCAAAAAATAATCTAACTACCTCTATCCTTGCCACCAGAGCAAAAGTTTCTTCAAAATCAATTCCTTCCACTTGAGAGTAGCCTTTACATACCAACCTTACCTTGTTTCTTACAACCTCACTCTCTTCATTAAGCTTATTCTGGAAGACACATTTGGTTCCAATCACATTTTTGTCCTTAGGTCTAGGAACAAGATTCGAAGTGTGATTCTTTTCAATTTGCATTAGTTCTTTTTCCATTGCCTTGACCCAGTTTTTATCATTATAGGCTTCACTTACTGATTTAGGTTTAATCTTTGAAATCAAACAAAACTTTTCTTGATCTTTAGCAACTCTTCTCCTAGTTTGAACACCTCTATTTTTATCTCCTATGATTTGATCTTCAGGATGATTCATTCTTACATACCTGGGGGTTTTGGGAACTGATTGAACTTCTGTTTCCTAATCTTGTTCCTCATCTTCTACATTAATCTCTTTAGTTACTAGAGTTATCAGATCAATCTAAATCTAGGAACTTGTCTTCCTTGACATTGACTTTCATCATGATGATCTAAATCATATCGGCAATACCTGAAATGTCCTTTGCTTTCATTAACTTTAATGTTAGCACTTTCAACAATATTTTTCAACCTTTTGTTGAAGCACCGGTAAGCCTTACTTTGAGTTGAGTATCCCAAAAATATTCCTTCATCACTTCTTGCTTCAAACTTACTTAAGTCTTCATCTCTTTTGATATAGCATTTACTACCAAAAACTCTAAAATATCTCATAGTAGGAGGATGACCAAACCATAGTTCATAAGGAGTCTTACCAGTATTTTCTTTGATCTGCACACGGTTAAGAGTGTAGATGGCAATACTCACAACTTCCCTCCAATAAACTTGAGGAATGTTTGATTCCATCATCATGGTCCTGGCTGCTTCTTGAATGGTCTGCTTCTTCCTTTCCACAACTCCATTTTGTTGAGGAGTTCTAGGAGCAGATAACTATCTTTTTATTCCATGCTTTTCACAAAAAAACATCAAACTCTCTGGAAGTGAATTCTCCACCTCTATCAAATCTTAGACACTTTAATTTCCCACCAATCTCATTCCCAGCCATCATCTTGAACACCTTAAACTTATTAAGAGCTTCTAATTTTTCTTTTAAGAAGGTTACCCACATCATCCAGGAGTAGTCATCAATCTGCAACATGAAGTATATGTCTCCTTGTACACTCCTAATTCTAGTAGGACCACAGAGATTAGTATGTACTAGTTCCAATCTCTCACTTGAACTGTGTTCCTTACTTTTGAATGAGATTTTGTTCTATTTACCCAATTGACATTCTCTACATATGCTATCTGATTTTACAAGTCTTGGAAGATCTCTTACAGCTTGAGTGGAACTTATCTTGACAATGTTATCAAAATTCACATGACACATCCTCCTATGCCATAACCAACTTTGATATGTTTGAGCAATCAAACAACTTTTGCCTGAACTACTCAAGTGAAAGATGTTACCTCTAGTTTGAGTACTGGATGCAATTTTAGTTTTGGAGCTTTCCAAGATTTTACATTTTCCATCCTTAAACCAGAGATCATAACCCTTGTCGACCAACTTTCCAACACTGAGAAGATTGTGTTTCAATCCTTCCACATATAGAACATCATTAGTGTTGTTTTTTCCATCAAAAGAGATGGATCCTCTGCGACGAATTCTACCAGTTGAGTTGTCTCCAAATTTCAAATGTCCTCCATAATTTCAGAACTCACAAACTTACTCTTGTGTCCAATAATATGATGACAGCATCCACTATCAATCACCCATTCATCCTTTTCAACAACCTAAGAAGCAAAGGCAATTTCCACATTTGCATAGCTAGCAGATTTAGTAAATTTAGGATCTTCTTCTTTGATAGCAATGAACACCCAATCACTTTCACCATGATCAGATTCATCATCTGTGAATCCTTCTTCTCCAGATTCTTGGACATAGTAGCAATTCTTCGTATTTTTGTATCTGTTAGGGTTTGGTTTTGCAAACCTCTCTGGACACCTTGAGGCAAAATGACCAATCCTATTACAAGAAAAATATTTGAGTGGAATCTTTCCTTCATACTTATCAGATCCTCTTGGCATTAATTTAGCTATGAGAGCTTCAAGATCTGCAATTTCATTTTTATCATCTTCAAGATCCTTCCTTGTTTTGATAAATCTATTTGATTTTCCTAAAGAACCTTCACCCAGATCATATCTTTGCTTTCCATGCACACTAGGCTTGAATGTCGATTCAAACTTAGGAAGAGAATCACCAAATTCACTTAATTCAAAAGCTAAAATTTTTCCAACCAGGTCATCTCTTTGTAACATTTGAGAAAGTCCTGATATCTTCTATAGCAGTAACCTTATGTTTGTATGAATTAGGCCTAGATCTAAGCACTTTTGACACAATATCTGATTCTTCCAATACTTCGTCAACACTCCTGATCCCACACACAAGTTCATTTATCTTTTGCATGTAGATTGTGATGTTTTCATCTTCATTCATCCTTAGATTTTCAAATCTTCCTCTTAGACTTTGTAGTTTGGCACATTTGACATATTTATCTCCTTCATACAAATTCTCCAACTTCTTCCAGATTTCATGAGCCATTTTCAGTCCAAAAACATTTGTCATTTCTGAATCAGTCAGAGCACTGAACAAGGCTTCCTTGGCTCAAAGGTTTTTTTTAGCATCCTTGAGTTCATCTGGAGTTACAGGGCCTTTCTCCGAAGGTTCATACTTATCTTTGGTTATTAACCAATAAGCATCACCTATGCATTGCAAATAGCTTCCATGCAACTCTTCCAAATAGAGTAATTTGTTCCATCAAATCTTAGACTTCCTTCTTGTAAGTCAACATCCTGGATCTCCTCGAGTGGTTAAACTCCCTTTAGAGGAATTTGGCTCTAATACTAATTATTGGAAATAGTTCAGAAAACTGAGAGGGGGGGTGAATCAGTTGTCCCTAAACTTTAACTTTTAAAATCTCTTTTACAACCAGATTAATGATGATAACATTAAAGCATTAATCAACAAGAACACATAACACCAGAATTTTGACTTGGAAAACCCTATTAAGTGAAAAAACATGGTGGGGGTTAACCCACAAAAATGTGTACCCTGTTAAAAGTGCTTAAGAAAATAGAAGGCACATACCTTCAGGCACACTACCCAGAGCTCACCACTCAAGAAAAGGCTCATTGTCTATAAGAAATTATGATTTACACAAAGATAATGAACTGAGTAATAGCATCTATGTTCATGCCTGAATCAGTCCCTTTGAGGGCTCAAAAACTTCTACTCCTATCTTCAAATTCTTCTTCACTGATTCTCCACTCTATTCTTCCTTCGCTCCTCTTTTGTTCTAATCTACCTTTAATCCTTTCTTTTGATTTAACTTATTTGTTCAAGGATGATTTTCTACCACTCTTCAACAAGTATATATACCCTTCATCAACCTTGCAATGATCAACAAGGTAAGCTAGGCTCGAAGTGGATCTTCACACTATCAGCCATATGCAACTGAGACTTGAATCAACATGCCACACTCCAGAGAATTACTTTTAGAACATCCACAACATGCTTGAAACATCTGGTTGGTGAGGACTAGGAAGAACAGCGACACCAAGAAGAAAATCTTTACCAACAAGCTCAAACTTCAATGCGGACCTCCAACGCAGTAGCTACATGATCCAGAGACCTCCACAAGCATAATGAATTCAGCGGAAACATGCACACTCCTCCACATCACCAGAATCTCTTATACCTTCATTCAGAACCTCAAGAACACTATCTGTCATGACTGTCAGACTAGAAAAATTGCTTGCAGACCTCTAAACTGTGGACCTCTTGAGCTGAGGGAACACACCAACATCCTAGACATGCCTCTAGATCTATAGATCATAGAGTGGTAATACCAGACCAATCCGGACTTGCTTTTTGTCACTTTGTCAATACTGAACAACTGTAAAATCTTGTTCTACTTAGAAGTCCATAACTTCTCCAAATCTTCATGTGGACTTCTTAGATCTCAACTAGAGCAACCTCCGACAATCCTCTACACATCTGTATGGTCCACATGTGTTGATTGTGTATAATTTTCTCAATATACTCAACAATCCAAACTTCTGTATAGACAACAATAAGATATGTTGACATCAATGACAACACCACTTAGGCACATATTGCAACAGATAAAAGGGAATTAAGTGATGACTACATGCATGTATTTAAGCATCACATAGTTAGATGATTCAATGATTTGTGGGGTTTCCAATAAAGAGGAGTTCAAGTTTTGCACTAAAGCATTTCCATTGGTCTAGATCATACAACTAGCATTTTGTCTAATTAAAATAATGAAGCTTGTAGTGAGCCCCAATATCTTCTATCATAAAGATAATTATTTTTCAAAGCCACCTAGCTAGGCCATAGGACTTTATGAAACTTAGTATGTGTCATCCTATCAGACACAAGGTACTCCATCTGATAGCTCACAAGGACCAATAATTATCTTCAACATTTCTTGGCTGAAATACATGTATGTGACTAAATTCTTAATCACAGGACTTCCCTATGGATATCTAAGGTTGCTTCTACACTCAAGATACACAATCTTAAATTTTCAAATGCCAAAATTAAAGATTTACTTCATGAATTTGCTCAGCATTCATGACAAGTCACTTCTCTATAACAAACTTCACCTACTTATTTATTTGCTTCATAATGTACAAATGGTGGAATTAATTAATACAAGTACACATACACTTTGTTTGAGACCTCTGAATTACTTCATAGATTACTTGAAGTACTAAACTGAAAAGGAGAAAAGATTTACCTATAAATTCTCTACTTCCAACTATCAACCCAAAATTTCTCAAACAAAGACTTAGAAAAAAACTTAATTAGGTGTTGGTATTTTTCTATATATAACAACCTAAATGTCATTTATCTTATTATAACTTGTTTTGTATAGCTAAGCTATTGAGACTGATATATAGAATTTCTTCTCACTCCTTTCATATTCAAAATAGGAGAACCTCTACATTGTACCTAGCATCAAGCTATATTGTACCATATGTAATGTAGAAGGTCATACTAATGCAATAATATATGAGGTTGCTACTCTTGAAGTTTTGACTCAATGTTATATAGATGCAATCTTGTAATTGATGTGTGTGTAGTTTTTGGTTAATTTGTTGATGATTAGATGCCATGAGAATGAAGCCCTATTGGGATGCATAAGGTAATTTGTTCTAGCTTGTGATGTTTTAATTTTAGTTATTTGCCTTTAGCATTTCTTCCCCTTTTTCTTCATATAGATTAACTATATGCTAGAATCGATAAGGAGCTAACCTCGTAATCGTAAAAATTAATTTTTCAGTCAATGTCGCACACCCACAAATTTTTTATCTATTGTTAGTGTTATGTGACACATCTCTATATTAAAACTTGAGTGGACTTTTCTACAATAGAAAATAATTATACATTGAAGATAATTAAAATTTAATATAATTATTTAAAAAATTAATAATAAAAAAAATTACCTTTTAACTGTTTAATGATAAAATTTGATGCTATTACTAATTATTATTACGTTATACTATTCTTCTTTAATAAAACTTATTAATGGTCATATATGTAGTGCCCCTCATTTTGGCTTTCTGATAGACTGTTAGTTATGCCATTATAGATAGACATTATGACATATTTTGATGATGGATTTATTATTTTGATATGGAGGATGACACTCATTGATATTGTTATGATGGCATTGTTGATGTTTATGATTAGTACTTTATGCTTTTGACATGATCAATTATGGGTTAATTGATTATGTAGATTAGTTTTATTATGTTTCATGCGATTATCAGATGATGTGTTATTTAGTTGATTAGTTAATGATGTATTTGTTTATTGTGGATATCAGTGATGTGCCTTGTGAAGGGACAATGTAATATTACTCATGCTAAGTACCCTACTACGTTGCGATTCCCTATCATAGTGTGTTTGATTGTATACATATGTTTGTATACGACACTTTGGTTTTTTGCAGGATTACAGGTACCAGGCATTGACTCCACCTAAATTGGCAGGTCTGAGTGTGCCTTAATACCAATGGATGTTGTGGAAGGGAGATAGCATGAGGTTTCCCTACTTGACATCATCTTCAATGGGGATGAGTTCTCAGTCTCGAGTTTTTTCAGTTGGTCATCTAGAGCATGATTTTGAGTCTCTGTGTTTCCTTGGCATGTTGCCATCAAGTTATGATTGGTATGTAGCCTTTGAGTTGTCTTGTTGGTCTATGGTTTCATTAATTAGATTATTGATATATCTTGTAGACAAATAATATTAAGTTGTAGGTATATTAAATATTTGTTTATGTTGTTGAATAAGTGATGTTAATTTGGTAATATTGTTGCAAATAAGAATTAAAATTATGATTTTAATAATAATAATAATAATAAATAAATAAATAAATTATAGATAGTAAATATTTTATCAAGTAAATAAATAATCTTGTGTGAAGATATGTATATAGTCATTATTTTATGATTTCATAGTTTATTAATAGTATAATGAGTTGTCGTATTTTAATAGAAAATGGAATGCATTTATTATATTGGAGGAAGTGGATTTCTGGAATGGGAGTTATGGTGAAGTGGAAAATTTATGGAAATGGGCTATTTTTGTGAGAGGATGGATATTATGAGGGGAGATTGGAAAATTCGGGGAGACACAGAAAGATTTAGAAATTTCACAGAAAAAGATTTGGAGGAAGAAAAAGTTTTATCAGGAGGATTTGACACAGGAGCTTGGAAGATTTTGGGTATGTTTATGTGATTAAGTGTTGTATGTTATTGAAAGGCTGTTTGGCTATGTGGAAATCATCTTGGCATGTTGAATGTCCTATCCTCTTGTCTCTTATTTTGTCTAAGGTTGTCATGTAACTCTTTAATTTCTTCTACCATTGCCCTTACTCTGCAACTATTATTTTCTTATTTCTTGGTGTGCCTTTCCTACAAAATACCTGTTAATTTTAATGTAGCTTGGATAGGTGTTCTAGTCTCGGGTGGTGATTACGAGGCTGGCAACACAACCGGAATACTTTTCTCCATACCTAGAAAATTGATTTCTCGAGAGACTTCTAGATATTAGGGTTTAGAGTCTAATTAATCCTAGCTGTTGATTGAGATTAAATCATCGTCATTGGTTTTCAATGAGAGGATTATAAAAGAGGATCAATGGGCATTTGGAGAAGACAGATCTGAGAAGTATTTGCAGTGATAGCAAATAAAAAAATTTGCAGTGATAGCAAATAAATAAATTTGCAACAATAGCAAATTGATTTGCAGTGAGAGCAAAGGGTGCAGTGATAGCGTTGGAGAGCAGTGGAATTGCTGGAGAAGAAAAATATTGCCGGAGAAATTTTAGCAAGAACAATTGAGGGAAGAGAATTTACAGGAAAGAAATTTCCAAAGCTCTGCCAGTAAGAGGCAAGCAATTTTGTATCTCTTGATTTTCTGCAGTTGAATAAAATTCTTATCTGCTGACTAGTTTTCCCTTCGGGGTTTTTCTAGGGACAATTTATCCAAAATATTGTGTTCATTTTATTTTTCTATCTCCGTGATTTTCCGTGAAGTTGCAACTGTGTTATTATTTAATATTTGCTGTAAATTATTTAACTTTTTGGTAGCCAAATAATCTACATAAGATAGGAAATTAAAATCAGTAGCCGCAATAGATTTTTCACATGGTATCAGAGCGGATTTGAGGGTAGAACAGGCACAGGGAGAAAGGAAAAATAATAAATAAAAAATCTAGGGTTTATAAAACCCAGTTTGACCTCTTCAAATTATTATTTTCTTTTGAGATGGCCTTAGCAGGTTTAAGAGATCAGGACAGATTGGATGGAGCCTCAAATTTTGGTGTCTGGAAAGCCAGAATTTCTTTATTGCTGGAAGAGAATGGTATCAAGGAATATGTGACCACTGTTGTACCTATACCTACAGATGCAACACAACTCTTAGCATATAAGAAGGAAGATGCCAAGGTGAGGAGGCTGATTCTTGACGGTGTTAAGGATCATATTGTTCCGCATATTGCAGAGTTAGATACAACAAAGATGATGTGGGACGCCATTATGAATCTGTACCAGAATGCTACCCTTAACCGGAAGCTGATTCTCAGAGAAAAGTTAAGGAATACTTGGATGAATAAGGGAGAAGACGTCACAAGTTACCTCACCAGACTTAGACTTGTCAAGGATGAATTGGCAGCTATTAGAGACAAATCAAAGGATGATGAGCTAGTACGAATAGCCTTGAATGGGTTTACTAAGCAATGGGATGTCTTTGTTCAAGTTATTAATGGATGAGACACCTTACCGAGTTGGGATCGACTATGGAGTGACTTCACTTAGGAGGAACTTAGACTAAGTCTTGTTAGTGGAACCAATAGTAATAGTTAGAAAAGTGAGGTGGAATGGGAAAACGTTGCCCTAGCAGGAAAAGGGAAAGCAAAGAAGAGGTCTGGCAAAGGATCAAATCCAAAAAGTGAGAAGAAGAAGGACTTGTCTAAGGTCAAATGCTATGGCTGTCACGAGTTCGGCCACTATGTCAGCGATTGCCCACAAAGGAAAAAAAATGAAAAGAAAGACAAGAAGCAGACATCAGCTTCAGCAAGTGTAGATGAGCTTTCTAGTAGAATGGAAGATGAGTTTGCACTCATAGCTTGCTTGACTAGCTCAACCTCACAGGGTGTTTGGTATATAGATAGTGAGGTGTCATTTCATATGACAGGAGTTAGAGAGTACTTCTCTAGCTACAAGGAGGATGATATCAGATTCCAGATTCAGATGGGGAATAAGTCCAAGTGCGATCTAGTTGGGAGAGGGACTATTTTATTTTAGAGGGAGAATGGAAAGCCTATTTCCATTCATGATGTGTTGTATGTGCCAGGCTTGGGCATGAATCTAATTTCCATATCTGTCCTTCAAGATAAAGGCTACAATGTACTCTTTAGAGGGGTGCATGTTTTAATCAAGCATAAGGATTGGAAATCACCCATAGCTATTGGAGTTAGGAGTGGCCAACTTTATAGGTTGTAGCTTGATACTCCTAAGGCACTAGTGAGTAGCAGTAATCCTAGAGATCAAGGAGAGCTATGGCTTAGGAGGATGGGCCATATACATCATGGAGCACTTAAATTGCTTTGTGAGACAGTGACAGGTGTTCCAGAGGTGAGCACAGAGCATGATGATATATGTAAGGGATGTGTATTGGGGAAGTTTGTGAAAGCAACTTTTCCAAGGAGTGACACCAGATCCAAGGGGGTTCTTGATCTAGTACATTCAGATATATGTGGACCAATTGCAACGAAGTCTCTCAGAGGATATGAGTACTTTATTACTTTTATTGATGATTTCTCCAGGAAGACCTGGATATACTTCTTGAAGACCAAGGATGAGATCTTTAGTCACTTCCAGGAGTTCAAAGCTCTTGTGGAAAATTCGACAGGCAGGAAGGTAAAGGTTCTTCAGTCAGACAATGGAGGTGAGTACAAAGGGAAAGAGTTCTAGGAGTTCTGTACCAGGGAAGGAATCAAGAGAGAGTGGACCGTTCCTTACAACCCGTAGCAGAATGGGGTTGCTGAGAGGAAGAATCATTCTATATCGGAGGCAGCAAGGGCTATGTTGTATGACCAAGATATGTCACGTTACTTATGGGCAGAGGCATGCAGTACAGTAGTATACATACAGAATAGGTTTCCACATAAGGTATTGGGCAAGATGACACTAGAGGAGGCATTTTCAGGGAAGAAGCCAGATGTCAGTCACTTCAAGATATTTGGGAGTTTGGCATTTTGTCACATTCTAGGGGCTACACGTTCCAAGTTAGATCAGACTACAGAGAGAGGGTACTTTATGGGATATAGCGAGACCTCAAAGGCATATCAGATATTTATTCCAGGGACCAGGAGGATTATAGTCAGGCATGATGTCAAATTCATGGAGGACAAGGCATATAGGAGGTCCAGAGATTTGCCAGCAGATGATCAGAATGAGCAGCCAACAGAAGCTCCAAGGATTGTTCAACCAGAACAAGGGCAGCAAAGCACGAGTACAGTTACTAGTACAAGCACAGGCTTAGGTGCTGAGAGTTCGCAGAGTATGGAGCAATAGATACAGCAAATCCAAGAGATGCATCAAGAAGATATGGAGTTTGATATTTCATCCTCTATAGTTGGCAGGAGGAACCATGAGGTTCAACAGACACATAGGGATACTCAGGAGTTTGTGGGAGCTCCTAGGATGAGTAGTAGACAGCAGAAACAACCAGCCAGGTATAATGACTATGTGGCATTGGTTAGTCAGTTGGTAGATAGTGAGCCTTCTAGCTATCAAGGGGCTACACAGCAATAGGTGTGGCAAGATGTGATGGTTGAGGAATATACCTCAATAATGTAGAATGATTTGTGGGAGGTTGTGCCTAGACCAACAGATAGGGCAGTGGTTGGATCACGCTGGATCTATAAGATTAAACACGGTGCAGATGGTAGCATCGAGAAATACAAGGCAAGGTTCATGGCCAAGGGGTTCTCTCAAAAGGAGGGAATAGACTATGAGGAGACATTCGCTCTAGTGGCTAGATATACTTCTATACGAGCCGTAATCTCACTTGCAGCACATATGGGATGGCAAATCCATCAAGTGGATGTTAAGATGGTATTTCTTAATGGTGAATTGGCAGAGGAGGTATACATAGAACAACCAGAAGGCTTTGTAGCACATAGCAGCAAACCCACGTGTGCAGATTGAAGAAAGCTTTGTATGGACTCAAGAAGGCTCCCAGGGCATGGTATGAGTGCATTGATAAATACTTGTAGGGAATAGGCTTTGTGAAGAGTGAGGCAGATGCTAACCTCTACTACTTGATGGTTGGGGCTGAAGTTCTCATTCTTGTTCTATATGTGGACAACTTGTTTTTAACAGGTTCACTGGGGCTCATAGAGGAGTGCAAGAGGGACCTTGCAGTAGAGTTCGAGATGAAGGATTTGGGGCTTATGCACTACTTTCTAGGCATAGAAGTGTGGCAGACAGATGGAGAGATTTTCCTTGGACAAGGGAAATACTGCATTGAAATCTTGAAGAGGTTTGAGATGCAAGATTGCAGAGCCATGTCTACACCTATGATCATGAATTGGAAGAAGGTAGACGCATCCAAGGAAAAGGATGTAGACCGCACCTTATACAAGATGTTGATTGGATCTCTCATGTATTTGGTCAACACTAGGCTAGATATATCCTTTGTAGTAAACTCTCTTAGTCAATTCATGGTTGAGCCAAAGAGAGTGCATTGGATAGCGGCAAAGCATGTGTTGCAATATTTACATGGTATAATCGAGTATGGGATCAGATATGCTCGAGGTGATGGTATTAGGTTGATAGGCTATACTGATGCAGATTGGGCAGGTACTATAGTGGACAGGAAAAGCACTTCAGGGTGCTACTTTAGTTTGGGATCAGGAGTTGTCTCTTGGTACAGCAGAAAACAAAAGTTCGTGGCTCTGAGTTCTACAAAAGCAGAATACATAGCAACTAGTATGGCAATGTGTGAGGCTATATGGCTTTGGAAGTTGCTGGTAGCCTTGTTTGGTCAGAGGGTTGAGACTACCGTGATACGCTGTGATAATTAGAGTTGCATCAGATTATCAGAGAATCCAGTGTTTCATGATAGGTCTAAGCATAGACATCAGGTATCATTTCATCAGGGATTGTGTACAGCAGAGCATTGTTCAACTATAGTATATACTTACAGATCAATAGGTGGCAGATATTTTGACAAAGGCATTAGGGAAGGTGAAATTCATCTTCTTTAGAGATAAGTTGGGTGTTATGCAGAACACCTTCTTCGCTAAGAGGGAGTGTTAATTTTAATGTAGCTTGGACAGGTGTTCTAGTCTCGGGTGGTGATTACGAGGCTGGAAACACAATCGGAATATTTTTCTCCATACCTACAAAATTGATTTCTCGAGAGACTTCTAGATATTAGGGTTTAGAGTCTAATTAATCCTAGCCATTGATTGAGATTAAATCATGGCCATTGGTTTTCAATGAGAGGATTATAAAAGAGGATCAATGGGCATTTGGAGAAGACAGATCCGAGAAGTATTTGTAGTGATAGCAAATAAATAAATTTGCAGCAATAGCAAATTGATTTGCAGTGAGAGCAAAGGGCGCAGTGATAGTGTTGGAGAGCAGTGGAATTGCCACAGAAGGAAAATATTGCCGGAGCAATTTCAGCAGGAACAATTGAGGGAAGGGAATTTACAAGAAAGAAATTTCCAGAGCTCTGCCAGTAAGAGGCAAGCAATTTTGTATCTCTTGATTTTCTGCAGTTGAATAAAATTCTTATCTGCTAACTGGTTTTCCCTTCGGGGTTTTTGCAGGGACAATTTGTCCAAAATATTATGTTCATTTTATTTTTCTGTCTCCGTGATTTTCCGTGAAATTGCAGCTGTGTTATTATTTAATATTTGCTGTAAATTATTTAATTTTTCGGCAGCCAAATAATCTACATAAGATAGGAAATTAATAATCAGTAGCTGCAATAGATTTTTCACAATACCCACCTGGCTTGCTTAGATAGATAATTCAAACATATCAACAAATTTAAATCATCTGTAACTTTATCATCACTAGCTTTTGAAATTTCCTATTTATAGATGCTTTTCCTATTGTGACTCTTTTGTTTCCAGTTCTTACTATTCCTTCAACTCTTCTACCTTACGATTGCAATGCCCACCTGAGTAAATCTCTTTAAACCATTTTTTTTGCTAAGCAAGGATCATTTAATCGATATGAGACATTTTTTGTTTTTGTTTTTCTTTGAAACCATTGGAGGAGTGTGTCAATCTGTCTTGGATTAGAAAGACTACATTGACACCCACTGCTTCATTTGCATGTCATATGTTGAAGCCGCATAAATTTTGAGCCGGATAAATTGATTATCTCCTCCAATCTAGTCTCACAGATTGAATATTCTTCTGGCACCAATTTTGTGGCAGATAAATTAATTGTTCCCTTCTGGTATCTTTGAATAATTACACTTTGATCAAACCCTATGATTCTAATCAGGGAAATAACAAACCACACTTTTAATTGAAATTTTAATCTAAACTATATCCTCCTGTCATGCCAGTACGGAAGCCTCATTATGATGTCTTGAAAAATAAAAATTATATCTATCATGACCTTTTTTCCTGGGACCGATTTGCATTGAAGTGCCCATCAATGAAAATTTTCTTGTAACTAGATTCCTCTTACCGTTGTACCTAGACGTGTTACCTGGCATTAATTCCTTCATGGATTAACTTTAATACCATCATACATGGAGTCTTTCAGCCAACGATATACAAGCATCTCAATTTTAGTAAGGCACGTCCCTATGTAAATCCAGGAATTATACAAATCAATTTTTCTTTCTGCATTCATCTCAAAAAGGCTGTCATATAGCTCCATGGCTATGCATTTAAACCACCTTCCTAAAATCCTTTGAAGGTGATTATGGTATAGCATTGATTAAATAAAATAAATAAATTGAATTCCTAAATTTAATCTATTGTGTGCCTAAAGGAGCAAACCTTGTATAATGACTCTTTTATCAAAATTTGAAATTAGATACCTATTCGTTGAGTTCCTGTGCATGTTGGCATTTGAAGTCAAAACCCTCTGGTTCGGCCTCCATGGTGTCTTAAATTGATGGAGACCACGAAATCAATCAATTCCCTAGAGCTTAAACCATATCCAAATTTCTTCTACCACCTTTGGTGTGCCATAATGGCCCCTCTGTGAGGAGAATCAGATAGATTTACCCAATCTCTCATTAAATTCTCTATGAATTATATTCAAATTCATTCTTTATGCAAACCATTAGATTTAAAATAGAGTCATAGCTAATTTTACTGGGTAGCAATTTTTGGTAGGTTTCATTTATAGCAATTGCTTATGATAAGACCTATAATTTTTTGCCCATAGTAGAAAGTTCCTATATAAACTTCTTTTGCAATTATTAGTAATATGATAAGGTTATTAAATCTTCTTTAATTATTTTTCTTTAGAGGTAGATTTAGTCAATCTTTTTCATATGGTTATGTGATTGATTTATTAAAATATAGTTATCCATTTATATTCTATGTTAGAATATTAATGAACTATATTCCTCATCAAATCTTGCTTTTGTAATAGTTGTAAGAATAGTAGATTTTTTATTTGCTTTAGAACAATAGTTTATATATATATATATATATATATATATATATATATATATATATATATATATATATATATATATATATATATATATATATATATATATATATATATATATATATATATATATATATATATATTACATCATTGAAAATTGCTGAGATAGTCAATTCATTTGAATATAGTAAAATCTAGATATTAGGTTTAATTTAGATCATTAAAGAAAAAGATTAAAAAATAAATATGAAAAATTTTGGTAATTAAAGGTTAGTAATTTTATTATTAGGAAGATAAGAATTAGGGTATGTAGTTGAGTTATCTATTAATAATTTGTAAGAGAATGTTTTAACTTAGAACTTAATTCAATTTTGTAAATGTCATGTTTTTCAAATAAAAAATTATTATTAGTTTTGTTATTAGGCTGAGGAATAATATACTTGTTTTTGGTTAAAATCGATGTGTGATTATATTATAGAAACTAGATTCATTGAGTCTTGTGTTTCATTGCAAATACTAGTTTTTGGGACAATATTTCTCTCAGTGGTTCTTAGGGTCAACTTAGAGGTAGGTTGGTTATACTTGTTTTAGCTTTTAGTTATTTTGTTCTAGAGGCTAGTGGGTTGATCTTAGCAATGTTTTTATTTGTTTCCTCCTATTTCTATATGAGGACCTTGATGTTTAGTAAAATGGCTTGAGATTTGATTTTATTGTGCAAGAAGAGAGATACCTTGCTTTGCCAAATTGATGATTCTTGTCTGGTTGGTAGGGATACCTAGATGTAGGTAGGGGAGTGGCTTCCAATGCGGGGCCGGCACCCAAAGTGGCTGTCAGGGTAACCCATTGGAAGTAGTTAACAAGTGATAACCTAATAATAAATCTAGGAGGGTAGTCATTCATAGTAAACAAGATAATTGGATTCCTCTCCCATGCCTTTGGTGTTAGTTTAGACCAAGGATGGGATGAGAAGGTCTATTGTTTCCGCATGTGTCATCATATGGGGCTAACGTCTAGTGAGGCTGTCAAGGTAACCATATATGGGGGCATACGTCTAGTGAGAGACTATCAGGGTAACCCATGTAGGACCATGCGATGACACTCCTTCCTACTGTAATCTAGCTTTCCCATACTTGTGCTATTATTCTCTTGTTTATGTTTGCCTCCAGTTGTTTTGTTTATTCTAGGTTAGTCTTGCTTCAGTTACTCCATTTCTTCAATGTTTATATCATGGGACCTCATTGTTATCTTCTAGCACGGGGGGTGGACCTTAGGGTTCCACATGGTCGGGTGGTTGTGCTTTATTCCATTGGTTTCTAGCATCACGGTTTGTGTGTAAGCAGATGTATCTCTCTTGATTCTAGCTCTACACCTGTATTTAAAGACAGACATTTGTGTTATCTATATTTGGATCTTTGTATCAGTGAAAATCATTATGTATTCTTGATGTATCTAGAAAAGAAAGCTTTGTATCAATGTAATTGTGAAACATGATCTTGTAAACCTTATCATAAAAATGTTGATGTATCTATCTGATAATGTAAACAAATTGATGGTTGAGTAATTTGCATGAGCTATGTATGTTGTTGAATGTTATTTAATTTTAATATTGTAGTTATGTTTCCCTAGAGATGTTAGTTTAACTAGATGGTTTAACTTCTTGTTATTAGACTATGTTAGATTTTGTTATCATCACTTTTACTTTTAGAAAAAAAAAAATCTGCCTTTTTATTGCTTTAGTTGAACTTATCTCTAGAGTTGCATGGTGGGGCATATATATATATATATATAACATAAGCTTCCTTGAATGAAATGCACATCATTATGGTATATCCTTTTTAGAAGTGAGATGTACCGAAAGCATTTTTAAAAATATTGAATACCCAACATAAAACTCATTCCATTCACACTTATCTTTAATTTCTATGTTTTAATTCTTGGATCTTTATAATGGATAAAATGTAACAAATATAAGAATTTGAAGGTAATTTTCACTTGAAAAATTAAATAATGTTATTCTTAAAAGGATTATTTTAAAGCACTATATGTTCAATGAATCAAATGTAAATAAATATGTTCAAATGTTTATTAAAAGTTGAATGTTGTGTATTCATTATATTTTTTAATCTATATTTACTTTAAACAATTTCTCTTTAAGTTTATATTAATTTTAAATTTTTTATTTTTTTACTATAATTAATGTGTACATCATTTTTTAGGTAAACTACTATTTAGGGGGCAATTCCCTTTTGTATTAATTTTAACAGTAATAGAATATTAAAAAATACTTTTACAATCCTTTATAGTATAATAGAGTTTCAAAACCTAGGTTTTCACTTCTACTTGGACATGTCATTCAAACTTCCTACTAATCTAGATTGAAATATTATCCACATACATCCTTTTATATCATCAATTATTTTTTTTTTTAAAGAAAGATGATAGATCATTAGTTATATCATCAACTATTATAGGGTATCTACAATATCAACTATATAAAAAAAAAGTAAAAAACTGCAACAACCATCATTCGCCTTCAAGCATCCGAGTCCACTTGGTAATAGTGATCAAGAAAGTCATGCATCCATTTGAATCCTTTTATCTTTACCATATTTTTCTTCAAAAACTTCCTCCCATTGCAGCCCTGTGCTTCCTTCCCTACTCCACACTAGCTCTTGAAACCTTCACAAGAGAATGCTATTCAACATTGTCTCCAACTTCATTAATCTTGTGAAAATCTATCGGTAATGGAATCCCTACACTCGGTCTTGCCACTGCCAGCACTTCCTCTAATCCCATTGCCCAATCCTTAAACACAATTTCACTAACCATGTCTGCAATTTCTTCCTTTCTTTCCCCAATATCTAACAAGGCTCCAATGAACATGACCACCACATTAGAATTTACCATATACCTATTTGCCTCCTTCATGTATTCATCTCCTAAAATACACTCTATCACAAATAAAACTATACCACTCTTTGAGCTAAAGATTTTCATCATTCTCTATTCAGAGATCCCTCCACAGAATGCCATTTGCCTTTTAATTCCCTTCAATATTATAGGAGTATCCATTCTACTTCACTTAATTTCTTAACAAACACCTATAAAAGTGATTAAAGAATAGAAAACATAGAATTTAACCATCCCCTTTGTTCTACACTCTTCCATGACAACGCTTGTCCTTTTGCCAACTCTTCAAATGAGTTTATCAATTCCCATCTCTCGGAGATGATTATCAGTCCACTTAGCAATAAAGCTTACTAAAGAATGATTTCAAACAACCACTAAATCTTCCTCTGAATCTATGGCTTCATTTGCCGCTATATTTGCTTCCTTATTACACTCTCTAAACACATGATTGATGGTAAACTACTCTAAAATGTTTAAAAGAGATATTGCTTCCTCCAATAGCAACTTCAGTCTCCAATTTTTAATATCCCCTCTCCTAACCACATTTACCACCAATTGAGAGTCTCCCTCTATTTCTATCTTTCTTAGTCCTAACTTCTCACTTAAATGTAATCTTAGAATCAATGCTTGAAACTCGACACCATTATTGGTTCCAGACTCTAGATTCTCTAAAGCCTTAGGGTGATCCCACAATAGTGGGTTACACTTTTTGGCCAAAATTCACTTTCAGACACCTATAGTTGCTAAACCGTGAGGAATTTGAAGATGATGTAAACTAGTTATTTGTCACATTTTGTCTATAGATTCTAAGTATATATATATTTTTAAATTTTTTGGAATCAAATTGCATTTATTTTTCTATCTCCTTCAATAACTAGTTTTTAATAGTAAACACCATTTTTTAAGAGTGATGTGTACTATGTAAAACATAACTTTTTTTCTACAAAGGATAAAATTCTAATTTTTTTGAATTTAGATTTTTAACTATGATATCTAGAGGATGCATTTGGTTTCATAATGTTTTTATTGAATATTTTGCTTTTAATTAACTTTTGAAGTCAAACCAATTACAATTTAGACATAGGTGTACTGTGTAAAGCATAACTTTTTTTGTATGTATCAGACTTCAATTTTTTCTTGTTGGATCAAGGACATCAATACCAAGAGGATAGATATTTTTTTATTATTTTTTTTGGTAATATGCTATTTTTCCACATATGCAAAATAGAGAGCTTGATTTTTGGTGAAAAACCTATGTTTAATTAAACTAAAAAAAAACAATTATAATAAAACCATACTATATCAAAATTATACTTAATAGAAAGCTCATTTCGAGGACTATAATCCTCCAAATGGGTTTGTCAAGTTGCTTCCATTTTGATCCTTGACCTAAGCTTTGAAACCCATAAATCTGCATAAAATTGCAGTTGGAGAGGGCCAAGGGAAAAATAAGGGGGTTTGATCGAATGGGTGTTCAAACAAACCCCCCATGACCCGTTTGATTGAACTGAGATTTGATCAAACCCACCTATTTAAAAATTAAAAAAATCATAGTGGGGAGTTCGATCAAACCCCCCATTTTATTAATAAAAAATCATGGTGGGGGGGGGGGGTTTCAATCGAACCCCCTCAATGACTTGGGCTAACGTAATGTTCGATCGAACCCAAAAATGGGTTCGATTGAATAGCCCCATTCGATCGAACTTGGTCATTTTTGTTTTTTGAGGCACAGGGAATTTTCCATCCTTAATGCAATTGTAACCTAGTTATGTAGGTTCACCCCTTACTATTAATCCTCTCCAATCCTTAATGATGCATCCCACATGCCAAGCTCCTGGATTGCCTCTCGAAGCTGCATCAAAGTTAAGTTTCATCCACCCCTCGTTAAGCAGAGTCCACTTTGACTCCAATCTTCTTCTATTGGCCTTATCACCACCAACCCTATTAATGGGGGATTATTGTGTACATCTTATAATTATAACTTACTTTATAAATAAATTTGATTATAGAAAGTATTTATAAAAAATTATATATTTTTGTTAAAATGTTCTCAAAATTATTAATATTTATTTAAAATTATATATTTTTGTTAAAGTGCTCTCAAAATTATTATCTATTAATTATTGACTTGCTTATACAAAATCTAAATAACCAAAAAAAATTGCAATGAAATTTTATATCCTAACAAGGATATTATCAATTGAAATTATTATTTTATTTATAATAGTTTCTTTCTTATGTAAGCTTACCTCTCCTCTTGTCTAATATGAGCTTCTCCTTCCAGTAACCAAAATTATATATAGCTTTTCTACCTGCCATAATAAATGTAATTATATTGTCAGATAATCTTTATAAATAAAAAAATCTTTAAAATTTTAAATAAAAATATAAAAATAAACTATTAACTGAAGTCTATTTTAGATTAAAAATTTGGATGTTTGAATAATTAATTTAATGATTACTAAAACAAAAATAAATGAAAGAATTATGAATATAAACTAAAATATATATTTTAGGATAAATGTTTTGTGTAAAATTTATAATCTCAATAAAGTTGTAGATGAATACTACTTCATATTGTTTATATTTAATAATTGTAAGGGTGAAATTTCATACTCTTGTCATTTCTCATTTAGTTTTGCGTTAATTTTGAAGAAATTTCTTGATACATTTACATATTTATAGCTAGTGTAATCTTATGTGAAGTTGGGGCTCATACCCCTAGGATTATCCTATCTATATACACTTTTATTCTGACATATATAACCCACACATTATCCCTACATGCATGTATTTTTATACATTGTTCCAATCCATGTATTTATTATACTCATCCATTCACCTACCTTGATTTAGCCATTTGCCACCTAGATCTAACCATTTTATGTCTTGGGGTCATTTCCATGGCCACAAAGTTGACCCCATAGTCATAGACTTGACCTCGCTCTTTTCAAAATTAAAAATTTGGTTAGTGACCCTCTTTATTTTACTCCTAAATTCATATTATTTATGACCTACACACTATCTTCCACCCAATTTAATATTGATATTCATTAAACTACCAACTAATTTATAACCTAGTTTTATTATATGATCATATAACACCTTTAACCACTTCACTGGTCTACCAACCACCTTTCACTAGCATTTCTCATCAATGTTCCTCTGTCCTCTTAATAATTTGATCTTTCTATAGTTTTTTTCTCTAAAGAAGTTAATTTTTTTAAAACTAAATGCTTCAATTTTTTCATAAATAATCAAATAATAAACCAACTTCCTAGAAATTTTATGGCCAACTAGGGTTTCCTCAAAAATAGATTAATAATCTATATATTACAAAAATTCCACCACATAAGAACAAAAAAACTTTTTCCAAGAAATAATCTCTTTGTGCCTTTAATTCACATAGGAAAGATTTCAAAAATCTAATATTATCCATTGTAATCTCTTCTTTAAAAGTGAATCCTTACAAAATAGCTAAAGATGATTTCTCCTCCTTTTTCACTAATTTCATGTATTGGCCTATAGCTAAAATGCAAAAATTATGATGGTTTTTCTTTCCTTATAATTTTTTAACATCCATGTTTATATAACTTATAGATTTATCTTACATCAAGTTTTCATGTATATGGTTAAGGTTTAAATCTAGACATTAGTCTTAATGAGCATTAGACTATCTTATGTGCAGTTGACTCATGTACCTTAATGTTAGTCAATATAATAAGCATCATGGGATTGATCCTATTACTCTTAAGGTCAGTGTCTTGTGCCAAATTTTATGGCTCTATATGCATTTCTATGTTCTCATTCATTTTCTTAATTCCCTTAGAGTCCCTGTCATTAGGCTAGATTGAGATTTAATAATATGTACTCATTATGGCCTACAAGTGAACTCCTAAACCTTAATTTCCCTTTCTTTGCTTTCCATAATTCACAATTACATGCACTAAAAAATCATATTGTTAGATCTCATCATATTACCCTATTGGCTTTACTTTTAATCCTTAATTTTTACTTGATTAGCTTGTCATCCCGTACCTTAACACATATTCTTAATACTTTATTGCCACTGCCACAAGCTTAGATTGTCTAGTGCATAGTGTCTAACCACCTTATCCGATTTCTCATGTTTGGTAACTAGAAGCCAATTTCCTCCTTGTTCCTTGGCCATATTTTTTAACCCATCACTCATCACTCACCCTACCATGTATTATTATTCCATTATAGTGCATGCATTCTTCATAGTAGCTGAAGTTTTTTGTATGTCTCCCCACTTTGTCCACTATGTGCTATGGCACCATGTGCTCACATAATGGGTCCTTCTTCTATTATGTTTCACATCATCATTGGTCCATGGGTATGTAGTTCTATAACTAGATTGTGAGTAATGAACATGAGGCTCATCATGCCTTCAAGGTAGCATAAAGTGGTGGGCTGGATATCTCTTTTCTATAGGTGCCTAGTTTCTTTATAGTAGCCTATGAGGGGTTTGATGTCAATCCATCTCTTTCCACATGTCACCTTGATGATAGTGGTGAGCCTAAATTAATTTTGCAACTATAGATCATGTGTCTTCCTACTACATGGGCTCCTCTTATACGTTAGTGGGCAAACTAGGCATGGTGAGTAATCTCTTCTATTGATAACTTTCTTTTATGTGTTATGTCCTAATTTTTCAATCCTAAATAAACATATGTGCATAATTAATCTTTTATCAAATTAAAGATATTTATACAACTACACCTAAGGACTATTCAAATGACTATAAACACCATTATGATGGTTTTTTTATCCTCTACAACCAAGGATGACTATCACATAGGGGCTACTATCTAGGTTCTTTAAATGATGGTGACATTATTTTGCCTAGTGGATTCTCCCAAACAATAGATGTTTAACTATGTATAATTTCAATCCCTAAGCATGAAAATTAATACATGACTAAACACCCTAATTTTACAAGTTTTCTCATCGATTAAGACATTGTTAGATATTTAAAGATCATGGGTGCACTTATTTGGTCTTGGGTAGCATGGTCAAGTATTTTAGTGATCTATGTGGAAATGTTTTTTTTAGGTGCTTGGAACCTATGTGTAGATGTTTTATATGTCTATGAGAGGGATTTGTTGATGACTAATCATGGGTTATTTGGTCAATGCTTTGACTATTTCAAACCTATCCATGTATGAAATATCAAATCCACAATGGTTGAGTAGTTATGAAACTTGATGAGGGACATGTTTTTTATCATCCCTCATAGTTGTATCTTCAATTGGGCAAGATGGACTTTTTTCCTCACTATATACTACTTGTTTTTGTGGAATAGGGAGGTTATATTTTGTTATAAGTATGGGTATATTATGGGTATATGGATGAACTAAATTCATAGTTGTTTCCACATGCTTTTAAACAGGACTACAAACTAATTTTGGTGAATAAAATTTTGTCCCCTACCATGTTGTACTAATTTACTAATCAAAGATGGATTATCTCCCTCTCTCAAGTACATTATTCTCTCTACCATTATGTGTTGATAAGAACAAGTGAATATTAAGGTTGAGTTAAGGTGTATGTGACATGACATAATTGAATTTTTATTCCCATGAGGTTAATTATAAATTGCAATGCTCTATATGCACAAATGTAAGATGTTTGTAGGGTTAGTCTAGTCCTAGTATTTATAATTATAGTGTGGGGCACCACATGATACATGTCTAGTCTTGTAAGGAATAAGAGTATGTTTTGTAAATTAGAGGAATTTGAGTTATTCAAGAAAGGATTTATCTATAATTGAATGTATCCATGGTAGACTCTAACATTCAAAGGGATCCTTTCACCCTAGATACTAGTTCTCTCTTGCAACATTTGTTGGTTTGATATGGTGAGGAGTTGATTAACATGACAACATTACAATGCATTGAAAACATTTTTATAATGGTCTCTTCTTATTTTATGTGGATTGTTATTTTTTTGAGATGGACTCTTGAAGTGTTTGTAGTTGTAGATTTCCATTATTTTTTAATTTATATATGCACATACAAATCTAGTTCCATTGGTGGTTTTAAGATCTCTGCTTTTCCTTTAAAGACTTGAAACTATTGCCTAATGGAATAGGAATTAGTCTAATTGTTGAGATATCAAAACACTTTCAACATAATCAAATATTTTCTTATAGTTTAGGAGTAAATTAGTTTCCACAATGCTTCATGGTCTAATAATATAGCTAATGTCAATCTTATGCAAGTTCAAACTCATAAATCATTCAATGATCATGACAATGTGTTTATCTCTTTCACTTGTATATGAATGGTTAATTTGATTCACTTGTAGGGATATATAAACTACTATTGTCTATTGGTTCATGTGCAAGGATGTTATCATGTTCTTATTTGATGTCTTAAAGGCTTACTTGCAACTATTTCTGACATGCGTTAAGTGACAAATCTTAGGCATTCATAACACATTGGGTATGCTTATTAAGGGCCTTTGTTTTAATTATTCATCTCTTTAATTGTCCCATTTTAAGACTTGAGGGAACACCCACTTGGCATAGTGATGCCTAAAGAAGGAGAGATTGCCCACTCTCATGCATTTGCTCATTTTAAGACTTGAGGGACCACCCACTTGGCATAGCAATGCCTAAAGAACAAGAGATTTCCCTCTCTCTTTAGTTGTCCCATTTTAAGACTTGAGGGAACACCCACTTGGCATAGCAATGCCTAAAGAAGGAGAGATTGCTCACTCTCATACATTTGCCCCTAGTTGTACAAATTTTATTGATAAGTCTCAACCAAATCCTCAATATGGCATGCTTCCCTAGCCTTGAGTATTGGTCTTTCCTATAGGAATGTGGAGAAATGGATTTGACAGATAACAACCTGTATTGTCCAATGTCATTTCAAAGGACAAACACATAGAAATCTTACGATATATAGTGACATATGTTAGTTTTTATGTTCAATATATTATGATTACAATATAGATAAATATTTACAAAAAAATTGAAAATGAATATTTGATTCAAGATAATATAAGATTTTCTCAAATATTTGAGAATACATGAAAAATGGGTGGGTGCTTTCACTTATAAATACATACTAAACTAATAATGTGTGATAATTACTTGTTGAGAAAAGTTACTACATGACAACATATAACCTAATGTAATAGAGACCAATTAAGGATCTAAAAAGGGTTTGATAAGAAAGATCTATATATGTATTTCTCTATACTTTTTAATCATTACATTTATGCATTCAATCATGTTTTTTCTACCTATGGGAAAAAGTAACCTAATGTTGATTTTATTGGTGATATAATATTACAATGGTGAAATTTGAATGCCCATGCAATTTTCTATTTAGTTTTGTGTTTATATTCGAGGGAGTGTCCTAATACATAGACATTAAGAAAACGGGTATAATTTTTTGCAATTTTCAATCCTTTTAACCTAGTCCTTGTTTGATTTTATTTACACACATTCATGTACTTACAACCATATCTTTGTTGCATATGCGTTTTCATTGATGTCGACAATGGTATGAAGTGTTGCATTGTGAGTGGCATCACCAAATATGCCAATGGGAGATTGCATGAGTATGGTAATCAATGAAAATAGTAGAATAAGTGATCAGAAGTATTGTGATATAGAGAAGCAAAGTGATGAATATATGCTAAGGTGATCAAAGGAGTAGACAAAGAAAGCTGATTGGAATAGTTGTGAAGTAAAGAAGATGGATCAATATCATCTATACATAGTCATACGATATCTTATGAAGTTAATGTGTAAGTTCACATCCTTGATATGTTTATGTTTGAAGTCTATGTTGAGTAGAGTTGGATTCTTGCTATTGACTCATGATGCTTGCCACATGATAAAGAAAGTTGTAAAAGATTGAAGGAAATTTTCTAAGTGTAGTATATGTCAAGGAAGGTGTTACAGGATCACAAGAAGGTACTGCATTCTAACAAAGTTAAAGGTAAGGGCCTATAGATTGGACAAATGGATATGTATTGGACTCAGGTATCTATGTTTCAGGTTTGAGGTCATGAAGCTTATAGAAACATGTTTTGGAGATAGAAGTGTGAAGGCAGTGTTGAAATAGGGTAAGTGTAGTCACAGGGAGATAGGAGAATGCTCTGCACTTCTTCGTAAATGAAGAGATGCTGTCGTAGTTTGGAGGACATATCATTAGGAGTATCAGGTATGCATGTTTCAAGATTTAAGTGTTAATATGTACCACAGTTGATTATCTAAAATCAATAATGTGATGACATACCTTAGTCTAATTAAAGTAAGCAGAGGGATATTGTTGAGGCCAATTCAGAGCACCATACAATGGCATTTGGCCCTGTTGATTAAAATACAATCTCATATGGCTAGTTTGTATGTACAGTTCAAGTATCAAATGTTTATGATTACCACAAGTATGCTTTTCAGTGTTTTCTCTTAAGACTTTATAAGCAGAGTTTGTCAATGACATGAGCATCAAAGTTCAAGTGTTTCAACCAGCATGAAATACCTAGAAATGATAAAAGTGTTATGTCGTAAAATGTCTGCCTAGGACTTATACCTCCTAAGTTTTTCTCTCGAGTCCCTTAGATTTAATCATGCATGTTAAAAATGAATCTCGAAGAAAAATCCCCTAAAACCCATGTCAAATGGAACTAAGGGGACCCTCTTGATCTGAATCTAACCCTAAAATAGGTCCCTGGACAAGGGTACCCACACCTTTCTCCTGCCCTTATTTTTTGGGGCCTAAATCTTGGATGTCAGTAAAGTGACCATTAAAAGGTTTCCCTTTGTCTGCCTATTCAATTTGAATTATGAAAGTTTAGTGGGGATCCATATATAAGCATGTTTAGGACTTTATTTACAACTAGATGGATAATGTGAACTTGTGATCTTGTGCTAATGATATTCAAGGTTTTCATTGTGTGGCAGAGTAGAATTGTGTTGTGTTTGTTCATGTTTGTTGTAGATTTGTCCTCATCAATCCATCTCCTCATGGCATAGAAGATCTTCATCTCCCCGTGAGAGCTTCACCTCTAAGGTGACATCTACTTCGTGTTTTCAATCATTTATCATATCATTTTATTTTGCCTATATCTTGTAAGGACATACACTTTCTCTAACAACGGTGTTGGAAGGCTTGAATGTCATTCTGGGCCTTGACCAAGGCAAGATTTTAAACAATACAATCCCCAACCCCTCTCTTGTGATTGCAAGTGACATGTGTCAGATCTTGCAAAGAGGAGTTGTAGAGGATCATTGTAGAACACAAAGATTCTAGATCTGAATAAAAAGGAAGAAAATATCCATAAAAGGTCAAGGGCACCTACTCTTTTCACCTCCATTTTTGTAGTGTTAGGAATCTCTGAAGTGGTTGTAGTTTGTAGCATATTTTATCCCAAAGCCCTTAGAAAAAGCAGTACCTTAGTCTTGGGCACCCACTCTTTTGACCCCGAAGTTTCTACATCTTGAAATCTAAAATTTGGTATGTATCTAATCTGCATTTAGTGTCTTTATGTGTGATCATTTTTTAGGTTTTATATGTTTGCTTACAATTTTGCATAATTAGGGTTTTGAGTTTAATCGAACTAAGGTTTAACAAATTAGTCAAAAAATTCCAAATTTCCTTGTCAATCCAAGTGACACCAAAACTGTAGCTAAGTGCTCTTGCAAAATTGTTATTCAACTCGGTTTAATGTCATTGAATGTATGTAGTGAAAGGAGGATCTAACTAAACTATCAATCAAATCAACAAACCCTCTTTTTCTACATAATATTTTTGTGAACCCATGTTTTTATTAAATTTTGCACCTTTTTGAGTGTTGTAAATCAAGTTTGCATTCATACACATCATCTTCATCATCATACATTTGAAAATCTTGCATAGAAATTGAAAAATACAAAAAAAAAAAGGCATTTTTAGCTTGCATTTAGGCATAGTATGAACTATTTTCATTGCATTTCATCTAAATCATTTGAATCTTTGATATTTACATCAGATCTGAGACAAATTGCAGCATTTCATATTTTTGTGATCATTTACCTTGCATTTCCATCTCTCATTTGCTAGGGTTTGCTTGAAATTTTGCATTTTTCATATAACCTAGTAATTCCAAAAGCTAGGGTTTGTAGATAAAATCTTGTTTCATATTTTACTACTCATTGAGACACTCATTAAAATCTGATTTTGGACTGTAGTATTTCATCGTAGTGTGTCTTTCCATTTCGATTTCAAACTTTGCATTTACATATTGTGTATTTCAACAAAAACTAGCCTATTCATTCATTTTGCCTTAAAATCTCACTTGCATTTTGCATTTTAACATTTTGGCATCATTTTCAAATTTGTTCTGAGTCATATTTCACATTTAATCAGATTTCATTTCATTCATACATCATTATGCATAATTTCATTACATATTTTGTGTATTTATATTGAAAAAAGTAAAAAAAATTAAGGATTTTAGGTGCATAAACAAGCATAGATTGGTATTGTTTTATTACATTCATCTTATATATCTTGAATTTCAGATATTTCACTTAGATTCAAGCATATATTCCTTTGTCATTTGAAAATTTTCCGTAATTTCATTCTATTGTGTGAAAATTGGCATAATCTTAATTACACAGTGTGAATTTCAACACTGAGTGTTGTTACACATTTTTCACATCTTTTTGATCAAAACCTTTAAAAGTGTCAACCTTGACTTGATTGTGTAGCACTCTTTCCTCTTTTTGACTGTGTTTGTTGTGGACTCTATCTATCTTTTAGTAGGTGTTTCCCTCAAACAAGTGTTTGGATGCAAAATAGTCTCACATCTAGGGTGTATTAAGTATCATAAAACTTTGCATGTCATGTCTTACTAGATCTTATTGTACATTGATGTTTTAAAACATCTCATTATGAAATCTTCATCTCATTGCTCTTTGGTACCTATACATGCATATATCAAAAACTTTGAGAATTTCTACACATTCCTTAACATGAATCCTCAGGTTATCACTCATATACAATCTATGTACTACAAGGATATATTTAAATGCTCTTCACTTGAAATCCTTGATTATGTATCTGATTTTGGCAACTTCATAGCTCTCATGAACACATATCCTTTGGTACTAGAGGACTTAACCAAATACATCTCTGTTAATACTCATGAGAAAGATGATTATGAAAATTCTTCTTCTTCTGTTAGCACCATAATTCATGACAATGCCTTAGACATAGTCTCTATTTCATGTGACAGTGACCTAACTTTGCCTATTTCACCCTATGATTTCTCTCCCAAATATGTTCCTACTTGTGAGGAAATCTTACCACAAGAAAATGAAATCATTGATACATTCATTAACATCACCCTACCCTCTCTTCATTCCAATCCTATCCCTTTGGTAGAGAAAGTATTATGAAATGAAGAGCCTCCTCTCAAAAAGTATCCTCCATGGGTAGTTAATAGGTGGTCATCTAATAATCACATGTTACAAGAGGCTTCTAAGGCTAATTATCTGATGGATTTCCCAGAAATGAGGACCTTGAATCTTCCTCCCTTGGATGAATGTCCAAGAACCTTGGATATATCTAAGGATGCGACTTGACCTTGGGTAACTCTCCTTTGGTTATAAGTTCAATTCCATTGGGGCACCACTAAAGATCAAACCATCAACCATCAAAGTCAAAGCAATGTGAATTCCATTACCTTTAATAGGTTTATTGCACCCACTAAGGGGTTATTAGAAACATGTAGTAATATTCCCAAGATGATTGTGTGAGGAGCACCTAATGCACCTTATTGCTTAAAATTGATGATTAAAGTTCAAGGTGATTGAAAACCACCTTGAACCCCAGATTACATCCTAAACTATGCCAAACAAATTACTCAAAGAAGTCAAGGTGTTCAAAATGTGTCGCAACAACCACATTACAATGTTATTGATCACACCTACAACACCCATAATACCAAACAAAGTAAGCAAGCACCACATGTGTCTACCTCTCTTCCATGTTCTCAACCTATGCTCCCTCCACCACCTTGCCTTACTCATAAAAGTGATCAAAAATATGATCTTTTCAAACAACTTCGCACTACTCCTGTTAAGATGTCTCTTTGGGATTTAATACAAACATCATCTACATACCACAAAATGTTCCAAGAATCTTTACAAAAGGTGATTGTACCACCTGCTATTAAGACAAATGATGTAGCAGCTCTGTTAGATTGTATACATGCAACAAAAATGGATATTCTGTTTCAAAAACATGAAATGCAATCAACTAATGATGAATGTGATCCACTTATAATCTTTTTCACAATAGATAAAAGTTGATAAAACAAGTTATGATTAATAACAGATCAGCTCTTAATATTTGTGGCATTGACTTACTACACAAAATCAAGATTGAGATGTCTTTAATCAAATCGAATAAGCTTAGCATTTGTGGCTTTGATAATGTTGGAAGACAATCTATGGGTACTATAACTTTACCTATAAAGGTTGGACCCATGACAATATCTACCCTTTTTCATGTCATGTCTAGTTCGCTTTCATATAATATGATTCTTGGTAGATTATGGATCCATGCCATGGGGGTAGTTCCATCTACACTAATTCAATAATTAAAGTTCATTTATCAAAACAAGCTCTACACCAAGGAATCCGATCCTGAACTGAATAGTCATTTACATATTGAAATGCAAAAACAACATAGCAATTATAAGAGTCTATACAACTTACGGGTCGATTCATCAATACCTCTTACCACAGATAATGTTATGCAAGACTCTAAACAATTGAATGTACTCTTTGGTGATGATTGGGGTTCATTAGATTTTACTCCCTCCTTTATGGGGGACTATAAACTTAATAACTGTGACACATCAAAAGTTGCACCGATCTTATCTAAGGAATCTTTGGAAACACTTGAGAAACCTAAAGTCTCCTTGGTAGAAAACAAAGACAATACTCTTACTTATACTATAGATTATGACACCTACAAGGCTTAGCCATCCTCTAAAGAGATGGACTCTCTCTATGGCCTTGGATTTCATATTTTGTACAAAATTGTGATTATGTAGGTAATGGATGTGGTATAAATCAACAAGGAATCAGAGTACCTTCATAAATTGCTAGAATTAACTATATAGCCGATATTGGATACCATTCTTTGAAGCCCACCAAATCTTCTTGTCATCATAAGCTTAATCTTAATACAATATCGACAAGACCAAAACAACATGTGAGATATCCTTAGCTGATAGACAAGAATTGTCTACCAAGAAATATCCCATTGAATTAGGTAAGTATTCTCCCTCTTTGAACCACACTCGTTATAGCACCTACTCTAGTTGCTCTCAAGGGTGGCCTCCTCCTAGATATATATGTTATTAGAATTGTATTGTGTTCCCCCTGTGTTGTGTTATGTGTTGTTAAGGCCTCCCTAGATGACCCTTGATACTCTTGTAAGGTCAAGGATGTTGGGAGGCTGCCTCTATTTTGACTATTCTTCTATTTATATCATCATTCTTCTATCCTACCTCTCCTCTATTTTATTGTGGTGTGTCATGCCTTAGGGGCATAGCATTGCGATTGATGACTTGGGGGCATCCTCCTATGTGGTGTTCCTAAGGCACTTATTGTCCTCTCTTATTTTTATTGTTTACCTTATTCTATTGGTTCTACCTAGTTGACACATGACGAAAAAAATAAATAGTGATACGGACCATGTGTTCCTTTGGTGAGAAAAGTAAAAAATGGACCTAGTCCACACATGATGATGGGGATGATCTATATACATCTGATGCTTGACTAATAGAATCACTCCATGTGATGTATCATCTTATGGCATTTCTATTGACTAACATCTTACAATCCACTCAATCTAATCTTACACATATTGATTGGTATTTCACCTTGTTTCTACACTCGGTTCTAATGTTCCTATAGTATAGCCTAATGGTTATACTCGGCTATGAACCCGTAGTATAGCCTTGGTCCTTGATGTAACTATTTTTATGCATAGCTTTCATGATGTGATTGGTTATTATATTAGAGTAATATTTCTAAGGTCTTTATCTTATCTTAGTTTATCATATCAGTGTGTTTGTGGGAACATTCAACAATCGTAAGCACAAGTCACCTTGGGGCATGGGCT
This sequence comes from Cunninghamia lanceolata, assembly GCA_027924645.1. Taxonomy (NCBI): domain Eukaryota; kingdom Viridiplantae; phylum Streptophyta; class Pinopsida; order Cupressales; family Cupressaceae; genus Cunninghamia; species Cunninghamia lanceolata. The sequence continues at coordinate 2,581,414 of BSBN01000649.1, read as the reverse complement.
TTGAGAGAGCTCTTGTTCCCTTGTGTTTTTTCTCTCCACCTTAATGTGCTTGATATCGGTACATGACATTAACCATGTTAAGGTAGGGGCATATATAATGATATCTATCTGATGATTTTGGTACTAATGAAGCATGTTTATAAGCCCTCTTCGTGAGGTAGGTTGTTGTATCTTTAGCGCAAGTGCACATCTTTATTTATATTTCAATCAAGAAGCCCTCTATAGATGCGGGAGAATGTATCTCTTGAGCTAGTGCATATCCTTTTATTCAAAAGCCCTTCTATGGAAGGAGGGATGGTGTATCTCTTGAGATAGAGCACATCCTTTTATTTCAAAAGTCCTCCACGGAGGTGGGGTTTGATCTTGAGACTATCCTAAATTTAGCATGTCTTTGGTGATTGTTGTGGCATAAGCCCAACTGTCAAGTGTGTCTACAGCATGTTTGAGATGGAGGGACGTAGCAATAAGCTCCTTCTATTTCCTTGTTTGTCATGTTTAAGACATATAATATGTCTTCGGCATGCTATATAGTGCTTGATTATTCCATGTGTCTTCCATTTGTTTTCCCCCTTATGTGGTTAACCCCCACTTGGGCTCTATATGCCATGTTTTCCTCTCTTGTGTGTGTATAGCGATGAGCTCCACCTACAATCAAGGTTTCTTTGGCATGTTTTCCCTCACTCGAGGTTTTGTGTTGCAATTTTATTTCCATGCCTTAAATATATATGAAAATGTTATATCAATGTATTTAGCATTTTTTGTGTGATTGATATCATGTATTCCTTGAGTCTTACATACTTGTTACTATCTTCATTGTGTTTTGTGTTTCTACATTGTGTTTTCTGGTGCTTACCTGAGACTAGGGGCTAGAAATAGTTCCTTAGTCTTTGTGTATGTCTTAGCTTCAAGTGTTTGGCGTGTTTTATGTGTTTTCAACCATACTTTAATGCATATATGGGTCGTAAGATCATACATACATTAAAGTGGGGGCTAAATGTTATGTCATAAAATATCCCCCTAGGACTTTTATCTCCTAAGTTTTTCTCTCGGGTCCCTTAGATTTAATCATGCATGTTAAAAATGAATCTCAGAGAAAAATTTCCTGAAACGCATGTCAAATGGAACTAAGGAGACACTCTCGAGCTTAATCCAACCCTAAAATAGGTCCCTAGACAAGGGCATCCATGCCCTTGTCCTATCATATTTTTTTGGGGTCCAAATCATGGATGTCAGCAAAGTGATTGTTAAAAGGTTTCCCTTTGTCAGCCTATTCAATTTGAATTACAAAAGTTTAGCAAGGATGCATATATAAGCATGTTTAGGACTTCATTTTACAACTAGATGGATAATGCAAACTTGTGATCTTGTGCTAAGTATATTCAAGGTTTTCATTGTATGGTAGAGTAGTATTGTGTTGTGTTTTGTCATGTTTGCTGTAGATTTGTGTTCATCAATCCATCTCCTCATGGTGTAGAAGACCTTCATCTCCTCATGAGAGCTTCACCTCTGAGGTGACATCTACTTTGTGTTTTCAATCATTATCATATCATTTTCTTTTGCCTCTATCCTACAAGGACATGCACTCTCTCTAACAATGGTGTTGGAAGACTTGAATTCCATTCCAGGGCTTGACTGAGGCAAGCTCCTAAACACCACAACCCCTAACCCCTCTCTTGTGATTGTAGGTGATAGGTGTTGGATCTTGCAGAGAGGAGTTGTGGAGGATCATTACAGAACCTAAGGATTTTAGATCTAAAGAAAAAGGTAGAAAATATCCCTAAAAGTTCAAGGGTGCCCACTCTTTTGACCTCCAATTTTGCAAGTGTTAGGAATATATGAAGTGGTTGCAGTTTGTAGTAGATTTTATCCTGAAGCCCTCAGAAAAAACACTACCTTGGTCTTGGGCACCCATCCTTTTGACCTCAAAGTTTTTGCATCTAAAAATATGAAATCTAGTATGTATCTGGTTTGCATTTAGTGTCTTTATGTGCAATCATTTGTCAAGTTTCATCTATTTTCTTACGATTTTGCATAATTAGGGTTTTAAGCTTAATTAGACTAACATTTAACAAATTAATCAACAAATTCTAAATTTCTTTGTCATTCCAAGTGACACCAAATCTATAGTTGAATCCTCTTGCAAAATTTATGATTCAACTCAGTTTAATGTCCTTGAATGTATGTAGTGCAAAGGAGGATCTAACTAAACTATCAATCAAATCAACAAACCCTCTTTTCTACATAACAAAAGGAAGTATACAAGAATGTCTTACAAGACATATAATGTTCACTGGGTGGTCCACATGATATAATTTGTTCCCTCCAGTACTGTGTTTGGTCAGGAGCTAAATGTAATGAAGCGTAATTGCTTGTTGTACCAACCTAAAATATGCTACTAATTATGCCGTATGTATTGAGGGTGCACCAATATGGAAGAGTGTGCCAAGGAAAACTAGGACTTGATTATGTCTTATTCTTGAACCACATTGGATTCTTTCGTATTGCAGATGTTTGGGAGCCACCTATTGTGGCCATTACACTTTTCATGTTACATGTCTTTTCCAACCAAGGAATTTTTTTTTTAAAGATTACGAAGGATATAAATGAAAGATCCAAGTTGTTAAGTGATGAATGTATGAAGTATTATGTGATAGCATTGTTATTGTATGAATTAACTTACCGCAGAAGCAAATCTCATGATGAAATGTGGAAAAGATCAATATGATATTGTTGCAGAGGAAATTATTGGTGATATGATGATGGAGAACAGCTTCTAAAGTTATTTTATTTTGGTGGAGGTTGATAGTGGAGGTGTGTAGGATTCAAGATAGTGGTGCAGAAGTTGAAGTGATTAGCAATTAGTTTTTGTGAGAAGAACTTTTTTGTCAGATAAGTTTTGTGATATTGAAGAATTGTTCTAACTATTGTAAGTGTTGTAACTACTTAGGGAATTGTAGCTTCCTTTGGGTTGTAGCCCATAAATAATATTGTAATCTTATTTTTATTTGTGAGGCTAGATTTGGACAATAGATCCAAGTAGCTTGCTCACCATGGTTCTTCCCTTCTAGCACTTTCCACGTGAATATGGTGTTATGGATGTGTGCTTCTATGTTTTTATAATTTTCATGTTTTAAATGCTCATGGTAGGCTGAATACTATTAGAAGGAAATAATTTAAATAAGTATTGATTCACCCCCCTCTTAGTACTTTTATGTGTTCAACAATTGGTATTAGAGTTGAGTTCCTTGAATGCAACCTAGCAGTGGAGGTAGATCCTAAAGTAGAACACATGGGAACTGAAGTATTGTTTAATGGTAAGAATTCTCCAAAAGATGATATAGACATGATAGTCTATGATCTAGAAGGCTGTGTAGTAGATTATGAAGGAGAACTCATTTCTACCCTAGAAGATCTTGATGCAGCAAGAAGTAAAAATGAAAAATACAAGATCAAGCTCATAAAATCAAAAGAAGAAATTGCCAAGTTGAAAGTTTAAGTCAAGTAAGGTAAGAAGATTTTTGATGGTCTAAATGCCAAGCTCAATGACAAATTAGTTGAATTCTTCAAACTTGAAGAAGAAATTACCTCTTTGAAGAAAGAATTAGAGAAAGCAAGGATCAGATAGACAAAGGTCTAAAACTAAATAAAAGCACCAATATCCTTGATGAAAGAATCAATAGTCAAAGACCTTTAAACAATAAAGGTGGCATTAGATTTGAGAAAATCTAGTGTGCTAAAATAGACATACTTGAAGATGTGTTTGAAATGAAAAGGGAAGATCCTTGCACTGAATATTCTAAGGAGATTGAAATTGAGGAGCAAAAGTTGAATAATAATGATTTAATATAGGTCAGTAATTAGAAAAAGAAAGATCCCAAGATATCTCCTCCTAGACAAGCTACTAATTCTAGTTTTTCTCAATCCTTTTATGGTTACTGTTATTTCTACAATAAGTTTGGTCATAAGGCCATTGATTATAGAACTAAGGATAGGAGAAATGATAACATGAGGAAGAATTCATACGTTCATTCAAAGCATGATGCTACAATCTCTTATTCCTTTCATGGCTACTGCTTTACATGCAATAAGTTTGGTCACATGGCTATTGACTGTCGAACTAAAACAAGGAGAAATGGTGTGACTTGAATATATAATGTTGTTTTCTACAAATGCAACAACTTGGGGCATAGGGCAATATTCTGGAAGATTGGTAGAACTAAGAGACCATGGGTTTAGCACAAGAAAAAAAATTGCAACTCAACAAAAAAAGGAAATGACAAAGATATGGATAAGGAAGACATAACAAGGTGATGAGAAGAAGGATGAATTTCTATCTCTACCTAGTACATAAGATTGAATGTTGCTAATTAACATAAGTCATGGGGTCAAGGGGCATTAATCAGTCCATATCTATTCTTTCCCCCTGAATATTTGTGGCTTTTTCTAATGGAAACTAGGCATATAGATGAGTTGGAATGAAATCTATTGGAGAAGATGCTGACAAGGCAAGATAGTTTCTTTTTACCAAATTTTTAGAGAAAAATAACATGATGCAGAGGATTGTGGAAGGTTCTTGAGTCTCTATGAGTTCATAGAGCAATCTGATAGCATTTTAACTAATTGGATAAAGGTGCATTAAATGAGGAACATTAGAGCAAATTGCAAATTACTTATGCTTCTTTTGGATGATCAAAACTCATTCATGATCAAGCATTCACATCTAGAGCTAAGAATAGAAGAAGTCCTTCAAAGCATTTGGTGAATTTGAGGAGAATTGAGCTAAAGGTAAAACCCTAGTGATTGAACAAAGAGGTATTTATTAGAGCTGCTACTTCTTAAATCCCTAGCTACAAAATTCATAGAATTATGTGATTGCAACTCCACAACTAGTTGATGTTACTGAGAAACCTAGACCAAAATATAACAAATTCTTCTTCAAGGCAATGTAAGTCGATAGGAAGGGAGCACTCTAAACCTATTGATTATATAGTTGATTATGAAATCAATAACTACCTTGCAAGTTGCATTGTGAGTGGGGACTTCCTCTACCCACTTGGTAAAGTAGTCAGTAGCCACAAGGATCCATTTAAATCCATTGGTAGATTTTTCCTGTATCTTTCCAATAAATTCAATTCCCCATTTCTTAAAAGGTTCATTATCTATGAGGGGAAAATGGGGTAGTGCTCTAGCAAACTTCATCTTACCAAAAAACTGTTAGCAAGCATCACATTTTCTTATCTCCTTTGCTATATCCTTGAACAAAGTTGGCCACGAATACCTAGCTATAAGGATCTTATGAGAAGTGGTCTTAGTTTTGAAGTGTCCCTCATAAACACCATGGTGACACTTCTTCTTTACCGCTTCATCTTGGTCTTAATCCAGGCACTTGAGTAATACACCTTCGTGACTTTTCCACATTAGCTAATTTTGGAATACGAGGTACCTCTGATATTTCAGTTTGAGGGTTCTTTTCTAATTTTCATCCATACAAGGAAAAAAATTTAGGTTTTCAAGGTAAAATATCACATCTTTGTATCATGCATTGTCATTCAATCTGTAATAAGGAGCATCATCTACCTCTATTTCATTCACTTTTGCTATGTCAAGATTGGAATTAGCCATCAACTTAGCTAAGCCTTGGCCTCTAACAAATTTTGTTACCTGTATATCCATCTCATATTCTTGGATCTTGTTGATCCATCTGCATCTTTTACTTGAAGCTTCTTGTTGCATGAATATGTCCTTTACTACTCTATATGGCACATACATTATGATCATGGCACCGGTAAGATAGGATCTAAATTTTTTGTGGCCTTGACCAATGCATAGGCATGCTTCTCCATAATTGAATAATCTTAATTTAGGAACCTACAAGGACTTGCTAAAGAATCCTATTGGATGCTCAAATCTATCACCATTCTTTTGCAACAATATAGAAGCAATAGTATAATGTGAGGGAAAAGAAAAGAGTTGGAAAGGCTTGGAATAATCTAGGATTACCAACACTAGTGCATTCATGAGAGCATCCTTTATGTCAAGAAAAGCTTCATCTAGTTCCCTTTCCCATGCAAGAGATTATCGTTTCTTAAGAATCTCGGAGATTGCTTTTGTCTTCTCAGCAATGTTAGGGACAAACTGCCTTACAAAGTTGTTTTGTCCAAAGAAAGACTGGATACCCTTGACTTTTTTTGGATGAGAGATAAGATCAATAGCCTTAACTCTTTCAAGGTCTATTCTAACCCCATCTCTTGACACAATATGTCCTAGCAACTTTCCTTCTTCTACTCCAAATTGACATTTCTTGGGATTTAAAGAAATATCATACTCCAAACATCTATCAAAAATTAGTTGCAAATGCTTTCAATAATCTTTCCTGTATTTGGAGAATGCAATAAGATCATCCTGGTATATAGCCATGATCTCATCAATGAGGCCTACAAAGGCCACATCCATTTCTCTTTGAAACATTTATCCTATATCCCTCAACCTGAATGGCATCCTCAAATAAACATAGGTTCCCCAAGGAGTAGTGAATATTGTCTTGTACTATTTTGACTCCTTGACCAGCACCTGATTGTAGCCTAAGAATCCATCCATCATAGACATTAGTTCTAAACCAACAACCCTTTACAAAAGATGATCCATACTTGGAAGATGATAATTATCCTTAAGGGATTTGATGTTTAAATTTCTGAAATCTACACATAGTCTAATCTCCCCATTCTTTTTTCTCACTAGGACAAGATTAGACACCGACTCTGTTTGATTGGCTTTATGATACCTCCTTCTTTTAGCTTTGCTAACTATTTTTGCATCTTGAGAGCTATGGTGAGATTCATAGGCCTCTATTTCTGCCTAAAGGGCTTTGAATCTCGTTGGAAGGGAATAGTATGTTTAAATAAATCCTCTCTAAGCCTTTAGCTCATCATATGACCATGCAAAATATTTTTTGAATTTTCTCAATAAAGCAATCAACATTTTCTGTTCACGGGTTTTGAGTTGCTTGTGAATATAAACCATCCTTGGTGCCTCATTAGTACCAAGGTTAACACCTTCAACTTTTTCTTCTTCAACAAGTTTTCCTTTTCTTTTTCAGTGGTCGGCATTGTGAAACATCCTTTCAAGTGCCACCAGTCCTTTTGGAATAGTATTTGTCTATAGATGTATGCCCTCACTACCAAATATAGTTTCCTTGCCATCTTCAACTTCTATCATAGTTTTCCAATCAATTAATTGATTATCAAACTAATCTATGCAATTTAGGAAGCTATAGATTTCATGGTTGTCATTGAAAACTTACCAACTATAAACATTATCAAGAATTGTTGGTCTGGTGAGGATTTCAACAACATGTTGGGAAAAAGGATGGGAATTTGGTTGTAGGTCAAACTTTGAACCAACAATAGCCAAAGCATCCACCTTTTTATTTTTACTTCTCTCAATCCATTCAATGCCAATGGCATCAAATAGTTCCAATGTGTCCCTAATTGCATTCATGTATGCTCTCAACTTGTTGTTCATGTAGCAAAGGTGCTTCTAATCTAATGCACAATTAATTTTGAATCACCATGTATCTTCAAGCATTTGATTCCATTCTTATAAGAAACATTTAGGCCCAACAACAATGCTTCATACTAATCTATGTTGTTAGTACACTAAAAATCAAGTCTAAAGGACATGCCAAACTACTCATCATCTAGTGCTATCAAAACAATACCAGCACCTGAGCCCTCTCTTGAATATGCACCATCAAAATACATTGTCCACAAATCATCTACACCATAGGTAGAAGTAGCAAGAGTGGAACATAAAATGTCAAGGCTATGATCATCCTCATTGCAATATCCCATGAAGTGGTCAATATCAATCTCAAAGAAGTTGGTGTGATCATTCTATGTTTTATATCTATCATCAATATTTTCATCTTCTACCTTTTTCTCCCTATACAACTTCACTTCCACACCCTGGACTAGAATAGTGGCATATGAAAGATCCATCTAGATACTTCCACCCATGGAGGTTGCCCATTTTATTGATAGCAGCATACCCCACTTGGCAGGATAGTCTGCAACAATTATATCCATCAAGAATGACTTGTTTGGGTAGGAAGCAAGATTGACCTCAACATATTTAACTAGACATATCACATTAACTTCCCTGGAATCCATGGAAAACCATTTTCCAAAAGATATGGACATTTTTAGTCCCAACTCATTCATTATCTCCAAGAACAAAACATTTCTAGAAGCACTAGAATCAAGCATACAATTATGTAATAGCCAACCATTTATGATCAGTGTTGTGTAAAAGGGGTCTACTCCCATCCTTCTATTAACAATAGTTGACCCTATATATAACTCTATAGTTTCATCATGGCCTTTACCCTCATCATGATTAGTAGAAATAGCATGTTGTTTTTGTGCATCAACAACAGTGACAAATGACACCACCCTATCTCTATGTTCAGGGATTCTAAGAAGTTCCCCTATAGGCACTCAAATTCTAACTTGGCTAAAGATTTAACCATGTCAATAGGGCTATAATTTGGTAGAGGAGCATCACATGATATGGTAATATCATTTTCACAAGGAGTTTAATGTATTACTTGATTGGAAGATACATCCATATGTTTTCCCCTCATCTTCTTCTTGCCCTTTTCTGGTACTTTTTGTACCTAAGGTTGATTAAGGCTTCTCACTACCTTTTGGATCATGAACCTTTGGAATGGGTACAATAGCTAGTTGCACTACTTGTGATGGATTTTTCTACACATATTTCTTCTTTGCTACTGGGGGTTGTGTAGAAAGTTTCTTCTTTTCTTACACTTTCTTCTTGGGAGCACTACCATCCTTTTTCTCCATATTCTCCTTACATTTTTCATTCTCATGTTCCAATCCATATTGTCTTGACTCTACAACAGGAGAGCTTTGTATAGGGACTGACCTATTTCTCAGTTGATAACCTCCTTGGACTTGCATAATGGTTGTATCACTCAAAGCTCTCATATCTTCTTTCAAAGGTTTGGATTGATTGTACTTATTTTGCATAAGATCCCTCAAGTGCCTAAAATCATGAGCTAGTAATTGATATCTCTTTGGATCTTTATCATAATCATATTGGAAAATATGATCACCCTCTTCATATATATTATAATTGGCATCCTGACCCATCTACTCATACTCCTATATGTTAAACTAATTTATCTCCTCTTCATATTACTTGGTTGCACCTTCTTCATGTGGAAATTCTTCATCTCTGCTCATTGGATAAGCTACTACACAATTAGATGGATCATGAGGAAGAAAACATGCCTAGCACCATGAAGACGCATCTTGAAACTTGATTTGATTCTTTCTCAATGGAGAAGACATGTCTCTTTCAGGATGTTTGAAACTTACATGGCTAGAGGCAGCTTGTCTATCATTTTGTTGTGGTCTCTTAGACCAATCGGTATTGTAAGGTTTGTTATGCAATCTTCCACCTTTATTGAAATGTGTTGCAGCACCCTGAGGTGGCAATCCTTATCATTTCTAGAAACCTTGTAGGATAAATCTTTCATAACCCCCATAAGATTATCCAGTTTGTCTTCAATGGTGAGGGGCTTATTGAAAGTTGTCATGTCTGGCTGGGACAATTTTACATGAAACCTTTTAAAGTGCTTTCCTAAAGAACTCATATTGCTCTCAATATTGATAGCTGTAGCATATCCCTCCCTTAATGTTTGTGGACTTTTGTCCCTCAAACAGTAACCAATCTTTGAGTCAAATGCACCACAATACAAAACCAAACACATAGATTCATTAGGTCTCATAAAAGAAGGTACCTTTCTCATTGTCATGATGAAGTGACTATTAAAATCAGTTGTTGTCTCATTTATTACCATTTTGATAGATGTGAGTCCATGGATGACAAACTTGGGGTAAATCCTATACACATATTTCAATCTAAATACACTCATGAACTCCTCCTAGGAGCCAATACTGTTATCAAGGAGAACCTTATACACTTCCTTAGTAGTTTCTTCTAGTGAGTGTACAAATAATTTCATCATGACATCTGCATCCTCAATTTCATACTCATTAATGACATTAATAAAATGTCTAAGATGCTCCTCACCTACGACAGTATTACTTCCTTGAAACCTAGGAGTATTTCCACTAATCTCATTTGGAATTGGATTGGGAAAGTTAGTTATGCCAAAGAAATCAAGTTGTTTATACCTCTCATCTCCCAATGTTTTCCTTAGTGAAGTAAATCTTTGTGCTTGTCTTTGTGGTGTAGGCCGAGGGATTTGAACATTGCCAAACTCGTGATTCGCTTGATTTTATATTGGTTGATTGTTAGCATTTTGAGCATGGGCATGATTTACACCCTGTTGTCTCATTTGTTGATGCTGATGTTACTATTGCTATTGTTGTTGGTTGTAATGTGTATTATGGCCCTGTTGCTATGCATGTTGGTTTCCCTGGGCCTATTGGGCAACTTAGGCTTGATGTTGATCAATTAAAGCCTACACCTCTCTTTCTCTATTCCTAAGATGATCAAGCAAGTTAAGATCATCAAAGATTCTTCATTATCTTTCCTCATCTCTAGGTTGCTCCTAGTAATCTCCCTCACTAGGAATGCTATCATGTTGACCTCTAAGTGATCCCATGGGAGAAGTAGGATACCTAATATTCCGATATGTCTCTTCATTTTTAGTGGGCATTCGAAATGTTCTCAAGTGTGGATTATGAGATCTATTTCTACTTCCTCTACCTATAACATTTTCATTGCTTCTAACATCATACTCATTTCTATTCCTCCTTCTGTTTGTTATGACTATGTTATTTGTAGAGTCCTAAGAATTATACTGATATTGGCTCCTAAGATCAAAAAATATACCACTTCTTCCAGAGTTACCTATTTGGTACTGGGTATTCAATGGAGTCACCACAATAGGGTTTCTTGTCCTCCATCTACTCATATTTTCTGTACTGCCGGAGGATTCATCATGCCCAGGCCGCTCTCGGTTCCCTCCTCTATTTATTGTAAATTTATTTTCAAACTAGAATTACTTTCTGGGTTGTAAAAACAGAGTCGTCACTTCCCCTGCTAGGAAGAGTTACTTGAACAAACACTACACTTCAATACTACAAAAACCAGAATTAAAATCATTTGGTGGTTCCCAGGAAATGGCACCAATATATTGGCATAAGTTGGCAGGATGTCAAACTTACCCAAACTATATGTACAATTATAAATTACTATTAAAGGGATGTTGAAAGTATTTCCAGCTGCCTAAACCTAGAAATGACACCAATTTGTTGGGTCCCAAAACTACTAGACCCAATCCCCAAAACACTTACTCACTCCTAGGCCAAGGATGTCATCAAGGAAGTGAAAAAGGGGGTTCATCAACAGGATAAAGGTGATTTTGGCCAATTGACAGGACTGAGTAGACTGCTCTACTCGTTGAACTCAGTTTAAACTTTGGAGGGATATTCCAAGGGGTATACCTTAGTAGGTATTGACTTCAAAACTAGATGAATAGATAAAAACAAATGAACAACAAAACCCAAGACATTCTCTTAACCCCAAATATTGTCACTAAACCAAGAACAACTGGTTGTCACAAAACCCCTATATAGTTGATACAAACTATGTGAATATACATGCATAGGAAAGATGTTTTTCCCCTAAAACACTTATAAATATTTTGTTCATGCAAAAGATATGTGGCTAATATGAATGGCTCCAAACCAATGCCTATTTTATGGGTAATAGAGTCTTAGTTCATTAAGAAAAATAACAAATTGAAGTGAAAAAGAACAATGAGCTATGTATTTGCATACACCAAAGAATATGAGATCTTGGAATAGAACATACTTAGTAATCAAAAACACAACTACATATACCCATATATAACATGAGAGAGATTATTAAAAAGCCTGCATTATTTTTTTAATGTTGTGTCATTCATCTGACACAGTGTTACATTCATTCCATCAAACATGGTAAAGGAAAATACTCAACTGCAACTGAGAATTCTTCCTGGGTACATACCTAATGACCTAGAGACATTGTACAACAAGAATTATATACAATATCAAATCTATTTGACTTTGTGAGTCAGCACTCCTTAATAAGTAGAAATGTTGTTTCAATGGCTACCTTGCAACTTTGTACACTTATCAATCTTCTAGAGATCACACATAAAAAAACCACACCAAAATCTATGAAAAGTACATATATAGCATCGTGCTATCATGTACCTCCAAGTGTTGAAACCAAATCAGCATGTACAACCATGCTACATTAAATTGGCCCATGGCTATGTCAACAAATCTGCATGATTGAAGTAATGCCCATACCCTCACATGTTTGAAACTGTTAGAAGAAGACTTCCCAAATGCCTTAGGTACCTAGAGCATTAAAGAGGGAATGTTGAATCCTATTCTGGTACCTGCAATGTTTGCTTCATCCACTTTTTCTTCTTTGAGTACTGATGCATTGAAGATTTTCACTGTGTCAACTGCATGCATAGCCTTGTTCTGTAAAACATTAATCCTAAGTACCAATCTGCCTATTTTATACTACAATAACATGGCACGATTTTAGGAAATCATGTCCCTTAAAGATTTTACAACACTTTAAAAAATGTTGTTCAATTATCTCTTACAAGCCCCCTATGAATCTAGTTGTACTTGAAGAACTTGAAATTATGCCTGGTTGTTCTTCATCTTTCATCTTAATCATGCCATTTGGATTCAAGTTTTATCTCGTTTCTACACTGGACCTTTCTTTGTTGGAAAATTCACTGGATGACAAACCTCTTAGTTAGCAAACTATCAGGTTCGTAAACTCTCCCTTTCTTTGACAAAGGCTTTTTTCTTCCTTTCTCTTCTTTATTCCCTTTGTCAGTGATTTCTCCTTTTCATGAACCATGGAGAAATCCTCCTTTTCTTCCTTGGCACTTCATCTTCATCCATCAACCCTATTTGCCTTATCGACAAAAAATGAATCTAGTGAACCATTCACTTAATCTAACTTTTCCTCTTTTTTCTTCACCTTCTTATCTTTTACTAGCAAATTTACCCTATGACGAACTTAGCCATCAGTGAACTTATTGGTTCACAAACTTCTCCTTTCTTTGATGAAGACTTCCTCTTTCTCCCTCTTCTCTCTTGTCTTTTTCTTTCTCCATTTATCTATCCTTTTCTTTCATCTTTCCTCTATTGTCAATTTTGCCTATTGGCCAACTTGGCCCACTGCGAACCCTTCTTTATTTTCTACTTTCTTCCTTCACCACTTCATTTGTATTCTTTCTTTGTTTATCAGTGAGTTGTCCTGATGGTGAACCCTTTGTCAATGAAACCAAGGGTTCACAAACCAAAGGTTTCATCGACCAAGACTTTATCTTTCCTTTGTTTCCTTAGAAAATTATACTTCCTTCTAACACCGATCCATGTCGTTGGTAAAATCTTTGTCAGAAAAACCTTCCATTAGTGAACCCAATGATTCATAAGAAAAAAAAAAATCCCCCAAAAGACTCGACCACTTTATTCCTTTTTCTATCTTTTGAACCTCTTCTTTCACCTCTTTTTCGCTTTGTCAACAAATTGGCAAAACCACAAACCCATGAACGTAGTCATGGAAATCAATGGTTTTCCAACTAGCCAATTCACCAAAAAGGCCTCAAATGAATAAATTTTTCAAAGGGAAGAAAACATAATGACAAGGGAGAAATTTTACTTAAAAGTTTTGAAATAAACCCATGAAAACTCTCTGAGCGGGTATAAATGATGGGTTTGAACTATAGAGGCACAAACATGGATTTTGAATGGATTATGGTTAAAAAGATACATGTTTGGGAGCTCACTTTTTAGGCCCCAATAGGCCTAGCCACATAATTATAGGGATTGGATTTTTCCTAGGTAGATGTATGTTTGATGTCTCTATTATAACTCTACTTTAAAGTCAACTGTCTTCATTGGTGGTTTGGTTTAAAACCTTAAGTTCTAGGCCCTAAGCCATGACCTTACATGCCTAATTTCATAATCCTACTCATGCAAAGTTTCATAATTCCTTAACCCATACTTATAGACCCTCATGCACTTTTTATAATTTCATGTCAACTTGTAGTGACTAGTCACTATAACAAGTTACATCACATGGTAAATTCTCACCACTATGCATTACCTCTCCTACCAATTACCACTATGTGTATGCATAATGCATAACGTGCTTATCCATCCCCTCACTTTAGTCATTAGCTTAGCCAGTATATTGGCACTTGGTTTCCACCCTAGTCATATGTTGCTAGCTTCTACTACTTCCCTCATGCCCTACCATGTGTATCTACCATATTGGTAGCACATGGTAGAAAACATCCCTCATCATATCTCTATTTTTATTTCCAAGCACCATGCCTTTGATCAACCTCTCATCATCACTACCATCTGATTGCTTTCAATCTACTTGATCCTTATCATCTTAAGATTGGACCCTCTAGTTGTCACCTGAATGGAATCTTTCTCTTGTATTGTCCAACCCCATTAGATCACATGTGTTTCTAATGCCAATGAAACTCCACCTACTAGTTCTCATGGACTAGTCACATAATTCCATGTGGCACATTCATGGCATCATCTATGGGCCTTACATTTTTGTCTAATGGCTTGTGACTCTATATGGTGTGCTCAATTATTGAATACAAGGATTCTCGACCCAATGTCTACCCACCACACATTGCCTATTGGGAATTATGGGATTAATGGTGTTGGCATGGCCGATATTGGTGTATTAGATGGTGCCACATGATGAAATCTAGTCCCACTTATTCTTGAAAATGGTATCCAAGTGTTCATTGAAGACTTTTTATGCCCAACAAATAATTATAATAAAGATAAATCTTTCTTTTGGTTTATAGCCATAATTTTGAGAGCTTCTAACTAGATGACATAGATTATCTTAATGGTTAAACAACTTATTTACTCACCAAAGATAGTTCATATGATTAGTAAAGCCAAAATTTATGGTTTACAAACTATTAGAGATTTACAATCAAATCCATTTAAGTAGTTGGCCTTATCTTCAACATGGATAAAATCCCTTTGACCTCCTCAATTCACTAATGAACTTATTTATTATGAATGGTGTCTTGTAGGAATATTTAGCCATGTCCTAGCTATGACTATGCATAGTAATTTAGTAGTTTTCTTCCTCTCATAGCCAAGAGATGGAAATATTAATGTTTATTTCACTCCTCTCTTTCCATTGATGGTGTATTTTAACTTGATCATGACTATTATGACCATGATTGATGCTACATATTAGTATGAGGCCAAGGTAGGATATGTATATGTCTGTTCTAGTTGTGTAAATTTTCTCTTGACCTATGGCTACATTTACTACATTATATGGATAAGACATGGCATTGTCAAGTATCTAGACACAATGGTAAGGTGCGTTAATGTCTATGGATCCTAATAGGAGGTGTCCTCATTATTGTTACACGTCTACATGGGCTACAATAAATAATTGAATGCATAAAATAAGTGTATCTTGTTATGACAACTTGTGGGCATGGTAAACCTTCCTTTATTTTGTATTGATCTACTGAAGACTAGATCCGAAGGTGGATTTTCTACCAACAACATGTCCTCCTCTTATACAAGTGAATGTTGATATTGACAGATGTAATGTTGTGTTGAAGTTATCTATCACTTGTCTCATATTCCCATGAGGGCTTGTTTGTAACTAAAAGATACATGTACATGGACTTAATATATATTTTAAGTTGGTTTGTGAGCCATTCACTACTAGAATGACCTATAGTGTAATCTTTTGCATCAACCAGAGTATGTTGTAGCATTGTAAGAGATGAATTTTACATCTATGGGATATAGGAAGGTGTAGTCTTTCTAGTTGATGACATGATCTAATGTATTGATGGTTGTAAAGAGATATCCTATGGGGATTATGCTTTAGGTTTTTTCATTAAAAATATATTACTATGTATAATGTAAAAGTTGGTTTATTTAGCATGATTATTAAAATATCATGAAGCCTTCATGGAAACCTTTCTCTTAATGCATATGGGTCTCCCTTGATTAGGAATGGATTATTAAGTATATCTAATAATGAAATCCTTTTTTGTTGTTTGGATATGGAACAATTCATGATTCTATTTCTATTGTAGTACCATCAATCTATCCTTCCTTATTTCATGCTATAAATTTGTTGCCTAATAGAGTAGGCATCATTCTATTTGGCTATGGATCTAATCTTCTTAGTCTAGCGTCATTTTATTTTTGTTATAGCTTAGATTTCTCTACCTACAAGCATAACTCGGTTATAAATGTAGTTACATCTTAATTAATTCCACACATGAATTAAAAATTGAGAGAGCTATGCCTATAGGGGTCCTACTTATGCTTGTAGCCCATTTATTTAGCAATGTATATTATTAGTGATATTGTGTTTGACAAGTATCTAGAGGATTATAATGGTGAGTTCACAAGAATCATGCATATGGGAAATGTTTAAGAGGATTCATCTTTGGTAAGTGAAACTTGTTATATTTATGGGTGCACTTGCATACTTGTTCATATGGACTTATAGTGAAGTATAGTGGGCCTATTCTTGGCTAACATTAGCGCATGGTAGTCATAGGTTACATATTATCTTTATATCTCTCTTTTATTTGCATGTTTATAAGACCTAAAGGACCATCATCCCAAGATTTACATATCTTTAAGAAGAAGAAGAGGAGAGGGCCTAATCCTATGACTTGGCCTAAAGATATGCTATCCTTGTTGATGTTTCTTTCTCTCCACCTGATATGCCTTGTTCTCCTTATCTCAACTTGTTTAATTTTTCTAGAGGAGATGGTCTATATTTTGTAGGGCCAATAGCTTCCTTGCATCCTATGGATGCAACCAATCCTAAAGAATACATTCCGTCAATAATGATTTTCATGTTGAGATCTTTCAAATAGATAAAGGTACTTAAAAAGATTCACATTTTAGCTCTAGTAGAGAGAGTATATATAGAAGAAAAATTTTATATGACCACATCTTGTAGGGTCTCATAAGGCATATACGTTTTCCATGTTTGAATGTTTACTTTTATGGATGTTTTGAGTGCTACATATTTAGAGATACATGATTAATTTAAGATTCACCTGCACCTCAAAGTAGGGGCAAAATATAATGGTGAAAAATACATTTCACATTTAGTTTGTGCATATTTTAGAAAAATCTCTTAATAGAGGAATATAATGATAAAATATCTTAATTTGTGTGTGAAATTGGGCCCTTTACCCTATGTGCTATCAATAATCCACATCACATCCACCTAAGATTTTATATTTACCTATGTTCTAATTAAAATCACACTTACCTATGCACATTAAATTAAATAAATATATTATTATTTAATTAAAAATCTAATGTGCACACTTCTTCCTCTCATTTCATGATTCTATTGTTATACCCTACTATTTAAAGACATTTATTTTGTTCCTTCTAATTATCTTAGAATTAAATATTTCAGTATCCTTCTACATTTGCATATTCATACTTTAGCTTGGAATCCAAGAGGAATCAACTTCTACATTCTAGCACATTTTCATGTTTGAAGCATGTTTCATGAGCTATCTTGAAGACTGAATTTGATTTAGGAAATTACCAATATGACCCATTCTGTGAGGTACTTTGATTCTTGAAATTTATAATCTAGGTTAATAGTGCTTATGTATATGTGATTTATTCAATTAACCTAGATTAAAGAGAGAGAGTGTTTTCCCTACAACTACATAGAGCTATTCTTTTTAAGTTAACATCCAACTATACTCATCAAATTAGTCACTCTCATCATATTATTTTTAGATATTATAATTAATGGTTGATTGATTTAGTTAAACATTCATTATAATTTATTGACAATATATTAAAATCATTAGGTGACCTTTAGTTTATTGGTGAAACTAAATGACTTACAACTTTAAGAATGTATACCCCTCAAAACCTTGATTGTAGGACAAAGAAAGTACTAATTTATCCACCCAAAACCACAATATATAAAATATAATATCATAAGATCATCCTCCAATTAAGATATCCATAAATATTCCCCAAATAATTTCACCACTTGGTTGGCTTGTTTAATTATATAGTTAATGGGCCATGTCTTTATAACAACATTTATGTAAACTATGTTTGATTAATTACATTGTCAATGATTCTATAATGGCAGCAAGAAGTCTCATGTCATGACTATGTACTTAAGAACCCCTTAACTTAAATTTGACATCCATTTACATGTCAAATAATTAATATTTAATAATAAACATAAATTTAAAAAGTAATATATACATATATAATATTTACTATGGTTCTCAAAATTAAAAAGCAAAAAAAAACAAAAACAAAATATTTATGAAATAATGATTGGTGGTTTTTTCAAATGTAAAATTCTAATTTATATGCAAAAGTAAAATAACTCTTCAAATAAAACTAAAATAAACAATGCAATAAAAGAAAATAAAGATTAAAATTATATGTCAATGTAATAAATAAAATAACTCAAGTAAAATATAATAATATATTGACATTTTTTAAGTAGATATATTTAAGATAGCAATACCAATTTTGTTATACTTTTGTTCATTATAAATTAAAATAATACATATTTTTCCAATGGTGTAATATCTTTGTTCCCTTGTTCTGTATTATAATTCTCCAATTTAATTTCATTGAAATGTTTTAGATTTTGAAAAGGAAAATGAATGAGCTTTTTGATAGCAATAGAATAGAGGTAATTGACTTCATTTATTTTCTTTTCTTAAAGATGTGGTAATGGTGAAGAAAATCCTTCTAGTGGATATAATTCTACAAAAGATGTCAAATCCTTGTCCTAAAAAACACTTAAAAGTTATGGAAAACCATATGATAAAGACTCCCTTCCTCTAGTATTGCTTTATCTGCTTAGTGTTCTTTATGATGTTTGGACTTGGCTAAGAGGTGGTAATGATGAAGAGAATCCTTCTAGAGGATATAATTGTACAAAAGATGTCAAATCCTTGTCCTAAAAAACAATTAAATGTTATGGAAAACTAGATGATAAAGATTCCCCTCCTTTAGTACTGCGTTATCTACTTAGTGTTTTTTATGATGTTTGGACTTGGCTAAGAGGTGGTAATGATGAAGAAAATCCTTCTAGTGGATATAATTCTACAAAAGATGTCAAATTCTTGTCCTAAAAAACACATAAAAGTTATAAAAAACTAGATAATAAGACTCCCCTCCTCTAGTATTGCTTTATCTACTTAGTGTTTTTTATGATGTTTAGACTTCACTCTTTGTTGAACTTCATTCTTGTTTTATACTATGTTTTACTTAGACTATGAAGATGGACCTTTCTATTTTTTGAAATATTATACTATTATCTTTTTAGTTTATAAAAAAATATTAAATTATTATAGATTATAGGAAAACAAAGAACACATATATGATCCTGATTCCTTACCTTTCCGAGGAAAACATTTAAAAAGAGCAAAAGGTCAAAAAGTAAAATATTACAGGAAAAGAGAAAACCAGGAATCCGCCTATCATATATGACCCTTACTTCACTTCTAGGACCAGATAGCGGAAAGAAATCTTCAAGTGTCATCGGGTGCTTACCTGAGCTCTTTTCCTTTCCTGCTTCCCCAGCACCACTGCTGCCACCTAAATATTAGAATCAAAAGTCATTTGTAAGTAAAACCTTACAAAACGCAATTATTGAAAAGGCAAGCGTGATCTTGCTCTTGTTATTGCAAAAAGTAAAGAAATCTTAGTAGACTGAGAATGACAGATGATGAATGGCTAACCTTGGGCCGGGCCGCTTTGAGTGTTCTCTTCTATAATACAAAGTGTGAAAAGAGTATAATTATAATACGTTTTGTAAATGTTTACTGCTGTTAAAAAGGAAATTAGCAGCATTTAAGAAAAAAGAACTTTTGGCCGAATATAAAAGTTAAGTGATAGGTTACCTAGATGCTTTTCGGGCCTGGACTGCCCTGTTCATGACAAGCGATTATTTGAAATTTTAGATGACAAAAATTGTACTGTGAGTTGAACCGTCAAATTATTAAATTTCAGCAGGCACTTTAAAGTTGGGGATTAAATGTCCCAGATAAGAAAGTTATTGAAATATAGGTAAAAACATATTGGCCGAATATAAAAGTTCAATGATAAGTTGTTTTTTTAATTGAATCAAAGTAGTTACGGATATAAATAAGAATGCAGCAATATGACTGCAAGAGAATTAGCCAAACCAAAAACAAAATAAAAGCAGCTGCTAAAAAGCAGAAAATTCAATGACAAGTTACCTTCATTCTGTGGGTGTCTGGATTGTCCTGTTCATTACAGGCGATTGTTTCAATGATAGATAAGGAAAATTGTAATCTAAGTCGAACAATCAAATTATTGAAAAGCAACAGGCACTTTAAAGTACTGGATTAAATGTCGCAAACAAGAAAGTTTTGTTAAAAAATTAGAAGTTACTCTTTTTGGCTTTGTTTGCCCTGGAACCGCTGGTTTCGTGACGTTCTGCGTAATCAGCAAAAATGAGTTGGAATTCCAACTCTTGCTGCACACTTTGTAATTCCTTCCTATATGAAGACACCTGCCCTTCGTTCTTTCTAGCAAACATGAATCTGCACGATTCCATCTATTACGTCGCTCCTTCCTAACATGACAGATAAAGCCATTGTATAAGGATGGGAAATCAGAACTTGTAACACTTACTTGCAATATCCTGGCGAATGGATGATAGATAAACAGCATGCCGCACTGTCGGATATAATGGCTTTGGCTCGTTGTACGTTGGCTTCCATTTCGTGTGGTATTTGCGGCAAATTTGAGAACCTCCTAAGAGTGCTTGCGACTGTATGAATTGATGTCAGTAAACTGATGCAGTCCTTATCAACGCGTTTGAGTTTCTCAATGTTCTGAATAACTGCTGCCACAACCAATAGCCCTGACGCAGCCCAGTGAGCTTTTCCCATCACTGCCAGTATTTCTCCAGCCGTTTTCGCTATGTCCTTGAACTCGGTCGATTTTAACTGACCATACAAAGGCATTACATTAACATTTAAAATCACAAATTATTGCAATAATTTACAAAATTAAATACAATTTGGGTAGTAATTAATATTTTTTTAGAAAAGCACCCTTAGATCCAATTGAAAGGCAAGTAGGCACCAATATTTGCAGGTCTATTGCTTTCGTTGTGTTAATTTTGTTTTATTAACATTGTTTTAAGCCTAATAATTATTATAATTAAATATTAATGATGTTTTATATATAATTGAATTGGTTAAATGTAACTATTATTCAATGTGAAAATAAAAATGTCTATTCAGCACTTTACTTTCTAGTTTAGTATTTACTCTTAGTCTTTTTGTTTGATAAATGTTACATTTGCTCTTTATGACTGATTGGTTCACAAGCAACCCCCAATCCTTTGACTTGTTTCATACTTTGCATTATTGAACACAAACCTATAAATTCCACTTCAATCCCCTTCATTGTAACAACTTGGAAACTGTCATGCTTGGAGTAGTGTGTTGGTCCCCAAAATCATAGTTCCACATTCCTAGAGCAAACACTCAATATCCAACCTTAGGGATGTATGTTGACCTAGACTAGAGGCAAGACACATGATTACATTGCAACAAGTAAGAGTCCAATTAACAGGATGGATAGCTTCCCTACACTTCTAGTTCGATGAAACCAAGAGGTCCATCCTAGAAGTTAGACAAGATGATAAATGACACAACAAGCCTAAAACAAGTCATGCTAGTACCCCAACTATATGTCACTTAGCATACAAATATAT
Organism: Cunninghamia lanceolata; assembly: GCA_027924645.1. Classification (NCBI taxonomy): domain Eukaryota; kingdom Viridiplantae; phylum Streptophyta; class Pinopsida; order Cupressales; family Cupressaceae; genus Cunninghamia; species Cunninghamia lanceolata. The sequence goes on along the minus strand of BSBN01000649.1, from coordinate 2,559,547 downwards.
TAGAATGCTATTAAAGACCTAAAGAACCTCTATTGATTAGATAATTTGTAGATTACACAAGTGAATGAAGATGTAACATAGGTTATTTCCATTGATAAAAATCCCCTTAAAATTTTCTCATAGAATATTCAACCTGAAATCTAGTAACCATGATTATCTTAACATCTATCAAACACCAGCTCGAACGAGATTTGATGTTAATTTATAATACCAAGTCATGTAAGGTAGTTAGACCTAATCTACAAGGGGGGGAAAAAGACATAGTTGAAATAAAAGATTGGTTATTCAACCAAAGAGGACTAGTGCCTACTCATTGGTAAATAGAGTCACAGTTTGAAAGAGAAAGAGACACTCACATGAATCTACATATAGGAACTAGATTTACACACTTGCGAGTCAATGAGACAAGAGATATACACATCCAAATCTACATGAAAAATACATATATACTTATAATAATTCCACATGTCTTTAGGTAAAGATCTTCCTAAAATCCTTAGAAAGTCTTAGAGTGTTGCAACACTAACTTAACACTAGTGATGCAATCAAAGAAAGTGATTTTAGAAATATTTTTGTATTCCCAAAAAAAATTTACTTATAGACAGAGACATCCAACCATGCAGAGGTCTCCAAATTATAATATCTTCATGAGATTCATACAAACAACCCATGAGATTTAAAAATACTGACATGCATCACTTGATCCCCTAAACTACAAGTAGAATATCTTATACCAAATTGGCTCATGATAAATGGCTTCAACATTAGACAAGCTTACATAAATAGAGCTACAAAATTTCCTTAAAATTCATAAGATCATGACACTCATAACAATTTGGAACTTTGCAAAGAACACCAACTCTCCTCAAGCATTATATTCATTACAATAGTTGGGAAATCAATCATATTTGAACTTTCATAGACAAGGAAATTCTCCAGAGATTTGGATCTCTATGTGAACAAAGGAAGAATTTCCATATTCATGTAAGAAACCACCTAGAAACATTTTTCACTATTGATTTTTGGGGCAAATTAAATTCTAGAATCATTACACATGCATGAAGGATGTATTATTGGTTGGAGTTTTTCACAGTACAATAAGCTCTCTATTTGTTTTTGATTGATCTTTGAACAACCACTTTTAACCTTTAGTTAATTAGAGACTATCAAATTGGACTCCCCACCTAAAAGTCTACACTCACTATCATAGCTTTCTTGATCACCCTCAAGCTCCACACTAGTCAATGTAGTAAAATTTCTAGCTATCTACATAAACTTTTTTCTAAAAAATAAATTCTTTGTTTATGGCACATCCAAGTCAACCATTTTCATTTGAGAATCTACTAACATATTAAAATATCAATACCTTAGGTACTTTCAGATGGTTTGAAGGACCAATAAAATTGATCACTTAATGCCACACATCAACTAGAAACACATTAGGACCATAGTTCATATCACTACCATGTCATCTGGCCAGATGTTAGTCACCCTTGATGAGACACATAATACCATCCTAATATCAAAGATCTCTAGTAACATGCAAAACTAATAAATATGTCATTGAATAGACCACCTATGCTAATTAGAACATGTCATGCATCAATCAAGATAAGCCCAACTCAAAACCAATAATTCCCAAACATCAAGTTTGAATAGGAGAGAGTTAATATAAAATTTGGGTCTACAAAATCATATAGACTTCAAACTCATGACATTTGAAAGTGAGGCCCCCTACTTAACAGTATTGTAGAAATATGTGAGACATTCTAGGTGTAAGAAAGTCATACATGAAACCAAAGACATTCAGATGTTAAAATGAATTAAAATGAGATTGAATTGCTTCCAATTTATCACATCCACTAGATTTGAAGATATTGTCATCACCAAATGTGTGGCATTTTCTAGACTGACATATAAATAACTTTGGTCTACTATCCTTTGTCCTCTTGAACTTCAAAGTTAATACTAGTAGATCCCCTATAAAATCTAACAAAAAAAAGACTTGTGTACATTACGATCCTCCAACATAACAACTTAGAAATGACTAAACACAAGGAACCCCTCTAGATTTTGATATATAAAATACTTGGGTCCACTAGTTGCAAATTTTTTTACTTTTGGGGGTTTTGAAAATGCAAATAGAACACATATTGTATCCTATTGTTTAACTAAAATGTGATGCTCTTTCAATGTATATAGCATGTGACCACCTTGCAATATATTGTATAATTTGTTATAAAAACATTTGATTTTAACAATGTTTAATTGAATTTGGGCCCCCACACTAAGAAATTATATAGGAAACTTTTAATTTGGGCCTATTTACTAGTCATTTGAAATTTAATTGTCAAAATTTGATTCAATTACCCACCATTTTACATTAATTTATTCCCAAACTATATGGAATTTTCCCCACTAATATCGTTAATTCAACAAAAAGGATGGTCCTATCATTAATGAAATTATAAGCAATTTGAGGCAAACATTGGTGCAATTGCTAATGAAATTATAGACAATTTTAAGGGAAAATGGTGGTGTAACCACCAATGTAATTATAGTCAATTTAAGGAAAAATGTATATAATCTCCATATAAATATAGATATTTGAGTGAAAACGTGTCTAATCACCATGCAATTAAAGGCAATTTGAGGAAAATGTGTGCCATCACCATGGAGTTATAGGTAATTTAGGGATAAGTGTTTAATCACTCATAGAAAAGTCACTATGTTTTTTAGCCTAGATGACCAAAAACATAGTTTGATTGTGGATTAATAAATTTAAGTTAAAAAAATTTCCATTCACTCATTATGCATCCATTTCATCTATTCCTCACATCCATTTCATCTATTACTCACATCGTGAATTTAAAATTTATGAATTTGCATTTGATCAACTTGGTATTAGCTATGAGACAATTTGGTACTTTATCAAAAGGTAGAAAATAGACAAAGGCTATAACTCACACTTTAGTTTACCATTTCTAGTGAGTTAAAGAGAAATCATATAATTAATTATCAATATTGGCCTATGCCTAAAAATTGTAAATCTATGCCGTCTAGTTTCACCCATTTCCAATGGTAGCCAATCATTGATGGCTAATTTGAGATTTACTTTAATGGGCCCCATAAAAATTCCTTTTCACTCCCCTATATCTTTCTTTATCATTACATGATTGATCATTAAGCATTATGTGTGGCCCTATGCTTCTTGTAAGATTCATGAATGCTTTAGTCGTAGCCTATGTATGTTCATGCAATTATTTGAGCTCTAGAAGAATATTGATATCATGCGCTATGAATGGATGTAGATCTTTGATGATGTTTACTACATTGTTAGCAGTTGGGGAAGGATTTATATGTCTATGAATGGAAAGGATGAACCTATTTAATTATCAAATAGGACTATCTAATATGTAAATCTCTCGTGTTTGCAAGGTTACATTGACCATATTTCTCATTTTGATCATGTAGCCCACCCAACCCTATTGTAGTGTCAAAGCTTATTATTTACTATGGTTGTACTATTGGTTGGTATATATTCATGTCATCTCTTGTGGTCCACATCTCATGTGTTGCTTTATTTTCAAGGCATGCCATTCAAGTGTTGTGTGATGCACTCATGCATGTCCTCTTAATGTTGTCAATTTGAAATACTGTTGCACCATTGATCCCAAGGTTACCCATTATTCCCTAGTGAGGTTGTCCCCCTTTTATTTATTTTTAGTGACCTCTATAATAGTGGCATTAGATAGACATGTCATGATTATACATCTCCAATGAGTGGTAAGTTTTTATTTGTGCTACTTGTTGCACCATTATGTGGTGGTGATCTACATCAGCTATTGATTAGGCCTTTCTCCTTTTTGTCTATCCACTTTTGAATAGCCTATGAGCCATTAATCTTGATCATGACCTAGTTTATTATGCATAGATTTATCAATGTGTTGTGATCTTACTGATTCTCAATGCTTGATAATGTTTTTATATATTAAATAATTTGATGAGAGAAAGAGTTGGTTTTTTTAATTTTCTAACAATCTCTCTATTCTCCCTTCATTCTAATAAGATTCTCTCTACTGTCAAAAAATAAACAATACTAGAATTCTTGTCATTCATGTATATTTTTAACTTTTGAGATGAAGTAGAAATGTGTAAATTATTTGTTCTTTGTGTCTACTTATGCCAAGTATATGCTTAAGGAGGTAGTGATTCTCTCTAATATCTCATTTATTTTTTTTTAAAACTTTATTATAATATATCTTAAAGGTTCCTTGAGTACCCTTTTACTAAAAATATATGGAAATTGTATGTTAGGCTAAGGATTGTTAAATTACATTTGGTTTTGGATTTCAATGCATATGGACTATATTTTGACAAGTATATATGGTTGGACATATGTGAATTTAAATCTAATCTTTTTTTCTCTATTTAGCATTAAGTCGCACCATTCTTATTAGGCAAAAGTTTTACTATAGATGAATACTTGATTAGGAAGATTTGACCATTTTAGACAACTTAGATTGAAGAACTCATTTTCTTATAACCATTTCACCCACCACATCACTCCAAAACTCATAAGACAAAACTCATTTACTTTTCTCCTTATTTTTACTTGTTTTATCAACTACCATAGACAAATAATCCTTATTTCATACCACCTTATGAAAGTTACTGTCCCAATAAATTTGTAAAGGTTTCTATTATGTTATCTATCTGATTTTTCATCCATGAAATAGGCTATTTACCTACATATTGCCTTGCAGACATAAATATAAATTTATCAATTGTTGCATGCATGATATCCTTTGTATGTTATAGGATGCTTATATGTCTCGTGTCTCAAAACTCACACAATGTAGTCTAGTTATGTATATTGGGATTCATGTGCTTAGGGTAGGTTTTCTACCAAGAACAATTACCATTGTTTTATTTCCATTTATTTTTTTCTATAACAAGCATGTATGTTCACCCTCCCAAGCCTAGAATAGCCTAAAGTGACGAAGCCTCACCCTTCCTTAAGAATTAGAGTTGATTTTTCTTTCCATAAGCATGAGTCTTAGCCTATTATTATCAAATTGACATATTTGGCCTTGGTAAATTGGTTTGGTCTCTAGGATTAGAGGAATAATAGCTGAAATCACCAATAATATTGGTTCCATCTTGGGTCTTGGCATATTATTCTCAAATTAACATCTTTGGACTTGGAAAATAGGTTTTATCTATAGGGTTATAGGAATAACATCTCAAATCACCAACAAAATTGGTGGCATTGTCAAGGAGATCATTGCTAAGATTTGATTCTTGATCCCCTAATTTCAATGCTACACATGGTGTTGTTCTCAATGTAGATATGCCATTTAGCATTATGTATCTTTTTCCCACAAATTTGCATTGAGAAAATTGGCACCATTGTCAAGGAGAGTGTCAAAGGATTCTCATATGTCTAGGTGCTACGCTTCTTCATATTTGGAACTTGTGTACATGTTTGATATTGAAAGACACCTCTATTCTCTTCTTAAAAAAGGAGAGGTAGCTCTACTTGGTTGAACCCAATAGAAGATTGGATTGAAAACCAAATAATGGAACAAATAATATTTCCTAGGCATTAACAAGTTGTGGAAGATATTTGCACACCTACAAACATATAAGTATTTTGGAGAGATAAGAACATGGGATGTTTCCTAAGACATGTTCTTATGAATATGATGTTGAGATATTGGGAACAATAAAATTTATTTTAGATTTGAGGGAACATGATACTTTTGATGATTCAGTAGATAATACCATTAAAATTAATAGGGCTACTTACAATATGTTCCTAAAATTTAAGAGAAATGGTTCATAGATGAAAGAGATAAATAGAAAGCTTATGATAAATAATTGCAAAACTTTTATATTCATAACCCGAATAGATAATGTCTAAATGCTACATAATGCCCTATTTCTAGGCTATTCATGTAGATGAAGATATTGGATGTGATACCTTATATGATGATGCCTAAGATACTATTCAAGCTAATGCTGATAACATAAAACAAATTATAGATGAGAAACTAGCATTACTTAATGAGTTAAGAGATAGAGGTAAGTATGTTCGAACTTAAAAAGAAAAATAGCAATATCAAATTGGCCAATAGGCTTAACATTTTCAGAAACCTCTCCAAAATCAATATCAAGATCAAATATGTGTTTGTTGTATAAATTATGAAGATTAATTACCTAAAAAGAGGTTGTTGTAGTCTTGCATCATTTCATTTGTAACAAGTATCATTATCTAAAGTGATCTTATGAATATTTGAACTATTATAAATTTATAAATCTCACATGAGAATGCATATTTTACCAATTTTGGGACATGTATGGTGTATGTTCAATCTTAGGCCAAATATGTACAAATGTTTCTTCTAGTTTAAAATATCCTTAAGTGTTAAATGTTGTATGTTAGGTCCTATTTTGTGTCTTTCATTCTTTATAAGTCTATACAAGGTGTAGTTTAGTAGGATCCTCTTTATAAATAGGTTTCTAATGTGATTGAGATATTTATAGGGATTATATAATTCTATAAGGTCACATTTTCAAACATCATGTTCTTTATGATTAGTTGGTTGTAGTAGCACTTGTAAAAAATTTGACAAATGATTTGAGAGAAAAATTTTCACAATAACATATGGGATATCTTTGAGCATTTTTGGATTACTAATGTTGACTTCGATATGTGAATATTCTTGGTTTCATGCATTATATTTATATGATACATTATAACGTGGTTCTCAATGTTTCCATTCTCCTCAATTTTGGACTCTTTCATGCAATTAAATAAGGCAGCAAACCTTTTAATTAAATGATCAATTATCTCATAATTAAATCATTGTTCATGTGATCTCTATTATAGTGTAGTATAGTCTTAGGTTTTGTTAGGGTTAGCCTGCAGAAGATATCAATTAAATGCAAATAAAGATTAAACAAAGGAATGAAAATACATAGAAATAATAGGAACGAGAGACAATTTTTAACGTGGTTCACCCAAACTCAAGCTACATCCACCAACAGAGAGTCCAATATTATTATCCAGTAAATCAAACCGATTACAACCAGCAATCCTTGCAACTCAATACCACTACAAAATGCTACAATACATCAATGAAAACCCTAACCCTTAGCCATTTTTATCATGAATTTTGTCAGTTACAAAATAGGGTTTTTTTATGTCAGCCAATGAAAAATAACTCTCGATGCCTTAATAAAATAATTAAAAAATTGGGTGAGATTCAAGGGTACTGCCCTAGACCCCGCAAGAGGTGCTGCCCCTTGACCCTGTCTTGGGGGTGCTACCCCTAAACCCCCACAAGGGGCACTGCCCCTTGACCCTGTAATAATTTGGGGGGAAACCACGCTGATAAAAGTGGGGTAAATTTAACCTCCAAGTATGATTAGGCTCCATATAACAATAATCTCCCACTTGGAGACTGATCAGACTCCACACCATATCATCTCCCACTTGGAGACTGATCATAACACCACTAACCTTGTAGCTCACACTAGAAATAAGCACCCTGGACTCTGTTGTTCTGATTTTGTTTTCAGTCTTGAAGACCAATCGAAGCTAAAGAGGAGCTTAGCTTCACCCTTGTCACTACCTTTGTAAACATATCTACTGGATTTTCATCTGTATGTATCTTTTCCCTTAACTGTCCATCATCCAACACCGACCGAATGAAGTGATACCTTAACTATATGTGTTTTGTCTTTGAATGCAGGCAAAATTCTTTGCAAGATGTATGGCACTCTGACTGTCCGTAAACAAATAACTGTTAGCCTGTTGTTTGCCCAATTCTTCTATGAAAGATTGCTACCATATCATCTCCTTGCTTGCTTCTTTTGTAGTTACATACTTTGCCTCTATGGTGGATAAAGCAACCACCTTTTGCAACTGTGAGATCCAACTCACCGATGTCCCACCTATAGTAAAGACATAACCTGTAGTACTCTGCCTGGTATCAATATCCCCTACCAAATCTGAGTCTATATAACTTGCTAAATTAATATTAGAGCCCCCAAAACATAAGTGTTTGTTGGATGTACCTCTCAAATATCTAAGAATCTATTTTATTGTATTCCAATGCTCCAATCCGGGATGACTCATATACCTATTTATGACTCCTACAACATGTACAATATCTGGTCTCATGCATACTATGGCATACGTTAAACTTCCTATCGCTGAAGCATATGGTACCTTGGATATTTTTTCTTCCTCCTCTGGTGTCTGAGGACACATCTCCCTAGTCAATTTCAAATGACTAGGCAAAGGTGTGCTGACAACTTTTGCATTCTCCATAAGGAATCTCTGCAACACCTTTTCAACATAATCAGCCTAAGACAGAGTCAATTTTCTATTCTTCCTATCTCTATAAATTTTCATACCAAGGATTTGTTTTGCTACCCCCAATTCCTTCATAGCAAATGACTATGCTAACTGTTGTTTTAATTCTCTTATGTGATCCATGTTAGACCCTGCTACACATGTCATCAATATATAAACATAAAATAATGTAGTTGTCATTATCCAACCTCTTAAAATAAACACAATGGTTGGAATTACACCTGCTATAGCCTTGCTCAGCCATAAAACTATCAAATTTCAAGTACCATTACCGAGGTACTTGCTTCAGGCCATACAAACTCTTCTTCAATCTGCACACCAGTTTCTCCTTACCTTTGACCTCAAATCCTTGGGGTTGTTCCATGTATATCTCCTCCTCCAAATCACCATGGAGAAAGGCAATTTTCACATCTAGCTATTCCAAATGCAAATCTTCAGCAGCCATAATACTTAAAACAGTATGAATAGAAGTCATCTTGACAACCAGAGAAAATATCTCATCAAAATCAATGTCAATTTTCTATGCAAATCCTTTTACAACTAACCTAGCTTTAAATCTTTTCTTACCTCCATATTACTCTTTCAGCCTATAAGCCCATTTGTTTGGTAAATCCTTTTTACCTGCAAGTAACTTACATAATTCCCAAGTCTGGTTTTTCAACAAGGAGTCCATTTCTTATTTCATTGCAAGATCCCACTAAACCTTTGTATCCACCTGCATAGCTTCATCATACCCTTCTGATTCACCAGCATTTGTTAACAAAATAGAATACAAAGAGGGAGAAAACCTTTCAGGAGGCCTGTTTAGCCTTGTTGACCATCTAACATTCACTGGAGTTTGTGGTATTTCTAGTTACTGTTGTGGAGCATGAGGAACCACTAGAACATCACTATTTGGAGTATCATCCAGCACCACATAATCCTTTTCTTTCTTCTCATGATGCTGCAAATGATCTTTGTACAACACCTTCTCATTGAATACAATATCTCTACTTCTCACAATTTTCTAATTTTCAAAATCCCAAAGCGTATAACCAAATTCATTAATACCATATCCAATGAAAGTACATTTTTTTGATTTTGCATCTAGCTTGGTTCTATTTAAGAATCTACATGTGCAAATGCTTCACATCCAAAAGGTTTTGAGAAAAGAATAACTCACCTTCTTACCTGTCCATGCTTCCTCTAGAATACCATAGCCCAAAGGAGCTGAACGGGCCTTTATTAATTAAATATACAATGGTGTTGACAGCCTCTACCCACATGTTTAAAGGCAGCCCAACATGCAATCTCATGGTCCTTGCACGCTCCATTATTGTCTTATTCATGCGTTCAACCACTCTATTTTCCTATGGAGTCCCTAGAACCATTTTCTGCCTATTAATTCCATTAAAGGAACAATAATCCTCAAATTCTTTGCTGCAATACTCACCACCATTATTAGATCTGAGACATTTTAATCTTTTACCTATCTCATTCTCAACCAAGCTTCTGGACATTTCTTAAATGTTTCAAATACATCAAATTTTTTCCTAAGGAAATAAATCCATACCTTCCTAGTTGCATCATCTATGAATGTAACATAATATCGAGAGCCACTAAGAGAAGATACCTGAGCTGGTCCCCATACATCTATATGCACAAGCTCCAACTTTTCATCTTTCTTTTGCTTCCAATCCTTGAGAAAATTGACTCTCTTTTGTTTGCCATACACACAACTTTCACATAAATCTATATTAATACATTTCAGACCTGGTAAAACTTTCTTAGAATGAAGTACCTTCATACCTTTTTCACTTATATGTCTAAGTCCATTATGCCACAGTGTTGTCTCAGAACCTACATCAACCATTTCAGTCTCTTTCTGTGAACCTACATCAACTGTTCCTGAACGTGTTTATTTTTTCTCTGCAACAGCTAAAGTAGAAGGAACAGTATGACCTGTACAAAAGATATAAGGTGCCTACTTTCACACCTTTTTCTACTATTAAGACACCTTTAGAAACCTTCTAATTTTTATTAGTAAATGTAACAATGCAACCATCTTTAGCTAGTTGCCTTGCTGAAATTAAATTCCTTCTAAGCCTTGGAACATGCCTTACCTCTTGTAGTAGCCAATGATTCCCATTCTACAACTTAATCTTAATTCTTCCCTTTCCAACAATCTGATAGGGTTCATTATCTCCTAAATAAACTAGCCTAAAATCTCCTTGGACATAATCAAGAAAATAACTTCTATGGGGCGTAGCATGAAATGAGGCCCCTAAATCCAAAACCATGAATCATCAGCATTATCTAGGGAAAGAATCAAAGCATCATCTTTAGATTTACTACTTACCACATTTGCCTCCTTATTTCATTTTTGTTTGTCTCCTTTATTCTTCTGAGACCAACAATCTTTCTTCAGATGACCTAGTTTCCCATAGTACCAGCAATCCTTCTATCCTCTAGATTAGGATCTCTTGTCCTTTGATTTTCCTCATGACTTCCCATGACCTCCCAAACCTTTTCCTCTCTCCTTTGATCTACCCCTGCTTTTTGCATTCGAAACATTACCTGATGTGGACCCTCCTAAGTTTTTCTGTCACATTTCGTCGCCAAGGATAACATCAACAACATCATCAAATTTTAAAGTATTTGCACTAGAGACAGAGTTACTTACATCCATTACCAAGCTAATCTAGCTTTCTGGCAAAAAACATAATATCAAGAGACCTCTCACCTCTTCATCAAAACTTACTTTTACGGAAGTTAACTATTGATAATCGTATTAAACTCATTTAAATGATTTGCCACAGATCCACGTTCAATCATTTTCAGATTAAACAAACGCTTCATGAGAAATACCTTATTTGAGGCTGAGGGTTTTTCATACAATTTAGCCAAAGCTTTCATTAGACCATCTGTTGTCTTCGCTTCTGTTATATTGAATGCCACTGATGGTGCCAGGCACAACCGAATGGTTCACAGTGCCTTTCTGTCTAGAAGATTCCAATCCTCATCCATCATTCCTTCTAATTTTTTAGATACTCCTTCCAATGGCCTCCATAAATCTTTCTGATAGAGGTAATCCTCCATCTGCATCTTCCATAATTGATAGTTCTCCCCATTAAATTTATCGACCTTTAATTTACCCCCATTCGCTATTGCTCCCATTCAACCATGAGACTCCCACTCAACAATGAGACCTTCCTGCAAACGATAATCAAGCACAACCCCGCTTTGATACCACTTGTTAGGGTTAGCCAGTAGAAGATATCAATTAAATGCAAATAAAGATTAACAAAGGAATGAAAATACGTAGAAATAATAACAGCAAGAGACAATTTTTAACGTAGTTCACCCAAACTCGGGCTACATCCACCAATAGAGAATCCAATATTATTATCTAGTAAATCAAAACAATTACAACCAACAATCCTTGCAACTCAATACTGCTACAAAATGCTACAATACATCAATGGAAACCCTAACTATTAGCCATTTTTATCATGACTTTTATCGGTTACAAAATAGGGGTTTTTTATATTGGCGTATGAAAAAATAACTCCCGACACCTTAATAAAATAATAAAAAGACCATGAACCCTAACCCTGGACCCTACAAGGGGTGCTGCCTCTTGACCCCGTCTTGGGGGCGCTGCCCCTTAACCCGTAGGAATCTGGGGGGAAACAACGCTGATTAAAGTGGGGTAAATTTAACCTCTGAGTCTGATTAGGCTCCATATAACAACAGGTTCTACCAATATCCATACCTTAGTAATATAAATTATGTCATATATGTTATGCTCTCATATATACTATATATTTAAAAATTCTTCTTATTGGAATCTTTCCATTTTATATAATGCAAAAAAAAAAATTGTGACAAATTTTTTGAGAGTCTATGATTGTTTTACTTCTAGAGGGTTAAATAATTTGTATTATAGTTTACAACTACTATAAGTAATATTAAGTTGATTGGTTTTAAGTATTATAACTCTATATAAAACCTAGCTTGATTGATATAGCATCACAACTTGACTCAAAAAGTTGGTGTAGCATAAGGAATTATAGAGATCTTCACAAGACCTACAAGAAGTTAGTGCAACAACAATAATCCACTATAGAGAGCTTTAGAGAAGAAGAGGGAGCATGAGAGAGAAGAAGAGGGAGTACAAGTGTGCCTAGATCACTTTGATGTTTAAATGAATAAACTAACTTGCTTATATATGCATTCAAACTCACCAAAAATGAATAAAATCAAATGGGGCCAACATGTATAAGCCAAGGAGGTGTTCTAAGTTAACACCACAAAAATAGGCCTAGGGCTAACATCTAGGACCAGGGTGCTAGGCACCCTGGTTCTTTAGCTCTACAAACTTTGGGAGTACCAATTAAGGTGGGTTTAGGCCAATCCTAAGTTTATTTTGTCAGGTTAATTCAACGGGATCAAAAATTGATTATTTATTTCTCAAAAGGGTGTAAAATAGGTCATGATTAACACGTGTACACACTTTTTTGCATAGCATATCTCTTCATGATTTGGATGTCTCCATCTGTAATTAAAATTTTTCAAGGAATAATATATTATTTCTGAAGTAACATTTGCTAACATCTTTTCATTAATGTTTAGTTAGTGTTGCAACATTGCAAAACCTTCCTAAAGTCTTTTAGGAAGGAACTCTATAATGACATATGTGATTTATCTTAGTATGCATGGATCTTTGAAGTAAATCTAGTTATGTGTATATTTCTTGTATCTTTGATTTTTAGATATATGTCGATTATGTTCCTATTGTAAATTCATACAAATATATTTTTTTTATTTAACTATTGGTCCTCTATTTTACAATGATAGGCATTGGTCCAAGTGTTTAAATGATCAAATTCCTTCTTAAATTAGTTTTTGTTGGCATCCGTATATTGTAGATGTAGTCTAGGACCATCCAACATGTATAACTCAATATGGGTTTTTTTATTATCCCTTTAAAGCCCATATATGATAAACATTTAGAGGGTTCTTCTTGTTGGATTTTCAAGTTTCATATGAGGAGAGTAAAGCTTAAGGGAGTGTAAACCAATATTATATCATTTTTGAATATGAAACCTACTATTCATCTACTTATTCAAAGGTCTTTTTATCTTTTTCATAAGCCAATAAACTTAAATATGCAGTAAATAACCTTTGGGGTGTTAGTGTGCATATGCTTGGTTTTCTAAAGACCTAATTGTACTTGATGTTTCCCTTTATTTTTCTTGTGTCTACATTTTGTATCACCCTCCATGTTTTCCTAGAGTCAATAGTGCAAATGAGTTTCCCACTCCTATCAAATGGCATCTTATTTCCTATAGCCTAATCATGAGCCTTACCTCTCAATATTAATTGACATGAATCTTGGCGTTTGGATTTATATTGCATTTTTAGGGTTTTGGGATAATAAACTACATGTCCATGGAGGAATGTAGTTAGATAATGGAGATCTAAGAACTTAGTATCGATGGCATAATAGAGATATTTTTGGAAGAGTGCAAAGATGAATGGGAAAGAGAGTAAGAGAGAGAAAATTAAGATATTTAAGTACATAAATGGACTATTTTAGGTAAAGCATCCAATGGAAAACTTACTAGGATAATATAGTTAAGAGTTTTGGCAATTTAGGATGTCAAATATTGAATTTTGATTTTGGGCAGTAGCACTTGGGGGTGCTAATGTCATAAGGATTGTATCTTTTAGTGGTGGGAAAAAGAAAAGAATATAAGACCTTTCATATATATGTAACTCATAAGAGGTGAGTTTCAAGATAAGGAAACTATCTAATTGTGACCAAATGATAACTATTGGAATAGACATGAAAATAATTATGAAAATGAAAGGTGAAGATTGTGATAGATGTAATTTCTTATCTTACAATATCTAATTTATTCAAGCCATGTACTTCAATAACTCTAGCATTCTCTTTTAAGTGGATAGTCCACTTAATAACTATCAATGTCCTAAATATCATGAAGTACATAATTCATTGGACATAAATCTTCTAAGATAGAAATTCATAAAAAAAATTGTTTGAAAACTTATTTATGTACAAGCCTTAATGTAAATTTTTTTCATAAAACTTGGTTTATTCTAATATGATAGTAGGAACTAAATGTTGATTTAGTTTTATTTTATCTTACACTTCTAGATATCATATGAAAGGAAGAAAGGTACACGGAACACTCTTCCTACACTGATCTAATGAGGAAAGTTACACAAATTTTCAACTTTTACAATTATAGATTATGAGATGTACATTAACAGAAAGGTAACAATACATCAAAAACAAGTATAATGCTCACAACACAAGATATATGTGGGAAAACCCCTTTTAGGTGAAAACCCCCTCACTCCAAAACCTTCACAATGTATTATTAAATCCAAAGAAGATTACAACACACTTGCAATGGAAGTTCTTTCAATAGTTCACAAATGTCAATTTCTAGAGTAATTTTGACAGCATAATGGTACCTATAAATGAATGATACATACACTACTTCAAGCATCTATATTTATAGAGTTAGAAGGCCAACATATGAAGATTCCAGAGGTGGGCATCCAACTTAGCCTCATGACCCATTTCCAATGCCTTTGGACACTTTTTTAGCATGCACTTGACCCTCTTACGTCTGTCATAACTTGTAAGTTTGACTTTCCCAAGTTGGGGTGTATTGGCTTGACTAGCATATTGTGTGTTGGCATTGATGTCAACAATATGAATCAGGTGTTTACATAGGAGCTTGTGTTGGTCCTTGATTGGACTTTACCATTAGGAGGATGTCACTTCATGATATGGTGTTCATGCTTTGTCTTTGATCATGCAAGGTTTGAGTTGATGATGTTGATAATGTGGATGTTACATTTGGCAGAGAACATCATCAGAGGATTAGATGTTGATCATCTCAATGTTTTGAGTGTTCAAGATAGAGGTATCAATTGAACTAATGTTTGTGGGTGTTTGCTCAAAAGTAGTTTGATGTTGTTCCATGTCATGGGTGTTGATGCTTCTTATCGAACAACCTTGCGATAGGTTACTTTTCATGTCAGGAAGATGTCATAATTCATCATGATGAGCTTCATTCAAGACTTCTTCAGAGGTGTTCATGATCATAATAAGTTTGAGTGGTAATTCTCAAGGCACTTGATAAGTTTGGTAAGGTGATTGCCTAATGTCTTCATTCTACTTGCTTCATATCTTGGTTTTAGTAGCAGATTTTTGATGCTTGATTGCTCCTTGTCAAAGATGACAAAGGTTCAGATGTTTGTTCATTCCTTCATGATGTTTTGGTGTTGGTTCAAAGGAAAGCTTGATGCAAAAGATGTTGGTGCTTCATAATCTGCTTCTTGCTCATACTATCATTTATTAACAGAGTTAGGATGTCTAAATTTCTAAATATTTTGAAATCCTAAAGTTTCCTATATTTGAAAACCTAAAACCCTGTGTATAATTTCTAATACCCTAAGTCCTAAAACAAATGTTTAGGTCTCCTTTGTTTTAGATCTTCCCATCTCCCTTGACATGCACTTTTGTTTTATATGGATGGTGACCCTCTATCACAGGTGGGTTGTCACTTATTTGACAACCTTGAGTAGTTGCTGCCATCTCTTGATTGACCCCCCTTCCTTATGCTACTGATATCATTGGTCATTGCTGCAGCGCGTGAGCGACAAAAAGCTAACTAGTGGCTTATATTCAAAGTTGTGATGGGCATATGAATGAAGATCTTTTGTGGACATTAAAAATTGTTAACCCCACTCTCTACATCCTCCTTTGATGGCTATTTGAATGTCATTTCTTTATGACAGCATAGAAGGTGCTTTTTAAGGCTATATTTAGCCATTCCAAAAGGCAAATTTGACTAGGAGTTTTAAATACAAATTGATTTAAGGAGATTTTTTCTATTTTAAAACTCCTTTGTGGCATTGAAGGCAAAAAGATGGTGTTTACTTGTTTTTTTCTAAAATGGGCACCTTTTTAATGGAGACTTAAATTCTTTATGGAGATAAGGTGTTTTTAATGTTTTCTTTTCTTGTCTTCATGAAGAGGAGTTTTGGAGAGTGGGTCCAAAGAT
This sequence comes from Cunninghamia lanceolata, assembly GCA_027924645.1. Classification (NCBI taxonomy): domain Eukaryota; kingdom Viridiplantae; phylum Streptophyta; class Pinopsida; order Cupressales; family Cupressaceae; genus Cunninghamia; species Cunninghamia lanceolata. Next base: position 2,543,074 of record BSBN01000649.1, on the reverse strand, counting down.
TGAAGAGAATTATTATTTTCTTTAACAGGGCTGAAGGAATAAAAATTTATTGAAGATTTTTAATGCTATGTCATGGAAGTCTTTTATAATTTTTTTAAAATTTTTGAAATGGGAGAAGGAATACGGAGAGAAGAGGGAAATGAAAGGTTATTTCATTTTTAATGATATTGCAGGTACAAAATGAGGACTTATATATGCAACATTGAAGACATTTTTTAGTGAGGTTTTTGAAGAGAAATTGTAGGTGAATCAAGTGATTAAAAAGGTGAATATTTTGTCTGGGAATTGAGAGATGTATGAGATGTTTTTGCAAGGGTGAATTAAGCACAGGATGAAGACATTATGCAGTAGATTTACAAAGTGAATCATTTCCAGTATGAAGACAATATGCAACTAATTGTGTAGAGATACTGATAAGGAAATGCAGATTGAGTTGAGTGTGATTAAAAGGCGATATGCAAATTCAGTGATTTGTATTGAAACAAAGAAACCCTCTATACTCTTTTTGTTATTCTGAGATTGTAAGTTTTGCCAGTGAGGCACATTGTAACCAGTGAGGTTCTTGGCTAGTGAGGTCTGTTTGGGATCAGTGAGATCATTTGCCAATGAGGCATGCATTGTCAATGAGGCCTGTTTGTAGCTAGTGAGGCTTGATTGTACCTAGTGAAGGTTTTGGTTTTTGCTAGTGAGGCATAATAAAGTGCAGCATTCAAGAGCAGTTTTTTATCCCTTTTAAGGGTTTTCCACTCATAAAACATGTGTCATGTTTCTTTATTGATTGTCTCTATATTTGTACCATGATATCTTTCTTTTGATCAAGGTCCTTGCTATCACACTTATCATTGTATATGCATATGTGTTTGATGAATCCTTGAGTTCTCTTTTAGTTTTGTATCTAGTGGATTAAAGGTGTAAAAAGTTTTAAAGATTATAGACCACTAATTCACCCCCCCTCTTAGTGGTCCTGTACTCCAATAGGATGCTCCATCAAAGAATAAACTATGATAGATGCTCTTACACATCTTACAATTGTCATAGAATTTGTCATACATGACAACACTTACAGTTGTAAGAAAATCTATCGTAACTAACTCATAATAGCATATGCCTCTTATAACTTGTCATAGTCAAACTTGGGTGCCTAGAACTGCCTTCTCAAATGCAAAGATGCTTCATGATAGTTGTCTCACCTATCATAGTCCTCTCTATTTCCATCTCTTATATGTTGAAGATTTCATCATATGTCATAACCTCTTACAGAAGCCACAAGATGACAACACATGGCATATTTGTGCCACCTCAAATGGAATGTCTATATTTTTAAGTGTTGACTTGTCCATCCAAGTGATCTTCCAAGTGGGATGACATCTCAACATGCCACCTCACACTAAATGAGAAATCTAGATGAGTACAATTAAATACAACACAAGGAAATTTAAATAAATACATAATTAAATAATAAATGCTAGGAATTTGCAAAGGTTAAGACTCCTTAATTCCCAACATTTTCCCACTTGTTGAATACCTTGCAAGAGCCAATAGACTAACATGATTTAACTACTAGGGACTAAGAGGCCCATATGCTCCAAACACCATCTAAACTTCTCTATGCTCATAGGTTTTGTCAAGGAATCTACAACATTTGTCAAAGTGTCAACTTTCTCCAAATTTAGCTTCCCATCCTCTACCATGTCATGAACAAAATGGTACTAGACATCAATATGCTTTGTCCTTGCATGGAAAATAGGATTCTTCACCAAACATATGGCACTCTAACTGTCAAAACAAATGGTAATCTTCCATGCATCAAACCCAACATAAAAACACAATCTCTTAACCCAAATGGCTTCTTTACAAGCATAATTTGCTATAATGTAATCTATTTTAGTAGTGGACAATGCAACCATAGGTTGTCACTTACTCATTCAACTATTAGCACCACTAAATATAGTGAACACATAAGTACTGGTGGATCTCCTGTTGTCAATGTCACCTATTGATAACTGAGAGGGGGGGTGAATCAGTTATCCTAATTAATTCTTCCTTTTGATCTTTCTTATTAATGAATGTAACATTAATTCAAATAAGCAAACATTACCATGACAAGGAAAAACACGACACAGTATTTTTGACGTGGAAACCCTGTTAAGGGAGAAAACCACGAGGTGATTAACCCAAAGATTATTCTCTGTTAGAAGAATAAGGAAATACAAAATGGCACTTGCCAATTAGGGCTCACTGCCCGAGCACACTGCTCACAAAGGAAACACACTGCCTCCAAGGAGACACACTGTCTACAAAAGAATGTTATACAATACTTGAACTGATTAGAAGCATCCACATATGCTGGAGTTCAGTTACGGTTAGGCACAGTACACTGATCTGCTGCACTTCATCTTTCCTCTTCTCTTATGTTGCTTTCCTTTCACATACCAGACCTTCCTTACTGCTTCTACTCTGCTATGCTTTTATTCGCACACCATATTACCACAACAACACTTCTCACAACTAAATCTATCATGTATATATATCCGCACAAGTAATTTCATCACCTTTCAAGTCGGCATCCAGAATAGTCAATTCTTTTCACAAACTCTGATCTGTCAGCTGAATCCTTTCACACCAAGTAATGCAGATCAAAACTATGCTTGTATAAATCATTTATCATGTCAGCCAAACATGATTCATGCCTTCACAACCTTTACCACCATCAGTAGCACATCCAGAAAATAGTCCGATGTTCTGTCAGTCAGTTCTTCCTCTGTTCACACTGTCACTCATGAATCCGGTACTCAAGTATTCATATCTTTTACCTCATTTATCACCGGAGGCTACAACCTTGGAATCTATTACTTAAGGTAGTCCTCTTGACTTCCCCAAAACTGTACTTTGCCAAGATACTTCCTCTAAGAGATCCGGACCAGTCTGTTGGACCTTGCCACATGCTCTATTCTTGTTCACTAGACCACAATAATCTTCATTCTGACTTCTGGTAGAGACACACCATGACCTACGGATATGTGGGATGACCTTTGTTGCCATCAATGACAACAACCATGAATCCATATAGTGTCTCTTGCCAACAATCTCCCCCTTTGGCATTGATGGCAACACTTAGTGAAAAATGACTAAGTGTTTACACTATGCTCCCCCTTGGCTGATGCTCTGTCTTTATATACATTTTCTGGAGCTCCTCCTTAGTTGGATTCCTCATTTTTCATTGCTCCTCACTCCCCCTTTGACATCAATGGCAAAGGGTAGGGTCTGTACACCAAAATTTTCAAAAAAATTTACTATACTTAGCCGTATATTACATATTCACATAAACTGAAGAATGTCTACAAAGGATGTCTTCAACTGGATGAGTTCTGTAGCCCAACTTTGTTTCATTCTATCCAAAATTGAGATGTGACCACTCAACAAAAATGTAAAAGCTTCTGCCCTCTTAAGATCTGTCAGATCATTGGTTTGGGCGGTAGTTTGAGCACCACTTATGGCCTCATGCATGGCCTCTAACTTAGGGATAATAATCCTTCTAAGTTCTCCCATCCGGTTAATTATATTCTTCCTTTCCTTCTCAAAATTCTTTATTGCATTTGTGATTGCAATAGTTTGACACTCTTGATTTACTATGGAGGAAGAGAGAGGATCAAAACTTTGAGACAAACTTAGCAGTTTATCCTCTTCTTCTTTTATTTTCTTCTCAATTTCTACTATTGCTTTTGACCAGGAGATACAAAATTTGTAAATGTCACCGCCATCCTTAAGAGCATTTTATAAGCTCTTTATTCCAATACTCATATTTCTCCTATCATTAGAGATTAATCCTTATACCTCTAAGAATCTCTTATCCAAAAACTCCTTCCGGACCTTTTCTTCAGCTGATTTTTCTAAGAATCAAAATGTGTACTAACACTGTTGACTAAGGTTTTGAGATTACCGGAAGAGGAGGCTGTGGGATCCTTCTAAAAGGATGGTATGATCTTTTCCAGCACTTCGGATGTAGCTTCTATCAACTCACAGTCTTCCATATGAGACTTGAGGAGTTTTTCATTTGCCTTAGCATGTGCAAATGAAGCTATCTTCATTGTTTGTACCGGAGAAAGAGAATCAAAATTGAATGGACCTTGTAGAAGCTCTGGTTCATCAATCTCTAATGTTTCTTTGCTCAAAAATTTTTGGACAGTTTGTGCAGTGTCTCTTGCCAGAGACAGATGTTTCTTCTCTTCTGCAATCTTGGAGCTATCCTTTGGAATTTTCTCTCCCTCTACATTCCCACCACTAGCAGTTGTGGTTTTCTCTGGTGAAGTCTTCTGTCCTTCTGCAATCTTTGCATTGTCACCTTTTTCCTTCACCGCTGCTTCTTTCTCCTGTAATTTCTCTTCTTCTTTGGATCCAGAGACTGTAGGGGAAACCAGAGGAGAAATGTTGGTCTGTTCAGGACCCACCTCTTCTATTACTTTCTCAGGAGTTTCTTCTACAACACTTGTGGTTGAAGGATCAGTACCCAAGTCCTCTACAATAGGAAGATTAAATCTTTTGAAGGCCTTCCAGAGGATCTCTTCTGTATCCTTGGCCACCTTGTCAGTCTCACCAAGCATGAGCTGATTTATCCTTGCTTTTCTCCTGAACTCATCTTTGCAGTCTTTGAATATTATGTTCATTGTCTTGAGATCAATTTGAGGATATAGCTGAATAGCTATCTACTCCCCGATCTCAAGATCTTTAGCTTGGGCAGTGGACTTTCTCATTTCCAACTCCTTTTCTAGACTTTTAGGAATTAAAGAGATAATTTCAATAAAAGCTTTGTTGTAAATGTTCAAGAACTTAACTGTGGCTTCCTCCAGAATCCTTTTATCTACTTCATTATAGCCATCATAGAATTCTATTAGGGGTTGAAGGTTGCCATCCACAGTGACTGCTTTTACTATATCATCTAAGGAGAGAGTAGGTTTTTCAACAAATTCCTCTTCCTTCTCTTCTTCTCCTTGACCGGTAGAGTGTTTAACGGATGATTTCTTCTTATGTTTCTTTATCTCCTTTACCCCCTCATCTGATTCAGTTTCCTCTTCATCTTTCTGACTTGCATAAGCCCTTGTGGCTTTTATTTTAGACCTTTTCTCTCCTTTACCGGATGTCTGACCTTCCGGTTTTGATGTTTTTGAGCTTTTGGTTGTGACAGGTGTAGATCCTTTTAATGATCTGGTCCGGGTTGAGGTTTCCACCGGAGTACTTTTCTTGCTTTTCTTTTCTACCTCTTTCTTCTCTTCCTCAGCCTTTCACCTGTTTTCCTGGTTGGCATCAAGTGCCTCCTTTGAGATGCCTAGGCCTTGGGCAATATGTTCTACTTCTTTTCTCACCTTCCTTTTCATCTCAGGTTCTCTGAGTTTCACATGGATCTTCACACTCAGCTCCTCAAAGGTTCCAAACCTTTCTGCCTTTGGATCTTTGGGCTGACTTAGCATGTGTTGAACATGCAGTTCCATAATCTGTTCATCAACCTCATACCCCATGGGCATGATCCAGACTGTCCTTGGCTCCACTACCTCCATTAGGCACTGATTAGTCTCTACCATAAAGCAAACTGAGTCTTTGTATTTTTCAACAAGAGACTGGGGAATTCTTTCTCTTGCTTGCATCATGCTCTGGAAGTTTTTGAAGTATCCCCACAGGGCTGTATTTCTTGCTTTGGCATCCCCAAGTCCATGTAAATAATCTCTGATCTGGACTGCTACAAGTTTGTCATTCTGCCATACCCATCCACTTGATCCGGGCAGCTCATTCATGAAGTAGAAAAATAGACATAATATAAGTGTACCATACTTGAAAGAATTCTTTTTATTCTTTTTGATCTTTTGTATATTTTCCATTAATTGGCTTAAAAGAAGTTCACAAAGATCATAATCTACATTCTTTCTCAGCATCTCATAGGCAGTATAAACTGTAGTTCCAGATACAGAATTTTCCCTACTGGAGTGATAAATCTTGTATCCTATTATCATAGATGCAAACTTGATATCCGGGTCAGAAATATCTTCAATGGTCATTGCCCTCTTATCAAATTTTGATCTGGTGGCCTCAATTACAATGTTATTTTTGACGGATTTGAGGATAGGTATCCCTCCGAAAGAGTATAGACTAGTTACTGCCCTAATTGCCTCTTTTGTGATCTTGTAGGGTCTATCCAGCCATAGGAAGTTGTCATGCACCCTACTCAATACATACCAGACCCATTCATCTTCTTCAAAGCAGGGGAAATGAATGAATTGATCAAAATGTTTCTTCTGGATACCCTTATACTCTGGTTTAAGCTCAAAAGCATTGTCTATCAGTTGTTTGTGATAGATATCTCTCAATTTGAATTCCCCAAATTCCTCAATACTTGCATGTATGTAAACCCTAATGTCTTCTGTGTGTAAAACACCATGTGGAACACTAGAGAATGCTCCTAAGGAATCTACCTCCAATGACTTGTATGGGTGTTTCTTAAATTCAGGTTGGGGCCTATCAGAGATCTTTACTATATTCAGAGTAGCCATTTTTTAAAAGATTTGCAGTGAGATATTGAAAACAGAAAATACCTTATGCGCCTTCAGTTACACGGAGTGGTTGGATTGATTTCTGTATGTAATGACTTCTGCAAGTGATCTTGGGTGAACTTGATGAATTTTGTTGTAGAGCTCCACTTTTTGCTTCTTCTTGAGTGCAGAATGAGCAAGTGATTGAAGATCTAAAACCTTTATATCACTCTGCAAACTCTAATATCAGGCTACAATAAATGCTCGACCTACATTATTCCAGTTTGCCTTATTCAGATGACTTGAAGAACCAGATCTGTCCAGATCTATGAACATCATGTGAATCTTCCAAAACATGAACAAATCGAGATGACGCATTACAAGGACATCCCAAACACTCTATCCAATCCACAAAATAGGAAAATGCACTTCCGGATCTCACCGGACCTTTTTGTAATCCTTTGAAACTCTGGAGCATCTCCCAGAACTGGTTCTACTTGATTGATCACAACTTCTTCATAAATTCATGTGGACCTCTGAAATCTTAACTGGATCATCTCAGGACTCATATCTATAGACCCTTTAATCTGTATCCTCTTCTTGTGCCAGTTTCGGGACCACTTGACTGGTTGGGCGAACAAGGTTTTCTTTGTGTCTCCCCCTGTGCCAAAGCTCACTTTTTAATTTTTGGAAGGAATATCAGCACCAGAGTCTGGTGCGGATCCAACCTCTATATTCTCTGTACTTTTCTTCACCCAAATCTTGCTCATCTCACTTTTAACTTCATCCGCATTCACTTTTTGTTTACCCTTATCTTGATTCTGATTATGATATACCGGACTCTTTTGTCCAGATTCTTGTTTCTACAAAATTTTGCACTGTGACCTGATCTATTGTAGATTTGGCAAACAACATTTCTTTGCATATTTCACTGATATCCTTTTGATCTGCATTGATTAGCCATATGGCCTATTCTATTGCATGCAAAGCATCTACCATTGAATGATTTGTTCATTTGCATATTTCTGCATTCATGAGATTTGTGACCATACCTTTTGTAGTTAAAACACTGTCCAGAGAAGGAAGAATTAGTCTAATTCATTCTCTTTCTGTACTGATTAGCTTTGTGACCAAAGAGATTACAGATGTGGTAGTATCCATTGAAATATGGATATCTTTGAGCATTGGGCTATCTTACCGGAGGTCTTCTAGGCCTGTTCCTTGGATTTTCTGATCCAAAATTTTCTGACTGGATCTGGAGCTTTCTCCTTTCTCATATCCCAAACCACACTTGTCATCTGCCCTTTTTTGACTTCCAAGAAGAACTTCAAGTTGAGAAGAACTTATCTTGAATTTCTCTTTATATTCATTGCTGATTGAAGATCCCTTTTGAGAGAGACAATTTGATCCTCAAGTTTTTCTTCATTTTCTTTAGTATCTTCAAGATCAAATTCAAGATGTCTGATAATTCTCTCCATTTGGTGGCAATCTTCTGATTTCTCCTTGAGAGATTGTCTTAGATCATCTTCAGTTTTTCTTTTCTCTTCAATCTCTTGGGTAAACTTTATAACTCCTGATTCCATTTCATGTCTTACCATAATGACTTCTTTTGATAACTTTTCACATAACTTGGTTTTTTCAGTTAGCTCTTCATTTGCATCATTAGCTTCACTTTGTCTTGCCAATTGCTGAAGCAGCTCCTTTCTCTTTTTCATAGAGAGACTTAATTTGTCTTTTAGTTCTCTCATGAAATCATCAGCCTGTTTGAGTCTTTCCTTTAATTCATTGACTTCAGAGTTTGACTATTCAAGATCCTTAAGGGCAGTCTTGAGTTGCTCCTTTAAACCGTATGTATCCATTTGGATTCCCAAATCTTCCTCAAGCTGTTAGACTCTTGTTGGGAGGAACTTAGCTCTGATACCAATTGTTGATAACTGAGAGGGGGGCTGAATTAGTTGTCCTAATTAATTCTTCCTTTTGATCTTTCTTATTAATCAATGTAACATTAATTCAAATAAGCAAACATTACCATGACAAGGAAAAACACATGACACAGTATTTTTGACGTGGAAACCCTGTTAAGGGAGAAAACCATGGGGTGATTAACCCAAAGATTATTCTTTGTTAGAAGAATAAGGAAATACAAAATGGCACTTGCCAATTAGGGCTCACTGCCCGAGCACACTGCTCACAAAGGAGGCACACTACCTACAAGGAGACACATTGTCTACAAAAGAATGTTATACAATACTTGAACTGATTGGAAGCATCCACATATGTTGGAGTTCAGTTATGGTTAGGCACAGTACACTGATCTGCTGCACTTCATCTTTCCTCTTCTCTTATGCTACTTTCCTTTCATATACTGGACCTTCCTTACTACTTCTGCTCTGCTCTGATTTTATTCGCACACCATATTACCACAACAACACTTCTCACAACTAAATCCATCGTGTATATATATCCACACAAGTAATTTCATCACCTTTCAAGTCAGCATCTGGAATAGCCAATTCTTTTCACAAACTCTGATCTGTCAGCTGAATCCTTTCACACCAAGTAATGCGGATCAAAACTATTCTTGTATAAATCATTTATCATGTTGGCCAAACATGATTCATGCCTTCACAACCTTTACCACCATCAGTAACACATCTGGAAAATAGTCTGATGTTCAGTCAGTCAGTTCTTCCTCTGTTCACACTGTCACTCAGGAACCCGGTACTCAAGTATTCATATCTTTTACCTCATTTATCACCGAAGGCTACAACCTTGGAATCTATTACTCAAGGTAGTCCTCTTGACTTCCCCAAAACTGCACTTTACCAAGATACTTCCTCTGAGAGATCTGGACCAGTCTGTCAGACCTTGCCACATGCTCTGTTCTTGTTCACCGAACCACAATAATCTTCATTCTGAATTCCGGTAGAGACACACCATGACCTGCAGATATGTGGGATGACCTTTGTTGCCATCAATGACAACAACCATGAATCCATATAGTGTCTCTTGCCAACATCACCTACTTAATCTAAATCTACAAATCCTCAAATACAAAGTGAATGTTAATCCATTGTGGGATAACCATGATAACATAAGGAATAATCAAAGGTACCCTGCAAGTATCTAAACACTCTCTTCACTGCATCCTAATGTACCCATGAAAGATTACCCATAAATCGACTAAGGACTCCCATTGCTTGGGCAATGTTTAGTCTCAAGCACAAACCATGGAATACATCAAGCTACCAACCGTACTAGCATACAATATTAAAATCATATCATCCACCTCAGTAGGAGATTTTGGACAATCCTCAACAAATAACTTTCTCTTGAATAAAAGAGGAATATTAAACTGTCTACAAGACACCATGTTGAATCTCTCCAACACTGAGTTCACATACTTAATTAGTCCTAACCAAATTTTTTTTATTATCTTTGTCTCTTCTAATTTCCATTCCCAAGATGTACCTAGCTACCCTTAAATCTTTCATTTCAAATTGTGCTGAAAGCTAAGACTTCAAATAAGAAATTGAATTTTTACTATTCCCAATGAACATATCATTAACATACAATGCATTAATGAGAATGTAATCATTGTCAACCTTGTAATAAACACAATGATCTAATTTCAATCTTAGAAATCCCAAACTCAACATAAACACATCAAATTTATGGTACCACATCCTACGAGACTATTTCAAACCATACAAAGACTTTTTTTAACTTGCAAACAAAATGCTCCTTACCTTTTTCAATGTAGTGATCAGGTAGTGACATATAAATTTCCTCCTCCAAATCACCATGAAGGAATGTTGACTTCACATCCATATGCTCAACTTCAAGATCATACATTGCAACAAGTGATACCAAAATACTAGTGGATGCCAACATTGCAATGTGAGAGAAAATAGCACCATAATCTATTCCCTCAACTCAGGAATAACCTTTTGCAACCAACCTTGCCTTAAACTTATCAATGCTTCCATCTAAACCAAACTTCTTCTTGAACACCCATTTGCATCTAGCAAGTTTACGTCCATCAAGCAAGTGCACTAGGTCCCAAGTATTGTTTTCTTCAAGGAAGCCATCTCTTCCTCCATGGCCTCTTTCTAGGAATTTGTATCACTCATACCAACAGCCTCCCTTACATTCCTAGGCTTATTAGTGTTAGAAATCAAAGAAAAAATACAACTAGAATCATGCAATTTGAATAAGCAAATCTATCAAGTTTCTACCTTATCCATGTGGAACTCCTCAAAAGCTAAGGTTGAGGTTCTTCATCTTCTTCTGAGCTTTCAGAGCTTCTAGAGCTCTCCTCATCATTAGGTCCAACAGATGTTTTCCATTTAACCTTCTATGGGGTAGAAGAAAGATGAACAACATTCTCTTTTCTCTCTTCTTTCTTGGGTTGTAGAACAATAGAAGAAGGATTGAGATCTCTAAATATCACACTCCTACTATATAGAACTCTCTTGACCACTAGATCCCAAAGCTTGTAACCTTTCACACTAACACAATAACCAATGCAGATACACTTCACAACCTTGTTCTCCAACTTAGACCTCTTCTCCTTAGGCACATGTGCATATGCCTCACAACCAAATACTTGAATGTGTCTCAATGAAGACTTTTACTAGATCACACCTCCATAGGTGTCTTATCAAAAAGTGTGGATATAAGAGACATGTTAACCAGGCAACAAGTGGTAGCAACAACTTTAGATCCCAAAACTTTTGTTCAAAGTTAGCTCCACTTAGCATACTCCTAGCCCTCTCCATCAATGTTCTTTTCATCTTTTTTGGAACTCCATTCTACTAAGTAGTATACAGAGTTATCTTGTGCATCTCAATCCCATGTTCTTTACAGAACTTGTCAAAATCTACTAAATAAAAATCACCACTGTTGTCATTCCTCAAACATTTAATATTTCTATCCTTCTTATTCTCTACAAGAGAATTGAACTCTTTGAATGTACTAAAGACTTCATATTTGCTTATAATGAAATACACCCATGTCCTTCTACTGTAATCATCAACGAATGAAACAAAGTAAACAAACTTTAAAATTGAAGGAAAATTAATAGGACCAAACACATTAGAATGAATCAAGTCCAACACCTCAGAGGATTTGTGAGAACTGGAATAAAATTGAACACGGTTTTATTTTCCATAAATGCAATGTTCATAAAAAGTGACCTCAATATTAAAGTCATTTATCCCCTCAATGATGTTTTTATTTTTTAGGGTCTTCAAACCTTTTTTTACCAATGCGACCAAGCTTGTAGTGTCATAACATTTTCTTGTCAACTAGAAGTTTCATCTTCATAGCATAATCATCCTTAAGTACCCAAAAATCATAACCATCCAAAGCAGATGCAATAACTTCCTCTTTGCTACTGGTTCCAATGGTGAGGATGAAGAATATGAATTTCTATTCTTCAAAATAAAGGCACTATTGTACTGAACCATGCATACATCAACCTGAAATAGAGTATCAATTCAAAGACCCCTAGCTAGCACCATAGATCCTCTAGTCATATTGCTTCCTCCATTTGAGAAAATAAATTGCACACCCACATCATTTAATTTACTTATAGACAATAGGTTGCATACCAAACTAGGGATATGCAAAACACCATTGATCCCCTTCACTCATCCATCAGGGATTTGAATAAAGACTCTACCATGGCCAACAATCTTAAATTGGAATCATCACCCAGGTACACCTTTCCACCACTATATTATTCATACTTAGTGAGCCAACCTCGATGCAAGGTCTTGTGGAAAGATGAACCAGAACCAATAAGCCACACATACTTAGATACATGAGTTGTCAAGGTAGCAACAAATGTTCCTCCTTCATCCTAAGAGGACTTTTTAGAATCTAAATAACAATTCTTCTTTTTCTTCTTCTTTTCCTCTTTACATTCCTTGTAGAAATGACCAAGTTTGCCACAGTTCCAACATTGAGCCTTTGAATTTCTAGGAGACTTAAATCTCCCACAGGATTTGGATCTTCCTTTTTATTCCTTCTTATCCCTTTTCTTTCCTTTCTCTTTATAGATCTACCATTAACTATGTTGGGACATAAAATTTCATACCAATTTTTGCAAGATTTTAGGTTCCCATATGAAAAATTCAATTTCAACACTCATAGATACACCTGCACAATATGCTCAAATGGCCTACTTTGAAGCATTATAATTCGGAGCCAATTCGTCTTCATGCAAAATTATATCACAAACATGTTTGTCTACCATATGTAAGTGAGCACACCTGATTTCAGCTTCCTACGATCAATTTTGACTAGGTTTTGAAGAACCAAGTTGGAGGGTTCTGGTAAGGTTTGTTACTTGCACAATGTGAAATCAGCTCGAGAGTCCAACTTTGGAGGTTGATATCTAGCAGCTAAATGATGATCCTGACAAAATAATTAGTGTTTCATATTCCCCTCATAATAATGTACCTTGATGCCAGTTTTTGGGACCCCAACATCTCGTTTGCTATTTTTTCAAAATCAAAAGCAAATGTAAAAAGTTCAGTTGCCATATGCATTTCCAGAAAGTTGCGGAGAGCTCAACTTTGGCCCTTACCATTTCATAACAGAAGATGGATGGTGAATAATTCTCTTACACACGCACTCATCAAGCCTAAATGAACTCAACTTTCCAGTTACAACTTCCCAGGAAGAGATTTAATGGGTTTTTAAAATTGCAAGTTGGGGAGCTCGAATCTGGTTTTGACAGGGGCAGTTTTCAAGGAGGTTAATTTGGAAGGTAATATCTAGCAATCGGGTCGTGTTCATAAAAAACCAATTGATGTCTCAAATTCTTCCCATGTTAATGTGCCTACATGCCAATTCTCAAGGTCCCAGCACTTCGTTTGATATTTTTTCAAAATCAAATCCAAATAGATTTTACACAGTTCTGTGACTGCATTCCCAGGCAGCTTCAAAAAGGTCAACTTTGACACCTGATATCTTATGAAGGAAGAGGAATAATGAAAAATCCTTTTGCACACATGTTGACATGGCCTAAATGAACTAATCCCCAGGACGGCAGCTTCTCAATAACAGATTTGATATTTTTCCAAAGAGGCAAAATAATAGGTTTCAGTTGAGTTTAAAACAGGGGCAAAACATGCTGAGTGAGCTACTTTGATTGCGAGCAGCTTTTAATCCCAATAACTTCATGCCAATCCGTCTGACGACCATACTCCCCTATCATAATTCAACATGTTGGTGCGTTTTTGTGGCTCCGGGAGAAGTTTTGATTAGTTTTCCAAGGCAATTTTTGAAGCTACTTGACCAGTTTTATCACTGTCTAAATATGTCAAAAAGAGGATTTTGGTGACAACCCAGTCCATTTTTCATCTTAGTAGCAATGTCAAGGTAATTCTGAAATAAGCATGAACCATGTAAAAGAGATACCTTTGATTAGTATTGCTGATGTTCTCTTTTTCGAAGAGGACATGAAGGCACTTCAAGGGCATAGTATATATAGAAACACTTGATAAATCTGCAGCTGTAAAAAAGCAAGTAGTATTTACACATTCTGAAGAGGACAGGAAGCTATTAATGAAGAGAGACACATGGCATTGGAGTCTGAAGTGGAACAAGCAATAGGTTTTCACCATGTAATTAATTTGATTGCTTCTGGAGGAAAGCTTATTGTAGGTCACAACTGCCTTTTAGATTTTGCTCATATCCATAGCAAGTTTATTGCTCCTCTGCCAGAGACAGTGGTTGAATTTGCAATAGCTCTTCGCAAGCATTTTCCATATATCATTCATACTAAGTACCTTCTCAAAATAGAACCAATGTTACAATATATGATGAGAAATAAGAGCACCAGTTTGTCCTTGGCGTTTACTCACTTGTGTGGACAGATTGCTTGTACTTTAGAAGCTTTCAATAAAATTATGAATTATACTATCAAAGTTGTGGTTCCAGTTGAACTACAGAGGTACACAGATGCTCATTTTGGTGCAAAGCATGAAGCAGGTTATGACTCTTACATGACTGGATGCATATTTTCTCAGGCTTGTAAACACTTGGACATTGACTTCAACAACCTTCATCTTGGACCTGATTTTGCTTTGGCAGATAAAGTTCAAGGATATTTCAATCTACTTTATGTTGGCTGGATCAGGAGTTAGTGCTAGTTTAACAGCAAGTAAAAACTGGAACAAAACCCAAACGTAAACCCAAGGTAGACACATTATTTCACCATATGCAAAAAATGGATTTCCAACCCGGTCAGTTCATATTTGCCAGCATCCTCCCTGCCTATACTAGAATGGGAACCTTGAAACAGTGTATGGACATCCATCGAAGCGTAATGGAAGGGGGATTTTTTCTTCAGATATTGTAGTTGCGAATGCCTTGATAGGCATGTGTGCCAATGACTGATCATAAAAATAAAACACGAGTTGTTTAATGGAATGATTCGGAGAGATATGATATCTCAGATTGCCAAAATTACAAGCATAAAACCAGGTTCCATGATGGTTGCCAGCATCCACGGTGCTTGATGCAAGCAAATAGGGCAAGAAACCCTAAACTCACGTATCAGCGTGACATTTAAAGTCAGAGCAAATTTTTTAGATTACACCGATTTTATGCCTTTCGCCGATGCATACTTTTCGGTGAGAAATATTTATACTCTCAGCGATCGGGCAGACATATATAATCGGGCTCAACTCCTTTTTTCTCTCCGACTACAGGTGTTTCTCTGATGAGGAGGAAAAAATGGGATTTAAAATGCAAGTTCCACTTATAAAAATTTAAATGATATGAGATTATAATGGAATGAAATCTAAATCCTGTATTTTGTGGAAGGGGTATAAGGTGAAAATTTATTTGAAAATATTTTTTCCAAAAGAGAAATGCTTTCTGAAGAGTTAATCAAATAGGTAATTATTTTACCTAAATAATATTTTTATGCGAGAATGCATAAGATGGCCAGTAAAACCAGAAGGGGTAATTATTTTCACACAAATGATTATTCTAGCCGGGTGAAGGTGAAAAAGCACACAAATAAATGAAAGCGTGAAGATTGCCAACCAAAGATGGAAATAATTATTATTAAATTATCTTGCACGGGAATACAAAGCTTAGAAAGGTTGAAATTAATTTAATCAAACTAAAATAGTTGATTAAATAAAGGGATGCATCAGATGAAAATTGAAGGGTTATAACCCTAACATATGAATGTGTAAAATGCTAAATAAAAATCAAGGCATAAAAATACATCGGTAGAAGAAAATGAATCAGAGTAAAAATTGTAAATCATACCGATTTGATGTGTCACACCGATGTTGTGGGCCCAAGTATTATATAAATAAAGTAATGAGGTAAAACAATGGAAAAGGGGATATGGAAGCAAGGAGAAATATGTAGAATATTTTTCAAATAAAGATGGGAAATATTTTCACAAAGCCATTAATTGAAGATTTTGTGTAAATGTGTATAATGGCCCGTGAAAATATTTTCACTTAGAAAATGAGTTTATGCAGGACAATAAAAAATATTATTAAAGTCACTGCACCATGAAAATCTCATCGGCAAGACCAAGCAAATCGGAGAGAAATTTTTAAAACACACCGAGTTTATGCCTCATACCGATGGATGCCTCTTTGGGGAGAAATGTCATTTAATTAAAAGTGGTAAATATTTTAAATGTGAGCTGCATGCCCGAGGTAAAATATTAAAATGCAATATGAAATATTTTACCAAAGGGGTTATAAGGATGAAAGAAAAATATTTTCCAACGAATTCACGAGATAGGTAATTACTTTACCTAAAAATATTTTGAGGACGTATATGCAAAAGGTGAGAAAACATTTTCACCGAGCAATTCACAAGCGAAGTAATTATTTTACTGGAAGAATATTTTATGCAAAATATTTCACCGAGGAAGTTGTAGGAGATAAGATATTTTCACAAGGTTGTTAAAAACAAGATTTCATGAGCAGAAATTGTTTCTTACTCGAAGGGTAAAATATATTTTTCCAGTGGGAGAAAATATGAGCAAGAGGATATAACAAACAATCATATTCATATTGGAAAATTATTTTCGTGAGAATACAAGTCCTAGGAAGATTAATTAAATAAAGAATCAAGATACATGAAAGTAAACCCTAACAAAGATGAAGAGAAATAATTGAATTTTAAAGGGCCGGAGGCTAATATTTTGCGTTAATAAAATTTGTTGTCCTTCACAGAAATGAAGAGACACACGGGACGGTAAGCGAAGGGTCACAACCCTAAAATACACAGTATGTATAAAGGTGAAATCAAAGGAGGATAGAGGAACATCATTAGTAGATTAGGATCAAGAGTAGATTAGGAAAAACATCAGTTGGATAACTGGATGGATTGACCAGTTGCCAAAATAAAATATTATGTTGTACATTGTAAAATCTTTCGAAATTGTATAGTGGAGAAAATGCACAAATTAATGATTTAATATTGGTGTCTATTGTTTGTTGAGCTGAGCAATTATTTGGTTGTCTCCATACTGTAATTTCTTTGTTATTTGAACCTGAGTTTCCAAGTTGATATTTCAGTTTCATCGAAACACACTTGTTGTTTTCGCGTAATCAAATTAATTGGTTTCCATTACAGATATAAAATCCTTTTGATTGATTACAGTAACCTAGAGGTAGCATTTGGATAGGTAAGAACAGCCCTATAATTGTCAATATTGCCATACTGTTCCAACTCGATATTGTCTTGTTATTCAAATTGAGCATCAACTCCATTTGTCAATACACATTTGCTGTCATTGTGTGATTCTTTTGATCGGTTCCTTCAAGCAAGGATTAAAAAATCCTTTCAATAAGTCACAGTAACCTGCTAAGATTCGAGTGGATCACTAAGTAGAGTATGTCAATCACATTCTTGCACGTTTATACAAGCTATAAACAAACACAAGTGCCAAACAATTAGGATTGTAACCAATAAGTAAATCATATATCACATACGCCTTGACTCCATTAGCCCAATAGAAACAGGCACTGGTCATACCAATTCCACTTTAGGAGTCCATAAAATATCATTCAAACAATTACATCTCAGATCTTAGTATTAGGAGTAGGGGTAGCTTAGAAGCTTTTATCTATTCCACATTTTATGCCATTGTGAGTAGATACCTAAATCCAATTAAGTCATATAGTGTTAAGTCTGCTTTAGTTACAAAGGTACACCCGCCTAGGTTTGCAGGACCTGAAGTGTAGGGAGCTAATAGCTCTGTCAATTGGTCCAAAAACGTTGCAAATCCAAACATAGAGTATGGCATCCTCTTAGGGTTAGCAACTTGCATTTTTGGGAACCAACAAAATGGCGACTCTACTGGGGAGAACACATAGAGAAACCTGGTAGTAGACCATGTTATTAGAGTAAGAAAATTAAAAGGCATAACTCTGCTGGTGGAAGGAAAAACATAGAAAAATTGATTAGTCCTCTAAATAGAGGTGGCGACTCTACACAAAGTTCAAATATAGATTGGTAGACTCTACTGGCAAGAACCCAGAAAGATGAAATTTTCCTCTTCTCACAAGAGGTGGCGACTCTGAAAATAAAATTGATGAAATATGAAAAAATATAACATACCCCCTTTAGATGCATTCTTTGAAATGAGGAGACATGAAGGAGAATCTGGATATAAGTTGTTCATCAGGTTGGGGGATATCTATGAACAGATACCTTTTCATCTTAAACCTAGTGTATCCTTATTTATTAAAATGTTCATGCTTACTTATGTGCCTATGTCTACTAATTGGCCTGAATCATTAAAGCCAGTTACTATAGACCAATTGGTTAAATTGATTCCTATCATAGAAAGGAAAAGGCACGAGGATATTATCAATATTGAATCCAATGATATTGAATATGACGAAACTAATATAACAATACGACCAGATATGGATGGACTAGCCACCTACCAAGATCATGAATATAACCAGTATATGGGGCATTATCAATACCAAATCCCATATCAAAACTTGCAAAGCAATGTTAGCCCTCGAGTCAACCAAAGTCTACAAGAAGAAAAAAGATGGCAGCAACTACTTTTCCAACAGAGGGTGATAGATCTTGAAGTGTACAAACCAATTGATTTTAGAAACATTCAAGGTTACCCAAATCGTTCTCCCCCTTTAAATGTTGAAAATCATTTGCCAAAATTTAATGGATGTAAATGGGAATCTACAGATATGTACCTACAACAATTCATTGATATAGTGATGAATTGGCAAATCAATGGAGAAGACGTTATCATGAAGCTATTTGTGAAAACATTAGAAAATGCTGCCAAAGATTGGTTTTACAACCTTCCTATGCTTTGCATAACTTCATGGAATGAACTTGCAAATAAATTCGTGTGCCAGTATAAAGAGAAAAATGATGAGTATTTTCAAAAGGGAAGTCAAAGTAAATTTGGGGAATCTAGTTTTTCTTTGTTCAGGAGAACATTGGATATCTATATGCAAATACCTGTTAATGTTAGGCCTGATGAATCCATCTGCATTGAAACATTCATGAAATTATATGTGTCTCATTCAGAAAAATGGCCTGAGTCACAAAAACTAGTTACTTTTGACCAAGTGTGTGAAATGATTGGTTTCGTAGAGGAAATCAGGTATGAGCATACTGGCAATGGTAAATCTACCAACACAGATAATGGCATGGACAATTATGAAGAAAGTGATAAAAAAATGCAGCCAGTAGATGAGATATATGATCTTGCACAAGACTTGGAGCCCCAGCATATTTCAGAAAATGAGAGTAGTCTTCAAAATATGGATGGTCCTTTTATCCCATCCCACCGACCGCAATATATAAATCAGCAGTGTTGGGGGGAAGAGGAGCATTGTTTTCAAAAAGGAAGACAAACTTTTGATAAAGAGGATGAACTCCAAGTATTTCCAAACCCATGCTATCCTGAGGATGAAGTCTTTTCAGATAACCAGGGTGAATATTTTCAACAAGCAGAAGAAAATCTTAATCAAGGTGAAATACGCATAGGAGAAAATAATCTTCATGCTTGTTTAAAATCATTGTATGATGATATAGCACAAGAAGATGGAGAGGATGAAAAGCATTCAGACAGTCAGGAAGGTGGATATTCTGATAAAGAGTCAATAAATGATCAGATTGATGAAATATGTACATCGAATGTTGAGCATTATAGTAGTGATGAAAAGAATGATGAAAATTTTAGTGAGAGGGTTGATGAAGAGACGTGCTCACTTGACAGTGAGCAGATTTCAGAATTGCTCACCAAAGAATATCAAAGATGCGTACATAGAGATGATACCCAAATACTGTGTCCAGCACATATATCTTTTGATAGTGAATGCATTCAACATGGTAAGGAAGATGAAATATATGAGGCCATATTTCCCAAATCACATCTTTGCAAAAAAGAGACAGATAGTGGTCATGAGTTCTCTTGTGACACTGATCCAGAGATAAAGATGTCCATTGAACCAGAGGAGGTTGATGATTCCAGTGTGTATGATTGGCAGATTATTGACTCTCAAGCATGTGGGGAAGATGGATGTGATAAGGAAGAAGATACGATGTTTTATGTTGGAGCCAGCATTGATGATAGCATGTGTCAGAAGCAGCTTGATCTATTCCATTTTCCAATTCAGTTAAAAGACTAGCATTGGGTGAATAACAATAGATATGATAAAGTAAGACATCCTACAAGGTCTAACAATCATGACTTCCTTATGTCATACAATGATGAAGGTGTTCAGACTATGCCTAACTTCTAGATACCGAATAATACAGAACACACTTGTAGCATAAATTATGATGCATTATTGAACTATATGAGCAGATTCAATCAAGCAGATGGGGTATCATTACAACATGATCAGAACAAGGTTTTTGACAGGGGAAAGACGTGGATTTTCTTTTCTGATATGGTTTTTTGAACATATCAGTTTAGGGGCAAAAAGTAGACTCTGTTACCCAATGAAGAAGGCATTGGTCTGCTCCCCAGAAATCTGGGATCTTGCTATGCCCGCAGGGGGCATACATCCCCAGACAGAGCCACTGTTGGGACATAAAATTTCATACCAATTTTTACAAGATTTTAGGTTCCCATATGAAAAATTCAATTTCAACACTCATAGATACACCTACACAATATGCTCAAATGGCCTACTTTGAAGCATTATAATTCGGAGCCAGTTCATCTTCATGCAAAATTATTTCACAAACATGTTTGTCTGCCATATGTAAGTGAGCACACCTGATTTCAGCTTCCTACGATCAATTTTGACTAGGTTTTGAAGAACCAAGTTGGAGGGTTCTGGTAAGGTTTGTTACTTGCACAATGTGAAATCAGCCCGAGAGTCCAACTTTGGAGGTTGATATCTAGCAGCTAAATGATGATCCTAACAAACTAATCAGTGTTTCATATTCCCCTCATAATAATGTACCTTGATGCTAGTTTTTGGGACCCCAACATCTCGTTTGCTATTTTTTCAAAATCAAAAGCAAATGTAAAAAGTTCAGTTGCCATATGCATTTCCAGAAAGTTGCGGAGAGCTCAACTTTGGCCCTTACCATTTCATAACAGAAGATGGATGGTGAAGAATCCTCTTACACACGCACTCATCAAGCCTAAATGAACTCAACTTTCCAGTTACAACTTCCCAGGAAGAGATTTAGTGGGTTTTTAAAATTGCAAGTTGGGGAGCTCGAATCTGGTTTTGACAGGGGTAGTTTTCAAGGAGGCTAATTTGGGAGGTAATATCTAGCAATCGGATCTGTTGGTCATGATGTTAGTCATTCGCAAACATAGAATAAAAGTTACACAACAACCTTTACTCATCTTGAAAGATACGATGAATTCAAAGAATTCATGATCCCAAGTCTCCGTTGATTAGGTCTTAATCTACTGACGTTACTCAGTGGTTGATGTGTGTTGCTGTTTTCCATTCAGGGGCCTTACGTGTTTCTGCACTGTTCATCATCATCATCTTCAAATATCCTGCTCTGGATGTTCGCTCTGCAAGTTTCCAACGATTCTACTTCTGCACTGTAAATTTAGTCAAATAATGTACATACAGGCCGATATTTGCATGATTTCTATCATTATTTATGATTCTTTGCATGATATTTTCAGTACTACATGCATTTAACTCAAATATGCTCATGATCTTCAGTTACCTACGGGATTTCAGCATATTTCACTGTTTCTACTTGTTATTTATCATGATTTGCAGTTATGGTGATGAATTAATGAAATTGAAAAAAGGAAAAGGATTAGAGAGTGAGATTCCTAAAATTACTGGACTTAGATCACTGATCCACATACAAGCTCCCATACTTGCAATGAAAAGAAGGAAAACTAGAAATCATACTTCACCAGGACATTCCACAAATCCGCATGATCTAGTGCAAAGCTTCAAAGGAAAGTTGACAACAACATGTAATGAAATGAAAGCGCTTCCAGTTGAACACAGCATTCACCAGTACATATCCAGAAATCAACAGAAAGATTACGTAAAATTTACAATCAGGATGTAATCTAGAACTTCATATTCATTCAGTATGCTCAAGAACAGGTACATTTACAGTGATCTGAAGAAAGAACCTTGACATTTCAACAATTCTATCCTCATTAGTCTCAGTAATCCGATCTCCTAATTGATTCTACAGTAATTAACTTTTTGCGCCAGATGCGTCTGTGTATTCTAATGTATTCCTCCCTTTAATGACAAGCTTTGGCCTTTATATAGAGCAAATGCCAGAAACGGTTACAATGATCCAAGGATTAGGATCCTCTCATAGCAATTAGCGGTCCAGATGAAAAGCACATGCTTCGCCAGTTAGCAAATGTACAGCTGGCACATAATATTCCAGCATCTTCAACTTGATTCGGTCTCCAGCTGGCGAACAGCATATTTGACAATATCCTCCTCATTTCTAGCTCATGTTGCCTCCATGCGCAACTTTGTAATGCTCAGCTTCAGCAGCATCATGACTTCAATGTTCAGCTTCAGCAGCATCATGACTTCAATGTTCAACCTCAGCAGCATCATCATGACAAGGCTCAGCCTCAGCAACATCATCATGACCTCCTGCAAGTAAACAAACAAACATTAAGTTCATTATCATCATGATAAACAACAGGAAGTAAAACGTTTTATTAAACAAGCCCCAAAAAAATGCGCAGCTACAGGCAATAGGGCTCCAAATTTCCATCGCTTCATGTTTTGCCCATTTTCTTGTATATCGGGTTCAAAATATGATGATGATGATCACAAATATACAAGGAAATAATCGCCCTTCAAGCATCCTTCGAATCCGGCTTTGCATCATCATCATATTTGCATCGGCGTGACTACATATGATCAGGGTGACAATTTTACCTTAGGCCGACGGCAACAGTTATACCGACGCCAAAAAATCATGAGGATGACCAATTATATGCCCTCTGTATCTAGCCGCAGGATATTGTGAAATATGATGCTCCTCTCCTCCGAATGCTCTGAGGAAAAGCACATCAGGATGTTTTGTTTTTGCATATTCGGGAAAGAAAGACATCGTCATCATCATCATATGAAGACAAACAGGAGGACTTGGAAAATGATTCTGCCGCTGAGGAATATCATGATGACGTCATCGTCATCATCAGGCTTCAATAAAATGCAAAGGGATGACGTCACCGTCATGTTTCGTTAAGATCAGGAGATAACTGGAATATCGGGTCACTTCTAAGGAAGATGATCAGGTGGATGAATGCAATATGACCCATTTCGGCCAAGGCTATCCTGCTTGGAAGATCAGGATGATGAACATCATCATCATCATGTACGCTCTGGGTGATCTAAAATATGATCCTGCAGAAAGTCCTGATGATGATGATCAGGATATCCGGGCCTTCGTTAATGACGTCATCGTCATCATCATATTGGCGAACAGGATCATACCCTGGAAAATATCAGGCCGAAGGAGAAAGGTGATGGTGACATCATCGTCATCATCATATTCGCAAAAGTTTATACTTCTCGGCAGGAGGATATTACGAACTGTCGGGAGAGACGAACAAGATCATGATGATCTTGTTCAACAAGGCTTGGGAAAGGAAAATCATCCTCCGTTTCGAAAGATAAGGTGATCATCATGATCACGCAAAAGGAGATCAGGAGGATATTAGGAAATGTCAGGTCTCGAAATATCATGATGATGTTGATCACCAAGACTGTCGTGCGCGCGCAAATTATGCAGATGGCAAATTTCTCTAAGCAAGGTGATATTGATCATCAGCATGATATTATAATATGCTCGCGATGTTGGAATATCATGATGCTCACGATGCTAGAATATCATGATGATGATGATGTGAGAATATCATGATGATGATGATGTTAGAATATCATGATGCTGACCTCTCGCGAGGTTTCCAAGGTTGCTTGACGGGAAAACACATTCTGACTTAAGATTGACGTCCGGATGTTTCGGGACTGCATGATTTTTATCCGGTGATAGAGTAAGATCATGATGATGACCTTTGGCGACACAAAAGACCGCTCGACGGGAAAAGATTACTACGACTTAAACTTGACGTCCGGATGTTTCGACCTCAGGATATTATCGGAGAGCTTTTCAAATATCATGATGATGATGTTCATCATACAGCAATTATCAGGTTTGACCAAAACTTTGACTGCTCATAACTCCTTCATATGGACGAATTTTCAAGTGATGTAAAAGGCAAACCTGCATGGAATTTCAAACTCTTTCTAACTATGAAGTCATAGAAACAAAATATGAACTTTGACAAACTAACCTCATGATGATGACCTACCTCATCCTGACCTTCATGATGATGATGCACCTGACTTATTTTTACCAAACCGCCAGAAACAGACAACACAAGCCAAAACAAAAGTTGGGTCCCTGTTTTGCCAAGTCAAAATGGGGCGTGTTGTGTAACCACACAACAACTTGCCACCAAAGAAAACAACAAAATTCAAATGATTCAAGTGATGTGATCACATTCATCTATAGTGTTCTAATTCTATCTAAGTAAATCATCATGATCTTTGAATGATAAAATTTCATCAAGGTAACAGTGCTAACAAAGGATCATGTGTGTGCATATGATTAATTATCCTCATCTTGAAAGTAAGTTGAAAACATAAGTAACTGGTGTTAAACTACATAGTTGGAGATCATCCCTCATAGCCAACCTGGATAGAGCCTTGCTGCCAGCAGGCGTCTATAGCCTCGGCAAGGTTATCTATACAATCTCCCTAAGTAGGGCTCCACTGCCAGCAGGCGTCCATAGCCCCGGTAGAGTTACTTAGATGGCCTAAGTTTATTGTTTATATATTTTCTATTTATATACTTATATTTGATATCATCATGTCAGCTCATTTATACAAGGTGTAGTCACTTGCAGCTTTAGGTTGGAGATTGTATTGGTAGCAAGGGAGTCCCTTTAGATTTTTCACTTAACACCTATACTCATATCTTCAACAAGCCCAAGGCTGTTAGGTGTTTCATTGTGTTTGATTCACTTTGGACAAGAAAAAGTACCCTGATGAAAATACATCATAAACCTGATCATGATTATTTATCAGAATGAATTACAATCTATGTCTAAGTCTGATCTCATCACTTGAATCCTAACAATTTAGTTATTCTCTTAGGTGATGAAGTGCATCATCCTGACTTACCAAAACAAAACTCAACCAAAACAACACAAAACAGAAACAACACTATACAAACAACCAACCCACAAAAAGGAAACAACAGGAACAGAACAAGAAAGCAAAACAAGCAGACTGTACAAACAACTAATCTACAAAATTATATACAAACCACTACTAGGCAAACAAAAACCAGAAAAAGACCTAAGGACACCTGCATTTGCATACTTCTTTTGATTGTGCAGGAGCATCAGGGTATTAGTTATGGTTCTCAACCTAGCAAATTTATCTTTATATTCTGAAGAATATTCTGGTATTCTGAATTCACTGTATTCAACAGAACAACTCTTGATGATCAGCAACTGAGGAAGCTCATCATGTTCATGATTAATCCATATGCATGTCTTATCTTCTGAATTTCCATAATCAAAATAGTATTCAACATCATTTACTGTGGAAAGGAGAAATACAACCTGATGTATTTCTGGCTTTGCTGGACATGCTTCTTCATTGGCAGTTGGTCTTCCATTTGTCATTATATTTTCACTGCTTGGCTCAGTGCCTGGTCCCTCTTCGAATTGAAGGATGTATGACCTTTGATGTGTTAATTCTTCATCTTTATCCAACCTTATCCCTCCATTCTAGATGTTCAGTTTATCCTCCAGTTCAGGAAACTTCTCAATATTTTCTTCAATTTCCTGCACATCAGTGTCTAAATAAGTATCTTTATTATCACAACCTGATATACAAAAATTTATTATTTCTAAATCATTTGACTGTAAAGGAGAAACAACTTTCACTTGGTGAGGACACTCCCCTGTTTCATTTTCAAAATATTTCTGGAGTGACATCTGATTATGCACAACAACTCCAAAGTCTTCTACATCTTCATCTTTCAGGAATTGTTCATTAAATAATTCACATTTTCTATCTATTAGAGGATCTGGTTCCTTTAACCTGCAACATTCTTGCATTTGATCATTTAATTCAAAAAAGTCAGGTAGTAAATCAGCATTTATTTTCTTCTCTATGACTCCCTGAGTTACCATCATAGGAACTTCATCATCAGGAGTGCATTTAAATTGCTCTACTATCTGTTTACACTTCTCTTTACTATAGAATGACTCCAGGAAAGATGTTTCATCTTCTTTATCAAAAGTATTAGGATCAGAATAAAAAATATTATCCTGATGAGTGATTTCTTCTCTAAAATTTTTACAAGATTCATACCTACATACTGACTGATCCTTACTTGTATTAGGAAGTAGAGAACTCCTATCAATCTCACCATAAAATGAATCCAGGAAAGATGTTTCCTCTTCATTACCTTCTGGAACTGACTCAGCTATTGTATTTTTTAGAATCTTTTTCAACATGACCAAGCAAGGGTAGCAATCTCTCTCTGAATGCTCTTCATCATGTAATCTGCACCAGCTTTCAATCAAGACATCATCAATGGGCAAACCTAATATTTGACTACACTGTATATTTCTAGACAAGTATAATTGAAAATCTTCAGAATGATCCACTTCAGTGTCTGGACAATTAATAACTTCTGGTGCTGCATCTGCTTGTTGCTCCAGAATTTCTTCATTTCCCTGGCAGATCTCTTCATTTTCTTGGCAAGTTTCAGCTCTGAACACATCCGGGAAGAATATTAGTCCTTTCAAATATAAATCCAACCTTGTGAGGAAAGTTAAACAATTAATTTCACTGTGTTCTACAGTCTGGTGTATCCTGCAACAGGTAGATAAACCAAAGTTAGACAAAATGTGAGGGTAAAGCTGCCTACTCAAAGTTTCCTGAAATAAAGGAATGTTAATTTGACCATTATTTTCATATACATCCATCAAAATGAGACTCTATTCTTCAAATTTCTTTAGTATTTTGCAATTTTAAGGAGATCTGTCATATCTCAGATTAAAACTTGAAAGTCCAGAAAATCAAACAAATATTTGATGCTTTGGGCTAGATCTTTGCAAAGGTGCAACCAAAACATCTCAGGTAAGAGATATTTGCAGACATTTAACTGAAATGCTGAAATATTTATGCAATATTTGCAGAAAATCCAAAAAAATCTTTGTTCAGGAACAGGATATATTATTCGGCCCTCCTTCTAGCGCCAATTTATGTTGCGTTAGGAGCGAGGAGCCTGCATATATGAATGATGACTGAAGCAATGGTGTCTTTTCCAGTTCTGCCCTCCTTCTAGCGCCAATTTATGTTGGTCATGATGTTAGTCATTCGCAAACATAGAATAAAAGTTACACAACAACCTTTACTCATCTTGAAAGATACGATGAATTCAAAGAATTCATGATCCCAAGTCTCCGTTGATTAGGTCTTAATCTACTGACGTTACTCAGTGGTTGATGTGTGTTGCTGTTTTCCATTCAGGGGCCTTACGTGTTTCTGCACTGTTCATCATCATCATCTTCAAATATCCTGCTCTGGATGTTCGCTCTGCAAGTTTCCAACGATTCTACTTCTGCACTGTAAATTTAGTCAAATAATGTACATACAGGCCGATATTTGCATGATTTCTATCATTATTTATGATTCTTTGCATGATATTTTCAGTACTACATGCATTTAACTCAAATATGCTCATGATCTTCAGTTACCTACGGGATTTCAGCATATTTCACTGTTTCTGCTTGTTATTTATCATGATTTGCAGTTATGGTGATGAATTAATGAAATTGAAAAAAGGAAAAGGATTAGAGAGTGAGATTCCTAAAATTACTGGACTTAGATCACTGATCCACATACAAGCTCCCATACTTGCAATGAAAAGAAGGAAAACTAGAAATCATACTTCACCAGGACATTCCACAAATCCGCATGATCTAGTGCAAAGCTTCAAAGGAAAGTTGACAACAACATGTAATGAAATGAAAGCGCTTCCAGTTGAACACAGCATTCACCAGTACATATCCAGAAATCAACAGAAAGATTACGTAAAATTTACAATCAGGATGTAATCTGGAACTTCATATTCATTCAGTATGCTCAAGAACAGGTACATTTACAGTGATCTGAAGAAAGAACCTTGACATTTCAACAATTCTATCCTCATTAGTCTCAGTAATCCAATCTCCTAATTGATTCTACAGTAATTAACTTTTTGCGCCAGATGCGTCTGTGTATTCTAATGTATTCCTCCCTTTAATGACAAGCTTTGGCCTTTATATAGAGCAAATGCCAGAAACGGTTACAATGATCCAAGGATTAGGATCCTCTCATAGCAATTAGCGGTCCAAATGAAAAGCACATGCTTCGCCAGTTAGCAAATGTACAGTTGGCACATAATATTCCAGCATCTTCAACTTGATTCAGTCTCCAGCTGGCGAACAGCATATTTGACAATATCCTCCTCATTTCTGGCTCATGTTGCCTCCATGCGCAACTTTGTAATGCTCAGCTTCAGCAGCATCATGACTTCAATGTTCAGCTTCAGCAGCATCATGACTTCAATGTTCAACCTCAGCAGCATCATCATGACAAGGCTCAGCCTCAGCAACATCATCATGACCTCCTGCAAGTAAACAAACAAACATTAAGTTCATTATCATCATGATAAACAACAGGAAGTAAAACGTTTTATTAAACAAGCCCCAAAAAAATGCGCAGCTACAGGCAATAGGGCTCCAAATTTCCATCGCTTCATGTTTTGCCCATTTTCTTGTATATCGGGTTCAAAATATGATGATGATGATCACAAATATACAAGGAAATAATCGCCCTTCAAGCATCCTTCGAATCCGGCTTTGCATCATCATCATATTTGCATCGGCGTGACTACATATGATCAGGGTGACAATTTTACCTTAGGCCGACGGCAACAGTTATACCGACGCCAAAAAATCATGAGGATGACCAATTATATGCCCTCTGTATCTAGCCGCAGGATATTGTGAAATATGATGCTCCTCTCCTCCGAATGCTCTGAGGAAAAGCACATCAGGATGTTTTGTTTTTGCATATTCGGGAAAGAAAGACATCGTCATCATCATCATATGAAGACAAACAGGAGGACTTAGAAAATGATTCTGCCGCTGAGGAATATCATGATGACGTCATCGTCATCATCAGGCTTCAATAAAATGCAAAGGGATGACGTCACCGTCATGTTTCGTTAAGATCAGGAGATAACTGGAATATCGGGTCACTTCTAAGGAAGATGATCAGGTGGATGAATGCAATATGACCCATTTCGGCCAAGGCTATCCTGCTTGGAAGATCAGGATGATGAACATCATCATCATCATGTACGCTCTGGGTGATCTAAAATATGATCCTGCAGAAAGTCCTGATGATGATGATCAGGATATCCGGGCCTTCGTTAATGACGTCATCGTCATCATCATATTGGCGAACAGGATCATACCCTGGAAAATATCAGGCCGAAGGAGAAAGGTGATGGTGACGTCATCGTCATCATCATATTCGCAAAAGTTTATACTTCTCGGCAGGAGGATATTACGAACTGTCGGGAGAGACGAACAAGATCATGATGATCTTGTTCAACAAGGCTTGGGAAAGGAAAATCATCCTCCGTTTCGAAAGATAAGGTGATCATCATGATCACGCAAAAGGAGATCAGGAGGATATTAGGAAATGTCGGGTCTCGAAATATCATGATGATGTTGATCACCAAGACTGTCGTGCGCGCGCAAATTATGCAGATGGCAGATTTCTCTAAGCAAGGTGATATTGATCATCAGCATGATATTATAATATGCTCGCGATGTTGGAATATCATGATGCTCGCGATGCTAGAATATCATGATGATGATGATGTGAGAATATCATGATGATGATGATGTTAGAATATCATGATGCTGACCTCTCGCGAGGTTTCCAAGGTTGCTTGACGGGAAAACACATTCTGACTTAAGATTGACGTCCGGATGTTTCGGGACTGCATGATTTTTATCCGGTGATAGAGTAAGATCATGATGATGACCTTTGGCGACACAAAAGACTGCTCGACGGGAAAAGATTACTACGACTTAAACTTGACGTCCGGATGTTTCGACCTCAGGATATTATCGGAGAGCTTTTCAAATATCATGATGATGATGTTCATCATACAGCAATTATCAGGTTTGACCAAAACTTTGACTGCTCATAACTCCTTCATATGGACGAATTTTCAAGTGATGTAAAAGGCAAACCTGCATGGAATTTCAAACTCTTTCTAACTATGAAGTCATAGAAACAAAATATGAACTTTGACAAACTAACCTCATGATGATGACCTACCTCATCCTGACCTTCATGATGATGATGCACCTGACTTATTTTTACCAAACCGCCAGAAACAGACAACACAAGCCAAAACAAAAGTTGGGTCCCTGTTTTGCCAAGTCAAAATGGGGCGTGTTGTGTAACCACACAACAGGATCGTGTTCATAAAAAACCAATTGATGTCTCAAATTCTTCCCATGTTAATGTGCCTACATGCCAATTCTCAAGGTCCCAGCACTTCGTTTGATATTTTTTCAAAATCAAATCCAAATGGATTTTACACAGTTCTGTGACTGCATTCCCAGGCAGCTTCAGAAAGGTCAACTTTGACACCTGATATCTTATGAAGGAAGAGCAATAATGAAAAATCCTTTTGCACACGTGTTCACGTGGCCTAAATGAACTAATCCCTAGGACGGCAGCTTCTCAATATCAGATTTGATATTTTTCCAAAGAGGCAAAATAATAGGTTTCAGTTGAGTTTAAAATAGGGGCAAAACACGCTGAGTGAGCTACTTTGATTGCGAGCAGCTTTTAATCCCAATAACTTCATGCCAATCCGTTTGACGACCATACTCCCCTATCATAATTCAACATGTTGGTGCATTTTTGTGGCTCTGGGAGAAGTTTTGATTAGTTTTCCAAGGCAATTTTTGAAGCTACTTGACTAGTTTTATCACTGTCTAAATATGTCAAAAAGAGGATTTTGGTGACAACCCAGTCCATTTTTCATCTTAGTAGCAATGTCAAGGCAATTCTGAAATAAGCATGAACCATGTAAAAGAGATATCTTTGATTAGTATTGCTGATGTTCTCTTTTTCGAAGAGGACATGAAGGCACTTCAAGGGCATAGTATATATAGAAACACTTGATAAATCTGCAGCTGTAAAAAAGCAAGTAGTATTTACACATTCTGAAGAGGACAGGAAGCTATTAATGAAGAGAGACACATGGCATTGGAGTCTGAAGTGGAACAAGCAATAGGTTTTCACCATGTAATTGATTTGATTGCTTCTGTAGGAAAGCTCATTGTAGGTCACAACTGCCTTATAGATTTTGCTCATATCCATAGCAAGTTTATTGCTCCTCTGCCAGAGACAGTGGTTGAATTTGCAACAGCTCTTCGTAAGCATTTTCCATATATCATTAATACTAAGTACCTTCTCAAAACAGAACCAATGTTACAATATATGATGAGAAATAAGAGCACCAGTTTGTCCTTGGCGTTTACTCACTTGTGTGGACAGATTGCTTGTACTTCAGAAGCTTTCAATAAAATTATGAATTATACTATCAAAGTTGTGGTTCCAACTGAACTACAGAGGTACACAGATGCTCATTTTGGTGCAAAGCATGAAGCAGGATATGACTCTTACATGACTGGATGCATATTTTCTCAGGCTTGTAAACACTTGGACATTGACTTCAACAACCTTCATCTTGGACCTGATTTTGCTTTGGCAGATAAAGTTCAAGGATATTTCAATCTACTTTATGTTGGCTGGATCAAGAGTTAGTGCTAGTTTAACAGCAAGTAAAAACTGGAACAAAACCCAAACGTAAACCCAAGGCAGACACATTATTTCACCATATGCAAAAAATAGATTTCCAACCCGGTCAGTTCATATTTGCCAGCATCCTCCCCGCCTGTACTAGAATGGGAGCCTTGAAACAGTGTATGGACATCCATCGAAGCGTAATGGAAGGGGGCTTTTTTCTTCAGATATTGTAGTTGCGAATGCCTCGATAGGCTTGTGTGCCAATGACTGATCATAAAAATAAAACACATGAGTTGTTTAATGGAATGATTCATAGAGATATGATATCTCAGAATGCCAAAATTACAAGCATAAAACCAGGTTCCATGATGGTTGCCAGCATCCACGGTGCTTGAAGCAAGCAAATAGGGCAAGAAACCCTAAACTCACGTATCGGCGTGACATTTGAAGTCAGAGCAAATTTTTTAGATTACACCGATTTTATGCCTTTCGCCGATGCATACTATTCGGTGAGAAATATTTATACTCTCAGCGATCGAGCAGACATATATAATCGGGCTCAACTCCTTTTTTCTCTCCGACTACAGGTGTTTCTCCGATGAGGAGGAAAAAACGAGATTTAAAATGCAAGTTCCACTTATAAAAAATTAAATGATATGAGATTATAATGGAATGAAATATAAATCCTCTATTTTGTGGAAAGGGTATAAGGTGAAAATTTATTTGAAAATATTTTTTCTGAAAGAGAAATGCTTTCTAAAGAGTTAATCAAATAGGTATATATTTTACCTAAATAATATTTTTATGCGAGAATGCATAAGATGGCCAGTAAAACCAGAAGGGGTAATTATTTTCACACAAATGATTATTCTAGCCAGGTGAAGGTGAAAAAGCACACAAATAAATGAAAGCGTGAAGATTGCCAGCCAAAGATGGAAATAATTATTATTAAATTATCTTGCACGGGAATACAAAGCTTAGAAAGGTTGAAATTAATTTAATCAAACTAAAATAGTTGATTAAATAAAGGGATGCATCAGATGAAAATTGAAGGGTTATAACCCTAACATATGAATGTGTAAAATGCTAAATAAAAATCAAGGCATAAAAATACATCGGTAGAAGAAAATGAATCAGAGTAAAAATTGTAAATCATACCGATTTGATGTGTCACACCGATGTTGTGGGCCCTGTTGACTTTTTCCCAGACTGGATGCTTATTCCCAGATTTCCCTACAAGGTAGCCATCAGTGATCAACAGAATCTCTGGGCCAGGGGGTCAACAGTATAGGAGATAGACTCTATATTTTATCTCCTCTTCTTCTTCAGGCTCTGCAAGACCTAGGGGGGTATTCCCTACTCAACATCCATGAGGATATGCATGCAAGGCTGAGATGTTGACAGAAAGCAGATGAGTCCTCCTGTAAGTAGACCAAAACTGAAAGATAAGGGCAAAGGGGCTAGCTTTGGGCCTATTTGCAGTTGTAGACAGAGGACTGAGGTTCCTAAAACTAACTCTAATGTCCTAATGTTGGTTTTAGATTTTGCTTTGGAGTTTAAGTGTGGATGCAAAGCTGGATATGGTTATAACACAAAAAAAAGCATGATTGGTGCCTATCCAGGGCCTGGAGTCAGTAGACATACACCTGTGAATGATCAGCATGAACAACTAAAACTGGATCTCAAGGGGATATGTGTGATACCTGCCTTACAGGCATCTCTCAATACAAAGTGTCAGGTTATCTCTACTTATGGTATCCCTACTGCAGTGTACCCTTCCCAATGTTCAACCTGAAAACAGTTTAATCTACCCCTTGAGTAGAAGTTAGAAGATCAGACAGTCAACATAGGAATTCTATGCTCTAGAATCTAAACATTGCCAAACATCCAGATTCAGAAGAAGAATACATGCAACACTGGAGACAGAATTAACACAACACATGCCAAACAGCATTTCTCATATAAGTTTAATCATGAAATCAGTGGGTTCATGCCAAAAACAAACAACAAGAGATACATAAACTCACAGGTAAGCTGTACAGAGCAACCAGATCAGCTTGTTATGCATTACAGAGCCAAAATCATCAACTTTCAACAACCTTGAATGAATAACATCCTCTCCATTATATAGCAGGAGGGTGTATTCAGCATTAACTACCAGGTTGATCAAAACTCCCGCCAGATATACAGTATGATAAAAATGGCGCTCAAACATTAACGCAGCAGGTAGGGGAGGAGACAGGAAGATTTTTTGAGCCCTGCGCCACTGCCTCGGGATCCAGATCTTCAATCAGGTACTAGACCAGCCCACGCCATCGCCCATACCTCTGCAACAATCGCCATTGATGGCGCACCAACCCGCGGCCTCGGGAAGAGCATTAAACAGTCG
The DNA here is from genome assembly GCA_027924645.1 of Cunninghamia lanceolata. Lineage (NCBI taxonomy): Eukaryota > Viridiplantae > Streptophyta > Pinopsida > Cupressales > Cupressaceae > Cunninghamia > Cunninghamia lanceolata. Next base: position 2,508,731 of record BSBN01000649.1, on the reverse strand, counting down.
ATCGCAACCACTTCCCGCCGAGGTTCATCATCATGATATTTGAAAATGCAGGATAACATTATCCCACATGCACCCCGCAATGACCTCTTAAACACTTTATATACTAGGTCATGAGCATATATCATGTCGGTGCTTTTGCTCCTGACGACACTAGTATAGACCTCATCATCATCATCCTCCAGCAGCATGATATCCTGTTGTTTGAAATATCACCCTGACGTCATCATGATAATCGGCACAACCTGATCCTTCGGAGGAACATCCTCCTGCTGAGCTTATAACAAAAGTCTGGCCGATGAACATCCTGATGACGTCATCATCATATCCTGCTGACGTCATCATCATATCTGCCTACTGTGCACCAACCCGCATATCCGAATGACGTCATCATCATGTTTGCAAATATCAGGAGGTCTCTTCAAGATGATCAGTTGTTAGAAATATGACCCCCCCGGACCTTGATGACGTCATCATCATATTAACATCATCATGATATTCGGAAGACAACCGGATATTTGGAAATATCCTCCTAATGCTCAAATATTAGGTTGCACTGTAGCTCCACTGTAAGATCGGGGCGATAACTGAATATGATGATGATGCTTAAAAAGATCACCCCCCGGGGATAATGCGCGAAGCCAGCAGGCGGATATCTCCTTGATATCAGCATCATCATGATGCTCGAGCAAACATATATCCAGGTGATATGAAAATATCACCCCTTCCTTCGGAATATCATGATGCAGATAGGCAGATAAAAAGATATCACCCTGATATAAGGATGACGTCAGCATCATCAGGATGTCAAAACAACGAACAAGAAGTGATACAACATCATCAGGATGATATTGACCAAGATCATCCTGACGTTCAAAATATGATGACCCTAGTGAATATCGGGTCGCACTTAGAACTCTTCAACAACATCATCAGGATGATATTAACCAAGATCACCCGATGATATAAAATATCACCCCAGCGAAATATCATGAAGGCAGAAAATATGATGACCTCCGCAAGCAGCAGGATGATAACTGGAAATATCATGATGATGACGACCCTTAGGAAAAAACAAGTCAGGTCGACAACTTAGAGAATAACCCCTTCAAGATATCGGGGCAACATCATCATCATGTTTGAGCAAGGTGATATTCGGAAGATCACCGGATACTTGAAAAATCACCCCCGCAAGCAACTGAGGGCGCACTGTAGCTCACCAGTATCATCAGGATAATAAGCAAACATCACCCGACAGTTGAAAAATGATGATGACGATGAGAAAAACAAGTCGACGAAGAACATGCTGATGAAGATCATCATCGAAGACAAGATGATGATGACGACCTCCTCCTCAGAAAAATATGATGCTGCAGCTGAAAAACGCTGAGGAGGTCCAACACTTAGAAAAATTGGGCAAGAAGATGAAGGCTTCAGATGAAGAAACCTCCTGATCATGACAAATCAACCCCAGGTCAAAATAAGTGCTAACAGTGGCTCCGAATGGGGACGTGCAGGTGAAAACCTGCAGCGAGAACCAGATCTCCGGGCAAACCACAGACAAAAAGCCAAAAAATGTGAGCTGTACAAGGCATTTACACTACATACATATTTTACAAATGTGCACAGCAACCAGATATTCATGCAAAATAGAACTTAAGGAATTGGCCATGCACAGGCAATTCCAGAATTTCACCATCTAGGGCCTGGAGGAAATAAGAATCCTCCCCATGAGTATTGCAAACCTGATATGGGCCCATCCATAAGGGTTGAAATTTACCATGTTTACCCTTTTCCTGATCTTTAGCATTCCAAATAAGCACCAGATCATTAACTTGAAACTTCCTTTTTGTAGTTCTCCTGTCAAACTGATATTTCATATCCTGTTGTCTTTTGAGATTGATCTGGTGGGCTCTCCTTCTGTCTTCATCCAATGCAACCAGCTGATTCACTCTTTCTGTCATGGGATCTCCAATGTCCTCATCATTTTCCTGAATGAATCTATAAACTGGTAGGAGATTGTTTATGGGCAGTCTAGATGATATACCATATACCAGCTCAAAAGGTGACTTCCCAATAGCCCTTTTCACAGTCACTCTGTCAGCCCATACTGCTAAATTCAACTTTGAGTCCCAAGCTCTCTTGTTCTTGTCCAGTATCCTCTTGACAATTTTCATGATGCTCTTATTGCTTGATTCTGCTTGACCATTTCCTTGCGGGTGATATGGTGATGTATATGACAGGTTTATCCCATACCTGTTGCAAAAATCAACGAACTCACCTGATCTGAAGCACATAGCATTATCAGTGATAATCTTAGATGGTACTCCAAACCTGATGATGATGTTCTCTAGTATGAAGTCTGTCACCACCTTACTTGTAGCTCTTTTAGTTGGAATGGCCTCAATCCATTTGGTAAAGTAGTCAGTTGCCACCAAAATCCAACTGTGTCCCCCACTTGATTTGTCTGCAATTTCCCCTATAAAGTCAACTCCCCATTGCTGGAATGGAGCATCCACAGGTACAGTTCTGAGGGGTAAAGCACCATTATATTTCAGCTTTCCTGAGAATCTCTGGCAAGGGTCACACTTCCTTACTAACTTTTGTGCATCTGAAAAGAGAGTGGGCCACCAATATCCTGCCCTGAGAATTTTATGAGCTGTTGTTTGGGCAGTATAATGGCCACCACACAATCCTTTATGCATGTCAATCAAAATATTGTTAGCCATGTTCTTATCCACACATCTCAGCAGCACACCATCAGGATTTTTCCAGTACAGCTCACCTTGAACAACAACATACCTGATTGCATGTAGCTTCAGAGTCCTCTTTTGATTGTCACTGAAATGGGAAGGACAATTCGGATTTTGCAAATAATAGACAATATCCTTGTACCATTCAGATCCTGATACATTTACATTCTCATCTTGGACTGCATTAACTTGGCATGCTTCCAAGTTTGACTGTGCCATCATCTTGGCTAATCCTTGTCCCCTTATCAACTTAGTAACTTGTATGTCTATGTTGAATTCCTGCAGTTTGTTTATCCATCTGCACCTTCTTCCAGTCACCTCCTGCTGAATGAATATGTCTTTGACTGCAGCATGAGGTACATATGCAACTATATATGACCCTACCATGTATGGTCTGAAACTTTTGATGGCTCTAACAAGTGCATATGCCTGCTTTTCCATAATGTCATATTTCAACTCAGAGGCCTGCAGGGACATACTGAAGAAAGCAATGGGCTGTTCAAAACCATCTTCATTTTTCTGTAACAAACATGCAGCTACAGTATGAAAGGAAGCAAATGAGAACACTTGGAATGGCCTAGAAAAATCAGGAGATTTAAGAACAGGGGCCATCTTAATTGCCTCTTTGATATTCTGAAATGATTCTGTTGCTTCCCTTTCCCAGTTGACAGTTGCATCCTTCTTCATCATCTTGGAGATGTTCCTTGTAGTTTCTGCAAAGTTAGGAACAAATCTTCTAACAAAGTTTATCTGTCCAAAGAAGGACTGAACTCCTTTCACAGTTTTTTGGCATTTGAATCCTGTCAATAGCTGCCACTCTCTCTGGATCTATCCTGACTCCATCCTTGGAAACAATGTGTCCCAGAAGTTTTCCTTCAACTACTCCAAAGGCACACTTCTTTGGGTTTAAAGAAATACCATATTCTAGTGCTCTTATGAAGATCTGCTCCAGATGCATACAATGCTGCTCCTCTTTCTTTGAGTAAGCAGTCAGGTCATCCTGATATACTGCCAGGATTGAATCAATCAGCCCTGCAAAAGCAACATCCATTGCTCTTTGAAATGTAGCACCTGCATTTGTTAGTCCAAATGGCATTCTAACATACACATACGTTCCCCATGGAGTGGTAAAGGAAGTCTTGTACTGTTCTGATTCTTTTACCTTTACCTGATTATATCCTGAAAATCCATCCATCATGGATAGGAGTTCACAACCAGTCACTCTCTGCAACATAGCTTCCATATTAGGCAATGGATAGTTATCCTTCAAAGAGGATACATTCAAGTTCCTGAAATCAACACACAGCCTAATATCACCATTCTTTTTCCTGACTGGGACAAGGTTAGACACCCAAGTTGAATGTCTTATTGGCACAATTATTCCAGCATCCCTGAGCCTTTTGAGTTCTTCTTGCATCTTGGGAGCTAAGGTTGGATTAATAGGTCTTTGCCTTTGTCTAAATAGCTTAGCTTCAGGCTTCAGTGGGATCTCATGCTGGAATAAGTCTTCCCTATAAGCTTTTAGGTCCTCATATGACCAAGCAAAAACATGTTTATACTTTTTTAGCAATGCAATCAGCATACTTCTTATGTGTGGTTTGAGCTGTTTACCAATATATACTTTCTGAGGGGCCTGAGATGTCCCCAAATTTATTTCTTCTAAATCCTCCTTATTTGTGGGGGATGTCTTTGTGACCATTTTGTCTCTACTGTCAAAGGCTCTTTCCAAAGCCACTAACCCTCTAGGGATCTTGTTAGTCTTCAACTGGATGATCTCATTTCCCACAAGAGTCTCTTTTCCATCTACAGTTGCTACAAAAGCTTGGAAATCAATCTGTTGATTCTCATACTCATCTATGCAGTGCAAAAATTTCAGCAAATCCCTATCATCATTAAAAACTTGCCAACTGCATATGTTTTCTGGTATGGCAGGCCTAATTTTAACCTCTACATCTGTGACACCTGACAGAGTGATGTCATCTGGCCTTATTGCAATATTAGCTAAAAAATCAGCCATAACATTTTTTGACCTTTCTACCCAGCCAATTGAAAATGCATCAAAAAGTTCAATAGTATCCCAAACAGCATGCTTGTACTGTTTCAATCTCTTATTTTTTGCAGCATACTTATTTCTGATTTGGGATACGATCAGCTCAGAATCCCCAAATACTCTTAACATCTTAATCCCATGTTTGAGAGCAATATTCAGGCCTAAGAGTAAAGCCTCATATTCTGCAATATTGTTTGTGCAATCAAACCTCAGCAAGAAAGAAAATTTGAGGAGCTTACCAGTTGGAGACAGGAAGACAACTCCAGCTCCAGAGCCTTCTTTTGCACAAGCTCCATCAAAAAACATGGTCCATAAGCCTTGCTGATCCAGCTCATCAATGCAGGCATTTTTCTTTTTGTCTTCTGCATCATCTGAGACAACCTTGAAGTTATCACAGTCAGTGTCTACAAAGCATACTTGTTCATTTGCTTCTTGGTCTTCCACTGTCTCTGATGATCTTTGCTCTCTGATTAACTTGACATCCCTGCCATTCATTGGAATCATGGCATACGACAGGTCCAGCTGCATACTTCCACCAATTAGTGCTGCCCATCTTCTTGACAGCAACATACCATATTGTGGCTTGATGTCAACCACTGTTATATTCATTGTATATCTTTTTTCAGGAAATGCTACCAGTTTGAAATCTACATCCTTCATGATTCCAATAACTGGTACCTCTCTGGCATCCATAGCATAACACTTCCCACATGCCTTGTCAATTTTTAATCCAGTTTGCTGCATGATAGCCAAAGGCATGACATTTGTGGATGCTCCAGAGTCAAGCATACAATTTCTAATTATTTTACCATTTATAACCAGGGAAACATAAAATGGTTCCACCTGTGAAGGGCACTTTGTCATGGTCATTCCTAAATAGACTTCAGGAGTCTCATCCTCTTCATTACACATGACCTGTTTCTCACCCTGGGTCTGATCACTTTGCTTAGCTTGAAAAGGTACCCCTGAGATTAGGGATATTGTCCTATTCTTGATCTCTTCCACTTTCATGAGTTCCATAAGTGGAACAGAGACCTTTACCTGAGAGAGGATCTGGGCTATATCAAATGGAGCATAGTTTTGTACAACAGTTGTAGCTTGCTCCACAATCTTGCTTTTATCCTGAGCTGATTTAGCTTTCATTTTCATAGTTCCCTGATCATCATTCTTGTCTTGGGAACCTCTACTTTGATCTTCAGCCTGAGGGGTTTTGTTTTCTGGTCCTTGAGATTCAGGACCTGCTCTGTATCTGAAGTTCTGTTTATTATTTACCCACTGCCTCTTTTGTGGTTCAGTTCCTCTATGACCATGCACCAGCTGACCTGCAGAAATATCCTCTGGCTGATGTGGGCTGCCAACTTGATTTCTACCTCTGAGATTGTAGTTGCTTTTGACTTGAGCAACTGCTGCAGCTGTGAAGGCTCTGATTTCCTCATCAGAAGGTCGTTGTAGGTTACTCAGAAAATTGTGTGAGTTCTGAGCATACACATAATTATCCTCATCATCTTCATCACATGGGGACTGTTGGCAAGCCTGAACTTGATGATCTGTCTTCTCATCAGCATCATACAGAGTATATCCATTGCCTATGGACATCATGTTAACATCATCATCCTGCACATGATGTGGCTCATTGCACTCATTACAAGATGTAGCATTATCATACAAAGATTGAGCAATCATGCACTGTGACTGTGAATGTGGCATCTGACAAATTATACACCACGGAGCATCATCAGCAATATTTATAGTTTTCTTCAGGGGATCAGGAGTTTCCTTGGCATGTTGAGCCCTCTGATTTGTGTTGTTACGTGGATATATAGGCTTACCATCATGCCAATTGGTGTTATAAGGCATATCATGTAATGATGGCCTCTTTTCCTGCCTTTGATAGACTTGCCTATCAGGACCCATTCCTTTTTCACTTCTAGCTAATCTATAGCTCAGGTCCTTAACAACATTTGCCAGTTTGTCTATCTTATCTTCAGGAGCAGATGTACTACCTTGAGTGTTCTGAGGCTTATTTGGATTCTGCAGAATTTTTACATCATCCCTTCTATTGGTCTTGCCTGATGCTTTCCTATTGTTTTCAATATTTACTGCAATTCTGAAAGCATCCCTGAGAGTGGCAGGACCTTTATCTCTTAGTCCATATGCAGTCTTTGCATCAAAGGCATTGATGTACAAAATTATGCACATTGGTTCATTTGGTCTCATATGATGTGGCAATTTGTTCAATACTTTAGTAAATCTGGCATTAAAGTCTGCAACCTGCTCATTTGACCATTTGGTGATGCTGGTGAACTCATTTACAAAGAAGCTAGGGTCAGTTTTATCACCATATTGCTCCTTGAACATCCTCTTAAAATCATCCCATGATGATATGCTCCGGTCAGGCAGATTCCTGTACCATTCTCTTGCCTCATCTATTAAGGATTGCATGAATGACTTCATGAAAACATCCTCATGCTCAACCTCAAAATTATCCATGACATTTTGGAAGGCCTTTAGATGATCTTCTCCTGACACTGTGTTGTTTCCTGAAAACTTAGGCACTTGCAGCCTCAGATGCTTGTCAATGGGGTTAGGATACCCAGGAATACCATCAAACACCAGCTGCCTGAATCTATCTAGTTGCATGGGCTGTCTGTTTGGCTGATTAACATTAACATTTCTGTTTGCATTCTGGTTTCCTGCATGGTTTAGTGGTATCCTAGCATCATTCACATTTTGCCTGTCATCATGATGCTGATGTTGCATTTCATATCTTTGCTGATGTCTTTGCATATTTGCATTTTCTAAGGTAGGAACTGAATTATTTTGGGCAGTTCTCAAGGCTTGCACTTTCTGCTGTATATCATCTCTGATTTTCATGGCTTGTAGGTATTCTAGTTCTGCTCTTAGACTTTTGATTTCTTCAGCTAATTGTTCATCCTTAGGTCTGGAGGTAGATGGTCTCATACCATTTGGGTCATCATCTTCATCATCCCTTAGAGACTCTGCCTCTTCAAACCTTTCACTTGGGTCTAGAAAAGGGCGTTCTTGGAACACCTCTGACCTCATTCTCATACTACCACCCTGTTGCCTCTCATATGCACCTTGGATATCAGCTTCTGCACTTGAAAAATAAGGAGCATGCTGTCCTGATGGCCTAAGGTTATCTTGTACATCATCACTTTTTCTGGGGGAGCTCTCATGACTAGCTGAGACAGTTCCCTTTCTTCTATACATCATTCTTTTTGTTAATGGTAACTCTTCAAATAGAGGATTTTGTTGGGATCTTCTCCCCTGCATATAAATTTCACTTTGACCGGTTGGGAGATTACTTCGGAGTCGCCACCTATTACTAGGAACTGTTTTCTTCTGAAAACCAGGGTTCTTTCACAAGGTTCCCCAGCAGAGTAGATTACTGTTGCTGACTCAGATGGGTCACATATATATCACTGGAGATGATTAGATAGTACTGTTACTTCTCAATCCCCAGCGGAGTCGCCAATTTCTGTTGACTTTTTCCCAGACTGGATGCTTATTCCCAGATTTCCCTACAAGGTAGCCATCAGTGATCAACAGAATCTCTGGGCCAGGGGGTCAACAGTATAGGAGATAGACTCTATATTTTATCTCCTCTTCTTCTTCAGGCTCTGCAAGACCTAGGGGGGTATTCCCTACTCAACATCCATGAGGATATGCATGCAAGGCTGAGATGTTGACAGAAAGCAGATGAGTCCTCCTGTAAGTAGACCAAAACTGAAAGATAAGGGCAAAGGGGCTAGCTTTGGGCCTATTTGCAGTTGTAGACAGAGGACTGAGGTTCCTAAAACTAACTCTAATGTCCTAATGTTGGTTTTAGATTTTGCTTTGGAGTTTAAGTGTGGATGCAAAGCTGGATATGGTTATAACACAAAACAAAGCATGATTGGTGCCTATCCAGGGCCTGGAGTCAGTAGACATACACCTGTGAATGATCAGCATGAACAACTAAAACTGGATCTCAAGGGGATATGTGTGATACCTGCCTTACAGGCATCTCCCAATACAAAGTGTTAGGTTATCTCTACTTATGGTATCCCTACTGCAGTGTACCCTTCCCAATGTTCAACCTGAAAATAGTTTAATCTACCCCTTGAGTAGAAGTTAGAAGATCAGACAGTCAACATAGGAATTCTATGCTCTAGAATCTAAACATTGCCAAACATCCAGATTCAGAAGAAGAATACATGCAACACTGGAGACAGAATTAACACAACACATGCCAAACAACATTTCTCATATAAGTTTAATCATGAAATCAGTGGGTTCATGCCAAAAACAAACAACAAGAGATACATAAACTCACAGGTAAGCTGTACAGAGCAACCAGATCAGCTTGTTATGCATTACAGAGCCAAAATCATCAACTTTCAACAACCTTGAATGAATAACATCCTCTCCATTATATAGCAGGAGGGTGTATTCAGCATTAACTACCAGGTTGACCAAAACTCCCGCCAGATATACAGTATGATAAAAATGGCGCTCAAACATTAACGCAGCAGGTAGGGGAGGAGACAGGAAGATTTTTTGAGCCCTGCGCCACTGCCTCGGGATCCAGATCTTCAATCAGGTACTAGACCAGCCCACGCCATCGCCCATACCTCTGCAACAATCGCCATTGATGGCGCACCAACCCGCGGCCTCGGGAAGAGCATTAAACAGTCGATCGCAACCACTTCCCACCGAGGTTCATCATCATGATATTTGAAAATGCAGGATAACATTATCCCACATGCACCCCGCGATGACCTCTTAAACACTTTATATACTAGGTCATGAGCATATATCATGTCGGTGCTTTTGCTCCTGACGACACTAGTATAGACCTCATCATCATCATCCTCCAGCAGCATGATATCCTGTTGTTCAAAATATCACCCTGACGTCATCATGATAATCAACACAACCTGATCCTTCGGAGGAACATCCTCCTGCTGAGCTTATAACAAAAGTCTGGCCGATGAACATCCTGATGACGTCATCATCATATCCTGCTGACGTCATCATCATATCTGCCTACTGTGCACCAACCTGCATATCCGGATGACGTCATCATCATGTTTGCAAATATCAGGAGGTCTCTTCAAGATGATCAGTTGTTAGAAATATGACCCCCCCGGACCTTGATGACGTCATCATCATATTAACATCATCATGATATTCGGAAGACAACTGGATATTTGGAAATATCCTCCTGATGCTCAAATATCAGGTTGCACTGTAGCTCCACTGTAAGATCGGGGCGATAACTGAATATGATGATGATGCTTAAAAAGATCACCCCCCAGGGATAATGCGCGAAGCCAGCAGGCGGATATCTCCTTGATATCAGCATCATCATGATGCTCGAGCAAACATATATCCGGGTGATATGAAAATATCACCCCTTCCTTCGGAATATCATGATGCAGATAGGCAGATAAAAAGATATCACCCTGATATAAGGATGACGTCAGCATCATCAGGATGTCAAAACAACGAACAAGAAGTGATACAACATCATCAGGATGATATTGACCAAGATCATCCTGACGTTCAAAATATGATGACCCTAGTGAATATCGGGTCGCACTTAGAACTCTTCAACAACATCATCAGGATGATATTAACCAAGATCACTCGATGATATAAAATATCACCCCAGCGAAATATCATGAAGGCAGAAAATATGATGACCTCCACAAGCAGCAGGATGATAACTGGAAATATCATGATGATGACGACCCTTAGGAAAAAACAAGTCAGGTCGACAACTTAGAGAATAACCCCTTCAAGATATCGGGGCAACATCGTCATCATGTTTGAGCAAGGTGATATTCGGAAGATCACCGGATACTTGAAAAATCACCCCCGCAAGCAACTGAGGGCGCACTGTAGCTCACCAGTATCATCAGGATAATAAGCAAACATCACCCGACAGTTGAAAAATGATGATGACGATGAGAAAAACAAGTCGACGAAGAACATGCTGATGAAGATCATCATCGAAGACAAGATGATGATGACGACCTCCTCCTCAGAAAAATATGATGCTGCAGCTGAAAAATGCTGAGGAGGTCCAACACTTAGAAAAATTGGGCAAGAAGATGAAGGCTTCAGATGAAGAAACCTCCTGATCATGACAAATCAACCCTAGGTCAAAATAAGTGCTAACAGGCCCAAGTATTATATAAATAAAGTAATGAGGTAAAACAATGGAAAAGGGGATATGGAAGCAAGGAGAAATATGTAGAATATTTTTGAAATAAAGATGGGAAATATTTTCACAAAGCTATTAATTGAAGATTTTGTGTAAATGTGTATAATGGCCCGTGAAAATATTTCACTTAGAAAATGAGTTTATGCAGGACAATAAAAAATATTATTAAAGTCACTGCACCATGAAAATCTTATCGGCAAGACCAAGCAAATCAGAGAGAAATTTTTAAAACACACCGAGTTTATGCCTCATACCGATGGATGCCTCTTTGGGGAGAAATGTCTGATAATTAAAAGTGGTAAATATTTTAAATGTGAGCTACATGCCCGAGGTAAAATATTAAAATGCAATATGAAATATTTTACCAAAGGGGTTATAAGGATGAAAGAAAAATATTTTCTAATGAATTCACGAGATAGGTAATTACTTTACCTAAAAATATTTTGAGGAAGTATATGCAAAAGGTGAGAAAACATTTTCACCGAGCAATTCACAAGCGAAGTAATTATTTTACTGGAAGAATATTTTATGCAAAATATTTCACTGAGGAAGTTGTAGGAGATAAGATATTTTCACTAAAGGATGTAAAATATTTTCACAAGGTTGTTAAAAACAAGATTTCATGAGCAGAAATTGTTTCTTACTCGAAGGGTAAAATATATTTTTCCAGTGGGAGAAAATATGAGCAAGAGGATATAACAAACAATCATATTCATATTGGAAAATTATTTTTGTGAGAATACAAGTCCCAGGAAGATTAATTAAATAAAGAATCAAGATACATGAAAGTAAACCCTAACAAAGATGAAGAGAAATAATTGAATTTTAAAGGACTGGAGGCTAGTATTTTGCGTTAATAAAATTTGTTGTCCTTCACGGAAATGAAGAGACGCACGGGACGGTAAGCGAAGGGTCACAACCCTAAAATACACAGTATGTATAAAGGTGAAATCAAAGGAGGACAGAGGAACATCATCAGTAGATTAGGATCAATAGTAGATTAGGAAAAACATCAGTTGGATAACTGGATGGATTGACTAGTTGCCAAAATAAAATATTATGTTGTACATTGTAAAATCTTTCAAAATTGTATAGTGGAGAAAATGCACAAATTAATGATTTAATATTGGTGTCTATTGTTTGTTGAGCTGAGCAATTATTTGGTTGTCTCCATACTGTAATTTCTTTGTTATTTGAACCTGAGTTTCCAAGTTGATATTTCAGTTTCATCGAAACACACTTGCTGTTTTCGTGTAATCAAATTAATTGGTTTCCATTACAGATATAAAATCCTTTTGATTGATTACAGTAACCTAGAGGTAGCATTTGGATAGGTAAGAATAGCCCTATAATTGTCAATATTGCCATACTGTCTCCAACTCGATATTGTCTTGTTATTCAAATTGAGCATCAACTCCATTTGTCAATACACATTTGCTGTCATTGTGTGATTCTTTTGATCGGTTCCTTCAAGCAAGGATTAAAAAATCCTTTCAATAAGTCACAGTAACCTGCTAAGATTCGAGTGGATCACTAAGTAGAGTCTGTCAATCACATTCTTGCACGTTTATACAAGCTATAAACAAACACAAGTGCCAAACAATTAGGATTGTAACCAATAAGTAAATCATATATCACATACGCCTTGACTCCATTAGCCCAATAGAAACAGGCACTGGTCATACCAATTCCACTTTAGGATTCCATAAAATCTCATTCAAACAATTACATCTCAGATCTTAGTATTAGGAGTAGGGGTAGCTTAGAAGCTTTTATCTATTCCACATTTTATGCCATTGTGAGTAGATACCTAAATCCAATTAAGTCATATAGTGTTAAGTCTGCTTTAGTTACAAAGGTACACCCGCCTAGGTTTGCAGGACCTGAAGTGTAGGGAGCTAATAGCTCTGTCAATTGGTCCAAAAACGTTGCAAATCCAAACATAGAGTATGGCATCCTCTTAGGGTTAGCAACCTGCATTTTTGGGAACCAACAAACTACAAGAGCCTCCATAGCTGACTCAGAAGATTTTCTCTATACCTCTTTAGACAACAACAACAATGCAACCACTTCATCCATCTTGAAGGTGGCAGTGGTACTCCCAATAGCCATGCTATGGAGTAAAAGTGGACACATGCCTTTTTACCTCTTAGTTTAGCTCCTAGGTCCCCATGAATACATTATACATGCAAAATATTCATCCTAACATAAAATCCCCTAAAACACATGTCAATTGGGAACTACGGTCCCATTTTAAGCCTTACCCTAGGCAAAAAAGGTGCCTAGGGACTTGGGCACCTGTACCCAAGTGCTCCTTGATTGGTCTGGGTCCATTTCAAGTTATGTTGGCATAGGACCTTTAAATGGGTCTCTCTTTGTCAACTCTTTCAATTAATTTCATGAATGTTGGTGGGAAAGCATATATAAGGGTGTTTTGGAATTCATTTTGAGTTAAGATGGATATAGCAAACTCATGATCTTGGAGCAAAGAGCATTCAAAGCATTCATTATGTTATTATTGCAGATTTGTTTTTGTATTGTATGTGTTGTTACAGATTTGGAATCATCATCCATCTCCTTATGAGTTGGAGGATCTTCATCCTCCTAAGGGCTTCACCTCTGAGGTGATATCATTGTCATTTGAATCATTCTATCATCATTGATTTGTTTATCCTCTGCCCTACTAGGGAACACACTCTCTATAACAACAGTGTTGGGAAGCTTGAATTCTATCCTAGGATTTGACTAAGGCAAATCCCTGAACACCACAACCCCCAAACCCCTTTTCTTGTTGTGTGTAGGTTACAAGTGTGACATCTCGAAAGGTGAAAACACAAGAAGGCTGACGGACGAAAAGGGTTTCAGGATCGAAAACCATTTTTGGAATATTCCATTGCAAAAGACTTAGGTACCCACCCCAAAGTGCTCCTGCTCAAAAAGGTACTGAATCCGGCATCAAGACACTCTCTATGAGATTTCTCCAATTTTGAGTTTTTGAAGATGCAGATTTTCTGGACTTGAGTGCCCGCCACATAGTCCTCTAACATTTCTACTTCTAGAATTAGGTTCTCCTTTGTTCACTGATCTTATGCTTCTTCCAAATTGTCTACATCTATAATGGTTTGAAATTGATGCTCTGTTTATTTATAGAACTCTAGGGTTTAGTGCATATATATAACCTAGGGTTTGGTAAAAGCCTTAGCTAAATCATATCTTTCCATAGCAAACAAGAGCACAAGATTTGTAGCCAAGTCCACCTCCCTTTGGTTGTGATTCTATGTCAGTCTTGTCCTTGAATGTTATTACGGAAGAGGGTTTAATCTTGATGTGTATGCTTGTCTAGACTTCATGCCCTTTTTCATACATAACAAGCCATAACAAGGTGTTCCCATGAACATGGTTAGGAACACAATAATGTCATAAATTGATACTTCTCCTCCATCTTCACTCCAATATAGGTCAATTGGGAAACAACCATATTGAATGTATTCAGGTGATCATTGATAGATCCTCCATCTTCTATCCTTAGAGAAAACAATTTCTTTCATAGGAATAATTTGTCCACCAAAGATTTAGCCTGATAAACTTCTCCAAGTTTCTTTCAAAGATCTTTTGTAGTCTTCTCTTCATGGATATTCAAGAGCATTGAATTAGCCAAATAAAGTCTCATTAGACCCTTAGACCTCTAATCCATCAAACTCTTGGAATCTTCTTGTTTCATGCCTGATGGCATGGTTCCAAATACTACAAGCCATAGATCTATATCCACCAATAAGTTATCCATCTTGAGTTTCCACAACTCAAAGTTACCTCAATTAAACTTCTCCATCTCAAACCTCCCAAATGTGCTCACAATCTCTTTGCTACAAAAAACATTTCAAAATTCTATGCACAAGCTCCCACCTAAATGAAGATCAGCTCAAAAAACCATCCATCTAACAACTAGAACCAAAGGTGATCAAGTTATGATACCAACTAAAAGGAAGCAAGGTACAAAGAACACACTTCCTACAATGATCTAATGAGGAAATTTATGCAATTTTTTTATCTTTTATAGTTACAAATTATGAGATGCACATTAATATAAAGGTAATAATACATGAAAAAAAAAGTATAATGCTCACAACACGAGATATACATGGGGAAAACCTTTTCGAGTGAAAAAACTTACACTCCAAAACCTGCACAATGTATTATCATATCCAAAGAAGATTGCAATACACTTGCAATGCAAGTTCTTTCATGAGTTCACAAATGTTAATTTCTAGAGTAATTTTGGCAGCATAACGATACCTATAAATGAACCATACATACACTACTCCAAGCACTTGTATTTATAGGGTTACAGGGCCAACATAGGAAGATTCTAGTAGTGGGCACCCAACTTGGCCTCATGGCCTATTTCCAATGCCTTTGGACACTTTTTCAACATGTACTTGACCCTCTTACATCCATCATAGCATTTAAGTCTGACTTTTCTAAGTTGGGGCACTCCATCTAAGAATAACCTATGACAGATGCTCTTACACATTATACAACTATCATAGAATCTGCCATACATGACAACACTTGCAACTATAAGAGAATCTATCATGACTAACTAACAATAGTATATTCCTTTTATGACTTGTCATAGTCAAACTTGGGTGCCTAGGATTGCCTTCTCACATGTAAAGATGCTTCATGACACTTATCTCACATGTCATAGGAATCTCTATTTTTGGTTTTTACATGTTATAGATTCTATCAAATGTCATAACATATTGCACAAGCCACAAGATGCTGACACATGGCATATTTGTGCCACCTCAAATGGGAGACCTACATTTTCAAGTGTTGACTTGTTCATCCAAGTCATCTTCCAAGTGGGATGACATCTCAACATCCCACCTCACACTAAATGACAAATTCGGATGAGAAAATTTAAATAGAACATAGGAAAATAAATAAATACATAATCAAATAATGGGTCAGTGCAAGAAGTTGAGTCTACTTTCTGGCTAAAACGTGGAAGTATTTTTCTTGAAAATTAAAATTTCTCCCATTTGGAGTTAAAATTTGAAGCACTTACACATAAAATCTTAAGAAAGTCTAGTAATATGAAAGGCATTATTTTGAATCTAGTTTTCATATATGTAATTTATTCTAATACCTAGATGATACAAATTAAGTTTTCATAGGATTGAACAAAACCACTTTTTAAAAGTCACTTTTTTAGGACCGTACCATGCACATGTACGACCAACATAATTTAACCTAAATAAAATTATTTTTCTAAATCCTTTTAGGGAAAGATGTGTATTACAGTGAAGTTTGATAAGGTTATTTTTTTATAATTTTTTTTCCAAATATATATTTTTTATTAATTTTATATTGGCACTAATTGTTGTTTTGACAACCCCTCATGTACGACCAACATAATTTGAGCTAAACTAATCATAAAATGATTTTTTTTTCATTGTGTAAAGAATGATGTGTATATTGATAACATATATATTTTTTTTAAGTTTAAAAAATTAAAAGTTATTAAAAAATATAAACACTTGTCATTTCAATTTTATGGACCAGTTTGCTCATAAATTAATTAATAAATAGAAAAAAAAGTTAAATAAAAATAATAATTACATATTTGAAAACTACACATCATCATCTATAATGGGTTTTAATTTCATAAAAAAATTCAAAAAAAAACTTTGTCAGCGATATTGGTAAAGTTGGTCTTTTCTCTTGCTCTAAACGTGGACTTGTACTTGCAATTCCAAGGCTAGGGGATTGCCTACCATGCCTTTCTCAAGCCTAAGCTTTTATGAACGAGTACCCATTCTAAAACAGGTGCCTGTTATGAATGGGTTTCATTTTATATGGGGAAGAAAAGCACACAGGACTTTCTTTGAAGTTCAAATAATGTTTAGAAATGAGTACCTATTCCTAAACGGGTACTTGTTTAGGCTCAGACAGCCATTCCTAAATGGGTACTTGTTCCTAAGTAGGTACCCATTTAGGCTCAGGCACCCATTCCTAAGTGGGTACCTGTTTAGGCTCAAGCACCCATTCCTAAATAGGTAACCGTTTCTTTTAAAATGGGTACCCGTTTCTATTAGAATTTTTTCTTTGCCTGCAACTTCCCCTATATGTGGACCCAACTTCTTGCACTTACCCTAATAAATGTTAGGAATTTGTAAAGATTGAGATACCTTAATTTTCAACATCATAAAATTTTGCAAACTTCAAAAAAAGGTCTTTAAATGTATTGTGATAATAGTAATCTAATTAAAAAAGAAAATGGCCAATAATGCTACTTCTATAGTGAAGTGTAATGGAAGAGTAATGAGAAGAGGATGAATAAATATGTTAAATATCCTTCAAATGCAAGTAAGTCGAGTTATTATATCTATGGTTGGTATCATTATTTAAAGTACATTTAGAATGTTCAATATTAATCAACATAAACTACATAAATCGAGAATATTTGAAATTCTTATACATGCTCAAAGCACATCTAAATATTTTTAAGGGTAATAAAGCATCATATAGATGAGTCATCCTATTTAGATGGTTGCAATAACCCAAAAATTTAATAAAGTAATTGGAAGAAAGGTTATTGGAAATTATGTTTAAAATAATTTTCTAAATCTACTTGAAGGCTTAGAAAGTATCTAAGAGTCTTCTTTATTTCTTATTTAATCCTTTTAGAAGGGGAACTCAAGGGTGACTTAAAGTTCTTGAATACTATAAGTGAATGAATGAGAAAAGTTCTATGAAACATTTAACATACATATTGGAAAATAAAAGGATCTTTATCATATTAAAGCAATGTGATAAGGTAATGCAATTCCATTTTTAGTTATACCTTTAAATAGAATACCTACTTTATATAATTATTGAGGTTTTTATTAATTCTAAGTTCTATTAATGCTAAGAATTGATGTTTTCTTATAGGAAAAAAAATATTGGATAAGTTATATAGTTTTAAAGGAAAAAAATTATAAAACTTCCTATACAAAAATTTCAAAGTCAGTTAAATTTGTAGATTTTGTTTTCATTTACTCTAAACATATTTTAACTTTAACAATGGATTAGTGATATTTTATTAAAAAGATTACATGAATTCAATAATTGTATTGGTGATTGAATTGGTGCTGATGAATGACTTTGAATGGTATGTAATCCTACAGATTTAATATAATGAGTTCCTCTAAATTATAATTGAAAACCACTCCCTACACTCGCCCAATGTAAATGGTCTACATGTTATACTAAATTGTGCAAGCTATTTATGTGTCCAGAGTCCACATAAAGACTTGAATCATTGACTACAACATATCTACAATATAAACTCATATATGTTGAGACTTTTTCCCAAACACAAAGATGCAATAATAATTAAATTCAATAATATGCATTTAGACATCTATATCTTGTCAAATAACAACTATAAGACAACATTTACAATAAAATGAAGCATCACATGCAAATGAGAACTTATATCATTTTTTTGTGCTAGCTATTAGTTACATCATAGAAACATACATATAATAGACAAAGAAATACAAAAAATGTTCTCAAAATAGTCATAAAATAGTCATATGCTACATGTGCCTTCAGCAAGAAATATGTATAGTTTAACATGATGCACCAATATTCCAAGAACAACTCATCCATTAAATTCTATTAGTCATATCAATCATAATCACAAACTTAAAAGACAAAATAAAATTCTTTGTTTTGTGTTCAAATATTAAAAATTATTAAATTTATATGACAATGTTTATATAACATACTAGATGAGTATTTTATAAAGTTAATAATTAATCAAAATAAATCTAACCTATATATTTTTGAATTTTACTTAATTATTTTAATAAAAACACACTTACCTCATAAAAGATTAATAATAATTCTCTTAACATCAAAGCTTGATATATTAACAATAAAATGTTATAAAACTATAAATCCAAATTATTACAACCTTGTTTCTTCTTAAATTATAAAGATAGACAAAAGATAAAGAGATCAAAATCCACCCAGAGTCATTGAATCTTTGTAAGTTAAGAGTAACTGTTATTGCATCTTTTTTCCTATTAAGAGTAATTGTTATTGCATCTTTTTCCTAATAACTTTTTCCTATTAACTTACAAAATTAATGTAAACAAATTAAAATTTATTTTCTATAACCTTACAAAAATAATCTATGAAAATTAAAATTTTATAAAAAATAAATAAAAATAAAATTTTATAAAAGAAAAACACTAAAAATAAAAATAAAAATAAAAATAAAGAAAGTGGAAACAGTTCAAGGAAAAAAGTGGAGAAAATCACAAAAGCTATATAAAATACAAAAAAATGCTATTTCTAAGTATAATTACGTCGAGAGGCATTATAAGTCACATCGGGGGTGAGGATTAGAGCACTCATTTTTTCTGGTTAAATTTGTAAGAAAAAAAATTTTAATACCAAAAAGGAAATAAAAATAAAACTTAAGAAAATCAAAGAAAAAAACTAAAAAAGAAATTAACAAGATTTGCAGGAGAAAAATATAAATCACAAAAACTATGGAACCAAAAAAGAAAAACCAAAAACGAAATTGCAAGAGAAAATCAAAGAAACTATTGAAAAAAGATATACCTTGGCGAATTTTAGATATATTTTTTAAATATAAATATACTAGTTATGTCAAAAAACATTCTATGGGGTATAGATGAAAGCACTCATTTTCTGTATAAATAGCAAAAAAAAATAATAAAAAAATGGAAAAAATAAAAAAATAAAACTAAAAAAATTTGGAGAAAATAAAAAATAAAAACCATGAAAGATAGAAAGGTGGAGAAAATCACATAAAGAATAGAAAATACAAAAAACAAATACATAAAATACATAACCTCTTGTCATACTATAATTAAACTTTTCTAATATGAATATCCTAGTTATAACAAACATTGTTTTTCAATTATAATTATTCCCCATTTGTAATTTAGCCTGCAACCAAAAGATCGGGAAAGTACCTGGTCGAATACCGTCTTCGAGACACGCGACATGGATGCGATCGATTTAGAGGAAAACACCATACCGGTTGCAATAGATCCCAAGCTTTCTGACCATTCATTCTGCAAAAGCACATCTCTATTTATTGTCATATCAAAATCTCAGAAACCGATAAAAGCAAAGAGACTTAAAATTGGTGAAGACATTCAACCTGGCTTCTGGCCTGGTTAAGGAAACCATCTATTTGACGGGTAAGATTGTCAAATATATCATGATCGTCTAATCCACTGTCCTCCGTAATATCGTCTTCATCAGAAGTAGCCGCCTTCTGCTGCTTTAAAATACTGGGCGACGAAACGTCTTTGGAAGACGGAAGGCATCCCAACAATGCACTCGGCCATGCCAAAGATTTCTTTTCTTCATTTTCTGCCATGCTGATCGACTGTGGAAAGGAACGCGGTTAGAATGATTATATAAAATTAGTAAAGTGCTTTTTTAATTTCGTCTTTCTACTTTGAATCGCCTTCGTTTCAAGTTTCGCATATGCGCCCTCCTCCCAAGATAGCGAGAGCATTCATTATTATGATTATTGCTGGGTTGACGACTGCTTTTTCCAAATACTAGATGTGTAAAGTGTAGATTCATTACATGGAGTCGGGAATTCCTATTTTCACATCGACATCATACAATTATGCTGATAAATTTGTAAGGTGGCCCCACGTGTAGCTTTATTTTTTTCAAAGGAAACGAAAGAATAAAGTAAATATATATGATGCTGGAGGATGTGTAATTTTGCATCGTCTTAAAAGAATTAAAGTGGTTTTTAAAGTAAATGGAGGGGAATAAAGTTTTACCTTGATAAAAGGTATGTTGAGCAAGAATAAAGATATATAGTTATTAGTATTTGCTTTAGGTAAATATGGTAAATATTATTGTAATAACGATTTTTAATTAATTATTATTATTTGAATCTTTTAATAAATTATATGTTACAAGTTCTTTATTTAAAGTATATTTATTTTTTAAAAAGATGCAAAGTTTTTAATTAAAAATATATTTTAAAAAATATTAATAATTTAATTAGGTGTAGAATTGCACCCGTATATTTTGAATAAAGCTCGACATGAATTGGACAATTATATTGGACGGGAGCGGTTTGTAGAGGAATGAGATTTGCATAAGTTGAAATAATTGGAGACAATTGTGAAACAAAATTTTCACCTTCATCTTGTTGGGCCTGTTTTAATTCCTGAGGCATCTAGGTAGTCGTGTACTCTTGGAGGATATTATGTCCCAGCTATAGAATGTGGCTTATTATGGCAAGAGGTATTAGTTGTTGATTCTAAAATAACAGCAGAAAAAGAAAGAAATGATTGCAGAGAATAATAAAAATGAACAAGAACACACACAAACCAGAACACAAAAATTTAATAGTGGTTCGTCTAATAGACTACGTCCACTCTCAACAAGGGAATCTCAATTCTATTTAACTTTGTTTTTACACCTTACATCCAGCAACTCAATATCCATTACCACACCGAACTTCATATATTTCCTTCTTACAAAGAAGATGCCAAAGACCTAACATGTACTGTGGAAGAGACTGGCATTTTACCAAGAAGCTACCATTACACCAAGAAAGGATTATGCAGCCGTTACACCAAGACAATATTCTCCAGCCATTACACCAAGACTTGGCTTCACATGTAGACAACAATCTCCCACTTGAAGACAAGTCATACTGGCACTGCCAAGAGATCCCCTACATTTCCACTTATAATTTACATCAGCCCCAACAAAGATTTTAGCTTTGCCAATTTCTGTTCAAGAAAGCTCCGGATGAATCTCCTCCAAAGCACGTTAGTTTTAAGCTTCTCTCCTGCCACTTTCTACTGTTGTGGCTCTTTTACAGGAGGCTCCATCAACCAAAATGACAGATCAACTTCAACGTTACTATAGTTATCATAGCTAGGATTGGCAACATCCCACACAAAATACAAGCTCTCTATAAAAGTGAAAGAATTCCTCCCACTCTTCCCCTCCTTTGTAGGACTCCTCTCTTGGGGGCACGTGGGCAACATCTCAGCATTCAAACCACCCACGTCTTCGCTAAGCAAGCCCTTCTCATTAACCTCTACATTCAATATGACCTCGATTTTAGGGTTCTTGAGGTACCTTTTTTGCATGATCTTGGAGGCTTTTTCCAAGAATAGGAACAAGGATTTAAATCCCCCTTGGCACTTAATTTCGTCAACCATCCACAAATTCTGCAACTCTGTGGCCGCATTACGGCACACATTGACAAGGTCTAAAACCCCTCCATTTGCACAAACTGCCCAAGAAATCAACAAATGCAACAAATGCATCAGGTAACGAATATCCTTTTCCTTGGTGGTATTCATAACACTCTACCCATCCTCTTCAAGTAAAGGCACACCCCGGAGATAAACCTCCTCCGGCTTGGCCTGAGGGACAGATTCCTCCACCGCTGACTTTACTTCTTCCACCAACTCTGCCGGAGCGACTTGTTCCTTGGGCACTGCCTTAACTTCTTCCACCGCCTCGGTTGGCTTTACTTCTCCAACCTCCACATTCGGCACCATCGACAAGTATTGCTTCGCTAGCACATTGTGCATGTGATACCCTTCTTCTTCTCCATACTGAGCCACAACACTTTATTTCTTGCATCTGCTCCATGTCACTGTCAAATTCCAATATACCAAGAAACTCCTCAATAACATAATCAACTTCATCATTTAATTCATCCAAAAACATCTGATGAATAGCTCCCACTTCATCATGACTCTCTTCATGGCCATGACACATAGACATGAGAGCTTGAACCCAATCGTCCCAGTTGGGACTCTCTTCCATATCTACTTCATCCATAGCTCTAAAAATTCTTCAGCAATCTCCAAGGAACTGCTTCAACACTGAGCTTCTTAACCTAGCTCTAATACCAATTGTTGATTCTAAAATAACAGCAAAAAAAGAAAGGATTGTACAGAATAATAAAAATGAACAAGAACACACACATAGACCAGAACACAAAATTTTTATAGTGGTTTGTCTTATAGACTATGTCCACTCTCAATAGGGGAATCTCAGTTTTATTTAACTCTATTTCTGCACCTTACATCCAGCAACTCAATATCCATTACCACACCGAACTTCATATATTTCCTTCTTACAAAGAAGTTGCCAAAGAGCTGACATGTACCGTGGAAGAGACTGGCATTTTACCAAGAAGCTACCGTTACACCAAGAAAGGATTTTGCAACCATTACACCAAGACAGTATTCTCCAACCGTTACACCAGGATAGTATTCTCTAGCTGTTACACCAAGACTTGGCTTCACACATATTGTGTAAATATATAAAAATAAAATAAAAAATAAGAATAAAAAAAGAAATTGAATAAAAAATAAAAACAAAACAATAGAAAAAAATTGGATAAAATCATAAAAACTATGGAACCAAAAAAAGAAATTGAAAAAAATAAAAAAATAAAAAAAAAAAACCAAAAGAAATGAAATTGAAAAGGGTTGAAAGAAAAAAAATGGAGAAATTCACAAAAACTACGAAAAATCTAAAAAAACATAAAATTAAAATTAAAATTTAAAAAAAAAAAAAAAAGAAACGGTTAAAGAAAAAATGAAGAAAAAAAAAAAACTATAAAAAAATACCAACAAAACATCAAGAAGATATTTCTCATCATACATATATATTTTTTAAAATATAAATATACTAGTTGTAAAGGTTAAAACATCATGTAAGTTGGGCTAAATCGAAAGGGTAGCACGATGGCAAGGGTGATCGGACAGTAGATTAGGCCATCACAATTTTTTTGTGCCAACACATAAACAAACAGGTACATTTGCCACCATATTCCTAGCCTGTGCCAAAATGACAACTTTGGAACAGTGTATACTTTTAATTTCCTAAATAAATAATACAATAAAGTATTAGGCAATGTAAAATATGAATCTGTTAAATGCAGATCTTTCATTTAAGACTTCACATTATTAAAAACTCTTGAGAAGAATAAAAGAGCCCACTAAACTTAACTACGTGTTACTTAACTACGTCATGTTTTCTATAGAATAAAAGAGCCCACTAAACTTATATTGCTTTGCTCATCTACATCTAGACTGGCCTACCAAATAATCGCGCCAACATGCAGTCAGCTGTACTAAAAAGTTATGACAGGATGGCAGGAAATGTCCAGTGATTTCAAATTATACACCTACACTCATTTTGTCACCCAAAAAAGGAAAAAGAGAAGCTATCGCACAGGTGGTTGATTGGTAATTTTTGTATTTATAAATTGGTGTGATTAGTATTTTATAGTTGAAAAATATTTTAGATTTATGTTTTTTTTTAAAATGTATGTTTTGATATGTTTTTAAAAGTAAAAATTAATGAATATAGTTTGATTAGGATTTGTGTTTTTTAAAAAAATATTTTGTTATGATCAAATTAATTGGAAAAATGAGCCATTTTCTAAATTTGTATCTTAATTTATTTTAGACCATTAAAGTTTGAATCATTTTCTAAATTTGTATCTTAATTTATTTTAGATCATTAAAGTTTGAATAATATGTATATTGTCTTTCAAGGATATAAATATGTATAGAGCTTCTCACAATCAAGAAATGGTTTAATATGTTTATAAAGGTTAATAGTAATATTACATTATCTACATGAATATCGGGAGAGCAAGTGATAAGCACCTAATAGTGGCATTTCATGTACTTATAATGAAGGATTCTCTGGATTCTCTTAAGAAACATTTGTTAATCATTTGGAATTAGTTTATTAGACTATTGACAAGGTTAATTAGTAAGCAATTTTTTGGGAAGATCATTGGTTGGTGCATTAAAACCTAATATAGAAGATATGAACCAAGAGTGTATGCTTCCACTAATTATTATGATCTTTATTTTTACTTTTTTTATTTTGACCTATAAGTATTAATATTTGCAAATATAAATCTATCTTGGATATGACTTATATTGTTTACTACTCTCATACTCATATAAATATAATTTAATTAACATATAGAAATAAAAGAAATTTATGGATGGGACACTTATTTGTAAAACTTGACACACACACTATGCTACTCACCTCTTGGAGAAATTTATGTAGAGCTCTTTGCTATAGAATCATTCTAAACTTACTCTCAAGCTCTGAGCCAAAACCTTCAAAGTTGAATCATTGATCCAATTGTAAGGATATCAATCCCTACAAAAGACTTCACATCATTTATCAATAATTTTAAGAACAAAAAATTTAATGGGTTTTGTTTCAGTAGCAATATACTCTAGACAATGTCATACATATATGCTCATCAAGAAATCAGATTTCCAAGCTATAAAATGTGGATTCTTCGAATAGAACATTCATCGCCTATTCCTCCATAAATTTGAAAATGGCACTTCTCTAAAATTTTAGACCTAATAGGATATCAAAAAGTTTAATCATTGTCACATGATAAAGGTCACCCTAGCATTGGCATTATGCTCTAATACTCTAACATGATCTATTATCTTTTCCAACATGTCCATGGAGTTTTTCTTATGTCTATATATTTTTGTAGCACCCAATCTTTGTATTTGGGTTGCATGAGATTAAGCAAAACATGCACATATATTGAGATGTGCTCAAATAGGCTTGTATTTTTAAACTACTATGGTTTACAAAAGAACAAATTAATATTCCCTCATTAAGAAAAGAGTGTGTGAGGCTTTATAGACTTCCTAAAAACAAAAATATGCCTACACATAATAGAATTTGGTTAGTACACAACAAAAAACTACACATGCACATGCAAGTTAAGATTATGTGCAAAAAAATACCACACAAACATAGTATGCATGCATAAGTTAGGCTTATGCATGAGGGAACTAGCAAAGAAAAATATAAATATTTATTGGTGATGTAAGATTGCACTGCTCAAGACTACCTCAAACACCCTAGGTAGAAAGA
The DNA here is from genome assembly GCA_027924645.1 of Cunninghamia lanceolata. NCBI lineage: Eukaryota > Viridiplantae > Streptophyta > Pinopsida > Cupressales > Cupressaceae > Cunninghamia > Cunninghamia lanceolata. The sequence continues at coordinate 2,482,726 of BSBN01000649.1, read as the reverse complement.
TTGTGAGCATAGTTCTCATAATTTAAGACTATGTGAATGGCTAGGATTTGACCACCTAAGTTGTCTTACTTTGGCCTCAAAAATCCATGAGTATTCTTCTACTCCTTTACCCTTCTAAGACACAAGATGTTCCTTGTACTCACTCAATGAAGTCTTCTTGGGAAAATCCATACATCTAAGATTTGCATAATTCTATCCCTACTACTGTTTTAGTATACCATTTCTCCATTTTAGTGTGTCCTTTAGTTATGTGACCTTTAATACCTTAGGTGCATGGTAGGAGTATAGAATAGATACATTGAATCTTAGTATAATATCCAACCCTTCTAGTAGGTCAATCTCATGTGTTCTTAGGTAATCTGTTGTTAGAAATGAAGGTGCAAAGCACACAATGGAAAGCTAATTCAAACCTTATTTATGTCCTCTAAACAATGTAGAATCAATGGAGATTGAAGCATAAATAAAACCCACTACACAGAAATAACATGCATTTAAGAATTGAACACATAACATAGTATGTAATGTGGAGAAAACCCTTTTGGGTAAAAAAACTCCACAAAGAAAAGAGACTCCAAGTTGCATTATCTTCAAATATGATATTATAATACATGCACTTCCTCTTCTTCTTCAATCTTCAATCCAATAGCACCTATTACTCTCAACTTTGCTAAAAATGCAGTACAAATATCCTTATAAAAGGGAGTTGCCTTCTAAGGAAAGAAAATTGACATAATATTGACTATCAAATCTGTGACCTAATGATGAATGATCCAAATTTACAATGATAAAATATAAATAAAATATGGTTTCGGGGGCACTACTCCTAAACTCCCACCAGGGCAAACAACTCTCAGACCCCTTACTAGAGGGATGATCCCCCTCGAATCCCTTGTAGGGGAAAACCCCCATGCAACCCCATGTCGTGGATGAATTAGCGTTGGGTACCAGATATAAACATGTGGTTGAAACAAGATCGTTGCTAGTGAAACCTTTTATCCCTTATGGATGATTTACAAACAATAATAGGAATAATAAATTACATAGGAATTATAAGGTTGATGGCACCTTAATCCTAACATCTATGTGCACTATGTAGCATAGGATACTACTAACTTAACCACCTGACTAGTCTAAACTGCCCTATGTAACCACTTTTCTTCTAATTATTAGTTGTTATCTAACCACTCGACTGCCACCCTTGCCCTCCTACATGCCAAAATAGGTTTTTTTTTTCTTTTTTGCATAACTTGGGAAAATCATATTGGAATCACACAAAAGTACAATCATTGGAAAGTTGATCTGATGTACTTTTTAGTGGCAAAAGTATTATTATAAGATTCGATTATATTTTTGAGGTATAACCAATCAAATACACACCTGCATTGCAATCTTTCAATTGCTTATCTTTTACATTTTTAACAAAATTTAAACAAATATTTTTGAAATAGCATAGAATTTTGTGTACAATTTGATCATTTCATCCAATATCTTGTACCCATTCACTATTTTCATAAATTTTCCATATTATCCTTTTTCACTCTAACAACTAGGTTTTCAAGTTGTTTGTTTTTCTGTTTGTTTGGTGGAATAGGGGAAGACTAAAGGCATTGAATCAACATCAAATCTGAAGATAAATTTTCCAGGTGCATACAATCCAACTTTTTCATTTTTAATTGATAAAAAAAACTGCTTACAGTATTGCACTTCGATTTGGGATTCAAACGAACATTTGTTTGCATCATCATATCTTGATTATTGGCATAAAACAAACATGACTTTTTATCATCATATTTATACTTAGACGTAAACTGAACTTATGCTTTCTTTTATTAGTGGACATGAGTGTGATTTAGGATGTGTATTCTCTTCCCTTGCACTTAGTGTGATCTTGGGAATAAAAAACATCCTTTATTCCATTCATCTTCACATGCACATTTTAATTTCTAAGGGTAAATTAACATTACAAGTGTGAATCAAATGTGTGTGTGTGTGTGCTCTCTCCTCACATTACAAGGTGATCTTGGATATCACAAGTAACACTTGATTTTCTTTTGTCATCTTTTTTAGGAGGCCTACTTGGAGACACACCACTCCAAGGGACAACGTCAACTCTAGTGTTCTGACAGAGTATAAAGAGTGAAGAGTGGATCGAAAGAAACTCCTGTTAGGAGTTGGAATCTTATAATTCAGGCTAAGCCCCCAAGAAATTTATACCTTGGGGAAGTGAAGGTGAGGGATGGATTACCCACTTCTCCCATTTTTGGGGTATTATTTCACTTTCATTTCACGTATTCAGCCCCTTCGTACCTTGTGTATATTGGGGACATCCATAGACAACTTGTTCATCCTAGATTAAAACCTATTGGACATACTCACTTGACTAATATTGGACCTATTGATGCGTCTTCAAGTGTCTTCATAATCACAACAATCAATTTTCAATGTCAAACTTGCTATTGTGTCCTATGTGTGTAATTTATTCATGTACATGTAAAATATTTTGTTTGGAAATTTCCTCAGTCAAGTTATCAACAAATCCACTCTGCATTATCCTAAGTATCCTTGTCATTAAACTCATCCTAATCCAAGTCACCTTCATCATAACTAAAACCCTGATCATCCTTAATTATCCCAAGCATTCTAAATCATCAAATCCTATCATCTATATTTATCCAAGTCATCCTCTTTACCCATCCTCATCATCTCAAGTATCCAATCACTCTATTCTAGTCATCCTAATCACCCCTATTATCCACCTCATCCCTAATCATTCTAAACCTTCATAATTATCTAATCAATCCCAACCTATCCATAACCCAATCAATTTCATCTATCTAAAATCCTATTCATATCCTAATCACTCTACATCATCATTCTAATTCTATCCTAATCATATCTTCCAACTTTTATCCTACTCATAATTCATTATTCATAATACAATGTCATCCTACATCTTTGTCTTAATCCAACTTCATCCACATAATCTCCATCCGACTCTATTCTTCATCATCCCAATCACAATCCCTTTCTTTAGCCTCATCTAATCCATCCTTTTTCAAAATGGTTATGACACTAGAAAAAAAGAACCTAGAGGAAGATCATTATGGTGTTCAAAAAATGCTTGATGAACTTAGGATGCTATAAAAAAGGAACAAGTCACTACCCCACCACAACATCAACACATTCAACAACAACAACTCCTAGACCAACAAATCCAACAACATCAACAACCCCTTGAACAACAATCCTAAATCCAAGTACAAGCTCTTTTACAACAACAATCCCAAATACAAAAAAAAGAATTCTAAACACAAAAACAACAAGTCCAAACACAACCCCAACCTCAACAAATTACACCCCAATCCTATGTTTCAACCCCCTTAACTTCATACCAACATAATCCATCCACATATCATGTCAATTCCACATCAACCTATCTCATGTATACACAACAAAATCCACCCCAAGAATATCCAACTCCTTATTCCAACATTTCAACTCATCATCAAGTCCATTTACAAGACTATCAAGTTCCTTCACAACATGAACATGCAAGTCCAAGTCACCTGTTGCACTAAGATCGCATGTTCTTAAGTCCTCATGTTTTGTTTGACAAGGGAAAAACCACTCTACCTTATGCATCCTATGGGTATCCTCCATCATCATCTAATCAAATGCCTATCTCAAAGCTTCCTTGTCCTATCCCAACACCAGCATGCAATCCATTCACCAATCCATCAACCCCTTCAATCCCTTCATTACCATCTTTCTCAAAATTAATGAACCCCAATCCATTAACCCCTTTCATCCCACCACCATGGGATATTTGTAATCCTAATCCTAATTCATCCACCCCTGTTATCCATCCACCTAATCCTAACCCTAATACAATACCTTCTGCCATTATTATCCATCCTTTATATTGTCCATACACCCGTACACTTATAAAGGATGTGATCCAATGGCTATTAGCAAGGAATCAACCATCTCCATGTCATCAAATGCCCATCCTTGAGCCTATCCAAGAACCTTCAAGAAATATGCCTATTCCTCTAATCCCATCATGTAGCCCACAACCATCAATCCTATTGAAGAGTTTCCTACCGTGAGTCCAAACCAAGTTCCATTATATACTCATGTTGTTGATCATCTAGAACCCATCAAGTCTATCCAAGAACCTTCCACTTCTATCCAAATCCAAGAGCTATGTCACAAGTCTATTGTAAAGCATGTTGAAGCACCTACTCCTTATCCTAATAAAGATCAAAACACCCCTGTTCATTCTATTCATAACCAATTTTACAATATCCATGTTAAACCTATTTATGATCAAGCTCCCATCTATGATCAAGATCCTATCTATGATCAAGAAAACCATGATGATCCTCTTAGCCAATTTTATTCCTTCCATGAGAAAGATATCTAAACTACTCCTATCCATTTGCCACCTAGCCCTATCCATGATCCAACAACATCCACTTCCCTCAAGATGAGACACTTGGCTCCCAAGTAAACATATAAGATCAAACAAATAGCTTGGATCTTAATGAGCATAATCATAATCAATATCCTATTGATCCTTCATCATCCCTTATCTATTCCATACCAATTCCATCATCTTGTCTTCTTCCAATTTCCTTCATCCATGGTGGTTCTCTCATAGGAGAGGAACAAACTCTATCCACCACCCATCCTTCCCCATCTAATAATGGACTCACATTTTTTTTCCAAAGAAACAAACATCCCATAGCACACCACATGCTCCAAAACATGAATTATCAAGGAAAAATTCTAAGGCTTCTTGAACAAGGTATCTTGGAACCCATCCATGTCAAAATCCATCCACACATGCATGGCCTGTGCTATACATTTCAAGGAAAACAATCCACACATGTTGATACCACCTTCACCCCTCCTAAATCCACTTCTTTTAATCACAAATCCCGTGCATCCCATCATACCTCCAAATCATATGTCACCACCCCTCCTCCATTATCATACAAATCACAAAATCATGTGACCATACATCTTCCTCCATCCACTCTCCCTCCACTACTCCCAATATCCCTATCCTTAAATCCCCTAACCTATCTATCCACACATCATGATCCCTTAAATCCACTAACATTCATAATCAAGATCAACCAATGCACACATCAACCAAACATGAAGCTTTTGTCAAACCCATGGGACTCAAAAATAAATATTTGGATGCTTCCTTACATAAATAGAAAAATCCTCAAGATCCTTATTCCATAGGGCACCAATGCAAAAAGCTAAATAAAAATCGATCCAAAAGGCTGTTGGCAAGAGACACTGCGTGGCTTCATTGGTGTTGTCATTGATGGCAACAAAGACCACTCCACACATCCACAGGACATGGTGTATCTTTACCAAAAGTTAGATTGAAGAATACTTTGGTCCGGTAAGCAAGAACAGAGCATGCAGCAAGGTCCGATAGTCAGGTCCGGATCTCTTAGAGGAAGTATCTTTGTATAGTGCAGACTTGGGGAAGTCAAGAGGAATACCTTGACTAATATATTCTAGGGATTGAGCCTCCGGTGATGAAAGAGTGAAGAGATATGAGCATCTAAGTATTGGAGTCCAGTTTAGTAGAGTAGACAGAGGAAGAACTGACCGATAGAGCATCAGAATTATTCCGGATGAGATATTGATGGTGATCAAGGTTCTTAAGGTATCATCCATGATTGGCTGACATGTTAGATGACTTCTATAAGTATCTCCTTGATTCGCATCACTTGGTAAGCAAGGATTCTGCCAACAGACTAGAGTTTGGGAAAATATTGACTATTCCGGATGCCGACTACAAAGAGGATGAAATACTTTTTGCAGATATATATACCAGATGGATTTAGATGTGAAGGAAGTGTGGTGTGCATAGAAAAGAAGAAAAGTAGTACAAAAGCAGTAAGGCAGGTCCGGTATGTGAAAGGATAGTAGCATAGAAGAAGAGAAAGGATGAAGTGCAATAGATCAATATACTGAGCCTAACCGGAACTAAACTCCAGCATATGTGGATGCTTCTTATCAGTTCAAGTATCTTGTTACTTTCTTTATAACTTGTAGGCAGTGAGCCTCTTGTGATCAGTGTGCTCGGGCAATGAGCCCTAATTGGCAAGTGTCATTTTTTACTATCTTATTCTTCTAACAGAGAATACAATCTTGGGTTAATCACCCCGTGGTTTTTTCCCTTAACAGGGTTTTCCACGTCAAAATCATTGTTTCATGTGTACTGATGCTATTTCCATTTCATGGTTATGTTTGCTTATATGATTTAATACTACATTAATTGTTAAGGAAGATCAGAAAGTAGAAGTAATTAAGATAACTGATTCACCCCCCCTCTCAGTTATCAACAATTGGTATCAAAGATAAGTTCCTCCAAACAGAGCCTAACAGCTTGAGGAAGATCTGGGAATTCAAATGGATGTGTATGGTATGAGGGAACAACTTCAGTCTGCCCTAGATGATCTTGAGCAATCCAACTCTGAAGTCAAGGAACTGAAGGAAAGACTCAAACAGGCTGATGATTTCATAAATGAACTAAAACGGAAACTAAGTATCTCTATGAAAAAGAGAAAGGATCTACTTTAGCAATTGGCAAGTCAAGGTGAAGACAATAATACAAATGAAGATCTGAAGGAGAAAACCAAGTTATGTGAAAAGTTATCAAAAGAGGTCATTATGGTAAGACATGAAATGGAATCAGGAGTTATGAAATTTACCCAAGAAATTGAAGAGAAAAGGAAAACTAAAGATGATCTAAGACAATCTCTCAAAAAGAAATTAGAAGACTGCCACAAAATGGATAGAATAATCAGGCATCTTGAATCTGATATTGAAGAAGCTAGGGATAATGAAGAACAGCTTGAGAATCAAATTGACACGCTTAAAAGGGATCTTCAAACAACAAATGAATACAAAGAGAAATTCAAGATAAGATCTTCCGAACTTGAAGTTCTTCTTGAAAGCCAAAAGAGGGTAGATGACAAGCAAGGCTTGGGGTATGAGAAAGGTGAAAGCTCCGGATAAGGTCAGAAGAACTCCAGATCAAAAAATCCAAGAAATAGGCCTAGAAGACCTCTGGTAAGGCAACCCAATGCTCAAAGATATCCATCCTTCAATGGATACTGCCATAATTGCAATAATTTTGGTCATAAAGCTAATCAGTACATAAAAAGAATGAACCAGACTAATTCATCCTTCTCTGGACAGTGTTTCAATTGCAAAAGGTATGGTCACAAATCTCATGAGTGTAGAAATATGCAAACAAACAATTCATTCAATAGAAGATGTTTTGCATGCAATAGAATGGGACATATGGCTAATCAGTGTAGATCAAGAGGATATCAGTTAAATATTCAAAAGAATGTTGTCTGCTACAATTGTAATAGATCCGATCATATTGCCAAATTCTGCAAAAGTAAGAATCAGAACAATGAGGGTCTGGTACATCATAATCAAAACCAAGACAAAGGAAAAGGAAAAATGAATGTGGATGAAATTCAAAGGGAGATGAACAAAATTTGGGTAAAGAGGAGTACAAAAAATGTTGAGGATGGATCCGCACAAGAATCTGGTGCTGATATTCCTTCCGAAAACTAAATAGATGAGCTCTGGCTTAGGGGGAGTAATAAAAGAAAAACATTTTCTCCCAGCCAGTCACTAGGTGCCTAAAGTTGGCACATAAAAGGTTGCAGATTAAAGGATTCTCAGAGAAACATATAAAGAAGGTTTGGTAAAGATATGGAAGATCTGCATGAAGATTTGAAGAGTCTAATCTTCCAAGATTGATCTAGTTTAACAATCATCCAGTAAAATAGGATTATCATAGTTAGATCCAGTATGATTCAAATTTGAGGCATCTTGATCTGCGGATAGATCAAAATGTTTGGGGAAAGTAAGATAGTTTGTTATTAATCACCAAGGATAACTCTAAGTATATCTCAGTGGTCCAGAAAAAGATCTTTCTCAAAATAAGAAGAACTAGGCAACTAGAATGACTTAAGTTGCGCATTTATTACAGTGTGGATTTAGGGTTTTTCTTAGAAATAAAAGGGTTCATTCACTCGTCATTTGCACATTTGCATTCAAGAAGAAAAGAAAAGGAGCTCTATAACAAATTGTTTCAAATTTCTCAAAGATCAACCGTTGAAGTCAATTCATCCAGCAAATCAATCCGGCTCAATCGGCGAACCCTAGAAGCACAAAAGGTATTTTCCGTTATTGAATATTTCTCTGTAAATCTTTTTGAAGATGGCTACACCGAATGTTGTAAGGATCACTGATAGGCCACGTCCTAAATTCAAGAAACATCCATATAAATCCCTAGAAGTTGATCGCTTAGGGGCATTTTCCAGCATTCCGCATGGGGTTTTGCATGTAGAAGATGTTAGGGTTTACATTCACGCAAACATTGAAGATTTTAGTGAATCCAATCTGATGGACATCTACCACAAGGAACTGATAGATGAATCTTTTGAACTAAAACCTTAGTATAAGGCCATCTAGGATAAACATTTCAGTCAATATATCCATTTCCCCTATTTTGAAGAAGATGAGTGGGTCCGGTATGCGTTGAGCAAAGTGCATGATAACTTCTTATGGTTGAATAGACCATTCAAGATCACCAAGGATGTAATTAGGGAAGTAACCAGTTTACACTCTTCCAGAGGGTTACCTGTTCTCAAATCTATCAAAAACCAAACTGTGAGTGAGGCCACCGGATCAAAATTTGATAAGAGAGCAATGGCCATAGAAGATATCACTGATTCAGATATCAAGTTTGCATCTATGATAATTGGCTATAAGATATATCAATCCAACAGGGAGAATTCAATATTCGGAACTACTGTGTATACTGCTTATGAAATGTTGAGAAAGAATGTAGATTATGATCTCTGTGAACTCCTTCTAAGCCAACTAATGGAAAACTTACAGAAGATCAAGAAGGATACAAAGAACTCTTTAAGTATGGTGGACTGATATTGCGTTTGTTTTTCTACTTTATGAACGCGCTGCCCAGATCCAGTGGTTGGGTATGGTAGAATGACAGACCTGTTGCAATTCAAATCAGAGATTACTTGCATGGGCTTGGGGATGCTAAGGCAAGAAATATAGCTCTGTGGGGTTACTTCAAGAACTTTCAAAATATGATGCAAACCAGAGAAAGAATTCCCCAATCATTGGTCGAGAAGTACAAAGATACAGTGTGTTTCATGGTTGACACTGATCAATGCCTAATGGAGGCAGTGGAGCCAAGGACAGTCTGGATCATGCCAATGGGGTATGAAGTAGATGAGAAAATTGTAGAGCTGCATATCCAACATCTGTTGAGCCAGCCCAAAGACCCTAAGGCAGAAAGGTTTGGAACCTTCCAAGAGTTGAGTGTAAAAGTTCATGTGGAACTTAGATAGCCTCAAATCAAGAGGAAAGTGAGAAGGGAAGTTGAAGAAGTTGCTAAGAGGCATGGAATCTCAAAAGAGGCACTTGATGCCCACAGAGAAAAGATGGAAGGAGTAGAAAAAGAAAAGGAAGAAGCAGAAAAAGAAAGTGCTCCGATAAAAGCCCCCTCCTGGACTAGATCCTCTAAGAGCTCTGCACCTGCAACTACTAAAAGCTCAAAGGCATCTAAACCGGAAGCAAAATCATCTAGTAAAGCAGAGAAAAGAACTAAGACAAAGGCCACAAGGTCTTACATTAGTCAGAAGGATGATGAAGAAACTGAATCAGATGAGGAGGTAAAGAAAATGAAGAAGAAGAAGAAGAAAGGATCCGGTGAATCTTCTACAGGTCAAGACATGGAAGAGAAGGTAGAAGAATTTATTGAAAGGCCCACTCTGTCCATTGATGATGTTGTCAAATTAGTCACTGTGAATGGAAACCTAAAACCTATGACTAAATTCTATGATGATTATAATGAAGCTGACCAAAAGATCTTGCAAGAAGCTACAATCAGATATTTGAATATCTATAATAAGGCTTTTATTGAATAAGAAAGAATAATGCTAAGGCAAAGGATCTTGAGATCCAGGAATAGATAGCCATTCAGCTCTTTCCTTCATTCACTCAAAAGTAAATGAATATGATCTTCAAAGATTGCAAGGATGAGTTCCAGAGCAAAGCTAGAATGAATCAGCTTATGCTTGGTGAAACTGACAAAGTAGCAAAAGAGACAGAAGAGATCCTCCGGAATGCAGACAAAAGATTCAACATTCCCATTGTAGAAGACTTAGATGATGAAACCTTTGCCATGGATGACAAAGAAGAATCCACTAAGACAGTAGCAGAATAGGCAAAGGAGACTAGTGAAGAAAAAGCTAAGGACTTAGTTTCCTCTGTTCCGTAAGAGGAAGTCCAAGGAGAAGTAAATCTAGATTCTCCAACAGTCTTCGGATCCAAAGGAGAAGAAAGAATAGAGGAGAAATAAGAATAAGTGAAGGGAAGAGAAGAAGGTCAAGCTGAGAAGAACACAAGTGATAGTGCAGAAGGAAAGAAAACTTTGTCTCTGGCAAGAGACACTGCAGAAACTATCAAGGATTTCTTGACTAAAGAAATGATGGAGATTGATGAACCAGAGTTACTTCAAGGACCATTTGACTTTGATTCTCTCTCCCTGGTTCAAACAATGAAGATAGCATCCTTTGCCCAAGCAAAGGCTAAAGAGAAACTTCTAAAGTCTCACATGGAAGACTATGAGCTACTAGAAATTGCATCCGGTGTGTTTGAAAAGATCATGCCATCCTTTCAATAGGATTCCTCAACTTCTTCATCCGGTAACCTCAAGTCTCTTGTTAGTTTTGTCAGCACTCATTTTGAATCTTTAGAGAAATCAGTTGAGGTGAAGGTCCGGAAAGAGTTTTTGGATAAGAGATTCTCTGAGTTACAAGGCTTTATAACCAATGATAGGAGAAATATGGATATTGGGATAAAGAGCATAGAAAATGCTCTTAAGGATGGAGGAGAAGTATATAAATTTTGTATATCCAGGACTAAAGTAACAAAGGATATTGAGAAGAAAGTGAAAGAACAAGAGGATAAACTGTCAAGCCTCTCTCAAAATTTTGATCCTCTCACTGTATCCATAATAAACCAGGAATGTCAAACTATTGTAGTCATGGATGAGATTAAGAAGCTTTAGAAGGAGAGGAAGAACATATTAAGCAAGATGGGTGAACTTAGAGGGATGATTATCCCTAAATTAGAGGCCATGCATGAGGCCCTAACTGATACCCAGACCACAGCCCGAACTAGTGATCCGACAGATCTTAAGAGGGCAGAAGCTTTTACATTCCTATTGAGTGGTCACATCTCAATTTTGGACAGGATGAATCATAGTTGGGCAATAGAATTTGCCTAGTTGAAGACATCTTTTGCAGATATACTTCAATATATGTAAGTGTATCATGTATTTATACTTATGCGGCTAAGTATAGTTGATTTTTTTTTTAAGATTGTTGGTGTACGGATTCTACCCTTTGCCATTATTGTCAAAGGGGGAGTGAGGAGCAGTGAAAATTATGGAATCTAGCTAAGGGGGAGCTCCAAAAAAATATACATTAGAATAGAGCATCAGCCAAGGGGGAGTGTAGTGTGACACTTAGTCATTTTTCACTAAGTGTTGCCATCAATGCCAAAGGGGGAGATTGTTGGCAAGAGACACGGTGTGGCTTCATTGGTGTTGTTATTGATGGCAACAAAGACCACTCCACACATCTGCAGGACATGGTGTATCTTTACCAGAAGTCAGATTGAAGAATACTTTGGTCTGGTAAGCAAGAACAAAGCATGCAACAAGGTCTGACAGTCAAGTCCAGATCTCTTAGAGGAAGTATCTTTGTAAAGTGTGGACTTGGGGAAGTCAAGAGGAATACCTTGACTAATAGATTCTAGGGATTGAGCCTCCGGTGATGAAAGAGTGAAGAGATATGAGCATCTAAGTATTGGGGTCTAGTTTGGTAGAGTAGACAGAGGAAGAACTGACCGATAGAGCATCAGAATTATTCCGGATGAGATATTGATGATGATCAAGGTTCTTAAGGTATCATCCATGATTGGCCGACATGTTAGATGACTTCTATAAGTATCTCCTTCATTTGCATCACTTGATAAGCAAGGATTCTGCCGATAGACTAGAGTTTGGGAAAATATTGACTATTCCGGATGCTGACTAGAAAGAGGATGAAATCCTTTTTGCCGATATATATACTAGATGGATTTAGATGTAAAGAAAGTGTGGTGTGCGTAGAAAAGTAGAAGACCAGTACAGAAGTAGTAAGGCAGGTCCGGGATGTGAAAGGACAGCAACACAGAAGAAGAGAAAGGATGAAGTGCAGTAGATCAGTATACTGAGCCTAACCGAAACTAAACTCCAGCATATGTGGATTCCTTCTTATTAGTTTAGGTATCTTGTTACTTTCTTTATAACTTGTAGGCAGTGAGCCTCTTGTGAGAAGTGTGCTCGGGCAGTGAGCCCTAATTGGCAAGTGCCATTTTGTACTATCTTATTCTTCTAACAGAGAATACAATCTTGGGTTAATCACCCTATGGTTTTTTCCCTTTACAGGGTTTTCCACGTCAAAATCATTGTGTCATGTGTACTGATGCTATTTCCATTTCATGGTTATGTTTGCTTATATGATTTAATACTGCATTAATTGTTAAGGAAGATCAGAAAGTAGAAGTAATTAAGATAACTGATTCACCCCCCCTCTCAGTTATCAACAATGGCTACCCAAGCCCACACCTCCAAAAGAAAAGTTCAAAAACAAAATGGTTTGGGTTCCTAAGTAAAAATAAATCAAATCAAATGAGGCGTCCACATCCCAAAAATCCCAAAAATCCCAAAAAATCCCATTGCAAAAATTATAAAAATCCTAATTCTATGTGGGGACCCCTAAATTAGTGCATCAACCATCCCATAAGTAAACATCTCCACTACTTCCTATACAAAAGATTCAAAATACAATTCGTTGTGTGTAACTGTTGGTCTTGGTTCTTTTCCATTCCACAACATTTCCACATACCTCCATCTCCCCATCTCTCATCATTTATCCTACATATTTCACTCATCCTATCCCTATGGTCCATGCTTTTGCATAATCTTTCCATCCATAATCCACATCATAATCCACTATCATCTATCCATCCATAATTCACACCATACTCCACTAACTACCTACTCCATCTCCCTCTCATGTAATCCTCTACCAATATCCATGTGTGTAATAACACTTGACATGTTCTATGTTCCAGAAATATAAACAAATGGGACATTATCACCTCCTCTTGGAAATAGACGATTAAGTCCCCATCCTCCATCCAAATATGATGATAAAGGGAAAAAATGTATCTTCATAGGTTATAGTGAAGAATATAAAGCATACAAATTATATAACCTTGTTATCAAGAACGTTATGATTAGTAGTGATGTTGAATACATTAAAAATGAATCATGGGATGGCATGATTGGCACCACCAAAGTGTCTTAGTAATGATGTCCATAAATGATGATGAAGATGAAAATGAGAGAATTTCTATTAGTCAAGCAGATTTAGCTCTAGAATCTGGCTCTAAAGTTATCTCAAGAGTACCATAGAATCTAGCTCTAGTATGAAGTTACAAAATCATATTTGGATTACTCTAGATTCAGGTAGCTCCAGAATGTAGCCAAAAAATTAGTTTCTAAGTACTCTAAAATCAATTACCTCCTTAACCAGTTCAGATCCTATGTTCACTTCTTTAGTACCAACGAAGATAAAGAGCAGAAGGGAGATTTATAAAAATACAAGGTATGATGATCTTGATGAAAGTCTAAATTTTATTTTATTTTCTCATGGTGATCCAACAATTTTGAAGAAACTATGAAAGAAGAAAAATAGTGTAAGTCCATGCATGAAGAGTTGGATGCAATAGAATGAAATAAAATATGGGAGCTACCTGATTTACCCAAGGGTAAACAAATGATCAAAGTTAAGTGGGTCTATAAAACCAGGAGTATTGTTGATGGAAAAATTGAAAGGCATAAGGAAAGGTTCGTTGTTAAGGGATACAAATAGTAGCCTAGAAGAGATTATGATGATACTTATGCTCTAGTTGCAATGCTAGAAATTATAGACACCTAAAATTGTCCACCTCTTTCATCTTGACATAATTCAACCCTAGGTAATCACATCATCATTTAACCCCTCAATTGGATAAATTACTATTTATTCAATTAACCATCCAAATCCCTCTTTTTAACACTATTCATCCTTAAACAATCCCTACACCATCCCCAAACATCCCTAAACTACATTTTCTCCACAATTAACTGAATAAACACATGTTTGGATAATTAATCAATTAATTTCCCTTTCAACTATGGTTTTACAGTATTTTGTTCTCAAAATCACTATTCATGTACGTTTCATTATTCATTTATACCTACATCGGTACTTGCATTGGTACTTATCCTTAGCCTAAATGATTTAGTAATCATTTATCCCCTTCATCTACAGTCCAAACATTACATAAATTTAATTTATCTATTTTACCCTTTTCTCATCCCATGAATTAAATAAATATTTACATTTATTTAATTCTCTATTTTCTACACTTTTGATTAGGTGACCTAAACCTAATTAATTAACTAATCTTCTACTTGCACATTCCATTATCATAACCTAACCCTAGTCAAATTCTCCCCATCCACCCAAATGTACAAAGGCATGGCTTCTTGTACTTGACATATGGCCTTCTTACAAAAGCATGGTAAATGTCCTTTGTACAAAGGTCTTTTTGGTCCTTCTTGTCCTCTTTCAATCTTATTCCTTCACCTTTTCAAACATGCTTTTTGACCATTGATTTTTCCTGAATCCAAGGACATCTCCCCTCATCCAATAAAATCATACCACTTGGAGCATGCTCATGCATCCAAGCCTCCCGGCCAATCTCCAACATTTATCCTTCGAATCAATCTCATCCCTTCATTCAACATCTAAAAAATCTATAAATAGCCTATCACTCTATCCATTTTCAAGACATCATGAATTTCAAAGTAATGTTGTCATTTGGAAGAGCCACCTACACATCAACACAACATCAAAGGGAACATCCACTTAATGAAGGTTTGCATGGTAACTAGTATTGTTTAGTTTACTTCTTGTTTTGCATTCTCTATTGTTCTATCAGAGGTATATTAGAATTTGGATGAAATAGGCTAATATTGTTTTAGTTTGTTTCTTTATTTCCATTTTTAGTGTATACAAAAATAATGCAGGTAGTTTTAGTAGTAACAATCAAACACAAGTGGGAGATATACCCAATGGATGTGAAGTCTCTTTTCTTGAATGGAGTACTAAAAAAAGAAGTATATGTTGAACATCCACCTAGCTATGAAGTCCCAAGACAAGAAGACAAAGTATATAGTCTAAAAAAAGCCTCTATGAGATTAAGCAAGCACCTTGGGCATGGTATAGAAAAATTGAATCATATCTACTAAGCAATAGCTTTAGCAAAAATACTACTTAGTGATCCCACACTTTACATCAAACAAACTTATGGTGAGATATCAATTGCTATTGTATATATAGATGATTTTCTTTTCATAATAAATAATGACCTCTTCATTATTGATTTTAGAGAGGTAATAAAAAGAAAATTGAAGATGATAGACTTAGATCTGCTGGAATATTTTCTTGCCATTCAGGTACAACAAATAGGTCATGGAATTTTCATTTCACAAACTAACTATGCCATACAAATATTGAAGAGATTCAAAATGTTAAATGACAAGCCTAGACCAACACTAATAGATATAGGTGTACAATTGAGCAAGGAGAATAGAAACAGTGAAGTGAATCCAATATTATACAAGAGCATAGTTGGAAGTCTAATGTATTTGACAACTACTATGCTTGATATAATCTATGTGATAAGTCTAGTTTCTAGGTTCATGGAGACACCTAAGGATAAGCACTCACAAGCAAGAAAGATAATCTTAAGATATGTCAATGGCACCAAGAACTATGACATTTTGTATACCACATCTAGTGAGTTTGAGACGATTGGTTATAATAATAGTAATTAGGTAGGTAGTGTAGATGACAAGAAGAGCACATTAGGATATGTGTTCTACATGGGTTCTATTAGATCTCAAAAATGCACGTTCTATACCGTAAGAGGTTGCCAAGCTCTCTTAAAGCCTTTGGCTAACAAAACAGGGGTGATATAATTGGAAGCCCCCTTCTCTTTAGGTTCCACCAGACCTAGGTAGGTGTACCTTGATAGCTGAGGCATATTTGTATAACCTTAGTGATCTACTCATAGTGGCATATAGATGTAAGAGAGATATAAGGGACAATGTTTTTCCTAATGCTAATGTTTGCAGTTTGAAAATGTGAATAAGGTTTTGAAATGTTATTTTGTAATGACCAGTGCTTTATGTATTATGGGCAATGGAGTTAGAATGTGTATGATAGATGTGTCCTCCATCTTTGTTTAACTCTAATTATTTGGCACTTTCAAGTGTTTATTGTTAGAAATGGTCCAGACAACTGAGAGGGGGGGTAAATCAATTGTCACTATATTTAAACTTTTAGAGACTTCTTTTGAACTGAATTAATGATGATAACATTAAAGCATTAATCAACACATGAGCAGAAACAATATGAACACACAACACCAAAATTTTGACATGGAAAACCCAATTAAGGGAAAAGCCACGGTGGGTATTAGCCCACAAAAATGCATACCTTGTTAAAAGTACTTAAGAAAATAGAAGGCACATGCCTAAGGTGCACTGCCCAGAGTTCATTGCTCAAGAAAAGGCTCACTACCTAAAGAGAATTATGATTAACACAGAGATAATGAACTAAGAAATAGCATCTATGTTCATGCCTAAATCAGTCCCCTAGAAGGCTCAAAAAATTCTTCTCTTGTCCATAATTTCTTCTTTACGGACTCTACACTCTATTCTTCCTTTTCTCCTCTTCTACTCTGCTATGCTTCTGATCCTTTCTTATGATTTAACTCATTTGTTCAAGGATGATTTTCCACCTCTCTTCAACAAATATATATACCCTTCATCAACCTTGGAATGATCAACAAGGTTAGCTAGGCACAACGCGGATCTTCCCACTATCAGCCAAATACAATTGATACTTGAATCAACATGCCACACTCTAGAGAATTACCTTTAGAACATCTGCAACATGCTTGAATCATCTGGTCAGCTAGAAATGGGAAGAACATCAACACCAAGAGAGAAATCTTTTCCAACAAGGCTCAAACTTTAATGCAGACCTCCAATGTAGTAGCTACATGATCCAAAGACCTCCACAAGCACAATGAATTCAATAGAAACATCCACACTTCTCCACATTACTAAAATCTTATACAACTTCCTCTGGAACCTCAAGAACACTATTCTGCCATGACTATCAAACTAGAAAGATTGCTTGTGGACCTCTAAACCACAAACCACTTGAGCTGAGGGAACACACCAACATCCCAGACATGCCTCTAGATCCATAGATCATAGAATGCTAATATCATACCAATTCAAACTAGCTTCTTGGCATTTTGTCAACACTAAACAACTACAACAGCTTGTGCAACTTAGAAGTCCATTACTTCACCAAATCTTTATGTGGACCTCTCAATTCTCAATTGGAGCACCCTCTGACAATCCTCTACACAGTTGTATGTTTTGCATGTATTAATTATCTGTAATTTTCTTAGTATCCTCAACAATTTGGTCCTCTACATAGACAACAGTATGGTGCAATTAACACTAATGAAAACAAAGATATGTTGACATGAATGACAACACCACTGAGCCACATATTTGTAACAATCTCCCCCTTTGTCATTGATGGCAACATATGATGTGAAAAACTGAATTCAACCACCAAGACAGAAACTTCTCCCCCTTTCCTTTCTGACTTCTATAATTTCTTCCTTTGCAGCTCCCCCTTACACCAACAACTAATTTTTCACATGACTTCTCTCCCCCTTTGACATCAATGGCAAATGGCACATATTTGCTATCTCTTTTGCTTCAGACTGATCCCAAAATTTGCATACTAACTACCTCCTTTAAGTAGTACCTTCTTAACATCAATCTGGATCATAGGATATGAATGTGAATTCCACTAGACTGGTACACTTTAGTGCATCTTAGTTCTGATCAGGAGGGGTAATAACCCCTAACTTCTCTCTGAGGTACTCAAAAGTATCCTTGGGAAGAGGCTTAGTGAAAATATCCACAATCTAATCCTTTGCAGACACAAACTCCAACTTGACTTCATTCTCATTTACCTTCTCTCTCAAGAAATGAAACTTGATGGATATATGCTTTGTCTTAGAATGCAACACCGGATTCTTTGACATGCTTATAGCACTTGAATTGTCACGAAAAATTGTGACTGGCTCCTTAAACACAACTTTTATGTCCTTCAGTATTTGTTTCATCCATAGAACTTGAGAACAATTATTTGTTGCTACTATGTACTCTGCCTCTGTAGTGGACAAAGAAATTGGCTCTTTCTTTTTACTCATCCAAGATACCAATCTTCTTCCCAAGAAGAATGCATCACCACTATTACTTTTCCTGTCATCAACATCTCCTACCCAATTAGCATCTGTGTATGCATGAAGAGTGAAGTCATTGTCCTTTGGATACCACAATCCATAATCAATTGTCCCTTTGAGATATCTAAAAATTCTTCTAACTTCCATAACATGGGATTTTTTTGGATCATTTTGAAATCTGGCAACAAGTCCAACTACATTCATGATGTCTGGTTTGGTCTGAGTTAGATAAAACAATCCTCCAGTCATTGACCTATACCTTGTCTGATTTTCCTTGGGAGAGTCATCATATTTTCTCAACTTACATCCAGTTTCCATAGGAGTACTTATTGATTTTGAGTCTTCCATTCCAAACTTCTTCAACAATTATTTCACATACTTGGACTGAGATATGAAGATACCTTTATCTGTTTGAACAATTTGCAGACCTAAGAAGTTCATCTCACCAAACATTGACATCTCAAACTCACTTTTTATCTGATCAACAAATGTTTTGCACATGTGATCATTTCCACCAAAAATGATATCATCAACAAAGACCTCAATAATTAGAATATCCTCATGATGAATCTTGAAGTATAGATTACTATCAGCAGTTCCTTTGCTAAATCCTAGATTAAGCAAATGCTTATCCAATCTGGCATACCAAGCTCTTGGAGCTTGCTTGAGACCATACAAGGCTTTTCTCAATCTACAAACCATATCTCCCTAATCAGACAATTGAAACCCTTCTAGTTGTTCAATGTAGACTTCTTCCTCCAAATCTCCATTTAGAAATGTTGATTTGAAATCCATCTGATAAACTTTGAAAGCAACAAAAGCAATAAATAATCTGACTACCTCTATCCTTGCCATGGGAGAAAAAGTTTCTTCAAAATCAATTCCTTCAACTTGAGAGTAGCCTTTACATAACAACCTTGCCTTGTGTCTTACAACCTCACCTTCTTCATTCAGCTTATTCTAGAAGACCCATTTAGTTCCAATCACATTCTTGTCCTCAGGTCTAGGAACAAGATCCCAAGTGTGATTCTTTTCAATTTGATCAATTCTTCTTCCATTGCCTTCACCCAATTTTCATCATTGCAAGATTCATTTACTGATTTAGGTTCAATCTTTGAAATCAAACAAATCTCTTCTTGATCTTCAGCAACTCTTCTCCTAGTTCGAACACCTCTACTTTTATCTCCTATGATTTGATCTTCAGGATGATTCATTCTTACATACCTTGGAGTTTTGGTAATTATTTGAACTTCTACTTCTTGAACTTGTTCTTCATCTTTTGTGCTAGTCTCTGGTGTTACCAGATCAATCTAGGTTTGGATTTGAACTTGTCTTCCTTCTTCTTGACCATATGAATCATATCCACAATACTTGGAGTGTCCTTTTATTTCATCAACTTTAACATTAGCACTTTCAACAATCTTTCTTAATCTTTTGTTGAAGCACTGATAGGCCTTACTTTGAGTTGAGTATCCCAAAAATATTCCTTCATCACTTCTTGCTTCAAACTTGCTTAAATCCTTATCTCTTTTGATATAACATTTTCTCCCAAAAACTTTGAAGTATCACATAGTAGGAGGATGACCAAACCATAGTTCATAAGGAGTATTACCAGAATTTCCTTTGATCTACACCTGGTTAATAGTGTAGACAACAGTACTCACAGATTCCCTCTAATAAACTTGAGGAACATTTGTCTCCATCATCATGGTCCTGGCAACTTCTTGAATTGTCCAGTTCTTTCTTTCAATGACTCCATTTTGCTGAGGAGTCCTAGGAGCTGATAACTATCTTTTTATTCCATGTTTTTCACAGAAAGCATCAAACTCACTTGAAGTGAATTCTCCACCTCTATCAGATCTTAGACACTTCAATTTCCCACCAATCTCATTTTCAACAATCATTTTGAACACCTTAAACTTATCAAGAGATTCTGATTTTTCTTTTAGGAAAGTTACCCACATCATCTGGGAGTAATCTCAATCAGCAACATAAAATATCTATCTCCTTGCACACTCCTAATTCTAGTAGGACCACAGAGATCAGTATGTACCAGTTCCAATCTTTCACTTGAACCTTGTTCATTACTTTGAATGGAATTTTACTTTGTTTGCCCAATTGACATTCTCTACACATGCTATCTGGTTTCACAAGTCTTGGAAGATTTCTTACAGCTTGAGTGGAACTTATTTTGACAATGTTATCAAAATTGACATGACACATCTTCCTATGCCATAACCAACTTTGATCTATTTGAGAAATCAAACAACTTTTGCCTAAACTTCTTAAATGAAAGATGTTACTTTTGGTTTGAGTACCGGATGCAATTTTAGTTCTGGAGCTTTCTAAGATTCTGCATTTTCCATCCTTGAACCAAAGATCATAACCCTTGTCAACCAATTGTCCAACACTGAGAAGATTGTGTTTCAGTCCTTCCACATACAGAACATCATTGGTTATGTTCTTACCATCAAAAGAGATGGATCCTCTACCATGAATTCTACCAGCTGAGTTGTCTCCAAATTTCACAAATCCTCCTTCATAATTTTCAAAACTCACAAACTTACTCTTGTCACCAATCATATGATGAGAGCATCCATTATTAATCACCCATTCATCCTTATCAACAAACTGAGTAGCCAAGGCACTATCTACATTTGTACAGCTAGTAGATCCAATAGACACTAGATCTTCTTCTTTAATAGCAATGAAAACCCAATCATTTTCCCCGTGATTAGATTCATCATCTGTGGCTCCTTCTCTAGCTTCTTGGACATAGTAACAATTCTTCTGATTTCTGTATCTATTAGTGTTTGGTTTTGAAAACCTCTCCGGACATCTTGAAACAAAATGACCAATCTTATTACAAGCAAAACATTTGAGTGGCAACTTTCCTTCATACTTACCGGATCCTCTTGGCATCTGTTTGGCAATGAGAGCTTCAAGATCTGTAGTCTCATTTTCATCATCTTCAAGATCCTTCCTTGTTTTGATAAATCTGCTTGATTTTCTGGAAGAACCTTCACCCAGATCATATTTTTGCTTCCCATGCACACTAGCCTTGAATGCTGATTCAAATTTAGGAAGAGAGTCACTAAATTCACTTAGTTCAAAGGCTGATCTCTTAGTTCAAATTCCCTTGTTACATCTGTAACAGTCCTGATCTCTTCTATAGCAGCAACCTTGTGTTTGTATGGATCAGGCAAGGATTTGAGCACTTTTGCCACAATCTCTGACTCTTCCAAAATTCCACTAGCACATCTGATCCCACACACAAGTTCGTTTATCTTTTGCATGTAGATTGTGATGTTTTCATCTTCACTCATCCTTAGATTTTCAAACTTCCCTCTCAGACTCTATAGTTTGACACATTTGACATATTTATCCCCTTCATACAGATACTCCAACTTCTTCCAGATTTCATGAGCAATTTTCAGTCCAAAAACATTTGTCATTTCTGAATCAGTCAGGGCACTCAATAAGGCTTCTTTAGCTTGAAGGTTGTTTTTCAACATCCTTGAGTTAGTCTAGAGTTGAAGGGAATTTCTCTGGAGGTTCATACTTATCTTTGGTTATTAACCAATAGACATAACCCATGCACTGTAAATGACATTCCATACAACTTTTTCAAATAGTGTAATTTGTTCCATCGAATCTTGGACTATCCTTCTTGTAGGTCGACAACCTGGATTTCCTCGAGCAGTTAAGCTCCCTTTTAGAGGAACTTGGCTTTGATACCAATTGTTAGAAATAGTTTAGACAACTAAGAGGGCGGTGAATTAGTTGTCACTATATTTAAACTTTTAGAGACTTCTTTTGAACCGAATTAATGATGATAACATTAAAGCATTAATCAACACATGAGCAGAAACAATATGAACACACAACACCAAAATTTTGATGTGGAAAACCTGGTTAAGGGAAAAACCACGGTGGGTGTTAGCCCACAAAAATGTGTACCGTGTTAAAAGTACTTAAGAAAATAGAAGGCACATGTCTTCAGGCACACTGCCTAGAGCTCACTGCTCAAGAAAACACTCACTGCCTAAAGAGAATTGTGATTAACACAGAGATAATGAAGTAAGAAATAGAATCTATGTTCATGCCTGAATTAGTCCCCTTGAAGGTTCAAAAACTTCTGCTCTTGTCCATAATTTCTTCTTTACTAACTCTACACTCTATTCTTCCTTTGCTCCTCTTCTGCTCTACTTTGCTTCTAATCCTTTCTTATGATATATATCATTTCTTTAAGGATGATTTTCCACCTCTCTTCAACAAGTATATATACCCTTCTTCAACCTTGGAATGATCAACAAGGTCGGCTAGGTACAATGCGGATCTTCCCACTATTAGCCAAATACAACTAAGACTTGAATTAGCACACCACACTCTAGAGAATTGCCTTTAGAACATCCACAACACGCTTGAATCATCTAGTCCGCCAGAACTAGGAAGAACAACAACACCAAGAGAGAAATCTTTTCCAACAAGGCTCAAACTTTGATGCAGACATCCAACGTAGCAACTACATGATCCAGAGACGTCCACAAGCACAATGAATTCAATAGAAACATCGGCACTTCTCCACATTACCAAAATCTCTTACACCTTCCTCTGGAACCTCAAGAACACTATTCTACCATGACTGTCAAACTAGAAAGATTGCTTGCAGACCTCTAAACCATGAACCACTCAAGTTGAGGGAACACACCAACATTCCAAACATGCCTCTAGATCCGTAGATCATAGAATGCTGATACCAGACCAATCCGGACCAGCTTCTTGCCATTCTGTCAACACTAAACAACTACAAGAGCTTGTGCAACTCAAAAGTCCATAACTTCACCAAATCTTTATGCAAACCTCTCAATTCTTAACTGGAGCACCCTCTGACAATCCTCTACATAGTTGTATGATCTGCATGTATTAATTGTCTATAATTTTCTCAGTATCCTGAATAATCCAACCCTCTACACAGATAGTAGTATGGTGCAATTGACACTAATGACTACAAAGATATGTTGACATCAATGACAACACCACTAAGGTACATATTTGCAACATTTATATCTTGTATAAACATGCAAAAATATTGGTTATGAGGCTCTTCTTATCGATCCCAATGATGTTTTCCTAGGTCACTGTGATCAATTGAAAGGAATTTTAATTTAGGCATGAACGAAACCAACCAAGATGATGTGTTTAAAGGGTTTTAAATCCTAGTAGAGACCAATGAACATAAACCACTTAGAAGGACTTCAATCAACTTCTTATACAAACCAATCAAGCAGATCACACGAAAGCAGCAAATGTGCCCTAATAAATTAAACACATCCTTGATATATTTAATTTAAATAACAAAGGAAAACCATTTTGGAGATATCACAGATAACACATGAATGAATATTAACAAATAATCGAACACTAGAAAGGTTGGACATCAGATAAAATTATTCCTTCTCCGTTAAATTGCTTCAAAAGATTTTATAATGTGCATAGGAAGTCTTCATTGTGATATTTTATTTTCTACCTAACCCTAATGATTTCTCCTACTACTGCTTATTCGAAGCCTCCTTGATTATTTATTCTTGCTTTTGATTTATACTTTACATTTTTAGGGTTATAATCCTTCACATTCATCCGAGGCAACCTTTCATTACATTCATGAATGCCTTTCAAAATTTTGGAGAGACTAACTGAATGATCATTCTAATATGGAGAGGTCTTGCTCATTTTTGGGTTTCTCAATAGTGTCCTTCCAAATCCATTCTATGCATATCCCATAATCATTAGAGTTCATGAAACCATAAATTTCTCTGAAAGATTTTATATAATAGTTGATTGTGCACTAGTTTTAGGGTTCATTCTGGCATATGAAAGAGTATGATTGCATGTGATTTACTAGATTTACACAGTAAGTCCTAACTGTGAGGAGTCGCTGTGGTGTATTTGCCATTGTTCCATATGATTTGAATTTGGTATTTCTAGTTTTCCACAACCTTAATACATTCATATTTCTAGTCCAAATTATCAGCATGTTGTAGAATCTGGCAATTTAAGCAAGAAACTTAGTTGTCTCAGATTGGCCTAGTTTCTTGAAGCATTTTGTGGATTTACTCTTAAAGCCAAATGGTGTCTAGATCATATTTGAACTTGTTGGACCTAGCCTCAAGTGAGTCTTTGAACTTAGGATGAATAGGTAGGTGACTCCCTAAGGTCATGACTATGGTAGGAATCATTTCAGATCTTGATGATAACAATTGCAACACTGTAGCTTCATATGCGCCCTCATCTGTCATTCAAGAATGGACAATAATTGTAGGCCACCAACTTCCTTTAAGGATTCATAGGAGACCCGATAACAAATGGTGGGTTTTCAGCTGGGATGAAGATTTATTTCTTTTACAGCTTAAATATGGGCTTGCGTAGGATATGGAGGTTGTTTACATAGGTTGCCTCAAGGAGGAAGTTGATCCAAGTGAGTAGGATGGTGTTGCTTAGGTATTGCTTGAGAAGACCTCAATCCTAGACCAGATTTAGTCTGGCAATTGATTGATATTATCTGTCTAGTTGCCAGAAGTGAAGGCTACCTAACATAGCTTGCTGGAATTCCCTGTTGTCTCTGTGCTAATGCATATTGTGTTGTCAGACCCACAATTGACTGCCATGTAGTACCAGAACTCTCAATTGTATCAGAAGCTGGCATAGACATTAAACTCTAGTGTTGGTCTAAAGAGGGAGGATTCCCTACAGTTGGTTCTGGATGGCTAGATGAACTATGTACTAAAGCCCTATCAATAAATTCAATCAACTCTCCATAAGTATCCCACACATGTGATATCTGCAATATGTGATTGCAATACTATGGCCATTCTACCAGTCGATCAATAAATTGTTCCAGAGCTATGAAGCCAAATGAAAATATCTTAGAGTCCAAGGATTTATGCAGAGCATTTGTTATGTAAAGAGTGAGAGTTCAAGAGATGATCTAGTGCAACAGCTCATAGTGAGTCATTTTCCATTCTAAAGATGTTATTTCTTCATGAAATATTGCTTTTAATTAACTAGAAGAATTAAGCTCTGCTTGGATCTTCTTATGCAATTGGACTACTTTATCAACAAATTGAGACCCCTATGTCCTTGTCTTGGTCACTATTACTATGCTCCCCTACTTCCTCTACAATCAATGAGGAGATTTTATCTGCAAGAGCAACAAGAGGAATTGGTATTGAACAAGACTAAATTGGTCCAAACAAATATTGCATATATGTTGTCAGTTGGCCAATATTTTCTTTCAATTATGCTCTGATTTCTTTGTCTTTATTCATCATATCGAAGATGAATGTCTTCACTATCTTCATAATATATATGTCTCCTTTTGTAGATTTTCCTTTGCTTTCTTGGGTTGTGCTAGAGTGAGAAAAGACGCCAAGGCTCGAATGTTAGTTGTGATAGGCTTTATCACACACTTTTTGCTCCACATACAGATGAATCATCTTATGAAGTTACTCCAACTTAGATTCTCTTGGTGAAAAAATAATCCATATTTACTTGTGTGCACTTTCGCAAAAATACCCTTCATGTAAAATAATTATCCACTCCTAAATATCCTCCATGAAAAATACTTCATTGTACTTCACCATTAGTGAAATTTATTTTCCCAAGATAATTATTTATGTGGTGACTTTAATATATTTTCCCTAAAAGTGTTCACCACACTTCAATGCAATAAAATTTATTTTTATCATTTTATACTTCTCCTATTTTTGGTATTTTGAAGAGACTCCTAAATCACTCATTTCGATATTAACAAGTCACTCCAATATTATTATTTTTCATACTTTTACCTCGGTATTGTTTATTAATTATAGCTTCTAGACCCACTTCAATAATCTCTCACTGATAAAACACTTTGCATATACTTTTCATGCCTCTTGGAATTTCAGAGAGACTAACTGAATGGTCATTCTGATATGGAGAGGTCCTACCGATTTTAGGGTTTCTCAATAGTGTGCTTCCAAATCCATTCTGTGCATATCTCACAACCATTGCAGTTCATGACACCATATTTCTCTGAAAGATTTTATATAATAGTTTGTTGTGCACTAGTTTTAGGGTTCATATATGGCATATGAAAGAGTATGACTGTATGTGATTTACTGAATTTGTTGTGTAAATCCGAAGTTTGAGGAGTCACTATGGTGTATTAGGCATTGTGCCATATGAATTGAATTTAGTATTTCTAGTTTTCCACAACCTTAATACATTTGTATTTCTAGTCCAAATTCTCAGCATGTTATAGAATTTAGCAATTTAAGCAAGAAACTTAGTTGTCCCAGATTGGCCTAGTTTCTTGGAGCATTTCATGGATTTACTCTTACATCCAAATGGTGTCTAGATCATATTCAAACTTGTTGGACCTAGCCTTAGGTGAGTCTTTGAACTTAGGACGAGTAGGTAGATGACTCCCTAGGATCGTGATTGTGGTAGGAATCATTTCAGGGCTTGATGATAGCAATTACAAGAGTGTAGCTTCAGATGGACCCTCATCTATCATTCAGGAATGAACAATAATTGTAGGCCACCAGCTTCCTTTAAGGATTCATAGGAGACCTGATAACAAATGATGGGTTTTCAGCTAGGATGAAGATTTATTGTTTTTGTAGCTTAAAGATGGGCTTGCAGAGGATATGGAGGTTGTTTACATAGGTTGCCTCAAGGAGGAAGTTGATCCAGTTGAGTAGGATGATGTTGTTCAGGTATTACTTGAGAAGACTTCAATCCTAGACCAGATTTAATATGGTCATTGACTGATATTGTCTGTCCAATTGCCAAAAGTGAATGTTGCCTAACATAGCTTGCTGGAATTCCCTGTTGTCTTTGTGTCAATGTAGATTGTGTTATCAGACCCACAATTGACTGCCATGTAGCATCAGAAGTCTCAATTGTATCAGAAGCTGGCAAAGACATTGAACTATGGTGTTGGTCTGAAGAGGGAGGATTCCCTACTGTTGGTTCTAGATGGCTAGATGAATTGTGTGCTAAAGTCCTATCAATAAATTCAATCAACTCTCCATGAGCATCCCACATATGTGATATCTGCAATATGTGATTGCAATACTATGGCCATTCTACCAGTCGATCAATAAATTGTTCCAGAGCTATGAAGCTAAATGAAAACATCTTAGAGTCCAAGGATTTATGCAGAGCATCAAGGACACAATATAGTGATATGCCAAGAGTGAGAGATGAGACGATCTGGTGCAGAAGCTCATAGTGAGGCATGTTCCATTCTAAAATGTTATTTCTTCTTGAAATATAGCTTTCAATTGAATGGAAGAATTAAGCTCTGCTTGGATCTTTTTATGCAATTGGACTGCTTTATCAACAAATTGAGACCCCTATGTCCTTATCTTGGTCACCATTACTATGCTCCCCTACTTCCTCTACAATCAACGAGGAGTTTTTATTTGCAAGTGCAACAAGAGGAATTGGTATTGAAGAAGACTAAATTGGTCCAAACAAATATTGAATATATGTTGTCAGTTAGCCAATATTTTCTTTCAATTATGCTCTGATTTCTTTGTCTTTATTCATCATATCAAAGATGAATGTCATCACTATCTTCATAATATATTTGCCTCCTTTTGTAGATTTTCCTTTGCTTTCTTGGGTTGTGCTAGAGTGAGAAAAGATGCCAATGCTTGAATGTTAGTTGTTATAGGCTTTATCACACACTTCTTGCTCCACATACAGATGAATCATTTTATGAAGTTACTCCAACTTGGGTTTGCATTGGTGGATAGGAGGAAGACTGAAAATCATGTTGCAAAGGATGCCGAAAAGAACCTTCCTCTGAATATCTTACAAAGATTGAATCAACTAACCTTATAACCTCATAACTGTGTGAAGCATGTCGGGTCCCATTGTGGTCCCAGCTAAAAACAAATTTTCATTTTGAAACAAATTTTTTCCCTGAATTGATTGGACACAGTATTTATATTCTTACGAGGTGAAAAATGAAATCGGTTGTCATCAAAAATCCATTTTCTGGCAGCTTTGTACAGTGACCAAAACAAGCCAAGTAGCCTTCGGAATCATCCTAGAAAACTAGTCAAACCATCTCCTGGAGTGATAAAAATGCATAGGCATGTAGAATTTTGACCCAAGAACTCAGTGCAAAAAGTGGCAGGGAAAGATCCATCTAGATGTGCAAAATATTCAACTTCAAAGTAGCTCTTTCAGCCTTTTCTACAACTGCAACTGTCAAATTCCCTCGAAATTCACCAACTTGCTATTTTGAAAAAATATCAAATCTGATTCTGAGAAGCTGCAACCTGGGGAATTAGTTGATCTATGTCCAATGAGTATGTGTGCAAGAGGATTCTTCACCAGTCATCTTCCTTCACAAAATATTGAAAGTCAAAGTTGATCTCTTAAAAATGCAACTGTGAAATCAAGACAAACTGCATTTGCTTTTGATTTTGAAAAAAATAGCAAATGAGATGTTAGGGTTTTAAAAACTGGCATGAAAGTACATAATCATGAGGACAATCTAAAACACCAATTGGATCATCACGAAAATTATCTAGTTTCTAGATGTTAGCCTCCAAAGTTGACCTTCGAGGCAGATTTCACAATGTGCAGACAACAAACCTTACCAGAACCCTCCAACTTGATGCTTGAAAACTCAGTCAAATCTGATCATGGGATGCTGAAATCGTATATGCACACTAACATATGGTATATAAACATGTTTGCAAATTGATTTGCCATGAAACTGAATAGGCTCCGAATTATGACACTCCAAAGTAGGTAACTGGGGCAGTTTTTCAGGTGCATTTCTGAGTGTGGTACTCAAATATTTCATCATGGGAACCTAAAATTTTGCAAAAAATTGAAGGAATTTTTAGGTTCCAATAGGTTCAAGAGTCATTTCATGGTAATCCAAGAAGTAACCCATTGTTTATCTCTCCACAACAGTAAATGTAGTTGCATGTCAAATTATTTGTCTTAGAAGAATCCTAAAAAACTTGAATGACAAACAAGAAGATGGTACAACTATATATTGTGACAATACATCCTCAATACCTTTGACGAAGAACCTATTTTTCTATTAATGAAGCAAGCATATTGTGATTCATTATCATTTTAAAAGGGGGATAATAGAGCATGGAGAGATTGAACTACAATTTTGTAGATCTGAATAACAACTCATCAATATTTTTACTAATTCATTGTCAAAAGAGTGTTTTGAATGCCTAAGAGAAAACTTGTGTATTGTGGATAGCTCCAAAAATCATATTCGAAAAGACAACTCCAGAAACCAACTCTAGAAACTAGATATAGACTATAAATAGTAGCTTTGGAAACTATCTACAAACAACTCTAGAGTTCACCAAACAACTCCAAAATTCATCAGGCAACTATAGCTCTGGAGATACAGATTGATTATATATATGCATGGTAAGAGACTTTAGATTAAGGGGGTGTGTTGGAAAATCTAAACTGGAGGAAGGCATTTAATTCATCTACTCATCTAAGATATTTTTGAGGTTCCTCTTTCTACTGCCTTGACCAAAGCTTTAATGTTGTTTTAGTTGGCCTAACACAGTTAACATTGATAGATAAGTTTGAAGTTTTGGAGTGAGTGGCATGATTTTAGTAAAGACATAAAAGACAATAAAGTAGAAATATGAACATAAGAGATATAGAGGCTGCAACAATTGCAGAGAGAATCTATACATTGTAGCAACAATGAAGAATGTGCAGGAGAGATAACAATTCTAGCTTGTTAGTGTAGAATTTCTATTCTACGATATTCCTCTAGATAATTTTGCTAGTTGTTAGGTTGTTAGGATAATGATTTCTTAGTTGTACAATCTTGCATAAAGTTGTTGCTTAGTTGTGCAATCTTGCATGGAGCTGCATGCCTTTTTTTCTAGTTGGCAGTTGCTTTTCTAGATGACTCATCTTCTGCTATATATATTGTACTAATTCTTAAGCTATTTATCAATGCAATCAATGCAATTGTTCACAATTTATTCTACATTCTAATTTATGCAAGTGTAACTTGTAATTCGACTGATTCACAAGTTTTACATGGTATCAGAGCTATATTAGTTTGAGTGCAAATTCATTTTATATTGTGCGAATTTATTACCATGGAGGTTGATGTAAACCTTTGTTTCTAGATGTAGGCAGATTTATGTGAATATTTTCACCACCATGGAGGCAGATGTAAACCTTTGTTTCTAGATGCATGCATGTTACTACCCCTATTTATTTTTTGCATGCCCCTTACTTTCTTCCTAGTTTGATTCTGTAAACTTGTACATGCTTTGCGAGCACCACATGATAATAGATCTAGGAAAATTTGGGGCTTTGTAAAATCCTTTGTTTCTAGATGCATGCATGTTACTTCCCTTTTTTTTTTGCATGCTCCTAGCATTCTTCCTATGTTGATTCTTTAAAATTGCACGTTCTTTGCGAGCACCACATGATAAAGATATGGGAAATTTTGGGGCTTTGTAAAAATTGAACTTATATAAAGTTCCATATGGGGGTTTCTACTTAAAGTATCTAGTATATGTTTCTTTCATTATGCTTCTGAATAAACAAAGGATAAAAGTTGTGAATTAACTGCCAGAGCTTCGAACCATTCAGAGCACATCTCTACAAACATCAAATCTTTCGATGATCAGCTTCGGTATCCAGAGACAAGGTGTCTGTCTATTCAACCCCATCCAGTTGAAAAGTGCAGGGTAAATATCGAACTGCAATTTCGAGCATTCAAGAGTATCCTGGAAGTGCTTGTGCCAATGGTTTCTATGACTCTGATCTATATCCCGTCGCTGGATTTATCTACAGTTCTTCATCAGTGGTCGCAACTTTCTTCTTTCTAAGCTTAAATAAATTGTTAGGAGTTTTCCACCTAGGCTTTCTCCTTTCCTCTTTGTACTTGGGTACTTGATTAGGCTTAGTTGCCAGGACCCATATCTCTCTTTTCATTTAGCTACACTTAAGGGGGTGTTAGTGTAGAATTTTTATTCTACGACATTCCTCTAGATAAGTTTGCTAGCTGTTAGATTGTTAGGATAATGATTGTTAACTTGTGCAATCTTGCATGGAGCTGCATACCTTTTTTTCTAGTT
Organism: Cunninghamia lanceolata; assembly: GCA_027924645.1. Lineage (NCBI taxonomy): Eukaryota > Viridiplantae > Streptophyta > Pinopsida > Cupressales > Cupressaceae > Cunninghamia > Cunninghamia lanceolata. The sequence goes on along the minus strand of BSBN01000649.1, from coordinate 2,450,978 downwards.
GGGAATTGCTTTTCAAAATGGCTCATCTTCTGCTATATATATTGTACTAATTCTTAAGCTATTTATCAATGCAATAAATGCAATTGTTCACAGTTTATTCTTCATTCTAATTTGTGCAAATGTAATTTGCACTTCGACTGATTTACAAATTTTACACAGCTCCAAACAGAGCATAGTATTGATAGCTCGAAAAAGAACATACACCAAACAGCTCCAGAAACGGAGAATAGAGCAGTAGCTCCAGAAATAGAAAGTAGACACTCTGGAAAGGAAGAGACAGCTCCAGAAGGAATAGATCAATAAGCAGCTCTAGACAGAGGACAACACAGCAGTATCCAATCAACTCGGAATGCTGCAAAAAGGAAGAACAGTTTCTTTCTTTCTTGTTTTTTTAAATAAATAGAGCAACAACTCTACAATTTAATTGTAAATTTTGAATTATATTTTTTTACATTAATACAAATATCTCTGTATTATTTCTGCCCCACTTGGGCTCTTTGTGTCTCTCTTTCACCAACATTTTAATCATATCGATAAGTTGCGAATCCGGATTAAGAAGCGACATGGGCATTTAAAGCAAAAGCAACTTGAAGAGTTTCTCACATATTTCTCGTGACTCCTATAATATTCCTTTTTTTATTGGATTAAAGCAATAAGAGAATACGGAGAGTAGATTACAGCTGCAATGTCACGGACGTGCAAACACAGCAAAAGCAGAGTCTTACTGCTGAATAGTATTGACCCCTATGATATTCTTGTGCAATAAAAAAAATAAAAAAAATCCTAATGGGGACACTTCGGTTATTCGCGATTATTTTTTCCCTCTTTTTCTTTTCGTTATTCCTTGGATGGGCCATTTTCTGCAGCAAAGGACGGTCTTCTGGAATCATATCGATAAATTCCCAGGCAAAGCACATTGTAAAGCGACATCCACCAACTCAAGCGAAAGTTGATGGAAGGGTATTCCTACCTTTAATCTTGTACAACGAAGGGTACTCGCACTAGGGGAAACTTCAAGTTGAAAAACATTGAGAAACGAGATCCACGGCAAAAGTGAAGCGGACGTTAATTCTTTTATGCTGGCTGTCTTTTGTTGAAATGTAGAGTCAGTTTTCTAATAGTGACTCAATGAGAAGAGTACATCAATAAAATTGTATTGTGGAAGCGTCACTAGCACTTTTATGCATGAAAAATCTATTTTTAGATTTGATTTGTTTTTTGCATGAAGCTTTTTGGTGATTATTTAAGTTCGTGGAGTTTGAATGCCAAAGCATGAGAAAAAAGTTTTGTAACTGCCATAAAATTGAGAGATCTTTGCTCTATTTTTTTGTAATACATTACCAAGTTTTCTACCTCAATCTGTGTTATCTGCTTTTTATTACTATTTCACTGTTATTTCAATTGTACACTGCTTATTTTTCTAACATCTTTTATACATGACAAAGCTATACTTAAGCCGGTGACTCGATTGAATTTCCATAGCACTGCATTTAACAATGGCTGATTCTCCCCAAAATTGGCGGAAACAGAGTCCTTCCGTTTCTTGTCATACCTCTGACCTTGTACACATCATTCAAACAAACCACGAGAAGAAAGATTATTATCTTAATCTTTTAATCCGCCGCATGGATAAGGCTTTTGAGAATGATGTAGGTTATTTCTTTTAACTTATACTCTGTCTTCTTGTTCTTTATTTACAGGCGTTGAAATAAAAACTAAACATTTCGGGCGATGTATTGCAGCCTCCCTCTTCCGGGCAACAAAATATTTGCAGGTTTCCAAGAAAGGTGCATTTTATTTTATGTATGAAATTTAGCTGCAATTTGTATTACATATTGTAGGGGTAGGGTAAGTATGCTTCATATTAGAAGTACAATTAGATGCCTCCTTTATATTGGGAGTATGAGGTAGTCTCATATATTATAAGCCACCTGTAGATCCAATATCAAGTCACCGTACATCTTAAACTATAAAAAGATCCATTTCCATTTCCACCTATCTTTTATGTTTTTCCTATAAATTTCATAATCAATCTGTGGTTTTTGTAGATACCCAGATCCCCTATCATGATGGAGTGGAATAGTTGCAAAGAGAATATGACAATCAAGTGCATCTTACTCGTAGCAATTATTCTAGAGAGCTTTGAGGTTATCTCACATAATTTCAGGGATGAATGCTGGAAACTTCTTAAGGCAATTATTCTAGAGAGCTTTGAGGTTATCTCATATAATTTCAGGGATGAATGCTGGAAACTTCTTAAGGCAATGTATGAGTTGGCTAGATCCTTTCATCGCCTCAAGGATTACCCCTTTCTTTTTCAGCTACACGAAATGACGGAAAAGAACGCGGAAGCAAATCCTGGGCTATCTACAATTGTGGATGCATCATTTGCATGCTTTGCCGAGAAAATGCACAAGAAGTATGACCAGTAAGTTCTCCTTAGCTAAACTAGATGTAATGCCATTGAATCTCTCTGTCCTTTCCTGAATTAGTCTAGGAATGAGATCTTATTCGTTAACAGCTAAATGCTTTTAACTGACTCTTAATTCACATCTTAAGAAAATATATCGTAGGTATCAAAGTTCTTTAACACAAATAAAAATATGTATAGTGTGAAAAATATGTATAGGTATCAATTGGATGGATTATGGAGTGTGATCTTAAAGGTGGTGAAGAAAGCTACACAGAGTTTTTTTTTTAACAGAAGCTTTTCAATTCATATCATGGATTGTAGAAATATCATATCCTCAAATAAAAAATTATTGAAAACTTTTATCAAATTATATTTACCATACATATAAAATATAATAAAATTGTAAGTTTAAAATTAAAATTAAAATATAAAATGTTGGGTCGAAAAGTCTGTAAATCCGCTTTGTGTTAAAATACAAAGAAGAAATCCAAAATAACATTTCACTATATTTAAATGGCCCTTTTGTATTTAGTTATATTTGTATAAGTGAAAAGATATTTGAGAAGGCTATGGTCTTAGGGAAAGGGACTAGTTATAGGCAAAATAAGAGGGCTTTTTTTTTAAATAGTAAACAGTTTTATGTTTTTTAATTAAAAATTTTAGTTGGAAAAATATATATAAAAATATGGGATATCTTCTTTTTATAAAAATAGATATCATTTTAAAAAGGTGAAGTCATGTTTTTGATGATATTAAAGGGGATAACAAGGATGCCCGCCCTTACAAAAAGTTAAGAGGAAAAATGAGAACCAATTTCAAGGAAAGAATTAAGACAAATAGTTTAAATAGAGCGACCAGGAACTAGAACAAAATAGAATGAGACAACAACAAGCACCACCTGGGCCTTTGAAGAACAACCAAACCTCAAAGGCTAGACACAACATCCCTCTCTTCAGAAATAAGATGCAGCTTCGTAGATAGAGAATCAGAGCTAGCACTAGTCATCGATAGTACTCTTACTCTTTTAAGTACTTCCCTTGTCTTCCTCTTTCTACAAAAAATTGAGGCTAGAAGTAGTGCATTTGAGACTCTTCTTGCTCAATTTGATCATATTTCAAATGTTGTCTTTCATTCTACTATACTTCCTCTTCAAATTGAGCATGCCCTCCAATAAAACAATAATCTTATTTTCATTGATGTAGCATTTGTTGCAAGGATCCCCATATTCTCTCTTTACACTCGCTTCTACCTTAATTTTTGTCTTCATGATGTTTGAATTAGGGGCATTCTTAGTAGCAACCATTTATCCCCTATCGGCTTTCTTATGGTCCACTATTTTATCTTTGAAGGCCAATTGCTTGACCATATTGCTCTAGGTTTTCTTATCTCTTATGGGTAGCAAGGGAAGCCTTGGGATGCTTAGACTTAGAGCTATCCTTACTTAGCTCCATAGATAAGTTGATGATTTCATAATCTGAGCTTTCCTTCTCAGAATCACTTTACTCCTCCCCTTCATCATTGGATAACACTAATTTATCTTCTTTGACCAAGGGAATTGCCTTGGCTTTTTTTTTTTCTAGACCAAAATCCTTAAGGACTTTCTGGCCTCAAAAGTGTTGTCACCCACCACATTTTTACTCTTTTCATTTTTTTCCAACAGTCTTCTCCCTCCTTGGAGCAAGGTTGGAGGTGGGAACCAGTGGTTCATTAGGCAACTTCTCAAGAATTCACAAGGCAAGAGTTTTCATTTTCACACTAGGTTTAGCCTCATCAATAGCATGAAGGATAGTAGGAGCAAGAGGTTCATTGGGTATCTTCTTAGGAACCCATAGAGTAGGGGTGGTATTTTCCTTTTTCACACTAGGGTTAGCCTCATCAATAGTATGGCAAACAAAAAGAGAAGGTGAATTGCTTAAATAGAAATAATATAAACAAGAAATCAATCCCTGATGTAATGGTGAAAGGAAGTAAGGGATGCAGAAACACTTCCTACACTGATCTATTGAGGAAATATTTATTCAAATTTTAACTTTTATAGTTACAGGTTATTAGATGCACATTTACAGAAAGGTAATAACAACATCCAAAATGCAAATACAAAACTCACAACACAAGATATACCTAGGGAAAACACTATCAAGTAAAAAACCACACACTCCAAAACCTGCACAATGTATTATCAAATCAAAAGATGATTACAACACACTTGCAATGCAAGTTCTTTCAAAAGCACACATTGTTGATTCTCATTCGCATCCAATGACCTTTCACATTCTCTAGTAACTTATTTATCAAGCCTCTTTGTCATTTATCCAATGTCAGTTTATCCATGTTGGGCAATAACAAAATAATTACTGATGCCTTTATTAAATATAGGGTTTTTTTTCTTCGGGGGCACCGCCCCCAACAACCCCCACTAGGGGCATTGCCCCCCAGATCCTAACTTTGGGATCCGCCCCTGGGCCCATGCTAGGGGATAAGCCCCCTAGACTCCATAGGAGGGGCTCTAACCCCTTGGCACTCCCCCATTAATTACTTTGGGGAGAAACTGCGGCTGACAATGTCACCAAAATTTACAAGGTGCCGACTATGGGATCCTAAAACATAGTGCTGAATAAATAAATACAAAATTAGAAACTTGCAAGGGTTGAGACACCTTAATTCCTAACATTCTCCCACTTATCGAACACCTTTCAAAAGCCAATAGAATGACATGATTTAACTGCTAGGGGCCAAGAGGCCCATTAACTCTGAACACCATCTCAACTTCTCCATGCTCACAGGTTTTGTCAAACCATCTGTAACATTTATCAAAGTTTTAGCGTTCTCCAAATTGACCTTCCCATCCTCTACCATGTCATGAACAAAATGGTACTGAACATCAATGTCCTTAGTCCTCGCATGGAAAGTAGGATTCTTTTCCAAACATATGGAACTCTGACTGTTAGAACAAATGGTAATTTTCCTTGCAACAAACCCAACATGAGAACACAATCTTTGAAGCTAAATGGCTTCTTTACAAGCATGAGTTGCTACCATGTACTCTACCTCAGTAGTGGACAAACCGACCACAGGTTTTCGGTTACTCATCCAACTAATAACCCTAGATTTTTAATCTCAAATTGTGCTGACAACTGAAACTTCAAATCAGAAATCAAACTTTTATAGTTCCCAATGAGTAACATATCATCGACATACAATGCTATAATGAGAATGTAATCATTGTCAAACTTGTAATAAACACAATGATCTAATTTTGATCTTAGAAATCCAATACTTAACACAAAGGCATCAAACTTTTATTACCACATCCTAGGATACTATTTCAAAAAAGAAATTTTCAAAATCCAAACCAGATTTTCTTTACCTTTCACCATGTAGTTCTCTAGTTGTGACATATAGATTTCCTCCTCCAAATCACCATGAAGGAATGTTGTCTCCACATCTATTTGTTCTACTTTTAGATCATACGTTGTTGCAAGAGATAACAAAAACCAAATAGATGTCAGCTTTGCAACAGAAGAGAAAATCTCACCATAGTCAATTTCCTCCGCCTAAGAATACCTCTTCACAACCAATCTAGCCTTATATTTCTCAACACTATCATCTGCACCAAATTTCATTTTGAACACCCATTTGCATCCAACAGGTTTTCCTCCTTTAAAAAAAGGCACCAAGTCCCAAGTATTATTCTTTTCTGAAGAAGACATCTCTTCCATGGCCTTCTTCTAGGAACCTGAATCTTCCATACACATAGCCTCTTTCATAGTTCTAGGCTCATTAGTGTTAAAAATCAAAACAAAAATACAACTGGAATCATGCAATGAATAACCAAATCTATCATGTTGCCACCCTATCTGCATGGACCTCCTCAAAGATTGAGGTTGAGGTTCTTCATCTTCTTCTAAAATTTCAAAGATACAAGAGCTCACCTCATTATCAAGTCCAATAGATGTTTTTGAAAGGAAGCAAGGTATGCATAATACGCTTCCTACACTAATCTAATGAGAAAAAACTTATGCAAATTTCTTTTACAGTTATAGATTAAGATGCACATTAATAGAAAATGATAACAATTTCCGAATGCAAACATAAAACTCGCAACACAAGATATACGTGGGCAAAACTCTTACGGGTAAAAAACCCCACACTCCAAAGTTGCCCAATATATTATTCTAAAATCACAAAGATTACAATATACTTGGAGAGAAAGCTTTTATAGGAGTATACCCAACCAGAGATTCAGGAGGTCATTTGACATCTATAAGATTCTACATACAACCTCCATCTCAAGTTCCTGATATATAGGAGATACAATACAGCACACCACCAACAGCAATTACAAAACCATGAGCTGAAACCACCCAAAAGTGGTGCCTAAATTATCTCCCAATCAAAGATGCCTCATGATGTGCCAAACCACACACCACCACATGTAACTCTCCTCTTTACATCTCTTTTATTTATCCAACACATATTTGAATTTCCCAAAACTGAAGGTCCAACTTCTGGAGGCCATAACTTTTGATCTGGGTGTCCGATTGACAAACCATTTTATGTGTCGAAAAGATCATGAAGTGCTCTATCACCCTATAACCCACTTAGTCAGTTACGATAATTTTTGGGCCATTTGGAGAAGGTTTGATGCCCAAAAATTAAGTTCAAAACTTTTCTAACAGTTTCAAAAAAATATATGATCTTGAGACGAAACTCACCTGAGATGTTCATTTAGCTGTTCCGCACCTTCTGGAAAAAAATTGAGGTCAATCTGAGCTCAAACAAAGAACTTACTAAAAATATTAAGTCTCACTATTTCTCGCTCTCTAGGAGACTTATGAAAACTTTGAAAGTTCCAAACCATTATCCAAGATAATGGGTATCCAAAAAGGCCAAAACTGGAAAGAATAGTAACATTTCAAAGTTACAAGGTTGAGATACCTTTCCTAACATTCTTCCACTTGTCAAACACCTTGTAAGAGAAAAAGTAGTAATACCATGATTTAATTGCTAGGGGCTATGATGGCCATAGATGTTGAACACCATATGAACTTCTCTGTGCTCACAGGTTTTGTCAAGGAATCTGCAACATTCATCAAAGTTTCAACTTTTTCCAAGTTTACCTTCCCATCCTCCACCATGTCATGAACAAAATGGTACTGGACATCAATATGCTTAGTCCTTGCGTGGAAAGTAGGATTCTTTGCCAAACATATGGCACTCAACTGTCACAACAAATATTAATTTTCCCTACATCAAACCCAACATCAGAACATAGTATTTTAAGCCAAATGGATTCTTTAGAAGCATGAGTTGCTTCCATGTGCTCATCTTCAATAGTGGACAAAGTGACCACAAGTTGCTGCTTACTCATCCAACTAATAGCACCACCAAACATAGTGAACACATAAGCGCTAGTGGATCTCCTACTATCAATGTCACCTGCCCAATCTGAATCCACAAATCCACAAATACAAAGTGAATGCCGAGGTCCTGTAGGATAACCATGATAACATAAGGAATACTCAGAAGTACCCCACAAATATCTAGAACACTCTCTTCACTGCATCCCAATGTACCCATCCAAAATTAGCCATAAATCAACTAAGGACTCCCACTGCTTGGGCAATGTCTGGTCTTGTGTAGACCATCGCATACATCAAACTACCAACTGCACTAGCATAAGAAACTCTACTCATATCCTCTATCTTAGAAGGAGACTTTGGATAATCTTCAATAGATAACTTTGTCCCCATTGTAACAAGAATAGTCAAAGGTCTGCAATCCATCATGTTGAATCTCTGCAACACAATCTTAATATACTTACTTTGGCCTAACCAAAGTTTTCTATTTTCTCTGTCTCTTCTGATTTCCATTGCCATAATGTACCGAGTTGCCCCCAGATTTTCATCTCAAACTGTGCTGACAACTGAGACTTCAAATCAAAAATCACACTTTTACCATTCCCAATGAGTAACATATCATTGACATATAATGCAATAATGAGAATGCGATCATTATCAACCTTGTAGTAAACACAATGATCTGATTTCGATCTCTGAAATCCAATACTCAACACAAAGGCATCAAACTTCTGGTACCACATCCTAGGAGACTGTTTCAAACCATACAAAGACTTTTTTAACTTTCAAACCATAATTTCTTTACCTTTCACCACATAGTGCTCTGGCTGTGACATACAGATTTTCTCCTCCAAATCACCATGAAGGAATGTTGTCTTCACATCCATCTGTTCCACTTCTAGATCATATGCTACTGCAAGAGATAACATGAACCGAATAGATGACAACTTTGCAACAGGAGAGAAAATCTCACCATAGTCAATTCTCTCCACTTGAGAATACCCCTTCACAACCAATCTAGCCTTATATTTCTCAACACTGCCATCTACACTGAATTTCTTCTTAAACACCCATTTGCATCCAATAGGTTTTCCTCCTTCAGGCAAAGGCACCAAGGCCCAAATATTATTCTTTTCCAAAGAAGCCATCTCCTCTTCCATGGCCTCCTTCCTGGAACCTGCATCTTTCATACCCATAGCCTCTTTCATAGTTCTAAGCTCATCAGTGTTAGAAATTAAAGTAAAAATAAAACTGGAATCATGCAATGAATATCCAAACCTATCAAGTTACTACTTTATTCGCGTGGACCTGCTCAAAGGTTGAGGTTGAGGTTCTTCATCTTCTCCTGAACTTTCAAAGCTACTAGAGCTTTCCTCATTATTAGGTCCACCAGATGTTTTTGGTTCAACTTTCTCAGGAGTGGGAGGAAGCTGAACCACATCATCTTTCTTCTCTTCTTTCTCTGGCTACAAGATGATAGAAGAAGGATTGATCTCTCTGAAGATCACGCTTCTGCTATACATAACTCTCTCAGCTACTAGATCCCAAAGCTTGTACCGTTTCACACTGATGCCATAACTGATGAAGATACATTTTATAGCCTTATTCTCCATCTTAGACCTCTTCTCCTTAGGCACATGTGCATATGCCTCACAACCAAATACTCGAATGTGTCTTAACGAAGGTTTTTTACTAGACCATGCCTCCATAGGTGTCTTTTCAATGAGCACTGATGTAGGAGACCTGTTAACTAGGTAACAAGCAGTAGCAACAGCTTCAGCCCAAAACTTTTGTTCAAGACCAGCTCCACTTAGCATACTCCTTGCCCTCTCCATCAATGTTCTATTCATCCTTTCTACAACTCCATTATGCTGAGGGGTATATGGAGTTGTCTTGTGCCTCTCAATCCCCTATTTTTTACAGAACTTATCAAAATCTGCTAAACAGTACTCACCACCATTGTCAATCCTCAAACACTTAATCTTTCTATCCTTCTGATTCTCTACAAGAGCTTTGAACTCTTTGAATCTATTAAAGAGTTTAGATTTACTTCTAAGGAAATACACCCATGTCCTACTATAATCATCAATAAATGAAACAAAGTAAATGGATTTTGAAATAGAAGGAATGTTAACATGACCAAACACATCAGAATGAATCAAGTCCAACACCTCAAAAGATTTGTGAGAACTAGAATAAAACTGAACACGATTTTGTTTTCCATAAATGAAATGTTCATAGAAATCAAACTCAAGGTTACAATCATTCATACCCTCAACAAGGTTTTTATTCTTTAGGGCCCTTAAACCATTTTCACCAATGTGACCAAGCCTTTGGTGCCATAACATTGTCTTCTCAACTAGAAGTTTCATCTCCATGGAATGAGCACCATTAGCTACCCAGAAAGCACTACCATCAAAAGTAGAAGCAACAGTCTTCTTCACTACTAGTTCCAATGGTGAGGATGAAGATTCTAAAGCTCTCTTCTTCAAAATAGAGGTACTATTGCACTATACTGTGCATGCATCAAGATGAAACAGAGTGCCAATCTGAACACCTTTAGCCAACACCATAGATCCTCTAGTCATCTTGCATCCTCCATTCGAGAAAACAACCTGCACACCCACATCATTCAATTTACTTACAGAAAGAAGGTTTCATGTGAAACGAGAGATATGCAGAACACCATTGATTCCCTTTATTCATCCATTAGGGAATCGAATCAAGACTCTTCCATGACCAACAATATCTAGGTGAAAATCATCACCCAAATACACCTTTCCACCATCGTATTCTTCATACTTTGAAAACTAGTCTCGATACGTGGTCATGTGAAAAGATGCACCAGAGTCAATAAGCCACACATCCTCAGATGCATGCATTGCCAAGGCAGCAACAAATGCTTCTCCTTCATCCTGAGAGGACTTGTCAGAATCTAAATCATTATTCTTCTTTTTCTTTTTCTCCTCTTTGCACTCTTTGCGGAAGTGACTAGTTTTTCTGCAGTTCCAACACAGGGCCTTGGACTTTCTGGGAGACTTAGATCTCCCACGAGATTTGGATCTTCCTTTCTCTTCCTTTTTCTTATCCTTTTTCTTTCCCTTCTCTTTAGATCTACCACGAACTGTAAGAGCCTCCTTAGCCGATTCAGAAGTCTTTCTCTGCATCTCTTCAGACAATAGCAAAGAAACCACATCTTCCATCTTGAAGGTGGAAGTGGTACTCCCAATGGCCATAACAAGGTGGTCCCATGAATCTGGTAAGGAACACAGTAATGCCATACATCGATCCTCCTCCTCCATCTTCACACCAACAGAAGTCAACTGGGCAACAAGCATATTGAATGTATTCAGGTGATCAGCGACAGATCCTCCATCTTCCATCTTCAGAGAATACAATTTGGGTGTGTGCAAGAAGTTGTGTCCACTTATTGGCGAAAAAGTGGAAGTGTTTTCCCTGATTTTCAGAATTTGTCACATTTGACCTAAAAATTTGAAGCACTTAACGGTGGAATCTTGGAAAAAGTCACTAAATATGAAATGTAGTACTCAGAATCTAGTTTCCAAATATGTAATTTTTTTCAATACCCAGATGATAGAAAGTGATTTTGAATAGGTGTTTCTAAAAACCACTGTTTAAAAGTCACTTTTTTTTTACTATACCATGTACGTGTACGTCACCCATATTTTGACCTAAATAATCATATTTTTCAAAATCCTTTTGGGAAAAGATTTGTAACTCACTGAAGCACGTTTTCCATATTTTTTTGTAATTTTTTATTGAATATATTTTTTTTCATTAATTTTTTATTGGCCATTTTTGGTCTTTTAAAAAATCATCGTGTACGTCACGCATAAGATGACCTAAACTTAACATTTTTTGAAATTTTTTTTTTTAAATTGAAAAGAATTGTCTAAAGTACGTTTTCCTACAATTTTTTTTACAAAAAAATATGTTAATAAAAAGTTATTAAAATACTAAAAACCCTAATAATTCAAGTTTATGGACCTATTTCATCAGAAATTGATTAAAAAATAGAAAAAATAATCCAATTGTAAAAAAAATTACATATTTAGAATCTACACTGTCTCATCTATAATGGGTTTTAATTTTGTCAAAATATTCTGCAAAATAGACCTTCAGATATATGCCCAAAGTCACTATTTTGTTGTGACATTGACAGGACCTTCAAGTTGCAGGTCAAACCTAGTCCAGAGGTCAGGTTCGGGTCCCCAAAGCATTTCCCGAACCGGGTTACAAAGCAAAACCCGAGCTTAAAATTCAAATTTTAAATAACGGGATCCCGTTTTAAAACGGGATCCCGTTTCATAAAAGGTTAATATTTTAACCTTTATAAAACGGGATCCTGTTTTCAAAACGGGATCCCGTTTTGAAACGGGATCCCATTTTGAAAACGGGATCCCGTTTTATAAAGGTTAAAATATTAACCTTTTATGGAACTCAAAACGGGATCCCGTTTCTTGAAAACGGGATCCCGCTTTTGGCTCGGGATTCCGAAGCAAAACGGGATCCTGTTTTTAAAAAGCGGGATCCCGTTTTATAAAAAGTGGGATCCCGTTTTGGTTAACCCGATTTCAGATTTTTTTCTAACTCTGAAACTTCCACCTTAAGTGGACACAACTTCTTGCATTTACCCATTTCTTTCACAGGAATAGCTTGTTCACCAGGGATTTACCAAGCTTCTTCCAAATATCCTTTGTAGTCTTCTCTTCATGGATATTCAGGAGCACTGAATCAACCAAACAGAGTCTTATCAAACCCTTAAGCTTTTTGATCTTTGAGATCCCAGTCTTCTTGAGACATTGCCGCTGGTTTTATACCAGATATGGCTTCCCATAAATCTTGATCTACAAGCATGTCCTCCGTTTTGAGTTTCCACAACTCAAAATTACTGCCACTAAACTTCTCTATCTCAAACCTCCCAGATGTGCTTGCCATCTCTAACCTGCAACAAAGATTTTAAAATCCTCTACACAAGCTCCCACTCAAATGAAGATCATCTCAAAAAACCCTCTACCCAACAACTAGAACTAAAGGTGATTAGGCTTTGATACCAACTGAATAGAAGCAAGGTACATGGAATACGCTTCCTACACTGATCTAATGAGAAAAACTTATGCAAATTTCTTTTATAGTTACAGATTAAGATGCACATTAACAGAAAATGATAACAATTTCCAAATGCAAACACAAAACTCACAACAAGGGATATATGTAGGGGTAAACCCTTACAGGTAAAAAACCCCACTCCAAAGCTGCCTAATATATTATTTAGAAATCATGAAGATTACAATATACTTGCAGAGAAAGATTTTACAGGAGTATACCCAACCAGAGATTCAAGAGGTCATTCAACATCTATAAGATTCTACATACAATCTCAATCTCAAGTTCTTGATATATAGGAGATACAATACAACACACCGCCAACGGTAATTACAAAACCATGAGATGAAACCACCCAAAAGTGGCACCTAAATTATCTCCCAATCAAAGATTCCTCATGATGTGCCAAACCACACACCACCACGTGTAACTCTCCCCTTTACAGCTCTTTTATGTGTCCAACACGTTTTTGAATTTCCAAAAATTGAAGGTCCAACTTTCGGAGGCCATAACTTTTGATCTGGTGTCCGATTGATGAACCATTTTATGCGTCAGAAAGCTCATGAAGCGCTCTATCACCCTATAACCTGCTTCACCAGTTACGACAATTTTTGGGTTGTTTAGAGAATGTTTGATACCCAATAATTAAGTTTGAAACTTTTCTGATAGTTTCAAAAAAATAGAAACTTTAATATCTCACAATCCAGATATGATCTTGAGACGAAACTCACTTGAGATATTCATTTAGCTATTCCACACCTTATGGAAAAAATTTGAGGTCAATCTAAGCTCAAATGAAGAACTTACTAAAAATAGTAAGTCTCACTATTTCTCTCTCTCCAGGAGACTTATAGAAACTTTGAAAGTTCCAGACCACTATCCAAGATAATGGGTATCCAAAAAGACCAAAACTGAGAAGAATAGTAAGATTTTGAAGTTGCAAGATTGAGACACCTTTCCTAACAATTTTTGGTTCAACTTTCTCAGGGGTGGAAGGAAGTTGAAGCACATTCTCTTTCTTCTCTTCTTTCTCAAGCTACAAGACAATAGAAGGATTGAGCTCTTTGAAGATCAAAATTCTGCTATACATAACTCTCTCAGCCACTAGATCTCAAAGCTTATACCCTTTCACACTGATGCCATAACTGATGAAGATACACTTCATGAACTTGATCTCCAACATAGAAGACCTCTTCTCCTTAGTCATGTGTGCATATGCCTCACAACCAAATACTTGAATGTATCTCAATGAAGGCTTTTTACCAGACCACACCTCCATAGATGTCTTATCAACAAGCACCGACATAGGAGACCTATTAACTAGGTAACAAGCAATAGAAACAACTTCAATCTAGAACTTTTGTTCAAGGCCATCTCCACTTAGCATACTCCTTGCCCTCTCCATAAATATTTTGGTCATCCTCTCTACAACTCCATTCTGTTGAAAGGTATATGGTGTAGTCTTATGCCTCTCAATCCCATGTTCTTTAAAGAACTTATTGAAATCTACTGAACAATACTCACAACCATTATCAGTACTCACACTTTAATATTTCTATCCTTCTAATTTTCTACAAAAGATTTGAACTCTTTGTATCTATTAAAGACTGTAGATTTCCTTCTAATGAAATACACCCATGTCCTTCTATTGTAATCATCATTGAATGAAACAAAGTAAATAGATTTTGAGATCGAAGGAATATTAACTCAACCAAACACATCAAAATTAATCAAGTCCAAAACTTCAAAAGATTTATAGTGAGAACTAGAATAAAACTAAACATGATTTTTTTTACCATAAATTCAATGTTTGCAAAAACCAAACTCAATATTAAAATCATTCATACCCTCAATGAGGTTTTTATTTTTTAGGGTCCTCAAACCCTTTTCACCAATGTGACCAAGCCTTTGGTGCCATAACATTGTCTTCTGAGATGGAAGTTTCATCTCCATAGAGTAAGCACCCTTAGGTACCCAAAAAGCACAACCATCAAAAATAGATGCAATAGTTCTCTTTGTTGCTGGTTCCAATGGTGAGGATGTAGACTCTGATGTTCTCTTCTTTGAAACAAAGGCACTATTGTACTAAACTGCACTTACATCAAGATGAAACAGAGTGCCAATCAGTACACCCTTAGCTAATACCATAGATCCTCTAGTCATCTTGCATCTTCCATTCAAGAAAACAACCTGCACACCCACATCATTCAACTTACTTAAAGAGAGAAGGTTTCATACCAAACCAAGGATATGCAAAACACTATTGATCTGCTTTACTCATCCATCAGGGAATCAAATCAAGACTCTTCCATGGCTAACATTCTTTATGTGAGAGTAATCATCCAAGTACACCTTCCTGCCATCATATTCTTCATACTTTGAAAACCAATCCCAATGAGAGATCATGTGAAAAAAATCACCAATGTTAATAAGCCACACATCTTTAGATGCATGTGTTGCCAAGGCAGAGACAAATGCTTCTCCTTCATCCTAAGAGGACTTGTTAAAATTTGAATCATAGTTCTTCTTTTTCTTCTTCTCCTCCGTTCATTTGAATCATAGATTTGGATCTTCATTTTTCTTCTTTCTTCTTGTTCTTAAGAGCCTCCTTAGCTTGTTCGAAAGACTTTCTCCACATCTCTTCAAATGACAGAGAAGAAACTAGTTCAACCATCTTGACGGTGGTGGTGGTACTCCCAATAACCATGAGAAGGTGGTCCCAAAAGTCTTGTAAGGAACATAGTAATGTCATGCAATGATCCTCCTCCTCCATCTTTACACCAACAATGGTCAACTAGGCAACAAGAATATTGAATGCATTTTGATGATTTGTGACAGATCCTCCATCTTCCATCCTCAGAGAATATAGTTTCTTTCACAAGAATAGCTTGTTCACCAAGGATTTATCCTGATAAACATCTCCAAGTTTCTTCCAAAGGTCTTTTGCAGCCTTCTCTTCATGGATATTCAGGAGCACTGATTCAGCCAAATAGAGTCTTATAAGACCCTTAGCCTTTTGAGCCATCAAATCCCAATCTTCTCATTTCATGCTTGATGGATTGGTCTTAGATACCGAGAGACATAAATCTCTATCCACCGATAAGTCCTCCATCTTGAGTTTCCACAACTCTATGTTTCCTACACTAAACTTCTCTATCTCAAACCTCACAGATGTTCTTGCCATCTCTTTCTTCCAACAAAGATTTCAAAATCCTGTACACAATCTCCCACTCAAATGAAGATCAACTCAAAAAACCCTCTACCCAACAACTAGAAAAAAAGGTGATCAGGCTCTGATACCAACTAAAAGAAAGCAAGGTATATGGAAAAGCTTCCTACACTGATCTACTAAGGAAAGATTTATACAAATTTTAACTTTTCAGTTACAGTTTATTAGATGCATATTTACATATAGGTAATAACATAAAAAATGTAAATACAAAACTCACAACACAAGATATACATGGGGAAAGCCCTTTCAAGTAAAAAACCCCACACTCCAAACCTACACAATGTATAATCAAATCAAAAGATGATTACAACACACTTGCAATGCAAGTTCTTTTAGGAGTACACACTGTCGATTCTCATTCGCATCTTGTGACCTTTCACATTCTCTAGTGGATTATTTATCAAGCCTCTTTGTCATTTATCCAATGTCAGTTTATCCATGTCAAGCAATAACATAATAACTATTAACACCCTTATTAAATGTAGGGCATTTTTTTGCTTCAAGGGCATTGCCCCCCAGCAACCTTTGCTAGGGCCATCGCTGCCATACCCCAATCATTAGCTCCACCCCTAGGCCCCCACTTGGGAGATAAGCTTCTAGGCTCCACAGGTGGGGATCTGTCCCCCTACACTCCCCCATTATTTACTTTAGAGGGATACCGTGGCTGAGAAAGTCACCAAAATTTACAAGGTGATGACTATGGGATCCTACAACATAGTGTTGAATAAATAAATACAACATTAGAAACTTGTAAAGGTTAAGACACCTTAATTCCCAACATTCTCCCACTTGTCAAACACATTTGATCTAATAAAATGATTGGATTCAACTGCTAGGGGTCGAGAGGCCCATACACTTTAAACACCATCTAAACTTCTCTATGCTCACTGGTTTTGTCAAGGTATTTGCAACATTTGTCAAAGTGTTAGCTTTCTACAAATTAACCTACCCATCCTCTACCATGTCATGAACAAAATGGTATTGGACATCAATGTGCTTAGTTCTCATGTGGAAAGTAGGATTCTTTTTCAACCATATGGAACTTTGACTATCAGAACAAATGGTAATTTTCCCTACATCAAACCCAACATCAGAACACAATCTCTTAAGCCAAATGGATTCTTTACAAGCATGAGTTGCTTCCATGTACTTTGCTTTAGTAGTGGACAAAGCAACCACAGCTTGCCACTTACTCATCCAACTAATAGCACCACGAAACATAGTGAACACATAAGCACTAGTGAATCTTATGCTATCAATATCATGTGCCCAATCTGAATCCACAAATCCTTGAATACAAAGCGAATGTCAATCCCTTGTAGGATAACCATGATAACATATCGATTACGTAGAAGTACCCCACAAATATCTAAACACTCTCTTCACTACATCCCAATGTACCTATCCAGGATGAGCCATAAATCGACTAAGGACTCCCACTACTTGGGCATTGTCTGGTCTTGTACATACTATAGCATACATCAAGCTGACAACTACACTAGCATAAGAAAATCTACTCATATCCTCCATATCTAAGGGAAACTTTGGGCAATCTACAATAGATAACTTTGTCCCCATCGTAACAGGAACAATCAAATGTCTGCAATCTACCATGCTAAATCTCTCCAACCTAGTGTTAACATACTTACTCTGACCTAATCAAAGTTTTCTATTTGCTCTGTCTCTTCTAATCTCCATCCCCAGAATGTACCAAGCTTCCCCTAGATTTTTCATCTCAAATTGTGCTGACCACTGAGACTTCAAATTAGAAATCAAACTTTTTTCCATTCCTAATTAGTAACATATCATCGGCATACAATGTTATATTGAGAATGCAATCATTGTAAAACTTGTAATAAACACAATGATATGATTTTGATCTCAGAAATTCAATACTCAACACAAAGGCATCAAACTTCTGGTAACACATCCTAGGAGACTGTTTCAAACCATACAAAAACTTTTTCAACTTGCAAACTAGATTTTCTTTAGCTTTCACCACGTAGTTTTCTAGCTGTAACATATAGATTTCCTCCACCAAATCACCATGAAGGAATGTTCTCTTCACATCCATTTGTTCCACTTCTAGATCATATGCTGCTATAAGAGATAACAAGAACTGAATAGATGTCATCTTTGCAATGGGAGAGAAAATCTCACCACATTCAATTCCATCCACCTAAGAATACCCCTTCACAACCAATCTAGCCTTATATTTCTCAACACTATCATCTGCACCAAATTTATTTTGAACACCCATTTACATGCAACAAGTTTTCATCTTTCAGACAAAGGCACCAAGTGCCAAATAATATTCTTTTCCAAAGAAGCCATCTCCTCTTCCATGGCCTCCTTCTAGTAACCTGAATCTTCAATACTCATAGCCTTCTTCATAGTTCTAAGCTCATCAGTGTTAGAAATCAAAGAAAAAATACAACTGGAATCATGCAATGGATAACAAAACATATCAGGTTGCCACCTTATCTGTGTGGACCTCCTTAAAGATTGAGGTTGAGGTTCTTCATCTTCTTCTAAAATTTTAGAGCTACTAAAGTGCTCCTCATTATCAAGTCCAATAGATATTTTTGGTTCAACTTTCGTAGGGGTGGAAGGAAGTTGAACCACATCCTATTTATTCTCTTCTTCCTCTAGCTACAAGACAATACAAGAAATATTTATCTCTTTGAAGATCACACTTCTGCTATACAAAACTCTCTCAACCACTGGATCCCAAAGCTTGTACGCTTTCACACTGATGCCATAACTGATGAAGATACACTTCACGGCCTCATTCTCCAACTTAGATTTCTTCTCCTTAGACATGTGTCCATATGCCTCACAACCAAATACTCTAATGTGTCTCAATGAAGGATTTTCACTAGACCACACCTCCATAGGTGTCTTATCAACAAGCATCGATGTAGGAGACCTATTAATCAAGTCACAAGTAGTAGAAACAACTTCAGCCTAGAACTCTTATTCAAGGCCAGCTCCACTTAGCATACTCCTTGCCGTCTCCATCAATGTTCTATTCATCCTCTCTGCAACTCCATTCTGCTCAAGGGTATACGTAGTTGTCTTGTGCCTCTCAATCCCATGTACTTTATAGAACTTGTCAAAATCTATTGAACAATACTCACCACCATTATTAGTCCTCACACACTTAATATTTCTATCCTTGTAATTTTCTACAAGAGATTTGAAATCTTTGAATCCATTAAAGACTTCAAATTTACTTCTAAAGAAATACACCCATGTCCTCTTATTGTAATCATCAATGAAGTAAACAAAGTAAACAGATTTTGGAATCGAAGGAACATTAACTAGACCAAACACATTAGAATGAATCATGTCCAACACCTCAAAAGATTTGTGAGAACTGGAATAAAACTGAACATGATTTTGTTTACCATAAATGTAATGTTTGCAAAAATCAAACTCAATATTACAATCATTCATACCCTCAACAAGATTTTTATTTTTCAGGGTACTCAAACCCTTTTCACCAATGTGAAGAAGCCTTTGGTGTGATAACATTATCTTCTTAGATGGAAGTTTCATCTCCATAGAATGAGCACCCTTAGGTACGCAGAAAGCATGATCATCAGAAGTAGACACAATAGTCCTATTTTCTTCTATTTCCAATGGTGAGGATGAAGACTCTAAAGTTCCCTTCTTTTAAATATAGGCACTATTGCACTCAACCGTGCATGCATCAAGCTTAAACAGAGTGCCAATCCAAACACCCTTAGCTAATACCATAGATCCTCTAGTCATCTTGTATCCTCCATTTGTGAAAACAACCTGCACACTGACATTATTCAACTTACATAAAGAAATAAGGTTTTGTGCCAAAACAGGGATATTTAAAACACCATTGATCCCCTTCACTCGTCCATCAGTGAATCGAATCAAGACTCTTCCACGGCCAACAATCTTTATGTGAGAGTCATCACCCAAGTACACCTTCCCACCATCATATTTTTCATACTTAGAAAACCAATCCTGATGAGAGATCATGTGAAAAGATGCACCAGAGTCAATAAAGCACACATCTTTAGATGCATGTGTTGCCAAGGTAGTGACAAACACTTCTCCTTCATCCTAAGGGGAATTTTTAGAAACTAAAGCATAGTTCTTCTCCTCCTTGAACTCCTTACAAAAATGACCAAGTTTTCTGCAATTCCAACACAAGGCCTTGGATATTCTAGGAGACTTGGATTTTACTTTTTCTTCTTTCTTCTTGTCATTTTTATTTTCCTTCTCTTTAGGTATACCACGAACCACAAGAGCCTCCTTAGCTTGTTTGAAAGAATTTTTCTGCATCTCTACATATGATAGTAAAAAAACCAATTCATCCATTTTGAAGGTGGTAGTAGTACTCCCAATGGCCATGACAAGGAGGTCCCATGAATCAAGTAAGAAACATAGTAATGTCATGCAACGATCCTCCTCCTCCATGTTTATGCCAACAAAGGTCAACTGGGAAACAAGCATATTGAATGAATTTATATGATCTGTGATAGATCCCTCATCTTCCATCCTCAAAGAATATAGTTTGTTTTGTAGGAATAGCTTTTTCACCAAGGATTTAGCCTGATAAATATCTCCAAGTTTCTTCCAAAGGTCTTTTGCAGTCTTCTCTTCATGGATATTTAGGAGCACTAAATTAGCCAGACAAAGTCTTATCAGGTGCTTAGCTTTTAGATCCATCAGATCCCAATCTCCTTGTTTCATGCTTGATGGATTGGTTTCAGATACTGCAAGACATAAATATCTATCCACCAATAAGTCCTCCATCTCGACATTCCACAACTAAATTTTGCCTCCATTAAACTTCTGTATCTCGAACCTCCCAAATGTGCTCACCATCTCTTTCCCGCAACAAAAATTTCAATATCCTCTGCACAAGCTCACACTCAAATGAAAATCAACTCAAAAAACTCTCTACCCAACAACTAGAACCAAAGGTGATCAGGCTCTGATACCAACTGAAAGGAAGCAATGTATGTGGAAATGCTTCCTACACTTATCTATTGAGGAAAGATTTATGCAAATTTTAACTTTTATAGATACAAGTTATTAGATGCACATTTACAGAAAGGTAATAATAACATCCAAAATGCAAATACAAAAATAACAACACAAGATATACATGGGGAAAATTCTTTCAGGTAAAAAACCCCACACTCCAAAACCTACACAATGTATATTATCAAATCAAAAGATTACAACACACTTGCAATGCAAGTTCTTTTAGGAGTACACACTGTCAATTCTCATTCACACCTCGTGACATTTCACATTCTCTAGCCACTTATTTATCAAGCCTCTTTTCCTTTTATCCAATGTCAGTTTATCCATGTTGGACAATAACATTTGAAATAATTGTCGATGCCTTTATTAAATATAGGACATTTTTTTCTTTGAGGGTGTTGCCCCCAAGCCAAGCCAAGGGCACCACCTGCAACAACCCCCATTGGGTGTGTTTCCCCCAGACCCCTACCATGAGCTTTTCCCCTAGGCCCTCGCTTGGGGGATAAGGACCCCAAGCCCCACAGGAGGGGCTCTGCCCCTCCTACACTCCCCCATTAATTACTTTGGGGGGAAACCATGACTGACAAAGTTACCAAATTTTACAAGGTGCTGACTATGTGATCCTACAACATAGTGTTGAATAAATAAATACAACATTAGAAATTTTGCAAAGGTTGAGACACCTTAATTCCCAATAAGGGGCATCCAATAATTATTACTAAAAGCCTCTTTCAAATAGATAACACGCAACATAGTAGAAAGAATAGAAATAAAATGTGATGGTTATAAGGCAAATGATTGAGAAGGGAAAAGTTCCAAGTGAAAACACATTGGAATCTACCCTCTAGAGTAAAATACTTAATTATATGCAATCTTACTTCATTCCATGGGCTAGGAAGCTCCTCTCTTTTATACAAATTTTGATGTTTAATAAAATGCTTATTCTCCTTAAGGAAAGTATTTATGAATTTCCTTATTCTTGCTTTAGACCATCCTTTCAACCTTCTTTCCATCAATATATAGACTTATGTCTTATCCAATCATCTCTTACATAACCTCAAAGATGATTCCCCCAATAATAACCTTCTCAACTTTCCAAGACTACACAAATTTTATTGACAGGGTGGGATCAAACCCTCTTATGGCTTTGAATTAACGATTCATACCTCCTTGGTAGAATATCTCTCATTTTTCTTTATTTTTTTTTGAGATCTTTGCATGATGAGGTTTCAATTTGCACCCTATTGTCTCTGATTGTAAAATTGAAAATTTGAAACCAAATGATAACCCTCAAAGTGACTTATGTGAATGAGTTAATAAATAACCCATTCATACACCAAACTCTCTAGATGTCGCCATTGTATCTTTTAGCATCCTAATCATAATTAATGATTGGACAACTCATGAAGTGTTTCTATATCATGTTAGATGCAAATCCTTTTCTTATCATTTATCTTAATAATGCCATGATCACAAGGAGAGTCCTGTTTCCTATCACCTAAAAGGAAGAATTTTTGTATCATCATGAGAAGGTTAGAAACAATCATTGATAAAATAGGTTTGATATATGGCACAAGATGTTGGATAAATTTATCCGACATTTCCAACCTTCTATATTGACTCTCTGGTGCAGGAGCACCTACCTGACAGCTGGTCTTGATAAGGCAGTTAGTTGTTTTAGGTCTTGTTTATGTTTCCAAGAAGGTCTGTTAAGACCAAATGCATGTAATAAGGTTATGCTGATCATGATAAGATCATGCTGACCAGGCTTTGCTATTTTTAGTTAGTTTGTTAAGACAGTTGTCATGATGTATGTTCGGTTGGATCTCCCAGCCGCTTGGAGAGAGTTCCCAGCCGCTTGGAGTCGGGTCAGTAGTACTCGAAGGCAAATCTATTTAAGCATGAGATCGGTTGATATTGCATATACAGATAGATATCATCGATCAGACTTTGCGAGAGTGAGGCAGAGAGAGAGAAACTGATCAGTGTATTTGCATCTTTTGAAATCAAATAAAGTGTTCCTGTTTGTGTTCATCCTCTGTTGCATTCCATTATTTGATCGATTGCTGGTTTGGTGGCCGTATGGATTCACTGATCCATTCCACCGGTTGATTCATCTGATCGGTGGAATGGTCATGTACAGTAGGTTAGGTTGTAGTTTGTTGTTTGTTTGCATGCAGGTGTGCAGGATCGCGACTGAAAGGTGTTGAAGACCCTAGCATGGGCATGTGCTAGGACGAGCTGACAAAGTGTGGAAAGATCACCCTGGAAGTGGATCGGGTCGTCCCTGGAGGACCGGCGAAGTGAAATTTTGCTAAGGCTGAAAGTTCGTCAAACGGCATCATCAGGATATCTTGGTGAATATCCTGCAGTCATATCGGGCATCGTCATCCGGATGAGTGGAGGAGAGCATGATGCTTTCGATTGCTTGAAGTGTAAGTGTGTCGGGGTGATCATCATCAGGAGGGCCGAGGAGGAGCGCATCGGCATCAGGTTGAAGATCGGGTTGATCAAGTTGATCGCGGGCCGGAAAAAAAAAAACTAAGTTTGGCCAACAGCAGGATATGACGTCATCATCATCATGATATACGTCATCAGGACATTTCGGAGCAGTAGGATATTGAGCATCTACGGGTGACGTCATCGTCATCAGGATCTACGTCATCAGGATATCGGGTGACGCAAGCATCGAGGCTACGGTGCGAGGAGTTAAGGTTTTGTCATCATCAGGATAAATGGAAGGAACTGGATGTTCGTTATCCTGTTGATTATCATGATGTTGAATATCATGATGCTGATGCTTGTGTCGTCGGCTATTGGAGCATCGAAGGGAAGGTGCTGAAGTGGTCGTCATCAGGATACTTGGAGCAACCGGATATTTGATATCCTGCTAACTAAGGTGGTGTCGAATATCATGATGTTGAAGGTAGTGAAGACGGAGGTTGTCGCTGAAGTGAACAGTGGACGTCAGGAGGATGTTCGCGCTGGTCGAACATGATGATGCCGCCGAATATGATGATGCTGTAGATAATCGAGTAAGGTGATGCTGTTGACAGGCGAAAGTGCGAAGGCTTGTCTGCAGGAGGATATCGGTCGGCAGGTGGAATATGATGATGATGCTGACAGTGAAGTCAAATATGATGATGATGAGGATGAATATGATGATGATGATGGGCTGCAGACATCCATGCTGTATGCGAAGGTTATAGTGTGGATGCCTCTGCATCATAGTGGTATCAGAGCTCAGCAAAAGGTCTGGGCTATTGTGTGTTGATTCTGTCACCGAAAGGGCAAAGGTAGAGTTGATTGTGTGTTGTGTGTTAAGTGAGAGGTTGACAAAATGCCTCCGAAAGGTAGTGGGACTGCAAGGGAATTGCAGGAGATGAAGGAGAAACATGCTAGAGAGATGAGGAAGATGAAGGAGCTTGCTGAAGCACTTCAAGCCAGGCTTACAGCCCTGGAAAAGAACAAAAAGAGGGAAGTGGCAGATAGTGAGTCTGAAGAAGATGAAGATACTGTTGAAGAGTATGAAGAGGTAGCTGAAGATCTGGAGGCTGAAGACCAGAAATTTGTAAAACTGTTAAAGGCAGTGCAGGGTGATAAACCTAAGGTAAAGGTTGATGTTTCCAAGTATACTGGAAGTTTGAATGAAGATGAGTTGCTAGATTGGATTGCTGCACTGGATAATCACTTTGAATGTGAAGATGTTGCTGAGGATCAGAAGGTAAAGATTGCAAAGACCAAGTTAGGAGGTCATGCTTTGGTATGGTGGGATTATGTACAGTCTGAGAGAAGGAAATAAGGGAAGTCAAAGATCACTTCATGGGATAAGATGGTAGCAAGGATCAAAGGTAAATTCTTGCCAAGGGATTATGAAATCCAGATGTTTAAGAAGCTGCAATTTTTAAAGCAGAAGGAAAGGGATGTGAAGGCATATACTGAGGAGTTTTATAAGTTGAGTATGAGATCTGGTCATCATGAGAATGAGGTAGAAAAGGTGGCTAGGTACTTGGCTGGTTTGAGATTTAACATACAGGATGAGTTAGTTTTAGCTAACCCTAAGAATGTGGAGGATTGTTATCAAATGGCAATCAGGATTGAAGAAAAGATGAATAGAGGACATGATAAGTCCATGAGAGGAAGAGGAAACCATAGGGGAAGAGGAGCAGCCCCTACACAAAAGCAAACCAATGAGGGTCAGGAAGACACTGGTAAAGGACAGGGACAGTCTGATTTCAGGGGTGGATGGAAAGGTAATAGAGGCAGATTTGGAGGTGGTAGAGGTTCTACTACATTTTCAGGAAAATGTTACACCTGTGGAGAGTTTGGTCATCCATCCTTCAAATGTCCAGAAAACAAAGGTTCATCATCCAGAAATGATAGAACTAGTGATAAGAGGGTACAACTTGTACAAGAAGAGAAAGTAGCAGAAAGTGCGCAGAGTTCCAACAGAGAAGCTGATGATTGTGCATATCTAGAGAGTGGAGAATCATTGATGCTAAGGAGAATTAGTTTGCAGGCATCAAAGGACATGATGCAAAGAAGAGCTCTTTTCAGGACCACATGCAAGAGCAAAGGTAAAGTATGTAAGGTTGTCATTGATACTGGTTCAACAGACAACATGGTATCTCAGGAAATGGTGGATAAACTGCATTTGGAAAGGATTCCACATCCACACCCTTACAAGGCATCTTGGGTGAGTGATAGTCAATCACTTTTTATCTCTGAACAGGCATATGTGGATTTCCAGATTGGAGCATATCATGATAGAATTTTGTGTGATATTTTGCCCATGGAATGTTGTCACCTACTGTTGGGTAGACCATGGCAATTTGACAGAAGGGTACTGTATGATGGGTATTCTAATACCTACACCATCAAGAAGGATGGGTAGACTATTAAGTTGATGCCATTGCAGGCAAAAGCTGCAGTACAGAAGGCAGCCCAAGTCATTTTAATGGGAAAGAAGGAGTTTGTGCAGATGCCTATAGGAGCAGGCATAAAGGCAGTTAAGGACACTGCAGGGAAAGGAGTTGTTACAGACAACAAGCTGAAGAAAGTTTCAGTTGTGACTGCCAGGGGTCAGCAGCAGGTTCAGGAACAGGGGTGCCAACAGCAACCAGTTGAGGAGAATGACAGGGATGTTGTCATAGTGGGGACTATTGTTTGTCCTATAAGAGTTGCAAGAAAGACAGGCTTGAACATTTCAGAAGTTCATGAGGCAGTTCAGACAGAGGTTCTGGTCAGACAACCTGACAAACACAGGGTATGTGAGAGAAAGGCCTACATCAGCAGGCATGAGGATTTACTTGCAAGAAAGCAAGTTACAGTTCAGAAGTCTTGGAGCAGCCAAGAGCCCGCAGAGGACAAAGCTGGAACAGATCAGCATATTGCAAAGGCAAAGTGTAGAGGTGGAGGACTTCCACATACTAAACTCATGGGACATGAGTTCTTTTCTGTTGGGGAGTATGGTGCAGGAGCACCTACCTGACAGCTGGTCTTGATAAGGCAGTTAGTTGTTTTAGGTCTTGTTTATGTTTCCAAGAAGGTCTGTTAAGACCAAATGCATGTAATAAGGTTATGCTGATCATGATAAGATCATGCTGACCAGGCTTTGCTATTTTTAGTTAGTTTGTTAAGACAGTTGTCATGATGTATGTTCGGTTGGATCTCCCAGCCGCTTGGAGAGAGTTCCCAGCCGCTTGGAGTCGGGTCAGTAGTACTCGAAGGCAAATCTATTTAAGCATGAGATCGGTTGATATTGCATATACAGATAGATATCATCGATCAGACTTTGCGAGAGTGAGGCAGAGAGAGAGAAACTGATCAGTGTATTTGCATCTTTTGAAATCAAATAAAGTGTTCCTGTTTGTGTTCATCCTCTGTTGCATTCCATTATTTGATCGATTGCTGGTTTGGTGGCCGTATGGATTCACTGATCCATTCCACCGGTTGATTCATCTGATCGGTGGAATGGTCATGTACAGTAGGTTAGGTTGTAGTTTGTTGTTTGTTTGCATGCAGGTGTGCAGGATCGCGACTGAAAGGTGTTGAAGACCCTAGCATGGGCATGTGCTAGGACGAGCTGACAAAGTGTGGAAAGATCACCCTGGAAGTGGATCGGGTCGTCCCTGGAGGACCGGCGAAGTGAAATTTTGCTAAGGCTGAAAGTTCGTCAAACGGCATCATCAGGATATCTTGGTGAATATCCTGCAGTCATATCGGGCATCGTCATCCGGATGAGTGGAGGAGAGCATGATGCTTTCGATTGCTTGAAGTGTAAGTGTGTCGGGGTGATCATCATCAGGAGGGCCGAGGAGGAGCGCATCGGCATCAGGTTGAAGATCGGGTTGATCAAGTTGATCGTGGGCCGGAAAAAAAAAAACTAAGTTTGCCCAACAGCAGGATATGACTTCATCATCATCATGATATACGTCATCAGGACATTTCGGAGCAGCAGGATATTGAGCATCTGCGGGTGACGTCATCGTCATCAGGATCTACGTCATCAGGATATCGGGTGACGCAAGCATCGAGGCTACGGTGCGAGGAGTTAAGGTTTTGTCATCATCAGGATAAATGGAAGGAACCGGATGTTCGTTATCCTGTTGATTATCATGATGTTGAATATCATGATGCTGATGCTTGTGTCGTCGGCTATTGGAGCATCGAAGGGAAGGTGCTGAAGTGGTCGTCATCAGGATACTTGGAGCAACCGGATATTTGATATCCTGCTGACGAAGGTGGTGTCGAATATCATGATGTTGAAGGTAGTGAAGACGGAGGTTGTCGCTGAAGTGAACAGTGGACGTCAGGAGGATGTTCGCGCTGGTCGAACATGATGATGCCGCCGAATATGATGATGCTGTCGATAATCGAGTAAGGTGATGCTGTTGACAGGCGAAAGTGCGAAGGCTTGTCTGTAGGAGGATATCGGTCGGCAGGTGGAATATGATGATGATGCTGACAGTGAAGTCAAATATGATGATGATGAGGATGAATATGATGATGATGATGGGCTGCAGACATCCATGCTGTATGCGAAGGTTATAGTGTGGATGCCTCTGCATCACTCTCTTATTAGCTAAGATATCGACAACCTTATTCCCTTCCCTAAAAACATGATTGGCAAATAAAAGAGTGAATTTTCTTATCAACTATTCAATATCAATGGCATAATTCTAGTTTCCACCCTATATCTACCTTTCTAATTATGAAGTCAGTGATGAATTTTGAGTCTCCATCTATTTGGATATGTTGTATTGACATAATAGTCCTTAAAGTGGTAGAAGGGACTTACAACTCATTTTCCAACACCAACTTAAAGCTTATAGTTATATTAGTAAGACATCTTTTTTATAAGGAAAGATTTATATCAACTCTATAGCTGCACTTTTCATTTCTACAGAGTAAAAGAAGAATCCAATCTTATTCCATAAAAATGCACATTTAAATTCAAACTAAAATTAGGATATATATGTTAGTGATAAACTTTATTGTATATTACTTATTATAAGTAATATATTTTGCACATGGCTTTAAGCCACCTTAGGTGGCTAGATGAAAACTTGGAGAGTTTGAAACAACACTTCAAGCAATGTGTCGACATCTTTTTTCACATAGTGAGTGCAATGTTGAACTTCACTCCTAAGTCGACTCAACCTCTTCACTTCTCCTCACCTATATGTACTTGCTATTTCTCATAGTTTATGCATTGCAAGTACATATAAGTGAGGAGAAGTGAAGAGGTTGAGTCAACATAAGAGTCAACCTTAACACTCCACTCACCAAGTGGCAAAAGGATGTTAACACATCACTTAGAGAGTTGTGTTGAACTCTCCAAGTCGACACCTAGCCACCTAAGGTGGATTAAAGCCATGTACTAATTATAAGTAATCTACAATAAAGTTTAGTGCTAACACCCCCCTTAAGCATAGATTAGATGGGTACAAGAAGAGAAGGGTCCCATCTACTAGGCTTAGTGAGATACCCATGTACAAATTAATCTCTCATGAAGTGGAGAAAGGTAAAAAGCCATGTGGGAAAAAGCTACCCTCCAAAAGAGAGGAATGATGCATGAATATGGAAGTTGCTTATGTAGCTTGATGTTGATTCTTCAAACACTTTTCAAATTGAGATCCTATGGCAAATGATCCTTAATCTTGCAATGGATTCACATTGGTTCACATCTCACATTTAGATCCTATGGTAAATGAACCTAAATCTTGCATTAAATCACATATCAAATTTGTTTAATGTTCCTAAATCTTCTTGATACTTTCTCCTATGGAATCATTTTAGTCATAGTTCTTGATTAATGCATGCATCTTCATTATACTTGCAACTTCTAGATTCATGCATCTTTTTCTCTTTTTCGGAGGGTAGTTTTTTTCCCACAGAGTTTTGCCTTTCTCCACTTCATGAGAGATTACGTTGTACATGGGTACCTCACCAAGCCTATTAGTTGGGACCCATCTCTTCCTATACCCACCTAAGCTATGATTAAGGGGGGGTGTTCATGCTAAACTTTATTGTATATTACTTATTATAAGTAATATAATTAGCACAAGGCTTTAATCCACCTTAGGTGGATAGGTGTCAACTTGGAGAGTTCGACATAACTCTCCAAGCGATGTGTCGACATCCTTTTTCCACTTGGTGAGTGGAGTGTTGAAGTCAACTCCTAAGTCGACTCAACCTCTTCACTTCTCCTCACCTATATGTACTAAAATTTTATTTCTTTCACTCTATTTTGGGTAATTAGCATTCACTTAGATGATCATGTTTTCTAATAATATAGACAAAGGGAAACCTAAGAAACAAGAAAATGAAGATAATTTGAACTTACATAAATTGTAATGAAAATACTAATAGATTAATAGTCATTTTATTTCATTTTAGCCATACAAAAGAGGGATGGTTAGTCTAAACTAAAAATTCTAGAACTTGAATTACTCTATCAATAATAAATGATGAGCTTTGGAGGCTCATTGTTTTCAACTATGTGGTGGTCTAAAAGCTAAGACTAATGAGGTCTTTGGTGCCATATGCTTCATCCAACTCCACTGCCCAGACATGGCTCCTAGGCCTCCTTCTACATCTCTACCGATGCTTTCTACTCTGCTATGATCACTCTTCTTGATATTATCTCTGTTGAACCCTAACCCTAGCATGCTTGATTGGGGTTTTGTTATATTTTTTTATCATTCTACTTGGTTCATTTTTTATGGGCCCTTTTTTTGTCTTGATCACCCTTGGGGCATTAGCCATCCATGGCCATCTTTGTAATTACATTTTGTACTAAAACTTTTGCTTTTTATATTGATATTTGTATATGGCACTCATCACCTTTTGTTTTTTTTTTAAATAATAAATGAATTAATATAATGATCTTCTTTTTATAATGAAGGAGGGATATAATGATTTTGATCTCTAGGTATGAGAGCTTGGATATGGTATGGAGGAGTAAGGGAGTATTCATCTTCACCTCTCTCAGATGTTGATCTTTGATTATGTCTACAACTTGAAGTATGATGGACCCTCTCAACTACAATTGACAGTGAGATGTGATAATGAGGCATGCCCACCACTATAGGAAGGGTAAATAGGTAGATGAATTGGCAATCTACCTATCTCTCCACTCACTATGATAGAGAAATATCAGTTAATTGTGATGCCTATCTCTCTCTAAGGGGTAGGTGTATTCATGTTGCTATGCAGTGTGAGAGTTTCCTATTACAAATGTTAGAAATTCACTGCTTAATTCCCAAATTTAAAGAACTAAAGTAATTTTAGTTCTCTAGAATTGAAATAAATTTCTTAACTATAATTTTATCTTCAAATGTTCCTAACATAACTATGTTTGTCTTGATAAGAGTTATAACTATTAGCATAAATAGGCCCATAATCCATTTAGATAGTTTATCACTTCTTCTAGGTTGACCCATTCACACTTGTTAAGTCTCCACTTAGGGACTTTTAGTTTTTTTTGTCTTACTTCATGTGGTTGATACATATGTACTCATGTTGTGAGATGCCTATCTCATGTGCACTTGGCACATGCTCACACACTTGGGTAGGTGCATTGAAATGGGGGACCAAAAGGGGATCAAAAGTGGCCACTTTTTTCTAAATAAGAAAAAACTGATCTTGCATGAGAAATTGAAGATAACCACACTCAAAATTAGAAGATGTGATAAGAACATGTTTTCTAGTACTTCGAGTCTAGTTTTAAAACTAATAATTTTTTTTCTAATAATGGTGGAGATTAAGAGTTTCAAATAAGAGGAGCACACAGAGTGCTCTTGTTTTTGTCAAAAAAAATATAACATAGTATCTAGTGTGCTCCCCCAAAATGTCAATTCTTTTTAAGTATTAGACAAATCATAACAGTGGAAAATTAGCTAACACCATGTATTTTATGCCTATTTTTTCTATTAATTTTTTTATGAATATCTAAATTTTTAATGAATTTTCAAAGTGGACACATCCTGAAAAAATGAAAAATTGAGTGTGCTCCCCTCTAATTTTTTTGAAAACTAATCAAAAATCAATTTTTTTCCAATGTTTAGAGAATTGAGTCTAGAATATAAAAATGTAATTTGTTTCAAATTTTAATAAATGTTTAAAAAATGACACTAGAAATACTAGACATAGGTTTTCTGAAAAAAAGAATACATTAGCAAAAGAACTTGAAGATGGAAACCTTAATAGAATCATATTTTTGAAAAAACATACATGGTTAGAAAGATAATAAAAAACTTGTAGTTGTCCTAACATTTTTTCATATTGACATTGAAAAACATTTAAACCGTAGGGGGGAGCACACGGGGTATTTGGTCAAATTTTCTATTTTTTGTTAAAAACATGTCCTTGGAGTCCAAAAGGTACCTCCAACCCTTTGGGTTGGATACCCAAGGAAAATACAACCAGTAGGGTTGGGATTTCCATAAGCAAGCAAAAATGCCAGCATGTTATAATGCCAACACATTATAATGTACTGGTGTTATATGCCAACGCATTATGGCTTGATACTACCAAGGCATAATGTGAGCATGTTATAACATGGGTGCATTATATAATGCTCACATTTTAAAGTAGTTAAATGGGAATCCTTGAACTTCCTTCACTCTAGGAAGAGACTAAGGGTATATACATAAATAAATATTTAAGTATAAGTTAGTATCTACCTTTTATCATTTGTCTTTTTTATACGTTAAGTTATATTTTATGTATATATTGGTAGGATGTTTGAGAGTTGTTTTAGATCCATAAGAATTAAATTTTAGATTCTAGAATTTGGAGCATCCCTTAGATTTTAGACTTAATAAAATTTTCAAGGCTTCAAGGTTTAAGACTTAGCCAAATTCAAGGGTTCAACAACATGCATCAGGGTAAAGGCACATGGACCCCTTAGGTCTCCCTCTTTCTCTCCCTTTCTCTCTTTATCTATCTATCCTCCCTCTCTCTTTATATCTCTCCCACTCTCTCTCTCTCTCTACTCCACTTTCTATATTTTCTCTCTCTCTAACTTTATCTCTCCATCTCTCCTGAACTATCACTTACTATTTCTCCCTCCTCTCTCCCTCTCCCTCTCCCTCTCTCTATGTATCTTTATCTATCTCCATCTCTCTCTATCTCTTTCTATCTCTCCTTCTCCATCTCCGTCTCTGTCTCCATCTCTGTCTCCCTATGTCTTTATCTCTCTATCTCTGTATGTACCTCTCTCTCTCTCTCTCTCTCTCTCTCTCTCTCTCTCTCTCTCTCTCTCTCTCTACCCCCTCACTCTATCTCTCTTGTCTCCTCTCTATTTCCTTATCTCTCCTTATTTTTCTCCCTAGATATCTCTCTCTATCTTTATATCTCTCCCTTTCTCTCTATCTCTCTCCCCCTCTTTCTATCTCTATCTCTATATCTATCTCTATATCTATCTCTATTCTCTCTCTCTTATTCTCTATATCTCTTTATATCTCTTTCTCACTATCTCTATATGTCTCTTTCTCCCTTGCATCTCTTTCTTTTTCACACTATCTCTTTATATATCTCTCTGTCTCTTTATCTCTCTCTCCCCTCCATTTTTTATGCAGTCAAGGTAGGAGGGTCCAATGAAGGTTTGTCAATCCTTGCAGCCTTAATCAACAAACCTCATGATCAGAGCAAAGATGTAATAATAACATACAAATAACAAGAAAATGATAAGAGATACTCATAAACACATGACACAAGATTTATCCTAGGAAAACCTTAAAAGGGAAAAATCCAACCTTCAAAGATCACTTCTCATCATATTAAAACTCCAAATCTCATTACATATGCCTCTAGGGCTTTTTAGTGCTAGGTAATAGCCCAGGCTTACAAAATATTCATACAATATCATACTTCCATGTCTTCTTTCTCCTTCTTCTTCTACTGCTCTCTGCTCTATCTTCTGCTTCTACTCTATTGTCTTCTAGAATTAAAACACTTCTGTGTCTTCCACACTATTCATCTCTTTGCATAATTTCTTCACACACTTCATCCCCCATTTTGCAACAACTATCTCCCTTTTTGAAACATCTATCTATCCTTCATTTATATCCTCTGCAACCCTTCAAATCATTATCTTTTTGGCCTAATTGTAGCGTATATCCTAAAATGTGCAATCATCCTTGTTAGTCATCCTAATGCTCCACAAATGAATGAAACTGGATATGGTTCTGAATGAAGGTCTATTTGGACCCAATTTGCCTTGTAATATGTTCCATTTTTCTCCACAAGTCACAAAAGTGCTCCGCAACCCTTCTCCTTCAACTATCTACGTGAATGCTTTGTTCTGTAAAAGTCAATGATCTTCTGATAGTGATAGCTCTCAGGAAATAAATCTAAATCACTTGAAATTTGAATATGATGTAGATGTCATGTCATAGAAAGTAAATTTGATGATCATCGCATGATTAGATTGGTTTTAGATATTGCAATAAACTAAATCGGTTACATAGTCTTGACTCAAATGCTTCTAGCTACCTTTTCGATGATCCAAAACTCCTGAAACTCAGATATATCATGGCTCCTACCATGTTCTTCATAGCCTCCTATCCGTAAGACCATACACTTAAATGCAATAGAATGCGGTAGTCCCCATTGTCATTTTTGGCACTCTGCAACTCAACATTAACTGTCCCAATTTACTAAATGACTTCTAGATGCTCCTGCATCAATTTCTCTCTTTCTCTCCATCTCTCTATCTCCCTCCCCCTCTCTATCTCTATCTCCTATCTCCTATCTCTCTATATCTCCATCTCTATCTTTCTCCCTCTCCCTCTCTATCTCTCTATCTACCCCAATTTCTATATGTTCCATGTCTCTAACTATATCTCTCCATCTATCCCTCTATATATGTATATCTCTCCCCTCTCCCTCTCCCTCTCCCTCTCTATCTCTCTATGTCTCCCTCTCTAGATATCTCTCTCTATCTCTCCCTCTCCCCCTACCCATTTCTATGTCTCCCTCTCTAACTCTATATCTCTATCTCTCTATATCTTTCCCTCTCTCTAATTCTATCTCTTTGTCTCTCCCTCTATCTCTTTCTATCTCTATCCCCTTGTCTCTATATCTCTCTCCATCTCCCTCTTTATCTCTCCCCCTCTCTCTATCTCTCCATTATCTGTCTCTCCATCTCTATCTCTCTATCCTCTCTCTATCTCTACCCCCTCTCTATCTCTACCCTTCTAAATTTCTATCTCTCTTTGCCCCTCTCTATCTCTTTATCTCTCCCTCTTTTTCTCCCTAGATCTATATCTCTATCTATTTCTCCCTCTCTCCTTCTCTCCCTCTCTCTAACTCTATCTTTATCTCTTTATCTCTCTCTCTATCTCTTTATATTTTTCTCTTACTATCTTTATATGACTCTCTCCCTCTCCCTCCATCTCATTTTTTCTCTCTCGCTATCTCTTTATATATCTCCCTCTACCTCTCTATCTATCTCCCTTCCCTTTCTCTCTTTCTGTCTTTCTCTTTGTCTCTCTATCTCCCTCCCCCTCTCTCTATCTACCTGACTTTTTATATTTTGCATCTCTCTCTCTCTCTCTCTCTCTCTCTCTCTCTCTCTCTCTCTCTCTCTCTCTCTCTCTCTCTCTCTCTCTCTCTCTCTCTCTCTCTCTCTCTCTCTCTCTCTCTCTCTCTCTCTCTCTCTTCCTTTATATCTATCTATCTATGTAGATCCCTCTCTATCTCTCTCTATCTCTCTCCTTGGGTCCATCCCAAGGTGCATGATGCTTTGGATGGTGGTAGTTGCATTCCTTATGTGGGTGTTGTGGATGGCTGCACAATGGCAGATCCTATGACCTCTATCGCTAGTGGTTTGCATTCCCCTGTCAAAGATTCTTATGTGAATATTGTTTGTGGTTATTCTTCTCTCAAGAAGCACGAGGCTAGTGGTTCTACCTTGGGTCCTCTTACGCCCATCAGATCTATCTTACCTTTTTCTCTACCTCCCCTTGTTATGCTTCTAGTGGAGGAAATTTTGAAAAATGAGGATTATTTCTCCAAAATGGGTTAATTTGTAGGTTTGGTAGATTGTGGCCTCAACTTTTGAGCTAAATCAGTGGATTTCTAAGCAATGGCAACCTGGTACATAAGGGAAAATCAAGATCTACCCTTGTGTCAAGGGTTTCTTCATGGTTGGTTTTGATTCCATCTCTCATAGGGATGCGATATTTGTTGGTTGCTCCTTGTTCTAGACAAAGGACACCCTCATGTTGAAGCCTTGAGTTTCCTCTTTCAGCCCTCTCACTAAGTCTTTCAATAGACTATTGGTTTGGATTTTTCCTACCTAATATTCCTCTTCATTTCTAGTGCAACTCCTATTTTGAGGGAATTGGAAATTTTGTGGGTTGTTTTATTATGGTGGATCAAACCACCACTTTTTTTCTCACACTACATATGCTCATATCCTCATTTATTTGGATTTTTCTAAGCCTATACCAATGGAGGTTGTTTTGCAAGTTAATGATTATTTTTGGAGTTAATTTTTTTACTATGAAGGCGTCCCCTTCTAGTGTAGACACTCTGTTTGGGACATTGGCACCGGGCTACCCATGCTCAAAGGTCTGATGTTTCTCCTCCTGGTGGAAGAATGCTTTACATGAAAACCTTAATGTGGATGTTGAGGATATTTCTTATTCGAAGGCCTCGAAGCCACTTGCTAGTGTTGGGGAGGTGGTCCCTTCTTTCCTTGTGTCACCTATTGATCATCCCACTTTAGTTCCCACCAATCCATCTGTGGAAGTTGTAGGTGTGCCTCCTCCAACTTTTGTGTGGCTTCTTGACAATCAACTTCCCTAACTAGGCTTCACTCACCTTGTGTTCCACCCTTGAAAGGAGCTTCAGAGAGGGTATCTCCTCCTCTCTCTTGTTTTTGTGGATGTTGACAATGATGTTTCTTGGACTATTGTTAATAGAAGGAAGAAAGGTCTTCTAAAATATTTCTCAGTCACACACTTAGGTTAAAGGCATGAGAATTGCAAGGTCTGGTTATGATATTGTACAATCTTTTTGTGTCGCTATTTGTATTGGCAGTCTTGTTGTGGTTGTTTTATAGTTGTGGTGTGTTGTTTGTTTCATCTTTTTGTTGCTTTGTAAAAGAGTTGGGGCCCTTTCAAAAACCCCTTTTACCTAACAAAAACAAAAATAGAAAAAATAAGTATATAATTTTGTTAGAGTTCAGGTAGATCAAAGCAATAAACATTAACAATTATATGCAGATTAAATAACCCAAATATAACAATGAGGAAAAACACAAAAGAGATCAACACAAAAATTTAACATGATTCACCCAATATGGGTTACATCCATAGAAACTCAGCCATCCAATAATTTTATTATCCAGTGCAAAACAGATTACAATCTCGCTAATACAATCATCGTAACATACATCCCAGCCTCTTATAACAAGCTTTTTGGAAGCTTATAGAATTAGGGTTTTGCAATGTTGTTTTTCTTTTGTTGGTTAACAAAAAATTAACAATCGACTCCGATTGTGCAAAAAGAGGGAAAAAAAAAAATTCGGGGCTTGCACCCCAAACCCCTGCTTCTCGAGGGCTGCTCCCCCCAAACCCCCACTCGGGGCCCAGCGTAGCCCCAAACCCCGGCGAGGATATATTACTAGTGTATAGTACTTGCATAATCAGTCGCCACATACCAACAAATTTTATCTTACACCAAAATACACATGAGAAATAATTACCATCAAGATACCAGAAAGGAATGTGTTGAAAAATGCCTTGAAAATTAAATATGAATTGTATGAATGGTTGTTGGTGCTATTATCTAATGTTCTTAAATAGGCGTTGCACCCTTCCACTTAAAATAAAAATAAAAATGAAGAGGGACGTGTTTTAAAGTTTCCGAATATGAGAAATAGGATGGTTTCCTCGTTAGAGTTAATGAATAAATGAATAAGCGTGTAATTGGCCGTTTATTAGAGAGTTGCCAGTGATGAGCGTTAAGTTTCAGTTTGACTGGCTTAATTAAAGCTAAATTTATAGGAGTTTGTCAATCTAATTATATTTAATATTTTTTAGTTGAGTAAAATGTAGAAGTATTGTGTATAAATATGTTAAATCTTTCTGAATTTCCCAGTATTTTAATCATCCGTAACATACGATTCTTCTACTATGAATTAACAGACTTGTGCTGAATCCATGCACGTACTTGAAAGATATTAAAAAGTTCCAAATTCGGGTTGATGAGGCGCATAAAGATCTGAGTACCCAAATGCTTATATACATTTTACGTTCTCAGCAACGGCTTTTCCAATGTGAAGATGGAGGTATGCTTGCTTATTTGTAAATATTTTTTTTTCATACTCTTGAATTCGCTTCTGTGATTTTATATACTCCGTCCTCAGTTAAATTATTTTCCCCTTAGCAGATGGCAGGGAAGAAGAAAACAAAGGAAAACCTGGAAAAATAAAAAAAGAAAAGGATGCTAAAGAATACACTGAAGAAGGAAACCCTGTAGCAGAACCTGAACAAGCAAAAGGAGAAACGGCTGTAACAGATGTATTGAAAAAACTAAATTTGAGGGAAATGGAGAAAAAGAGAGTAGCTGTGGTGATAGAAGGTGACAGCACGGAAACCAAGACCAACCTTGCCGACGCTGTGTATGATCGTTTGGAGGTGGAACTCTTTTTTCGAGGGTGGAAGTTGTACCATCCAAAGATCGCCGAAAATCTGGAATTCAACCCAAATGTCGAAGAGTTGCATTCTAATATTGTAGATACATTGGCAGAAGGAAATAAGAAAAAGAATAATGTCCGAAAAGAGTCGTACATTACACAAAATGGATCGGTCTTCATATGCATTGACAACATTCTCCGAGCGCAGGATCTCAGAAAGATGTTAGATATGGAGCTATTGCGCCCAAGGAATGTCAGGTTGCTTGTGACTTCTGCCAACAACAACGTAAAGCCGCTGCTTGAAAGGGAAGGATTTGACATTTGTGAAGTACAAAAAGTACATAAAGTATGTAAAGTCAATGCACGGAGGCCAGAAAATCCTGAAGAGATTGATGCCGAGTTTAGCAACGATCCCCTGATTCTGGAGATGATTGAATCCTACGAGCAATGTTGCGAAGGGGAAGATAAAAAACAATTTCGTAAAGCATCTGAATTAGTAGTTAGGGAGAATCTGGTGAAGACAGCTTTTGATTTCGCCTTGGAAATAGCATTTCTGAATCTTCCAAACACAGCTCGAGATGCATTTCTTGATATTTGCTTGTTTTTCCGAGGATGGGATTGGGATGAGACTTTCTTTATCGTGGGCGAGGCAGAGCTTGAAGTTCTAGAAGAAAATGCTTGGGTAAAAAGAGATCGTGACAACCAGGTTACAGTTTCGCAAGATCTGCTTGAGTTTGGGCACCTACGCAAGGGAGGGAGATTCACCCAAAAAGATGAGCTCATAACAGCCCTGTCTTCCACGGAGGTTAAAAATTGCTATTCTAAAATATTATCCACTTTGACAGTCATAGATCAATTTTGATTAATAAAAATAAGATAAGTATTTATCCCTTTTTATTGTAAAGGAACTGTTACTATTGATTATTTAATTATTGAAATAGATAATATTTAAGTAGAGTAGATAAAAATTACAGCCAACATGGTAGATTGACATACAGAAACCCTTAACCATGTATCTTCAATTTTTATAATGCTCCCAGATTTTACTTTTGCAGACCATGAAGGAAATCAAAGGAATATGGTTAGACGATATAACAGAGGAGCCGGCAGTGGAAATATCGTTAGAGCTTGTAAAGGATTCACTTCGAGTTTTATGTCTGGGGCGCGGCACAGTTGTGAAGCGCAACATTCAGTCATTCCCGAAATTGAGATTTTTACAACTGCGCATGTCGGCGGGATATTTTCCGTTCGATATAAACCAGCTCACCAATTTGAATTACTTCGACTATGATGAAGATATGGATATCCATCTCTCCCAGGTAAGTCCTCGTTACTTTTCTCTGTTGTACTCATACACAACTCTGGTTTGTCTGCCGATTGATAAAATATTAAGAAATTAATAGACATCAGATTTCCACAGTTTATGATATTATATTTGAATGTTTTATGATTTAACTGTGTGAAAAAAATTTCTTTCAATGTTTCCATGACATCCATGATCTATTTCTATTTCTCTTATCTATCTCTTTATTTCCTAATGATGGATCACAAAGTGTGATAGAAAACATTAAAGAAAAAAATTTCGAACAGTTAAATCCTGTAACTTTCAGATAGAACATTAGGAAACTACTTCCTCTTTAATTTACTATCTTGCAAACAAATTTGGGCCGTATTCACCGAGCAAAAAGCTCGAGTTAACTTTGGGATTAATGTGATTAATCATACGTGTAATGTATTTATAATGTTTGAGTTTGTTTAGTTTCTTAGATAAAGAAGCAGCGCAAATAAATGCAAAAGTATCAATTTACATTTTTGTTTCACAGCCCCCAGAGTTACCAGCAAGACTGAAGGTTCTAAAACTGTGTGGAGATGGCCCCGTCATTAAACATGTGGAAAAAGGAGGAGTTGCATGGGAGCTGCAGCATTTGAGAACATTGAAATTGAAGAATTTTCCAAAACAGGCTATACCAGATCCCAACTTTTTCAGTCCTTACGACAAACTAAGAGAGTTGTCCATGAGTTCATGCTGTGTGGAAGAACTACCGGAAAGTTTGACAGGGATGTATCTTCTGGAGAAGGTTGATCTGCATGACTGCAAATATCTCCGGAAATTACCAGAGTCATTTGGTACCCTTTTATATTTAGCCAAGCTGAACTTAAGTTATTGTTCATCGTTGAGAAGACTTCCAAAATCATTCGGAGAACTCCAATCTTTAGAAGAATTGGCTCTGTGTTATTGTTCGGCACTGAAATATCTGCCCTCCAGTTTTGTGTGGTTGCGTATTCTGAAGAAGGTTACATTTTCAAATTGCCATAACATCGAGAAGCTTCCCGACAGGTTTGAACAGTTGAGTTCTCTTGAAGAGGTTGATTTCTCATATTGTAACAGTTTGAAATTGCTTCCAACCAATTTTCAGCTACTTTCATCATTGCACCTTCTAAATTTACAAGGCTGTAGCAAGCTAGAAAAACTTCCGGATAGTTTTCCTGAGAGCCTATTCAAATCAAATTCTGTGGCCATAAAGTTGACTGAATGCTCAAGCTTGACATACTTGCAAGAAGGGTTCTGCCTGGGCAACAACATTGAAGATCTATCATTAGCTTACTGTACTAATTTAGATAAGCTTCCCGATAAAATTAATGAATTGAGGCAACTGAGAAAGTTGAACTTGTCCCATTGTCAAAATTTGCGTAGGCTTCCAGCACAATTTAAGGAACTTGCATGCCTTGAAGTATTGAATTTAAGCTCCTGTAAGAAATTGCGGAATTTATGTGAGGGCTTCAATGGGCTCGAGACATTAAAAGATCTCAATCTCTCCAACTGTCCTGTTTTGAAGCGCAAGTGGATAAGATCCCTGGAAAAAATCAAGAGCTTAAGAGTTGTAGATATTCGTGGAAATGCCGAATTTAAGACAAAGAACAGGTGTCATTTTACAGTCATATCAGATCCACCTGAGCAGGTATCATAGCTGACGGTAAAAACAGTTTTGTTTTATGTTATTAAAAATTGAACTAATGGTATTTTAAAAGTCAGTATAATCTGTCTGACTGAATTAGTAAAATGGAAAGAGCCGTTTCTTTGTAGAATTAATTCAGAAAACACTAGCTGAACTTTGCATTTAACTCCTTGTATGAGAAAGGGGATGTTTTTTCACTTTATATGTGCATTGTTGCAGACGATGCAGAATGAGAAGATTGTGCAGAATGAGGAGATTGTGAAAAAAGAGAACATTCAGCAGAAGCTATTAGACAGGGCAGCATCAAATTTTTTTAGAGACAAAGCAACTCTGATTGATCTGGATGGAAGACCTTTCTTTCCTTCTGAAAAAATTTCTTCAGGCACTACTCTTGCATTTATTTTTTATCATAATATATCCCGTTGGGATCGGGAAATTCTCGAAACAAATGTTGATGAGCTCTTAACAAATTTGATCGATATGCAAGTCATTTATGTTGGGAGATCTTTCAGTGCAATGCCAACAAAGCTGGTGGACAGAATCTCTGCATATACACCGGATAATGCTGAAGCTCTGTTATTATTTGATAGATTCTTGTCAATATCTGCAGGCCAAAGCCCTATTTTTTGGGAATTTGGCACTTACATAATCAAAGCAGAGGTTGGTCAAAACGAAGAAGGGTTTAAGCACTTTAAAAATTGGGAAAGTATATCAGATACGTTGATGGGAAGGAAATTCAACCTTCAAAAGTACCACAGGCTCGAAGACAGTCTTGGTCAAAAAGTTGAAATAGACTCTCCAGGATCGGAACTCGAAGGCAGTCCCGTTGAAATAGAATCTCCAGGATTGCTGCAAGAACTGTTGAGGACAGAAAAGGAGGAGTTGCAGATGTCCAAAATAAAACAAGAGGTAATTTACTCTAATTTAAAACCCAAAAAAAATTCAGATGTGTTTAGTATTTAGTATTTTAATTGGGAGAGTTAAACCCAATCGAAGAGGACAACAAAGAGCAGGTAGTGAATTCTCCCGAGTCAAATTTCAAAATGATAAAAAAAATTCCAGATGCTTATATTTTTCTATAAATCAAATGTTGCAGGTGACAATCAGTGCAATTAAAAAGAATATAGTCTTCCTCCTCATTTCAACCCTGGACATTTCTGAAACGCAAATCTCATTTTTGAAAGAAATGTATGAAGATATGCAAAAGACAGACCAGTCCAGTTCCAATGTTGATTGGGTTTGGGTTCCAGTGGCCATTCCTAAACAAAATCTGTGGGAATCAAAGTACAAGAAACTAGCAGAGAGTATGCCGTGGGTGGTGATTTCAGATCCATGGATGATGGAGCAATCCACTGTAACTAGATTTTTTAGGGAAAGAATGGGCTTCTGTGAAATGCCTATACTTGTCAGCTTGACTCCTTGGGATTGTATTTCTCCCGCCGATGTCATTCCAATGGTGGCAACGTTGGGGTCAGAAGCATGGCTATTTCTCAATAATACGCTTGTCTCAGATGCGGATGACAAAGTCCTCGCCGAAATGCGCGAATCATCCGACCTCATCTTTCTGTTTCCGCATGTGAAGGTAAGTACATCGAGTCACGTTTAGATCACTAGTAGAATTTGAGGGTCACCCGTCTGTCATATAATTTTTTATAATGAGGGTTTTATCATTTAACTACCTTTCAATTCACATTTTAATAAAATTATAAGTTGTCCCCAAAAAAATTGTTGGAGTGAAATTTTTTTATATTGAAAGAATGTAGGTTAAAAAAAATTAATCTAAAGATTGCAGAAAAAATATTCTAAAGACTATGAAAAAGAGTAGCAATCAGTAACATAGTTACACACAAAACTACAAACAACAAGACCTATTTCTTTGGAGAAACTTCACGGTGATCAGTTCAGATTAATCGTTTCAAGCGGTTCACCTTGACATTCACAATTGTACTATTCTTCCCTTGACTACATAGAGATTCTTAAAGTTGATCATTGATACTATCACGATAAAATAAAGAACAATCAATGGATTGGACCATCTCACCAAACCAAGACAAAAATAGGTCATAAAGCTGGTCTAAGTAAAACCATCAAAGAGCACCAAGCTGCTACCCCGCCCATCGTAAATAGTCGGCATGCTGCCGTGCCGACCGTTTAGGGTTTTTCCAACCTCCTTTCCTATCGACCTCGTCATTGCAAATGTTTCGACCTGTTCAGTCAGCAAGATTGTCGATTGAATTGCTTCAACTTGTTCAGTCAATAAGATTTTTGACCAGCTCACTGTCTACAACTTGTCGGGTGTTTAAGCTTTACTTGAAATAATATAAACAAAGCAAAGATCTGTTTCTAAATTGATTTTAAAATTTATTAAGATATATAATTTTATATTAGTTCAAGATAAATGTTTTAAAAGAAAACATCATTTATATTTCTATAACAAATTATTATAAAATATTATATATTATAAATAAGAACATTATATTAGATTACTCTATGATAAAATTTTAAGTTTATGAATAATTTAAATAATTTAAAGTGTTATGTAAAATTTTAGCAAGTATTAAATTTTGAAGTTGTACAATACGGTCTGAAATTGGCAAAAACGGTCAAAATAGACCATCAAATTCCAGGCGTGGTTTAGATGTTCAACATTGTGATAAAAATATAACGAAACGTTCGGCTTTTGTTTTACAGGGATATGATGAAAAGATGAGCATTTGTAAACTGATGTGGTTATATGGCGGAGATCCCGAGAAGATTGGTGATTTTAGCACAAAGCTAAGATCTGTATCAGAAAAAATGGATATAAAATTGGGCATCCAGATCCTCTATGTTGGCAGGGGACGGTTTCTGCTTGATGCTAACAGCAGAGAGGAAGAAGCGGCATTGCAGGAAGAGAGTTGTAAGTTGCCATGGTCGAGCTTATCCTTTGAGGGTATGAAAAGGTTCTGGCACCACATACATTATTTGGTGTATCTGGTAGCATATGAATTAGCATCTCAAAACGACGAGGAGCAAGAATTGGGGGATTCGATAGCATCT
The DNA here is from genome assembly GCA_027924645.1 of Cunninghamia lanceolata. NCBI lineage: Eukaryota > Viridiplantae > Streptophyta > Pinopsida > Cupressales > Cupressaceae > Cunninghamia > Cunninghamia lanceolata. The sequence continues at coordinate 2,406,658 of BSBN01000649.1, read as the reverse complement.
CAAAGCGAGGAGAAGCAAGAATTGGTGGATTCGATAGCATCTCAAAAAGAAAAGAAGAAGAAAAAATTAGAGGGCATTCGAAGGCTAGAGGACATTCAGAGGCTACTGTTAGCTCTTCTGTCTCTTGATTGCTCATCCAGAAGAAATGGTACTGTGTGGATGATGGCAATTGATAACACTAGGAATAACTTCTTCACAGGAAAAGGAAAAGAGCTGGTGGAAGCTTTAGCAAGTAATATTGAAAACTCAAAGAAGTCATCAGTAGCAATAGCAAATGGGGTAGTGGAAGTGCTAACTAAAAAGAAAGGGGAAGAGGGGCCATGGATAGAATTGCAAGTGAAAGACACGATGGGGCAATTCAGCAAAGAAGAAGATAAGCAAAGGTTTGAAGATACACTATGGCTTACTTCACATCCTTCATCGCAGATTATAGAACAAATCTCAGATAACAAATATTGTTCAATATGCTACGATGGAGACCCTGCCTATCAATGTGACATGTGCGGGTGTTATACAATATGCCAAGAGTGCTACATCTCAGAATTTATAGCAAAGAGCAAAAGCGACCAGGGAGAGCAAATATCTATCGAAGTTTGCCAGCTCTAGTCAGCCCTCACTTCCGGTTAGCTTTTGTTGAATTTTCTCTGGCACAAATGATCTCTTCCGGAATATTTCATTTGCTACATATTCCCTTCCACAAAGTTTTCCTTCGACAGTAGCCAAAGATGGCTTACATTTGATTGGTTGCAGCTTGACTCTTTAATACCGTTCGTCACAGTTTCCAGGCACACTAGTGGCTCCCATTCCCTTGGAATGCCTCGGAATTATCCATTCACCAAGCTAGAATAATTTTTAAAAAAAAAAATCCACGAACTTGTAGGCATCTATGTACCTCTATATAAATACTTCTAGTTTTGAAATATGTTTGTTTAGCAGACATAAGGTTCAAGTTTGAGTCTAGTAGTAATTTCTTGGTGTTGGCTATATTTAAATATCAACCATTTTAATAGTGAAAGGTTAATTTTGGCCAATAAAAATAAAACAAATATTTATCACTTTTGGTTATGAATGAGGTGTAAAATTGCTATTGATTGTTTGACTATTGAAGTGGATGATATTTAAGTAGAGAGCTTAGTGTTTAGTGTTAACTATATGAATGGAAAAATTAGAATTTACTTCTAATTTCGTTCAGATGTGGCATATCGTTGCCATAGATTGGCATATAAGGCGTGGACAACTTTACAAATGTTATGGAATATCTGTCATGCTTTTTGTTTCAATAGTGTTAAGCCATTAAATTCGCTTGTATAATAGCTTTTATAGGTGACTAGATTTTAATAATAAAAAATTATTGAAGGTTAAACTTTATGTTGGAAGGTGTAATTTCTCTCATAATTATAATTAATTAATATATTTGCATAATTTAAAATAAAAAGACAAAAGTGCAAATGAAAATTCTAGAAGAAGACAAACTCATAAAAAAAAAGTATCTAGAGGTCACAAGATAAGTTAGGAAGTTTCCATAAAGGGGAAAGCATTAGTACTAGTATTGTATAGTAAAGACCTCTATACATTGAGGCATCTTGTATCATTTTATCATCAATCAATAAAAGTGTTTAAGAATGTTTTAGCATTTGTGTGTGTGTGTGTGTGTGTGTTCACCTTTATCTGCCATCAAAGTGGTATCAGAGTGCAGCTTGATCATATTTGATCATGGGTGTAGAAGCTTTGTTTGCAAAAAAAGTGTGATTGATGTCCAATAGGAGGCTATCAAAGACAACCATCAAAACCCTGCCGCAGTATTATGCAATCCATAGACTTGTAGTTGTTAAAGGGAATTGCTAGTCAAACAAATTGAAGTCATAGAATACAAGAGAAGTTGTTCCTAAAGGAGATCATAGAAGTGGGGTGAACCCACAATAGTGTGTCCCACTTTTTACCCAAAATGGGACATTAAATCAACATTTTTGACCAATTTTTTACTTTCTGACACCTATAGCAACTAAACCGTTAAGAATTTGAAGATGATGTAAACTAGTGATTTTTGAGATTTCATGTGTAGATTCTAAATATATAGTTTTTAATTTCAAAAAATAATTTGTAATCTTTTTACGTAACTTTAAATTACTTATTTTTATAGTTAACAATATTTTTAAAAAGTGGCGTTTATACCATATAGCATAAATTTTTTACACAAAGAATAAAATTATAGTTTTTAAACATAGATTTGTAACACGTGCACAAATTTTTTTTTTGGAATTTTTTGTTGCATATAATTTTTAATTCATTTTTTAAGTGAATTTAAATGTAATTTAAACATAGGATTATACCATACAACATAATTTTTTGTGTATATATGAAAATTAAATTTTTTGTTGAAACAAGGACATAAATACCTAGCACGCAGATATTTTTTAGAATTTTTTTCTGTACATTACTATTTTCACATGTGTCGAATAGAGACCTTCATGTTTGGTGGAAAACCTATGTTCACTAGAAAATATAAAATAAATATATTCAATATTATACTTGTTGGAAAGCTTATTTTAAGGGCTATGATCCTAGAAATTAACTTGTCATGTTGATTCAATTTGTTGGTCCAACCTAAGGTTCAAAGAAATGTTTTTTGAGGGAAATCTAAGGGAAAAGGAAGAAAGGGCCATCCAAGGGTCTTCATTCAAAGGTATGGCTTTATTCAAAGGTACCTTCGAACAAAGAAGCACATGCACCTTCATTTGAGGATACCTTTCTTTGAAGGTCCTTTTTCTTGACCACAAGAATTAAAAATAGTATCAACAAACAAAACTTGAATGAAGGCTTTAAATCTGACATTTAGAAAAATTTGCAGATTTTTTGAAATGTATATACATATAGGATAATGAATTATGTTTTATAAAAAGAAAAAGAAATATTTTCATTTTTAGGATTATTTGTAGTAGAATATTTGGAGTTGTAACTTACAAAAGAGAATACTTCATAAAGGAATTTTGGACATCTATATTTTGCAAAAGAGGAGATGGGAAATAAAAGAACAAGGCAAAATAAGGCTTTGCGTTCATATCATGTAAAAAAGGAACATAAATTAAGTGAGGAAAAGGTGCAAATATATTTTAGAAAGAAAGAAGGTATGTATATTTTTAAATTTGTAGTTTCTCTCTTTAGAATAGATACAAATTTCCCCTAATTTCCATCAATGCAATTCTAATACAAATCTAAACTCATATACTTTAGTCTAGTTGAAAACATGTTTAGATATAAGAATTTCATGGACAAGATCAAACTTTCAATTAGATGACAAGAACATAATGGTTGTGGTAACTTAAGAAAACTTCCAATCGACAAATACACAAAAAATAAATAGTTTTGGTTAATAAAAGATTGCTCTTGCATCACATACATATAACCAAACCTTGATACACACCTTAAAGTTATTCTTGGTGTGATGTTGATCACACTTGTACTTGTATTTCTCTTGACTTGATTTCAACTTATCTTGCACTTGAAGATGTATTTGTTAGATAGTCTTTATGAATCTTTTGTCCTTCTTAGCCTCTAAGTTATTATTTCCCTTTTCTTATGATCATCATACAACATCAATTAAACTTGGCTTAATAACATGTCACCGCTTACAATGTCAAAAAAAATTAGGATCATCACTTTTCATATATGGTTAATTAATGTAGTACTATAAATTAGATATGGTTTAGTGGCCCCAAATTTCACATCCACCTTAGGGGTGTGCACCTCAATAAGACTAATCTCTTCTCCTTTAGACTGCAAAACAAACCCAACTTGAAGAGCAAACCATTCTTCACATAAAAATTAACTCTTAGGAATAAATTCATCTTTCTTAAGTTCTTTAATTTATTGGTATGGCTCTATTCCTTTTTATAGACATAATCCTTTACATATACTTAACTTGAAAAGGGCTTTATAAGAGAAAAAGTGTACTAGTTCTAGACCAATGAAACAATGACGGTCTTGAAGCAAAATAAATGAGCTTATTATTTACACCTCTTTTATATTTTACACATGCCTAAGTGGAATTGTTCAAGAAACAATGTGCGCTTGTAATGGTGTGCTTCCTCAAGCTTTAATTGATCTTGTAAGTAAATTGTAATGGTTGATCCAATACATTTAAACAATGTTCTCTTTGACCTTGACAAATAGTTCTTCTAATTTTTCACCACTTGCACCAAAGTAAAAATATCTTTGTCATAGGTGAAGTACCCAAGGACAAAAATATGAAATATTTCTAAATAGTTTAATAGTACACAAGTTTACCTCCATGCATTAGAATATAACTCCCATAACATAGTGATTAACATGTAGATCTCCACTTCAAATAGTGTTTTAATTTTTAAAGAGCCAACATGAGTGTATTTCTTTATTGTTTAAATCCTTAAATGAATTTTGTTTCATATCGCTTATCTTGATTCTCTTTCCATTATTTTTTATTGCACATATAAAGGTGTATCTATAAAATAAAATACTTAACAATTGTCCTTAAATATTAAGCTTCCTATACAAAAATACTTATTTTGATGATGCTTACATAAGATTAGGCCAATTCATTTGGCCTCTAATTTTGATGGTACATACATATGAACCAATCCATCCCAAACAACATTAACAAGACTTACCAAACTTTTCTTTAAGAAATCACATATTTACTATTCAAATGAAGTTTTTTCTTCTTTGAAATCAATAATACCGTGTCTAGGTGTGCAACAAGTTCCTCATATTTTTAGCTCTAAAAATGATCATTCCGTCCCAACTATCCTATCAAATACTCTTAAAAATGCTAAAGTGTCTAGCAGTTTAAATTCATAAGCCTCATTAAAGTTGTCGAAACTAAATTGAATTATTGGTTGAATTTGATGATAAACCTTTGTTCTCTAATTATCTAAAGAAAATTTTGTTAGAATTTTGCAACAAAACTAGACTTCAAATCTCCTCAAAGATTAAGTGTTTAAAAATTATGTTTAATGATCTTTTTAACTTGTTAGATATAGATGTTTACATAGTTCTATAATTTAATCATAGCTTGATTGTGTACACTTGTTTAGATTCACTAAAAATACTCTAATTTTATGGAAATTATCTATTTAATTTTATTCTATCATTTTGTTTAACATGGAATACATACACATGGACTTAATATTTATTTCCCACATCATGTGACATTTTAGGTTCAATCTTGTATGTTATCTAAATAATTTAAAATGTTAAATGCAAGTCACCTCAAAAATTATATTTGTGCATCTAAATGCTACCATTATGTAGTATATATAGACACATGAGGAAAATAAATTTATAAATACATTTAAGAGCTTATATTCAATAAATAATATAGAGAATGGAAAATATTAAAATGTTGAAAATTATAACATTTTTTGAAAATGAGTTTGTTTTTAAAAGGTACTTTTTGGTTTAAATATATCTATCCCTTAAATATATTCTAACTTCTTTCTTTTATATGATATACATATAGGGGCTAAACATACAAAAACAAGAGAAAAAGTCAAACCTAATTTAGATACTAGAGTAGAGGAGGCCCAACCACACATAGTTGATGTTAGGTAGGAGGCCCAACCAGGTTTTGATGTAGGAGAGGGGTCAGGATCACTTCCTTCTACAAATATGTTTATGACTCTAATTGAAGAGGTTCAGGGAAATTTTCTAAGAGAAATATAAATCATTTAGTTAGAGTTGATATAGAGAAACTAAAATTTTATGTCAACTGAACAACCTAATCAAATTAGTAGGAGGTTGTTGAATAGAATGACAAAGGAAATACTTGATAAGCAGTTTAAACATTGTAATACAATTGGTCAAGCCCAACTATTATCAACTGTACTTACTTGTGATGAACTGAAAGAGCAATTAGAATTGTTGGGTGTAGATTTCATAAAAAAAGAGGATAAGACACCTAGAAAATATGTTGTTCAAAATGTTGCAAATTTTTTGAGTTTCATTGGCAAAAAAACTCAATTAGTTAATAAGAGCATTTCAAGAAGAGTGATGTTGACCTCTATTGTAAGTCCACAAATACCAAGAAACTGTCAATTTTATTCACTTTCAAGTGAAACTGGCTTAAATAGAAAGACACTTACAAGATATGTGGAAAAGATAAAGGTTTTGGATGATAGTACTATAGAAGAAAATTGGGCATTTATGTGTAGGGCTCCTCATTCTGACAAGATTTAAGATGGTGTTAGGAAGTTGATCTCAAATGTTTGGCATGATCATACTCATCCTTCATCAAATACGTGAGATGTTCTCAAACATAGGATTGTACCAAGTGAATATGAGTTGCATACAAAACATTGGTTGTACATAACACAACATAAAATGTATGTTACATTTTGTGATGAAAATCCTCATATAAAGATTGGGAAAATAATGTTTGAAATGTTAAGGCCATGGTATGTGAATCCAAACAAGTTTTTTTAAACTCGTTGTTGTTGTCACCATATTGAATTTCATATTTACTATCAAGTGTTTCGAAAGATCAAAGAAGAAAGTGATGGTTTTCAAAATGCACCTCCTAAATGAGTAAGTGAGTTCATAGCATCCATCTTATGTGATAAATATGATGATGATGTAAATGGCCTGGAATGAAATGCTTTAAAGGAATTTGTGAAACATGTGGAAA